>CM043315.1:19972274-21172274 GCA_023736055.1 Quercus glauca
CCAAGATAGTAACTATATAGTTTTTCAACCCCAAAATAGAAAAGATCCCAGAGGAAAAAAAAATTGAAACTAACATTGAAATATCATTACTGCTTTAATAGCTCAGAGGGCACGAAAAGATGCATACCTGTTGAGATATTCCCTGTTCTACAAATTCTTCAGAGGGGTTCATGGCTTTTAGAGAGATAAAGAGAGAATAATGGCAAAGAACAAGGATGAGAATGAGAATATAAACAGTGATTAGAGAGAGAAGAAGTAGAGAATGTAGGAAGTGAGGAGCAGAGAGTAGTAAAGAGGCAAGTGATGCGTGTGCGCGAGTCTGTGACCAAGAGGTCGCTAATCTTTTGAATGAGTCAATGCCTTTTTAATCTTGGAAATTGTAGTAGTTTTAGCAGTGATATGACTTTTTTTTTTTAATTTTTTTTAAAAATTATGTAAATCTTGTCCCATACATATGTGGCTGTGTATATTTCTTGTCAAATTGTATTTTTAAAAACATGGATTCAGCTAAAATTGCAAAATTATTATTATTATTATTATTTTTTCTGAGTGTGAAATCATGTTTTGATTTCACCATTTTAATTGAATATATATTTTTACTGTGTGTAATAACTACTGTCTTTATATATTTGAAAATATTATTAGTACTACAGTTTTTTTTAGACCAAAATCTACCTATATGAGCGGCAGGAGCTTTCTACTCCATTTCGTTTGTCGTGTTTTATTTATTTATTAATAGCCCCTTACAAAAATGATTGAAAAAACAATCGCTTCATAAAGTTAAAAGCATCTTTTTTTGAGGGAAAAGTTAAAAGCCTTCTATAAAGTGATAATAAGACTTTTATTAATAATAAAAAAATGATAATAAGAGGAATCCTCCTAAAACGAGAACACGAGTCAATAATCAATTTGATCAAAATGAGAACATACTTAAAAAAAAATGATATCATTAGCACCTATATCCATAAAATGTAAATGACTCATTAATCATTAACCATTGTGCATGTCCACCTGTTTCATATGCTTCTTTTATTTTCCATACCCATCTCTTGGGCATTATCATCTAGCTAACATCTCTACAAGTATGAAGTAGTTCTTGTGAGGTGGGGTTGGGGTAAGGGTTGGATATTAGTTTCCGAAAGAGTTTCATACACATATATACTTAAATTATACTAGAATAAAATTTCTATTTTGTAAAAAAAATTCTAGCTAACATGGGTGAATCAACTACCAAAAGTTATCAATTTTTATAAAAACTTACAAAATTAAAGTTGTGGGGGGTAAAGCCCAACATCATGTGTTGGGCCTAGGGCCCAATTCGAATATCACTATGTGTCCGAAGAGAAGAAAGTGGTTAGGAAGGAGTCTAGGTGGAAGAAATATACCTGAAAATGAACGAGGAGGATAGTCCGAAGAGAACCCCTAATAGTCCGAAGAGGTCATTCTCCTCGGACACCAAAGGGACTTGATCAAGCAAGTATACGGAAGGTTTTGATTGATCTTTCCAACAACTTCAACAATAAGGACAAGCTTTGGGCATGCCTGGGGATGATAAGAACGGAGAAATATCTAAAATGAAAAGCTGCTACCACCGTATTTAATGCACTGCAGCAACTTTCCTGGCTGCATTTATGTGGAGAAGACCCATGAACAGTGCAATTTCAGCTACCACCATTCATGGAAAACTAAAGCAGATATCTGATGTGACATGTACTCAAATGAACGCTTAGATGAAGAAAATGTATACGGTGAAGATGAGGGAGAAGAAGAATATATAAATGTAATAGGTCTCTAAGAGAGGGGGGGGGGGGGGAAGAAAAATCTGGAGAAAAACTCTAAGAATTGTATTTACCTTTCAATCAATAACAAGCCTCTGTCGAACTTGAGTCTATTTAGCTTTCAAGCGTGTTTTTGTGTCAGTTTATCCTAGCACATCAGAGTTTACCGTTGCTAGATTCACAACCAGCCTAGCTTTTTCACCCACTCTCTACAAATTCATTGTTCTGGGTTCGTTGGGGCTCATAATCCTGACTTTTTGGGCTTGGGCCACGAAATTTGGACCCTACAAAAGTGTTAATGAATTTGATTGGTGCTATATTAACAACATAATAAATAAGCTTTTTAATTACTTTTTCTTTGCATTCTAAAAGTTAATACATTAGTTTGTAAGCTTCAAACAGTAAAATTTGTAATAACATCACTCATTAAACTTTAGGCTCTAGCAACCTTAACTCCTACAAGAGCTTGGAAGAGCTCATATTTATATTAATTATACAAATAAAATAAAATTTGAACTTTGTATGTGTGTGTGTGTGTGTCTGAGTTAGGACTTTAGTTTAGGGGGGAAAAAGTAAAAGACAAAATTGAAAGTGAAATTAAACATAAAAATATACATCTGTATTAATAAAAAATGGAGTAATATAATAATGTAACTTTCATACAAAATAAAATAAAATTTGTAATTGTAATTGTAATTTATTTTCCATATCTAGTTTGATTTTACTTCATTGCCCTTGGCGATTTTACATATTTTTAAATTCGTTTTATATTTTTTCATTCCGGATAATTTGATTATTCTAAATAAATTAGGAAATTAAATCAATGTAAAAGTTTTAAAAGCATCATAATATGCTTTGAAAGATGCATACTTGGTGTCTTGATTGCTTTAAAAAAAATATGTAGAATTCAATCTTTCTTTTTGTATTTTTTTATAATTACTTGAAAATTTTGGATTTATAGCAAAAACCTAAAATTTGAAATAGCGAAAAAGTCAATAAATTAATTGAAAAAGGTTAGTGTAGGGCTGGAAGCAATAGGGACCTAGTGCCATAAGAATAAGACAAAAATAGTAATTTTCTTATATAATTATCTTAAGTTTTAAAATATAGAATCCACTATTTTGAGTTTCAAGTGACGAGGAAAAAATTGTTTGCTTTGGATTGAAAAAGTGCTATGATATGTGATATAGTATATGGAATATTGGATTTCAATTAAAATGAAAGACTTTGATTCTTAGTAAAAATAATATATATATATATATATATATATATATATAACTATAATTTCTATTGCAAAATTTTCTACTTAGTCGTAAATGCACTTTTAGTCCCTATATTTTGGTTTTTTTCCATTTTGGTCCGTACATTTTAATTTCACTACCTTTTAATTCCTAAATCAATTAACGCGTGTTATTTTGCTCATTTCCGTTATGTCAACAACCAGAAATATCTGAGGTGGCTAATGGAGTGCACTATTTACACAGTAAATGCTATACGTGTCTATTAAAATAATATTAAAAAATGCAACTTCAACATTCACGTCAGCATCTAACTTAAAAAATTAAAATTTATCAATTTAAAAATTATTAAAATTATTAAAAAAATACAATTAAAACAAAAAAATGGTGGAATTTAAATTTGTTTTTTTTTGTACTTAGTTTCTTTTTCTTCTTTATTTTCTTCTTCCTCCCCAGATCTTTCTCCACTTCCCATTCTTTCTTTCCTTTTTCTTCTTTCTCCCTTTATCTTGGAGCTTAGCCTTCTTGAACTCTTTAAGCAAGTTCCCCCACTTGTCAGTGCACATAGTGGGGTGAACGATTTCTCTCATCTCCGATGAAATCTGCTCCCACAAGTGCTTGTTCAACTTCAGCTGGGACCCACATCTGGGCTCTCATCTTGGACCCATGTCTCGGCTCGCTTAAGGGAGCCTTGACTTCATGGTCGTCATCGCCACCATTGCTATCGCCCAAGAATCATTTGCTAGTGCCGGTGGTGAGAGTGGACGTGAGTGTGAGGGTAAGGTTAAGGAGTATGGTTGAGGTGGCAAGATGCCGGTGCCGGCGCCATCTTATGGGTTTCTATGGTAGATCTGAAACCCCTCTCCCTCCTCACTTTCTCATCTCACTCTCTCTTTATCTGGGTTGGGTCTGCTATATTTCTTTTGCATTTTTGATAAATTTGAAAAGGGATAATATGGGTTTGTGAAAGGAAATTTTTTAGATTTGGGTGGCGGTGGTCAGCCGGGCTCATAGGTGATGGGTAGCCATTGGTGGGGTTTTGAAGGTGGTGGCTCGGTGGAGGATTTTCTTGGTTTATGTTGTGTTTGGTGTTTGGTTAGTTGGGTCCGATAGAGATGTTTTAGTGTTTTGGTTGAGATGTGTTTTTGTATTTTTGTGATTGTTGGGTTTTGGTCTCATTTGAAGATTGCTATGTGTTTTGCATGTTTGGTTGCTAAGAAAATGTAAGAAGAGAAACAAAAAAATATTGATTTTTATAATTTTCTGGGCAATGAGTTATTTGAGGAAAAACATGAACCATTCTGGGAAAGTGAGGAAGAACATGAACAATTTTGGGGAAGTGGGGAAGAACACAAAGAACATAACAAAGGCAATGATCAGTGAGGAACAACATGAATAGTTATGGGAAGAAACACAAGAACATAACAAAGGCATGAATCTTCCAACAAAATAATAAAAAGAAAAAATAATGAAAGAATGGGAGAAGAACTTATAGATCTGGTTGGTGTTCTTATTCAAGAAATTTTTAAATCTTAATTCATGTGAATTTTGGTTTTTTATTTTTTTTAATTTTTTTATTTAGTTAAAATTAATAAATTAATTTTTTTAAAAATTATATGCTGATGTGTCATGGGTGATGTGGATTTTTAATAATATTTAAGTTTTCCGTTAGCCACCTCAGATATTTCCGGCTATTGACTAACAGAAAAGACCAAAATAACACGCGTTAATTGATTTAGAGACTAAAAAGTGGTGAAATTAAAATGTAGGGACCAAAATGGAAAAAAGTCAAAATGTAAGGACTAAAAGTGCATTTACGCCTTCTAGTTATTGATGTGTCAACCTAAAATAATAATTATATAGGAGAGGCAATTGCCCCTCCTTGGTTTAGCCTGTGAATAAAACAATTTCAAAAGAAGAGCTTTATTTTTTGTGTATCACATGCATTTTATACACTATAAATTTTGAGTAGAGTTTGTGATGTGATTTTGTGCAAGAACTACATCCCCTCTCCTTATGTTTGTGTTTGTTTCTAATTTTTTTTTTTTCAAAAATACAATAATGCAAATTAAAGAAGGCTTACAAAGTTCTGGTGTGACTTCTAACCTCCTAATTTGGTCATTAAACTCTGAAAGCAACTTCAAAATGCAAAGGTGATTTGATATGCATTATTTGGCATAGTATAAGAGCATCCACATCAATGGATGCAAAATCTTGCAAAATGCAAAAAATCCTTCATTTTACACATTTTAACAAAAAAAACACACATACCAGTGGGTGTAAAATTGTGCATAAATGCACAATTACTACAGTAACCATGCATATATGCACGGGTTACTGTAGCACTTGCATTTAATATTTTAGTAATTTTTTCTCTCTCCTTGTCTCTGGCTACTCACTCTCACCTATATGCACAGTTACTGTAGTACTTGCATTTAATATTTTAGTAATTTTTTCTCTCTCCTTGTCTCTTGCTGCTCACTCTCACCTCACTCTCCCTTTTTCTCATTTCATCAAATCATCAAACCATCCAATCTCTTGCCGAACAAAGCGTGGATCTCGCCATCGCCGCCGATCAAAGCGTGGATCTTGTCTCTGGATTTCTCGTTGTTTGATGGTTTTGATTAGTGGATTTCTTGTTGGGCTCATCAAACCATCTGATCTTCTCACCGATCTAGAGTTCTCGTTGTTTGATGGATTTCTCTAGTTCATCAAATCGCCCTGATCTCTTGCCTATCTGTTGACACCCCATTTTACAACCTACATTTAACCTCACATGGAGGGTAAAAGGGGTAATTTCACCTTGAAAATATACATTTTGATTCTGGTCATTAGATCCTTAATCTTATTTTTACCAAAATGATCTTAATGTTGTAACAACCAAATCGACTAGTCATAAGCCCTAATCGGACCATCAGATTGAAAGTTATTATTAAATCAAGTTTTAATGGCCGAGATGCAATATTATAAATTGAGTCCGACTATATGTGATTATGAACAATTGATTCCAATTGGTTATAATTATAATCAATTTGAGATTAATGATGTGTCATAATTTAATTGGCTAGGACTACATTTTATGGTAAGGTTGCACACACTTAAATAGTCAACATTAATTATTCAATGAGTAATTTGTACAATTATCTTTTAATTAGGGTAAATTTGGAACTAATTAAGTCTGAAATGTGAGTGATTGGAGCCTATTAATGTTAATTGGAAACTAATTTGGAACCTATTAATGTTAATTGTGCTGAAGTTATTTTCTAACAAAATGACCTCTGCTCACCATTTTGTTGATATCTCTTAGAATATTTTGAATCTGTGAATGGAGTTAATTTTTCCAGAAACTAGACATCTAGGGCTTTGATTGGAGCATAAGAACGAGATAATTCCAATCAGAATTGAGTAAGATATGTTTTTTTGAAATTAGCTCTACAGGTTGTTTACACTAGCTACAAGTAAATCGAATTTTGTTTGCTCCCTCACTCTTACCAATCTCTACATTTAATACACCCAATTTCTCAAAGGCTAAAATAAGGTCTAGGTTCATGATTCTTTGTCAACCCTCATTAAATGACATTCCATTCATATTTTCTCCACTACTACTATATAAATCCCCCCTCCCCCTCTCCTCCATTCCAAAGCACACAAAAGCCCCTTCTCTTCTCCTTTCTTGAGTTTTAGTAAAGTAGAGTTGTCTTGTCATATCTTGGTCTTCTTAAGACTTAAAGTATTAAGTGAGACTCACTCTCCCTCTCCTACCTCTTCTTTTCCTCCACTTAGGTATCTCCATCAAGAGTTCTCCTCCTCCACCGTTTAGATCTTGCATGAAGGTATAATCACTTTCCTTAACTTGTTTTTTTATGTTGCCATGATAAGAATTTAGGATTAAAGCATAATATTAATTATTTTAAATTCCCTTGAATATGTTTGAATGTTCTTATGTGTTCTTCACATGTTTTTGGTTACTCATCACATGTTCATAACATAATACTAGTTTTGATCTTAAATCCACATAAAAAATGTGAAAAAGATGTTTGTTTAATAATTCTTTCAATCCTTGAATCTAGAATATCACCCATCTACACACATTCACTAGAATTTATTTTTCAAATTCCAAATGCAATGCTTAATAAATTGAATTAGGGTTAATCACATGCACACGCATTAAATTCAAACATGCAAGTAGATTGATAACATATTGGATGATGTGATATGAATGTTGGCCACCATAATCTAGAAGACCGGTTTCACCGGGCAAGGTGGGGTGGCCTAACACCTTCCCCACCTTGTAACATAACCTCTGAACTTAGATCAAGGGGTTGATAGATCAATGTTTATCCTTATAATTTTCAATTTCTAGATTGTAACTAAGAAACAAAGCCATATACTTTATCTTAGATTGTATCTAGAACCAAAGACATATAATTTCCTATGATCAATCTAAATTCAATTTCAAATTAATAAAATAAAGAATTTTTCAATTATGGTTTTCTTATTTATTCCAACAATTAAATAAGAAGCGACTCCATTGTGAAATCCTTAATCTAAAGGGGAAAATATAATCAGTCGAACCTCTCTTTTGAGAGGCAATAATACGACTCAACCCATTCACATGGGTTTGGCCCAATACACTATAAAAAAATGGGCCAAGGGCGCGGTCTCTCACAGTGGTGACTCCACTGGGGATATTGAGGGCTAAGCTTTAATTAGGTTATGGTGGCCAACCATGTCATTGTTTGTTTATTGCTTTTTGTATATAATATGTCTAATATGTTATTATATTGCATGTCATGCATCATTTTCTTGAATAAAATTTATTTTATTTGTGTGCTTGCCCGGAAGCCTGGTAGTATTAGCCATGAATTGTGGTCTTCCTGAGACTCACATACCCAGCGGTGAACCTACCACCCACTGTGACAAGGATCATCATGGTTATACCATGGTGGTTCTTAAAGACAAACTGTACCGTTCGGGCCAATGCGGCGCTCCTGGCGTCACAACTTAGAAGGTACAATGTCCTAGCTTGTGAGGACCTTTAACCCACCTTCTACCCATGTTGTAATGACCCATAAAACCTACCTTTAGGTTGGTCCATTTAAATTGCATTTCATTATGCATTTGTTTGGCCATTGTTTGAACCATGTTGACTCAAGTCCAACGCTTGAGCCCATCATGATTGTTTGAATCTTGTATGTTGTGAATGAACTCAAACCCAAAAGCCTATGATTAAACTTTACTTGGAATGGAAGCCCAATTTGTTTCTTGAATGAGTCTAAGCCCAACACTTGAGCCTAACAAAGGTGTATACGCATGATCAACATCAAAAGCCAAAAGCTCACAAAATGCCTGCCTTCCAAGTATAAGCCCAAGCCATTTCAAGCAAATACCAAAAAATCATAATCAAGGTTCAAGCCTTCCAAGTGCAAGCCCAAGCCATTTCATCATAATCAAGGTTCAAGCATACCAAGTCTCAAGCATCCTATATGGACCAAGAAGAAGCAAGTGGCCCAACTTTGCCTCGCTCCACATTTGGTTTGCAACATCATAGTTAAGCTTAAAGTTTGTTTGTTTATTCCATGTTTTTATGTTTCTTTGAATTCTAAAAATCCATGTAGCATTTGATGTACTTTGTTCATGTATATATTTTTTTAAAATTCCAAAAAAAAAAAAAAAATCAAGTTTCCCAAATCTTTCCCAAAAAAAAAAAAAAAATTCAAATTCAAATTCAAATGAGAAAGTGTTTGGACTAGGGGCATTGGGCCTTTGAGTCATTAAAAAAAAAAAAAAAAACTTTGAACTAGGGCCATTGAACTTCCTAGTGACTTTTTCAAAAAGACCCAATTCTTTTTTTCTTTCAAGATTAAAAAAAATAAATAAATAAATAAAAAAAGAAGAAGAAGTCTCATTTTCAAAATGGTACTTGAGGATCCCTTGGACAAAACATTTTCTAAATCTTAATGTTTAAGGGCTTGAGCAATTAACTTGTATCAAGGAATGATTAATTTCATTTGATCCATGTAAAAACTTTTGCTACTTGACTTAGAATATAAGAAGAAATGGTCTTAAAAGGAAATCAAAAAGAATCCATCCATCAGATTATCCCAAGAATTTATGCACTCGATCCAATTTTCAAAGGTCTTTTGTTTCACAATATTAGAGCATTCATACTTTTTTCTTTTAAGATGAATAGCTTGAGTCACTGTGCCTACAAGTAAGCATTACTAGGGATAGGAGGCCATCTTTGGTTAAACCAAATTATTTCCTATTACCTAGAATGTTCATTATCTATTGCTAGCCCATTTGAGCCTTCAAACATTTAGCCTTTTTTTGTATGAACCCACTAAAATCTAAACTTGGGTGGGAAAATCAAGTTATGCATAATTAAATCTCATGTTGAGGAGGACTCAACCTTGTAGCTTTGAAGCTATTTAATAAAGCTCTCCTAGAAGACATGAAAGACAAGTAGAGAATTCATTAAGTTAAAGATAAGAGATCATCAAAGAAAAATGTAGTTTCACTTAATCAAGGAAACAGAAATGTAATTCCATCAATGTGAAAAAAAAGTGTACCAATAGGAATACAAGATTCGTTTAAACGAGAGTTCATCAAAAAAGGAAAAGATTCGTCAAGCACAAAAAGGTGCAAGTGCATCAAGGCAAGAAAGAAGTCTAGAGAGTGCATCAAAATGACTTAAGCTGAGAAAAACAAGGAAGGCAAAAGATCCCTAACAAAGTTCATCAATCAAGAGATGAGAGACATATAAAAATAAATAAATAAAAACCCGAAAGGGTGACCTTGGCAAAAATTAGGGCCAAAGAAAAGAAAAAAAGGGGTAAATCCCACCAAGTTGGAAACTTGAAGATGCAACCTAAAAAGAGAAGAATTTTACAAGATGAAAGTCTAGAGGTATGATTCAAGATGAATGAGCATAAAAGCAAATGTTGATACAAGTGACCAATGAAAACTAGTGAGAAGATGACAAAAAAGAAATGGGAAAACTCCTCTAATACTTGATTTTTGAGTAATGCATGCTTGGGGGAAACATCATAGGGAATTTTGAGCCTTTTACATCTTTCATTTCATAACCCAAACCCGGCCTACATTACAACTCATGAGTAAAGACCTCCTTGAAGTCTTGCTAGTTGTAGGCACATCTTAAATTCTAATATTATTTTCTCTTGAATTAAAAAGGAAAAATGCTTAAAATTGTCAAACCCCACTGGATAATATGTCCAAGGAGAAAATTTCTCAAATTCTCAAATGATTCAAAAGAACTTTCAAACTTGGAGCACTCTCCTTGTTTACACCCAACAATATGATTCCTAGATATTATCACATTTCATTTCTTGATTGCCTTTGGAGACTTAATCTGACAGTGTTCAAAAGAAAGAAGCAAATTTTGATTAAATGAGTTTAATGATCTTGATCCTTCACAATCAAAGAGATTTGTT
Source organism: Quercus glauca (assembly GCA_023736055.1). Lineage (NCBI taxonomy): Eukaryota > Viridiplantae > Streptophyta > Magnoliopsida > Fagales > Fagaceae > Quercus > Quercus glauca. Next base: position 19,982,745 of record CM043315.1, read on the forward strand.
TGGTTCTTAAACACTATGATTTTCCAAAATAGTTGTTCAAAGGATCACATCTTGTTCAAAAAAAAAAAAAAAATGGAAAAAAATTTTTTTTTTGAAAAAAAAAAAAGAGAAATCTCATTTAAAAAAAAGAAAAATCATTCTTTTCCAAAATCCAGTTCTCTTGAACTATGTCTTAACCTGATCCTCTATGAGAGAAGTATGCAGGCAGCCCTTCAAAGGCCCGGTCCCAATCACCTAAACAACCTTGGGGAACAAATTCAAAACAATGTGACAAAATTGTTTGGCTGCATGTTAGTCTATGCCTATTTGTTTTGCATCAAGCATGCTTAAACTTGGGATGTTGGCCTATTTATATTGTATACAGATATGTCCTTCTCGCATGAAAGCATGTTTTTATTTGAGGCATCAATCCTTTTTTCTTTTGCAAGCTTGTCCACATTAGGGGAATTGGCCAAACTTTTTTTTCATGATAACTGGTTTCTAACAAGTTAGAGAAAGAAAGCCATTTTGTAGGAACCAAGGATGGCAGACTGTGATCTTCTTTCATGTTCCCCAATGGTTGTAACATCAAATGAACTTAGCTTCAATTCAAGCATAAACTATGCCCCAAACTAGGCGCATTGGCTAAGTATTTCCAATTCATTTCAATGAATAAATCCATTGCTAATTGAAATGATCTTTTTGTAGGAATTAAGTAAGGACTTATCCAGCAATCTGCATCAACTTCCAGCCAAAGTTATTCTCATTCAAAGGATGGGTTTTTCAACCAAAAAAAAAAAAAAAAAATTCATCAATCAAAAATTTTAATTCCTTCAAAAAAATTCAAGATTTCCAAATTTTTCAAAAAAAAAAAAAAAATTCAAAAAAAGCCTTGGTACTAGGGGCGTTGGGCTTGTACTTCTTAGGTTGCTTTCAAAAAAAATCATCAATCAAAATTTTTGATTTCTTCAAAAAATTCAAGATTTCCAAATTTTTCAAAAAAAAAATTCAAAAAAAGCCTTGGGACTAGGGGCATTGGGCATGTACTTCTTAGGTTGCTTTCAAAAAAAAAAAATTCATCAATCAAAATTTTTGATTCCTTCAAAAAATTCAAGATTTCCAAATTTTTCAACAAAAAAAAAAAAAAAAAAAAAATCAAAAAAGCCTTAGGACTAGGGGCATTGGGCTCGTAATAATTATAAAAAAAAAATCATCAATCAAAATGTTCAATTCCTTCAAAAAATTCAAGATTTCCAAATTCTTTTATATAAAAAAAATTATCAATCAAAATTTTCAATTCCTTCAAAAAAAAAAATTTTAAGATTTCCAAAATTTTCAAAAAAATTCATCAATCAAAATTTTCAATTCCTTCAAAAAAAATTCAAGATTTCCAAATTAACAAAAAAAAAAATTCAAAAAAAAAATCTTCATTAAATTCTTCTTCAGGAACAGAAGCTATGATCCTCTTCCATATTCTCCGGTGGTGCAACATCAAGTCAACTGTCCACCCTCAGCATTCATCGAAGCATGGAATATGTCCCAAACTAGGGGCATTCGCCAGGTATGCCAAATTCTTTTCAATGACTAACTCTGTTACTAATTGAAAATATTTATTTTGTAGGTACTAGGGAAAAAGGCCCACACACATCGGCATGAACTAAAGCCCAAAAGCCCTTGGTCCTCTGAAAACATGAGCCAAGATCCAAAACCTTTAGTCCTCTGAAAACATGAGCCAAAGCCCAAAAATCCTTAATCCTCTAAAAACATAAGTCAAGATCTAGAACCTTTGGTCCTCTGAAAACATGAGCCAAAGCCCAAAAATCCTTGGTCCTCTGAAAATATGAGCCAAGATCCAGAACCTTTGGTCCTCTGAAAACATAAGCCAAAGCCCAAAAATCGTTGGTCCTCTGAAAACATGAGCCAAAGCCTAGAAATCATTGGTCCTCTAAAAAAATGAGCCAAGATCTAGAACCTTTGATCCTCTGAAAACATGAGCCAAAATCCGGAAATCCTTGGTCCTCTGAAAACATGAGCCAAAGCCCAGAAAATCCTTAGTCCTTTGAAAACATGAAGCCAAGATCCAGAACCTTTGGTCCTTTGAAAACATGAGCCAAAGCCCAAAAAATCCTTGGTCCTCTGAAAATAAGAAGCCAAGATCCAGAACCTTTGGTCCTCTGAAAACATGAGCCAAGATCCAGAACCTTTGGTCCTTTGAAAACATGAGCCAAAGCCCAAAAACCCTTGGTCCTCTGAAAACATGAGCCAAGAATCCAGAACCTTTGGTTTTTTGAAAATATGAGCCAATGCCCTTGGTCCTCTAAAAACATGAGCCAAGAATCCAGGACCCTTGGTCCTCTAAAAACATGAGCTAAGATCCAGAACCTTTAGTCTTCTGAAAACATGAGCCAAAGCCCAAATACCCTTGGTCCTCCGAAAACATATCCAGAACCTTTGGTCCTCTGAAAACATAAGTCAAGATCCAGAACGTTTGATCCCTTAAAAACATGACCAGAATCTCCATATTTTCTTGACCTTAGGTAAGCATGTCTTGTATTCATTCAAAAAAAAAAAAAATTTTGCATGCATGAACTACAATTGGACCTGATCCTCCTACCAAAAGGTAGTAGGCAATCTCCCTTGAGATTCGGCCCACATTTTCATCCACTACATGTCGGTCTGCATTTTTATTTGCATGCAACATACATTCATCACAGTTAAATACTGATTGCAAAGTTAGGTATATTTTTCATACATTAACATTCGCTTTTCAAACTCTGTCAATGAGGGCATTCTGTTGACACCCCATTTTGTAACTTGCATTTAACCTCACATGGAGGGTAAAAGGGTAATTTCACATTGGAAATATACATTTTGATTCTAGTCATTAGAACTTTAATCTCATTTCACCAAAATGATCTTAATGTTGTAACGATCAAATCGACAAGTCATAAACCCTAATCGGACCATCAGATTGAAAATTATTATCAAATAAAGTTTTAATGACCGAAATGCAATATCACAAATTGAGTTCGACTATATGTGATTATGAACAATTGATTCCAATTGGTTATAATTATAATTAATTTGAGATTAATGACGTATCATAATTTGATTGGCTAGGACTACATTTTATGGTAAGGTTACACACACTTAATTAATTATATAGTTAAACATTAATTATTCAATGAGTAATTTGTGTAATTATCTTTTAATTAGGGTAAATTTGGAACTAATTAAGTCTGAAATGGGAGTGATTAGAGCCTATTAATGTTAATTGGAAACTAATTTTGGACCTATTAATGTTAATTGTGCTATAATTATTTTCTAACAAATGACCTCTGCTTACCATTTTTTTGATATCTCTCAGAATATTTTGAATCTGTGAATGATCCTAATTTTTCCAGAAACTAGACATTCAGGGCTTTAATTTGAGCACAAGAACAAAACAATTCCGATCAGAATTGAGTAAGATATAATTTTTTGAAATTGGCTCTACATGTTGTTATACTATCTACGGGAAAACCAAATTTTGCTTGCTTCTCACTCCCACCAATCTCTACATTTAATTCACTTAATTTCCCCAAAAGCTAAAATAAGGTCTAGGTTCATGATTCTTTGTCAACCCTCATTAAATGGCCTTCCATTCATATTTCATCCACCACTACTATATAAACCCTCCCTCTCCTTCATTCCAACACAAAAACACCCCCTCCTTTCTCCTCTCTTAAGTTCTAGTGAAATTGAGTAGTCTTGTCATATCTTGGTCTTCTTGAGACTCAAGGTATTAAGTGAGACTCACTCTTCCTCTCCTAACTCTTCTTTTCCTCCACCCTTAGAACCTTTACTAAGAGTCTCTTCCTCTATCGTATGGATCTTGCATGAAGGTATAATCACTTTCCCTAACTTATTTTTTTATGTTGTCATGATGAGAATTTAGGATTAAAGCATGATAGTAATTATTTAAATTCCCTTGAATATGTTTGAATATTCTTATGTGTTCTTCACATGTTCTTGGTTACTCATCACATGTTCATATATAACACTAGTTTTAATCTTAAATCCACATAAAAAACGTGAAAAAAAGATGTTTGTTTAATAATTCTTTCAAATCCTTGAATCTAGAATATCACCATCCACACACATTCACTAGAATTTATTTTTCAAATCCAAATGCAATGCTTAATAAATTGAATTAGAGTTTATCACATGCACACACATTAAATTTAACATGTAAATTAATTGATAACATATTAGATGATGTGATATGAATGTTGGCCACTATAGTCTAGAGGACCGGTTTCACTAAGCAAGATAGGTGCCTAACACCTTCCCATCTTGTAACATAGCCTCCAAGCTTAGATCAAGAGTTGATAAATCAATGTTTATCCTTGTAATTTTCAATTTCTAGATTGTAACTAGAAAATAAAGTCATGTACTTTATCTTAAATTGTATTTAGGACCAAAGCCTTGTAATTTCCTATGATCAATGTAAATTCAATTTCAAATTAATAAAATAAGGAATTTTTTAATTGTGGTTTTCTTATTTATTCCAACAATTAAATAAGTGGCGACTCCATTATAAAACCCTTAATTTAAGAGAAAACATTGTGTCCGGGCGTGGCGTAAAACCAGTGTTTTACGCCACGCCAATGAGAGCTCGCCACGTCAAAAGGCACAAAAGGAACACACAAAAATTATTCACGTTGAACCTCTACACAGCAAAAAAAGAAAAAGAAAAAAGGCTCCCACGCACACAGCTTCCTTCAATCTCCTTCACACTCACAAAAACCTCCTTCACGCTGAACCATTTGCTCTGCTTCCTCTCTTCCTTCACACGTCGAACCTCCACCACCTCCACACAGATCGCCGGCTCACGCCATTCCTCTGCTTCCTCTCTTCCTTCACGCCGAACCTCCACCACCGCCGACAGATCGCCGGAGCAGAATGATTTCGAAGAAGAAGAGTTCGCCGGAGCTTGGAAACAAACCGGAGCCGCCGTGACCCACAATCCAAAGTTTTTTTTTTTTTCATGATTTTCCCTTTTCCCCAAGCTGGATTTCGAATTGGGCTTTTGGATTTTTTGTTTGCTTCATCGGATTTTTTGTTTGCAATCTACCCCAGAAAGCCATTCCTACTGCCTCTGTTCCCAAAAGCCAAGGTAACCCCATCTTTCCCATCTAATTTATTTTTATTTATTACCACTTTTTTATTAAGTTTCTGAATGCCTTTTGAACCTGCATTATGTTTCATTCTCTGTATATTTAAAGAGTTAATTTCCTTGCACTGTATTGTAAGTCTGTTTTGCTTTTGGGTTTTAAAATGAGCAATTGTAAAAAAACTATGAGAGGTTGTTGTTGTGAAATGGCATTTTGGGTTTTTAAATGCATTTTTAGGCTTCCAAATTGCCTAACCAAACTAACTCTAAATAGTTGTCTTGGCATCGGCTACTTGTATATTTAATCGACACCCTAGTCTGAGATACAAAATTTCCACTGGCCATATTCATTACTGAGAAGTTATAGGCAGATATGGGACAGCGATTCCCTGCTGAGTTTACAGTTATGTAAATAAAAAAACTGGCTTAGTGTAATTGAAATGACCATGTTTTGACAATTAGACACAGTTTGAGTTATTTGACTGATGATTTGAACTGGGTAAATTTTGGTTTTTGAAATTTATGTTGGGTTGCTGGAGTTTTTTTTTTGTATGTATATGCATATGTGTATGTGGCTTTTATGAAGGTGCTAATTCCTTTACTGGAATAAATTCATGCTAATTCATTTTCTGGAATAAATTCATGCCAATTCTCCTAGAAGTATATGGAATTTTTTTTTCCTCTATCTTTGCTGACATTGCAGAAAACGATCTTCCATAATTGATTTTTTTTTCTTGGATGGTAATCAATGGATGCTCACTTTGTTTGTTTAGATTGTTTTCTGTTTTCATGTGGTCTAACACCTTATTTTCCCATGTTAACTTTCTATCCAACAAGCACTCTGTCCTCTATCAAGCAATATCTTTCTTTAACACTAAAGACATGAGAACCCATGTGCCAAGATATCTAATTTAGATAATTCAGCTGTTTTACTAGTATTTTTAACACCAAAAACAAAACCTTTTGTTTCTTGCTGCCTAAAATAACGGACTATACCAGTTAATTTTAGGAGTTTCGGGTAGTTTCTGATACACCAGCAATAGTAGCATTTCAGACTAAAACATTTTATAGTAGTTAATGAACCACTTGAAAGCATCTTAGTTTTAGTGGGAATACTTTGGTAGAAGGTGACATTGAGTTGATCTTTTTCCTTAATCGCTCTAATGTGATGTCTGATTTCTGCATCTAGCTCCCTTATCTAAAAGGTTGTCATTTATTTTAATGAAGGTCTAGTTGTGAGTACATGTCTGGGTGGTGCCCTTGTTGGAGTGCTACTCAGTGGTTGGATTGCTGATGGGGTTGGTTGATGTAGAGCTTTTCAGTTGTGTGCTTTGCTTATGATTGTTGGTGCTTCTATGAGGTATGCTTGCACCATAAATATCATTGCACTTGAGTGCTTACTGGGTCTTTGTGTTGCAATTGGTTTGGTCTCTTTTATTTTATATACTCTTCAGTTAGATCTAATTTTAGTTTATAATAGACTAATAGTTGTCTCAAATTCCTTGTATTTTCTGATATTGTAAAGGTAAAGTTATTTTCTAAAATAAAGGGGCTTACTGTTACATAGGAAAATTTTGCTTCTTACAGGTGCCTTTTCGACAAGTTTACTTACTGTGGTTATTGAATTCTCCGTTGACAACTTTAGCCTCTGGAACACATCTAGTATCATTTATTTGATAGCTATTAATATATTTTTAGTTTCAAATATAATTTACTCCTACTTGTAATGTCAGTTTTCTCCTACTTGTAATGTCAATTTTCTTGTAATGTCAATTTCCTCTTACTTGTAATGTCAATTTTCTCCTACTTGTAATGTCAATTTTCTCTCTATATGTACCAAAGTGCACATAAGGATGTACTTGGAGCTGTTTTATGTAATAAAGTTTATTAAGTGGTGCTATTTGTGCCAATGTACCAATGTACTTTGAGATATTTGATAGCTATTTTATGTAATAGAACAAGTTTGCCAAATTGGGCAAGTTTAGTATTGTAATAGCACAAATTGGGCAAGTTTGCCAAATTGGGCAACTTTAGTATTGTAATAGCACAAATTTTAAAGTTATTCTTAATTGTTGCTTATGAATTTTTCTTTCTTTTTTTTATTTTTTATTTTTTTTTTATTTTTTATAGGTCATATTGAAATATAAAATTACTTGAATTGAAAATATGAGTGCAAACAACAAAGAACTTGAAACAATCTCACTTTGTAATATGGTGGATGACTTGGTACATGATGAGTCAGAAATAAACGAAGATCAAAATAATGTAGACTTATCATTGGATGATTCAAATCAACCTTTTGCATGCAATAGGCATTCAGAACCACATCTTGATATGATATTTGAAAACTTAGAGGCTGCTCGTGCATATTATAATGCATATGCAAGGCGAAAGGGTTTTAGTATACGAGTAAATCATACTCGAAAGAATAAAGATAAAATAAGGGTTGGAATTGAATATGTTTGTTCGAAGGAAGGATTCTGTCGTCAATGTAATGAAGACAATGAAAGAACAGGTCCAGAACGTGCAGAAACAAGAATAGGATGCAAAGCAATGATAGGTTTAAAGAAAGTTGATGATACATGGATTGTATGTAAGTTTGTGGAGGGTCATAATCATGAGCTTCTTACCCCTAAGAGTACAAGTTTGCTTCGTGGGCATAGAGCGATAACAAGTGCCCAAAAGAATCTTATAGATACACTCAATGAGTCAGGTATAGCCCCAAGCAAGATAATGTCTGTGTTAAGTAAAGAATCTGGTGGTGATTATAATGTTGGATATATTCCAGTTGATATTCAAAATTATTTGGGTAGTAAAAGAAGAAAGTTGCTTCAAGATGGAGATGCTCAAGGAATGTACAAATATTTTATTGAGAGTCAATGTAAAAATCCAGGTTTTGTTTATGCAATTGAAGTTGATGAATATGGGTGCATGGGTAATTGCTTTTGGGCAGATGCTAGGTCAAGAATGGCATACCAATATTTTGGAGATGTCGTTACCTTTGACGCTACGTACCAAACAAATCGTTATAAGATGCCTTTTGTTCCTTTTACAGGAGTTAACCACCATCATCAATCTGTGATGTTTGGATGTGCTTTACTTGTCAGTGAAACAGCTGAATCTTATACATGGTTGTTGAAGACTTGGCTTAATGCAATGCCTGGAAATTCTCCTTCTACAATTATAACAGACGATGACAAGGCTATGGCTAAGGCAATTGCAGATGTATTGCCAAATGCAACTCATAGATTGTGTATGTGGCATCTTTTACAGAAAGTTCCAGAACAGCTGTCCCATGTATATAATAAATATCCACATTTTCAGGAAGAATTTTACCATTGCATCCATGATACAATCACTATTGAAGAGTTTGAGTTAGAATGGAGTAAGATTATGGAGAAATATGGATTAGGGGATAATGATTGGTTGGAAAATCTTTATATGCGGCGTGAAAGATGGGTTCTAGCTTACTTAAGAACCTCATTTTGTGCTGGGATGTCTACAACTCAAAGGAGTGAAAGCATGAATAAATTTTTTAAAGATTATGTTCGTTCGAGTACAACAATAAGTGATTTTGTATATCAATATGAGCTAGCTTTAAATGCACGTTATCTTAAAGAGAAAGAACAAGATGTGAAGACAAAAAATTCAGTGCCAATTTTGAAAACATGTTATAAGCTGGAAGCAGAGGCAGCAAAAGTTTATACAAGAAAGATGTTTATGAAATTTCAAGAAGAGTTATTTTGTAGTCAAAAATACATGGCATCCAAATATCATGAAGAATGAGTGAAGAAGATATACAAGGTGGTAGCTCATGGGAGAGAGAGTCCATTTTATGAAGTATCTCTTGATATTGTTGAGACAAAAGCTATTTGTACATGCCATATGTTTGAGTTTATTGGTATTATTTGTAGGCATATCCTAGCTGTTTTTGTGAAGAAATCTCTTGTGTACTTTCTTCCATCACATTATATTTTAGATAGATGGACAATTAATGCCAACAAGCACATTGTACATGACATATCTAGTGATGTAGTACAGGTGGAGCCTCAAGTTTCTTCTACCATGATGAGAAATAGTTTGATGCTTCAATTTTTGGAAGTTGCAGAGGTAGGGTCACAATCAGAGAAGCAATACAAGCATCTTGGACAAACTTTACGAAAAGTTCATGAGGAGCTTCTAGCCATGCAAGATGTTAATGATGTTGATGATTTAGAAAGTTTTGATAATACTACATTAAACAATCAAGTATTATCAAATCTTCCAATTACTTTGCGAGACCCTCCACATGTTCCATCAAAGGGAAGGCCTAAAGCTTTGAGACAAAAGCATCCAAAAGAAAAACAATTGCTGAAGAAGAGAAAATGTAGCATTTGCAAAGAAACGGGTCATGTGAGAACCAATTGTCCAACACATAAACATTCCAGGTAATTACATGACCTTATTGAGTTGTAGTATTAATTTAGTATTTAAATTTTTGGTTTATAAAATTACTTTTTGTAGGGACGTTGCAAATACAAGCTTGACACCACATTGGGAGTCAGTGCATCAACAACAAAGTCAAACTGAGGTTATTTAATTACAATATATTCAGTTTCAAAGTAGCAATGTTGAGGATTTGGGCTCTGATTTGTTCTGTGGCTTTTCTTTGCCATTATTTTTATTATGTATATACATGTTAGTAACATCACTCATTTAAAAAAAAAAAGTGTTTTTTTTTATAAAGCTAATTCAAATGCCTGTCAATTTCTTGGTTTTATTAAAATTAGAAATGGTGAGGATGTGGACTTTAATTTGTTCTGTGGCTTTTAACCTTTTCATCTTTGTCTTCTTGTTACAATTTTTTTATTTTTTTGGGTTTATTAGTCATACTACCCCAGTTGGCACTCTTGTTATTTATATATGCCTTTACATTCAATCCCAAAGTACTTATCCTAATGTGCATGCCTTCAAAAACAGAAAGTTAAAACTAAGTTGTAACCATTCATACTTGTAAAACACAAAAGTTAAAACTTATATGCTCACTGTTTCTATGTCAGAACTCAGAGTACAGCCTAGCTCATGTTCACCTATGGACCATTTGTGCACTATAATAGCCTATTAAATGTTTGTTAAAATTTCTTTTTGTGAATGGTGAATTAATGGTAATACATTTTTGTAAGTGTTATGTTGTAAATTTATAGTATTCTTTGTATTTTCAAAAATAAACATTTACTTTTTTAAATTAGGATTCTTCAACGGCAAGGTTGAACCCGTTAGTGATAGCAAATACATTGTACTCTACAAGTTTTGTACAGGTATACGATGTATTTGATTTTTTTACTTAGTATAAATTGTTCTGTAATAGATGTTTTTCTTATTTATTTATTTTTTAATTTGTCAATCATCTCTAGGACTCTTTGCCAACTGTGACATATCCTTCTACATCATCATCTACTATGCATATATATCCCAACCAGTCATCATTTACGGTATGACCACTTAGCATTTAATTAGAATATATTGAAATTTTTTTAACTGTGTTCATTCTAATTTTATTTTTTGAATTTTTTTGTACATTCTTTTATGTAGGATCCATTACAACAATTCCAAGAAAGTTGATGTACAAACAAGTTTTGTGTCCAAGAGAATAGATTGGGAAGCAAATATTTTTTTGTTATATAATGTTTAAATTGTGGTGGATAGACAAGTTTTATTCTAGATGTACAAACAAGATCATAGGATCCTCTTTTTTGTATATTGAACTATAACAGGTTTTATTCTAAATGAATGTATTCTCAATTAGAAATTTCCCAAAAGAATTGTGACAAATTTTATTTCAAGATGTATGGTCAATCATATGATCTTTTATGAATTGAATTGTGACAGGTTTTATTTCAGGTGAACGTATTCTCAACTAGAAACTTTTATAGAAAAAATTGTGACAGGTTTTATTTCAGGTGAATGTATTCTCAATTAGAAACTATTATAAAAAAAATTTGTGACAGGTTTTATTTCAGGTGAACTCTTATAGAAAAAATTATAACAGGTTTTATTTTAGGTGAATGTATTCTCAATTAGAAACTCTTATAGAAAAAATTGTGACAGGTTTATTATAGAAAAAATTGTGACAGGTTTTATTTCAAGTAAATGTAGTCTCAATTAGAAACTGTTATAAAAAAAATTGTGACAGGTTTTATTTTAGGTGAATGTATTCTTAAGTTTAATTTTTGCATAAAACTTCAAAATAAAAATAAAAAAATAAAAAAACCGCCAAAAAGAAAAACATGTGTAAGCATATGTGTATGTGCAAGCATGGAGGTTTTTTTCATTTTTTATGAAGGAGATCAATTTTAAAGGCAATTGGTGCATTTTCTATTTTGTTTCTCCCCGGAAAAATAAGCTTTATGTTATTTTGATGTATACTCTTCAAAATGTGGAAAATGTGTTAGTCTACGTTCAGATAATTTGAAATAATTGAAACGAGTGTGTCCTAAAACACTATAATTCAAATAAGCCTTTCCAATGTTTGACAAACTTATAACTTGATTCACTGTGCTGTACATGTATAAGCACCAAAGAAGAAATAACTACAGAAATGAGAAGTATTAACAATATATAACTGTAACTTGATGTATTCACTTGTATAGACTCCACCACAGATATTGTGGAAAACAAAGCTATGAGTACAAATTTCAGATGGGGTCAATGCTCCATCTTCAATGACAAATCATTACTTTTTGATTTTCTAGTTAATTCTTTGATGCCTACTAACCCCTACCCAACAAGCCCCAAAGAAAAAAAAAAACAAATTGGCAGCCATTCTCCTTCCAGACACTCCAAAAACAATCCTGAGAAGCAAAACTATGCCTCTTTTTCGACTGCCTTCCAATAATGCCAGATTCAAACAAAGGAAAGAAGAGGAAAATGCTCTTGAGCAGATCCTTGAAGATGATGTAAGACTTTGGCTTCTTCTCCCATGCTTTGCTTGTTTCTTGGTGTGATAGCAGCTCAGTTACATCCTTTCCAATATTCCCCATTTCTTGCTTCACCACCCTGCCACCAAAGTCACCAAAAACTGAATACGTAATTGATTCTCATGGCTATGTAGCACTGGAATCCTCCATACTGAGGTGATTCTTATTCTCAACATTAGAACATGCAGGGCTGTAAACAGATTTGAAAAACCAACTAGTGTTTGATGAATTTCAAAAGATAAAAATATAAACACACACATCGAGCCACAATTTCACAATCATCAGTCAAATAACTCAAACTGTGTCTAATTGTCAAAACATGGTCATTTCAATTACACTAAGCCAGTGCATTTAAAAACCCAAAATGCCATTTCACAGCAACAACCCCTCATAGTTTTTTTACAATTGCTCATTTTAAAACCCAAAAGCAAAACAGACTTACAATACAGTGCAAGGAAATTAACTCTTTAAATATACAGAGAATGAAACATAATGCAAGTTCAAAAGGCATTCAGAAACTTAATAAAAAAGTGGTAATAAATAAAAATAAATTAGATGGGAAAGATGGGGTTACCTTGGCTTTTGGGAACAGGGGCAGTAGGAATGGCTTTCCGGGGTAGATTGCAAACAAGAAGAGTGGACTCTGCACAATTAATACATACAAAAAATTAGTGAGAGAAGGAATTAGTGAGATGAAGCAAACAAAAAATCCGAAAACCCAATTCAAAATCCAGCTTGGGGAAAAGGGAAAATCATGAAAAACAAACCTTTGGATCGTGGCTCACGGTGGCTCCGGTTTGTTTCCAAGCTTCGGCGAACTCTTCTTCTTCGAAATCGTTCTGCTCCGGCGATCTGTGCAGTGGTGGTGGAGGTTTGGCATGAAGGAAGAGAGGAAGCAGAGGAATGGCATGAGCCGGCGATCTATGTGGCGGTGGTGGAGGTTCGGCGTGTGAAGGAAGAGAGGAAGTAGAGCAAATGGTTCAGCGTGAAGGAGGTTTTTGTGAGCGTGAAGGAGATTGAAGGAAGCTGTGTGCGTGGGAGCCTTTTTTCTTTTTCTTTTTTTGCTGTGTAGAGGTTCAGCGTGAATAATTTTTGTGTGTTCCTTTTGTGCCTTTTGACGTGGCGAGCTCTCATTGGCGTGGCGTAAAACACTAGTTTTACGCCACGCCCGAACACAATGTTTTCTCTTAATTTAAAGGGGAAAATATAATTAGTCAAATCTCCATTTTGAGAGGCAATAACATGATTCCACCCATTCACGTGAGTTTGGCCAACACACCATAAAAAACGGACCAGGGACGCGGTCTCTCACACTATCCTTTTTCTTTGTTTGATGGTTTTGATTAGTGTGTTTGATGATTTTGATTAGTGGGTTTTGATGATTTTGATCCATGGGTTTTGATGGTTTTGATGAGTGGGTATTGATCGGGTTGATGGTGGCTAGGATTTTGATGGGTGGGTTGATGATGGAGGCTGGCTTGATGATGGTGGTTGTGTGGGTTGATGATGGAGGGTTGGGTATTGATCGTTGATGGTGGCTGGGTATTGATCGGGTTGATGGTGGCTGAGTTTAGAATATTTTATTGAATAAATGTGTAGAATAGATAAACAGATGTGGTTGTTTTGTAAAAATTGGTGTGTAAAATAGAAAAAACATATTTTTTTTTCTTGCAAAATAGATAGAAATTATGTATCAACTGATGCGAATGCTATAAGATGCTAGAATTTGATGTTACCTACCAAATTAGAAAGAAAGAAAGAGAAAGATACGATGTCAACATGTCCCAAAGATATGATGCTAACTTATGACTACTCTCTCTCTCTCTCTCTCTCTCTCTCTCTCTCTCTCTCTCTCTCTCTCTCAATGGTGTCTTCTCTTCTCAACAAAATTATTCATCAGCCTAACAAATATTGGAAGCTGGTCAGGCAGGAGTTTACATAATAATATATGAGCAAAATATATAATTGTTTTGAATTTGGATTATAATAAGAAGATATATATTAGGAGCTAAAAAAAAATCATCCTTGACAACCAGGTTTTACGTATCATTGGGTTCCAGCAGCCGTACAATTATCGGCTATCGCATATCATTATGGGCATAATGATTGGTGATGAGATTGAATTACAAGATGCATGATTAGAACAAGGGAAGGTTATCTATATATATATATATATATTTTTTTTTTTTTTTGAGGATCAAAAAATGGGGGTCTTTTATCTATTTTAAGTATCTATTTGTCAAAGATTATTTTTATTGATTTATTTTCCTATTCAGTTTATTTTTGCTACTATTTATAGATCCTATTACACTGTTTAGTACTATTTATAAGTCTCATTATACTATTTCAACTAACTTTTACTTTTATTTACAGTACTTTCAATAAAAAAATTTTAATTTTAACAAAATAAACAAATTCTAAACAAATCCTAAGCCTTTAACCAGCTATGTCTATTTCTCTCAACTCTCGGTATTATTGGGAATTGGGATCCAACCTATGGTATTTTACGTCAAATATTAAGAAAGTATAGGAGTGAGAACTCATGAGATGTGACTGTTAGGTGTCCTTTCTACGTCAAATATTTATAGGTCTTTTATATATTGTCCCCATTTTGATTCAATGCTTGGCCTTCCAAGATTGGAAAGTGATTGTATTTTGAGGCTGTGCTAGCCATGGATTGTAATGATCTGTATGTCTGTAGACTTGTAAATGCCAATGTGGCTGCTGTACTAAACTAGCTTTGACTTCTTTGTTTAATAAAATTCCCTTTTAACCCAAAAAAAAAAAAGAAAAAAAGAAAGTGATTGTGAAAACTTATATCCAACAATTGCTTTCGTGGACTAGAAAAAAGAAAAGGGCACTTGCTCCAACTTGGTTTGCTCGGCTATCCATCAGGAATCAGGCCATCGTTCACGTTTGCCGTTTTTGACCTTAGATGATGCTGCGCACATCAAAAAGGAAAACTTAAATGAAAAAGTTCAGTTCCAAACCAATTTAAATTTATCTTCTTCTAACTCACCATGTGACAATTGAAGAGATTATTTATTTATAATTTTAATCGTATAAACTTTTTAATGAAACATGAATCTTGTTTAAATTAAATGTATGAATAATCTTATAAATTGTTACGTAATGGGTTAAAGGAAATAATTCCACACTAACTTGGAGCTCAATTTTGTCCCATATTAAAAGACAATAATTAAGTACAAAAGAGTATCGAGTAACTAATACTCAAAGCAACGCTAATAATTGGCTTACAATGAAATTTGGATGGTCCAAATATATCACAAAAAGTTTAGAACAAATTTCTTCAGTAAACAAAGAATTGTGCAATAATTCCTGATGAATATGCTAGAGTCAAACGTTTTCACTATGTTAAGTAGAAATCTAAAATTAGATTTAGGGTCGGCTCAACCCCTATGCAATTCACCAATTGCAAGTTTGCAACTCCTAAGCAATTTAGGCAATTGTCTAGAGCCCTCAAAAAGGAAAATGGCCCATAATCTTAATCCTAAAGTATAATGCTATACTTGTTTAACAACTTAAATAAAATATATTTCTTTTATATATATATATATATATATATATATATATATATCTGTGTCTGTATGGATTGGGTTTAAGTTACATCTGGTGTAACTCTAAGTAATATTATATATCCTAATAACTTGTTATAAAATTCATATTTTGAAATCTCACCGTTGAATTACATGTTTTATATGTTCTTAATATTCATACCAATTTTCATGTCAATTAGATGTTATTTACCATTCGATCCATAAACTCATCTTTTATGCATTATTTTAAATTACAAAAACTTGAATTAAAAAAATTGATTGATGACATGACTATTACTTTTTTATTACCTTGAAATTTTGCAAGTATGGAGAATATATGAAGATAATGTAATCTAACGGTGGATTTGTCAAAATTTGCATTAAATTAAAAAATATTAAGTAGTGTAACATTGTTTAAATTTACACCAAGTGTAACTTAAACCCAACTCTCTATATATTGTGGGAGGTCAAAAAGATTGATCCCATTAGGCTTGTGCCGAGGAGCCTAAAGGCCCAACCATCAACTCACCTAACCCAAGTGGGCCCAAATTGACTGAAAAGAAGATCTGGCCAAAGAAGCAACTAGTTCAAGGAAGGTGCTAGGAAAGGGACAATGTGAAGAAGTTGGGAAAGGGTCCACTTCAAGCCAAGGATATTGATCTGAGGAAGGTAGCAGTAGCCAGCTTGGTTAAGCAGAAGGAGTAACTTCCCAGAAAAGCTACCATCACCTCCTTATTAAATGCACTTCACCAACTAGGCATGCTGCATTAATGGCCGAATAACACCTGAACAGTGTCTTACAGCCTATTATCTACCCAACACCACCTCAAAAGGAAGGGAAAAGTAGGATGGGACAAATATCCAAGAAAAGATCATCCACCATCCAAGAGGAGGGCCAAGATCAAAGCAGTGGGACTAAAAAAGGAAAGAGATCCTCCATGTACAAGGATCAGATCTTGAAAAAGAGAGAAGAAAGAATAGAATCAACTTGAACTTAGCCTTGCTTTTTCACTAAGTGTAAAGGCTCCTCGGCCATTCCGATGAAGTAAAAATATAATTCAAACTTATCTCGTTGTTAATTTTTATCCAATTCCCTGTTTGATAACAATCATTAGATAGGAATCATTGTTTAAAGTTCAACTATTGGTGAAGAAGCCCATCTCTATAAATAAATTGTTGTAGACCTAGATCCAAGTCCAATACCTTTTTGGGCCTTCGGATTTTTAGCCCCTACATATATATATATATATATATATATATGAGATGAATTCAAGTTACACCTAGTGTAATTCTACAAAAGTTACACATTTTTTAGACCATAGATTTCTAAAAAATCTAATGGTTAGAAAATCACTATAATCAATGTCATTTTTAAAATTAATTGCTTTCGATATTAGCTAACCTAATTAATTTGAGAGAATATTATATTATATTATTTTCTACTTTCTTTCTCTCTCCTAATTAATTCATCCCTAACCTTGCACAAGTGCCTATTCTCAATTTTCTTTGAAACAAGTCTTTTTCCCATGAGTTTCCGTCAAAAAAGAAGTCTTTTTCCCATTTGTCTTAAGGCTAGAGAATTTCTTGACTGGACCTATACCACCTTACATGTGCAAGAATGGTAAAATGATTCAACCGCTTGTTTATGTATAGTCCAATTAAATGTTAAATACGTTTTGAAGTAACAAAAGTGGTGACAATCATGCCAAAACGCATAAAATGCGTTTGAAGTTTCAAAAGTATTTCCTCCATATTTGGAGTTGATCTACACTAGAAAATTGATTGTTGATTAGAAGCCCAAATGGAATTAAATTACAGGTATCCTCTCAATGGTTATCAAAAAAAAAAAAAAAAAATGTCTTCATAGTTCACAAACGTACAGCCTTTATGAAAATCTCTGCCTTCTTTGTCTTTATCATATTCTCTTCTTCTTCTTCCTTATTTATTTATTTATTTATTCATAATTGTTTTGTTCTGTGTGTTACTGAGTTCATAATAGACATTTAACATATAGGTAAAATATATATATAGGTAAAATAGACATTTAATATATATATGAACTACTATTTGAAAATGAACTTGTTCTTCTCAATCGATCAAATAAAAAATGAACTACTATTTCCAAGCACTTAGCTGAAGTTACTTGACCATTCTATTTCTCACTGATTATCTATCTCAAATATTTTTCTTGTATATTTTTTTTTTTTTAAGTATAGAAATGCAAGTTGTTAAAAATGGCAGTGTGCCCTTTAATCAAGCAAAAAACAATAAATAAAGAGAGAGAGAAAATACTAGTATTAATTATAAATGAGATGAAAAATAATAGCATTTAATGATATTTTTTTAGCCGTTAGATCACTTACAAATCTACGGTGTAAAAAAGGTGTAACTTTATAAGAATTGTACCAGGTGTAACTTAAACCCATCTATATATATATATATATATATATATATTAGGCAATTGATATATAAACACAAAAATATCTCTAAAACTAATCACTTTTAGGCCTCAAGTCTTATTAGCCGGCAGATATTAGAGCGTTGTAATTTGTAAGCCTGTAATGGTGAGAACTAAAAGTTGGAACCTGGTAGGACCATTGGTATGCTGCCTCTGCAAATGTTGAACAGGCATGCCATTGCTGAGAAGTTGATACTGTTTTCCCTCCACTGATTGCGAATTAGCAGGAGTGTACAAGATGTTGTTCCTATGAACAATAATCAATAAATAAACAATCTTCAAATTATCATTTAATTAATAACATTCCACTTAAATTAGATTTCACCACAAAAACATAAATAAAATTAGGAGATATTACATCGTTGGTACTTAAAGTACATCTAACAACATGATAAAATAAATTACCGTCAATTCATGTATAATTTAGGCGGTGTGGTTGAGGCATAGACCAGGTTGCTATCTTGAGATAATATGCACCATCTATGAATTTATCCAATGTAATAGACAAATAATTTCTGCCCATTGTCTCCAAAATACAACAGTCTAGCCACCTTATTGATTATCCTTACAAACTCACATCACTGGTATAATATGAAGCTCTCAAAATAGTTCTTTCTTTACCCAAAATATGGTATAAAATATATATATATATATATATATATATATATATATATATAGTAATACGTACCTGAAAGATAAGAATTAACTTTCAAAAACGTTCCTTCTCAAAAAAAAAAAAAAAAAAAAAAAAAAAAAAAAAAAAAAAACCTTAAAGGCTCTAGATAAAAATGAATTAGTCTTTCCATGGATATATATAGAACTCACGGGTAGTCTTTCCATTTTTTTTTTTTTTTTTTTTTGATGTGAAATAAGGCAACTTTATTCAGAACATGACAAAAACATTACATCCTGGGTAACCGGGTTTTCAATACAACTTGGTGTTTCTTCTACCCATGCATGCAAGGACGACTAGGGCTGTCCACGGGTCGGTCCGGGTCGGGTTTGTGCCCAACCCGGAACCGACCCGACCAGATCGGGTCTCCCAAACCTGGACCCGCCGCCGACCCGCCGACGGCAGCGATTCGGGTGGTCAGATGTCAACGGTTCGCCGGTCGGGTATCGGTCGGTTTCGGACTGTGTAAAGCGTCGCTGGATTTTGCAGAAATCGTCGCCGGAGTTCGCCGAAATCTTTGGTTTTTGCTAGATCTGATCGGATCTCGAAGAGATCTCGGTAGATCTCAACAAGATTAGGACAAATCTCGAAGAGATCCGGTGAGATCAACGAGATCAGGCCGAATCTCAAAGAGATCTCGGTAGATCTCAGCGAGATCAGGCTGGATCTTGAAGAGATCCGGTGAGATCTCAGCCAGAACAGGCCGGATCTCGAAGAGATCCGGTGAGATCTCAGCCAGAACAGGCCGAATCACCGTGTAAAATCGACGAAGAACAGATGTAACCATTTTCAGATGTGTTTTCCGGTCGGGTCGGTTGAAAATCGGGTTTTCATGCTCAAATCCGTCAACCGACTCGCCAGTCTCAGGTTTTCTAGGCGGAGAACCGCTGCCGACCGTCGCCGGCGTTGAATCGGTCGGTTTTCTGGCCGGGTCGGTTGGGTTGGGCAGGTTGGTCGGGTTCCGGGTCTGCTTGGACACCCCTAAGGATGACACACCTTTGGCATACTGTAGTGTGCCAACGTGTGGGCTACTTTGTTTCCAGTGCGTGGTACATGACTGAACTGGACAGACCGAAACCTGTGAAGATGGGACACGACGAAGGCGGTTTAGTGAGGCGAAGCATGGCATTCGTTACTATTTGCGCATCACTCTTAAACACACAGTCCATGATTCCCATATTCCAAGCAAACTCAACTGCTTCTTCCATGGCCTTAGCTTCCGTCTCAAGAGCACCCAGTGGAGCTGTCAACTTCTTACTGAACGCCGCCACAACTTCACCCATGGTGATCCCGGATAACAACTCCGATACCGGCCTCCTTCTGTTGATCAAAAGTCGCACCGTCCATGTTCGCCTTGTACCAGGGTGGTTTAGGGAGCTGCCACACTGCTTCCATAGATTCACGGTAAGGCCGAACTTCATGGTTGGCTGTTAAATATTCCTCCAAATAATTTTTTGTCCACCTAGCAAGAACAGTGGCTGGCTTTCTACTCCTTCCATGCCAGACCTCATTCCGGTTTGTCCAAATACCCCACGCCGTCGTGACCATCAACCCGATATCCTCCTCCGACCACTTTTTAACGTTTCGACCATACCACAGCAGATCCAAGAATTCGGGGCAGCTATCCATGACATGATCTTTAGCAAGACTCACCTCATTCCACACCTCCTTAGCATGATGACATTGCCAAAGCAAGTGTCCTATTGTTTCCTCTGCATTTCCACACACCTCGCATTTGCTGTCCTGAGTTACTTGATGACGATACAGGTTAGCTTTCGTGGGCAAGATATTTCTGCATGCTCGCTACGTGAAATTCCAGATTTTGTTTGGGACCCGCAAGCGCCAAATGGATTTCTAGAATTCTTTCATACATGTAGCATTAGAGCTTTCCTTAGATAATTGCTCACTCCTTTCTTGCAAAGCAACCTTATAGGTTGACTTCACCGAAAATTTTTCCGAAGAGGTAAGAGCCCATATAAAACGATCTTCAGGCAAAGTTAGACTCAGAGCAATGGATAGGATAGACTCAACATCCAAAGGCATGAGAATGTGTTTAAGGGCCTCCAGATTCCACTCTCCTTTCTGGTGGTCAATAAGGGTGGGCACTAGCACATCAGAGCCAACTTCTAGACACGGTGTGACTACTTGGTAGGTAGAGGATAGAGGAAGCCATTTGTCACCCCAGACTCGCACCTTTGCCCCATTTCCTATCCTCCAATGACTACCTTTTTTGACAATCTACTGTGCAGAGAATATGCTCCTTCAAGCATAAGACGGCTTAGCTCCCAAAGATGCAGAAAGGAAATCTCTGTGAGGAAAGTATTTTGCTCGAAAAACGCAGTGGAACAAAGAGTTGGTACAAGTTTGGAGCCGCCACCTCTACTTGGCTAGCAAGGCCAAGTTGAAAGCTTTCAGGTCCCTGAAACCCATCCCACCACATTCCTTTTGTGTGCACATCTTCTCCCAGCTAAGCCAAGCCATCCTGTCCACACCATTATTTTGCCCCCACCAAAATTTTCGGACCATCCCAGCTAGCTCATTGCATAGTGAATCTGGTAACTTAAAGCAACTCATGGTATATGAAGGTATAGCTTGGGCTACTGATTTTATTAGAATCTCCTTTCCTGCATTCGACAATAGCTTTTCTTTTCATCCTGAAAGCTTCTTCCCAAGCTTATCCTTAAGGTCATTGAAAGTATTTTTTTTAGATCTACCCACCAAGGACGGGAGACCCAAATATTTTTCATGTTAACGGATGACCTGGGCTCCAAATCTATTTTTGATCTCCTCTTGAAGTGCACGTAGGGTATTCTTGCTAAAGAATAGAGCGGTCTTGGCCTTATTAAGCTGCTGACCTGAGGCAGCCTCATATAGAGTGAATATGCGATGGAGCTCATTGCACTCTTCTAGAGTTGCTCGGCAAAACACCAAACTATCATCAGCAAAGAAGAGATGGGAGAATCTTAGGGCTCTTCGGCACACTACAATTCCATGGATGGCTTGTCGTTCTGCTGCACGATGAAGGAGAGCGGACAGACCTTTTGCACAGAAGATAAATAAATAAGGTGATAGTGGGTCTCCTTGGTGAAGGCCCCTAGAGGGAACAATTCTGCCTCGGGTTTACCCATTAATACGGATAGAATATGTGACAGTAGATATGCACCTCATGATCACCTCAATCATTTTATGGTGAACACCCATCCTCCCCATAATATTCTCTAAGCATTTCTACTCTATTTTATCGTACGCCTTACTCATATCTAGTTTTAGAGCCATCTCCCCTACTTTTCCAGTCTTTTTTTGGCTAATATGATGCATAGTTTCAAATGCCACCAATACATTATCAGTTATAAAGCGCCCTTTTGTGAAAGCACTTTGGTTCTCACTGACAATAATAGATAGTACATTTTTCAATTTATTAGCTATTGCTTTAGAGGCTATTTTGTAAGCCACATTACATAAGCTAATGGGCCTATAATGAGTGATTTTCCTAGGATTATGAATCTTAGGAATCAGAACAATATGGGTGTCATTAAAGTCAGGAGGAACAATACCATGGTTGAGGAAGTCAAGGGCAGCTTCAATAACACAGTTGCTTGTGAAGGACCAAAACCTTTGATAAAATAGAGGGGGCAATCCATCAGGTCTCGGCGCAGTATGGGGGTGAATTTTCTTTATTGCCTGTGTTATCTCTGAAGCTTGGAAGTCTCTTGCTAGGAGTTGGTTCATTGCATCTGTGATTGAAGGAAGAACTGCATTAAGGAGCTCCGTCATTTCACCAGGCTGAGAAGAAGTAAACAAAGAAGAGAAATACTGCATAGCAACATGCTCAATATCATCCAAACCCTCCTGCCATAAGCAATTATCATCCTCCAATCCCTGAATCCAGTTTTGTTGTTTTCCATTTGAAGCTTTTGTATGGAAAAAGCTTGTGTTTCTATCTCCCTCCTTCAGATACTTGTTTTGAGACCTTTGCTTCCACATTACCACTTCCGTGTCTAGCCAAGAATTAAGGGCTAGTCTGACCTATCGAATATTGTCCATGTTGTTCTTTGGGAAAGCTTCAAGCACCTGTAGTTTATTCTTCAGCAACTTAATCTGGCGGCCAACATGACCAAACTCTCTATTATTCCACTAAGTGAGTTAAGCATGACATGAGGACATGTAGTTTTTCAATGGATGGCCCGTGGAAGTACATAAGCCATACTCCTATGCATCATGTACTACTTCCTCGCACCGAGGGTCACAGAGCCACATGGCTTCGAACTTGAAAAGTTTTGCACCAACTCTCCTCCGTCTCCCATTCTACCCCACCTTAGAGCGAGCATGCAATGGTCTGAAGCCATGGTGGACAGATGGTGCAACTTCGTGTTTGCAAATCGGGAGTACCATTCTGGAGTGGCCAGGGCACGATCGAGCCTTACCCACCAACTTTCTCCATTTGCAAAAACCTTGTTCCAAGTAAACCTTGATCCCACATAGCCCAAGTCTCTGAAACGGCATCTATTCATTGCTTCTCTAAACCTTTCCATTTGTTTCAGTGCTCTCGGATGGCCACTTATTTTCTCAGCATCACTCAGTATTTCATTATAGTCCCCTATACACAGCCAAGGTAGTGAATTTAAAGTTCCTAACCTCTCAAGAATCTGCCATGTCTCCTCCCTTCTACTTGTCTCTGGTTACCTATAGAACCTCGTAAACCTCCATCTCCCTGAACCGTCATTTCCTCCTACTTCAGCATCTATGTGCCATGGGCCAAACGTTTGAACGTCTACCATGACATCCTTCTTTCACAGTAAGGCCAAACCTCCCTTACTTCCAATGCTGCCCACTACTAATCCTTCCGTGAATCCAAGTATGTACTTTTTACATGTCATATCTTCTTTCGACAACTTAATTTCCATAAGGAAAACTAAGCTGGGATATTTAGAGGCTATCACCTCCTGGAGTGCTCGAACTGTTCGGAGGTTCCCAAACCCCCGACAGTTCCAGCTTAACGCACTCATTGTCCTCGACGGTGCTGCCAAGCAGCCACCGCCGTTTCATTGAATTCCGTAGCCATTAACCTGCTTATTTCCGCCACCTTCGTGTCTGTTTTCTTTTTCTTTTTTAGAGTATTCTCTAACTCATTTTGTTCATGGTCTTAGGCTCCTCTTTTACTCCCAACATGGGTCTCCTCAGTAACTTGGGTTGCAATTTTCGGCCCCATATTAATTCTTTTCCAAGTTCTTATAATTGGGCTATTGGTCAGAGGCCCACTACATGCAATAACCTTCGTACTTGGGCCTTGATCCAGCATCTCCACTTGAATAGGTCCACCACTCTTACTGTCAGCCAATTCCTTGTCAGCAACTTCACCGTTCGCAATCAATATCATCATCAAGATTATTAGTCAACACAGCAGAATCAGAGTTATTATTGAGGGCAATATCAATCTCCTTGATATGCGCCTAGAATTTATCATTATCCGAGAGAATCTCTGCCAATATTGTCGGATTTTCAGTTTTAGAAGATTCCTGAAAATCTGCACTTTCCATTCCCGTGATGCACTCATCTTGAGACTCCGTAGGTGGCGTAACATCCGCCGTCCGCTGGGTAGTGCGTGGGCTGGCCGGTTTGCCATTGTCTTGAGGGTCACCTACTCGTTGTGTTTCCTGCCCAGCCACCGATATCATCTTCCTCCTTGTCGCGTTAAGTTGGGATGCCCTTATCCACTCCTCAAAAGGTTGGTTTTGGACGTTGAGTGTGCCCTTGCTGCGAATCCAAACCTTGCAATCTTTAGCATCGTGCGTCAGCCTCCCACACCAGTAGCAGGACATTGGGAGGCGTTCGTAACGAAATGAAACCCAGCCTTCATTAGTAGGGCTAAACCGCACCTGTCTCCCTCGGCTTAATGGTTTAGTAATGTCTATCTCGACTCGCACCCTCATAAACTCCTTGCTGTCAGCTTTGTCTTCATTACAATAGTGAATGACTCACCCAAGAGATTGACATATTCCTTCCACCGCTTCTACCATCATTCGTCGCGCCGGCAGGTCGTGAACTTGAACCCAAAATACTACCGTATTAAACTGAATTTCTTTGATGGATTGATCAATTTCATATCGACAAAGTGCTATTAGGTATTTATCGAAACTCCACAGCCGCAGTGACGACGCCACGTACAAGTCAGGGTGTTCCCAGGAACACCCTGACCTGAAAAAAATTAAAAAAAAAAATTATATTTAATCTGTATTAGGAACACCCTCACTCACAAAATTAGGAACACCCTCCAATTAAAAAAAAAATTTATCTGTTCTACTTTCAAGCAAAAAAAAAAAATATATATATATATATATTAACAGAACCAAGCCCACGGCAAGCAAAGCCCACGGCGAGCTCAATAGATTACAGCAAACCCACCGATTCTCAAAAAAAAAAAAAAAAAAACCAATACAGAGAATCAGAAATCAAACCCTTACCCATGGTCACATCGCTGGCAGAGAAAACCAATCCCTAATACAGTCAGTCTATACAGAGCAAAAGCAAAACAAACTCCAATACAGAGGTTTTTTAGTGTTTATCAAAAAAAAAAAAAAAAAAAAAAACCCCCAATACACTAAAGTATCACTAAAATCCAATCCAAACCTAAAGACAGAGCAACAGGTTCTTTTCAACGCCGTCGCCGCTTGAGATCAGATCGCTCACTCGCTTGCTGCAACGCCGCTTGAGATCGCCAGATCGGATCGCTCGCTTCGAGCAACAAACGGAGATCTCAAGGTTCATCAGATCACTCGCTCGCCCTTCCGCCCGTCGTTGCTCGCCCCTCCGCGTCGTCGTCATCAACGCCACTTAAGATCGGGTCGCTCGCTCCCTGCTCGGCTCCTCCGGTGCTCCCTAACTCCCTCCCTCAAGGTATTTCATTTTTCTCTCTGACTCTCTCTCTATCTGAACTGAAATGAATGAAATTATGAGACTCTCTTTATGAAACACTCTTTCTTAGGAAATGAATGAACTTTAGCTTTATTAATTTTTTTTTGTCTGTGATTGGCCGAACCGAACTTTAGCTTTATTAATTTTTTTTGGTCTGTTTTTTACTTTTTGAATTTGGTTTTATCATTTTATCTTATCTGTTGGTGTTGGTATGAGTTTTAGTGTAACATGTGATTGTGAAATTTTCTAATTGGCAGGGGGCATCAGGCGTAATTAATTGTCTTTATATATTATAAAAAAATTTTAAATTATGGGGGTTTGTGCTAGCTAGACTGCTAGTAATTAGTAAAAAAAAAAAATAATGAAACAATTAAACATCAATAATTAATAATTTAATTAACTAATATATTATAAAAAGACAAACAAATTAAATTATGTTAAGCTAAACAATAATTAATAATTTAATAATTAATGAAACAACAATACAATAAATTATTGTTTATAAAAGACAAATAAATTTATGAAACAACTAAACAATAATAATTAATAATTTTATCAATATTTCAAATGAATTTATAGTTTATTGTACAAGTACCTTTGTTTATTTCTTTTCTTTTCATTTTTTTTTCCATTTGAGGTTTTTCGGTGTACAGAATGTAAATTTGTTTTGGTTTTAAGAAATTTTTTTTTAAGGCCAAATTTTGAATTTCGGCTGGTATTTACTAAAACGTCCCGAAACACCCCAAATAGACCGAAATGACCCAAAATTTTTTCAAAGTGGAATAGGAACACCCTGGACAAAATTCATGGAGTCGCCACTGCCACAGCGCACCAAGAAGTACTCATTTTGCATCCAACTCGTCCTCAAAAGTAAAGAGCATACGGTGGTTTCCAAGTTCTTTGATATGGAATGGCTTTTTTGTCCTCCACAGTGATCGGAGAGTGCGAGCCACAGCTTCTATGCTAAGTGCGAGCTTCGTAAAAAATTTTGCTGCTAACATGCAACTTGGCTTAAGGTTCTGGTTCTCAAAGTCAAAGGTGTCTCCTTCTTGTTCTGAAAGAGACAAATGGCTCCAATCTTTGGTTAATGAATCCATTGCTTTCACTGTTTCCCTGACCCCACAAAACTACAAGCCCTCAACGTAACGTTGTTCCGTAAGGGGACTACGGTTCCCCTTACGGAACAGGATTCCACTGACTGGGAGTCTGGCGCCGTCAAGACTCTAGGTCAGAGAAACTAAAAGATTAATAATGTTGATTATCAATAATCAGGTGTGTATTAGTCTTTCCATTTTGATACTAGATAAAGTGAATTTCAAAACTTAATTACATGAGCTGTAAAAATGGCATGGCTATCATAATGTCCGTGTATTAAAACATTTGACCAAAAGACAATTATGTATGGTCATTGCATTGCACATAAAATCCATTAAGTTGCTAGCCGTTTGTACAATATATACTCATTAGAATTGAGCAGCTTCTAATATAATTTCACACAAGAAGACCTGTATCTATCCTATAACAACATTTATAGTCATTCAAATGCTAACATTATTCTTTCTAAAAAAAAAAAAAAGATGATAACATTATATACAAAATAACTAAAAACAAAAAAAAACTCACAAATGAATACAAACATAAAGGCTTTAAATTTGGTAAAAAAAGCAAATTGATTTCATCAATTCACTTAAATAAGCATTTGTGATTTCATCAAATGGTTAACTACAGATTACCCACATGTGGTTTGACCTGAATTTAAAATGTTTATTTGTGATTTAAAAGTTGTCATTTTGCCAACCTAAGCTTAGTTCCGTTAAGCTTTTGTAACCCACCTCTAATTTTTCCATTAAAAAACAATTTTTAACACAAAAATATAACATTAAAAAGATCAAAAAGTTAAGGTTTGAAATTTTTGCAAAATGGATGAACATTACATAGAGCAAATTCTTCTATCCAATCCGGATTATTGTATATATTTGGAGGTAGTTTAATTAGTAGTAAGCGACCAATGTGAAAGCAAAACCAATTGGAATGCCACACCGAGGATAGTAATAATTAAAAATTCGACATAGTTGATTATTATAGGTTAGGCTGTATAATATTTTGGAATTTGAATCTTTTGAATTACCTCTGGCAAAAATTTCACCCAAGTATGTTTCCATTGAATCAGATTCCCGTTCTTCTTTGTGTTGCCTTTGCATGGATTGAACCCTTATGCAATCATCGAAGAAAGAAAATAATATTTAACTTTGCTATGTCTAGAGGTTTTCAATATATGATAATGCTTTCAGGAATACTGACAAAATTGGTTGGACTGAAATTTAACCTCGTGCAATGAGGAAGAGTAATCAAAATCACAGGGCAAATTCGATCCATCTCTCGTCATCACAAATTCAAAGGTAAATCGATGCTTATTGATTGCCCAAAACCATGTAATAGGAAGTTGGAAACCGTGGGGGCGATGGACATATAGGAAAAGTATTTTTGTACATTTTGTTTTGGTCATACTCTATCTGTAAAACATAGAAATTTAGCGCAGAGGGAGAGAGAGAGTGTGTTACAAACTCATAAGTAGTATTCACCATTGCAAACCATCTTGCAAGAGAAGGGTACCTAAGTACTTATAAATACATGGTTAAACTTATACTTAATTCATGTGGGGACACTAGGATTATAACAGAGTGCTCAAAGCATAATTTCAATGCCCAGCTTTTTGTGCATAGTTTACCTGTAATGTTCATCCATTTTGCAAAAATTCCAAATCCTAGCCTTTTGATCCATTTTATGTTAATGTTTGTGTTAAAAAATTATTTTTTAACGGAAAAGTTAGGAGTGGGTTACGAAAGTCTAACGAAACTAAGTTCAGGTGGGCAAAGTAACAACATTTAAACTATAGATAGGTCACTTAAATTTGGGTCATACCACAGATGGATAATAAGTAATTAACCCTAAAATAAATTACAACAATTTATATAAAAATTAAAAATAATCCAACACAAAATATGATGCTCTTGCCAAGTTGACCACACCCCTACAAAGCTACAAAGAGGTTCCATGCCTTATCATCAGGTTTTTTCTCTTTAGTTTTGACAAATTTATATTTTTAACTCTAAATTTTTTTCTATAGGGCAGAAAAAGATCTAATCACCCAAGTACCGTTTACTAGTCACATGGGTTAATCATTAATCCTCAGGACATTTTTGGTAATGAATAGACATATAAGACCCATAATATTACACGGATCATTGCACCTAGCCAGAAAGGTGAGACTCGCTGTCTTGTTTCCCTTTTCATTTGCCTCTTGTCTGTAGGTACAATTGAGTCAACATGTTTTTGTTTTTATCACTAATAACATCTTACAAGTTCTAAATTGATACTTAATATATAAAAAATTGCAATCAAATACCTAAATGAAATTATTTCGAAATTTACAAATTTTGATCCTTTTTTTCTATCCTCGCTACAACGTTTTCAAACAGATGACATATCATGTTAGATAACTAATATGGGTGATAATTTGGCAACGTTTTCCCTCCGGCTTCATTTTTTTTCTTTTTTCTTTTTTTCTTTTCCTCTCTATCTTTCCTGCTTGCTCTTCCTCTTCCTTGCCAGGCTGCCCTTCTATATATGAATTTCCAATTACCAAATCATACAATATGCAGGCCTCCACTTCCTACCCATATATGTCTAATTGGAGTTGGAGTAAGGACTCAACTACATCTGTTGGGGAGATAAACACCTTGGAGAGCTTCCTTGAGTAATTAATATAACATATAGAGACACACTTTAACCCAAAAGGCCTAAGCCCTAATGGGTATGTGCTCAATTATGTTATATTAACCACTCATTCTTTTCATCTTTATTCAATGTGGGACTTCACTCACACGTGTAACCCAACAATCTCCCCCTCACGTGTGAGTCTCTACCACTCTATGGGTTTCAAGACTTCTCTGTGGGCCATGAATAAGTCCTACTCGCTCCCCCTTGCCTAATGGACTTTTCTCTTCATCAGCGCGTCATCCATGGGTCTCTCGTACGTCATCCATGGGAACCACGTGTCAACCCTGCACGCACATCCATGGGAACCCCGCACGTTCATGTCCATGGGAACCTCGCACCATACCATTATTTAGCACCACGTGAGTCTTTGCCTCTCTGTGAGCTTTGAACAAGTCCT
Source organism: Quercus glauca (assembly GCA_023736055.1). Lineage (NCBI taxonomy): Eukaryota > Viridiplantae > Streptophyta > Magnoliopsida > Fagales > Fagaceae > Quercus > Quercus glauca. Next base: position 20,012,612 of record CM043315.1, read on the forward strand.
ACTCACTCCCCCTTGACTAATGGGCTTTTCACTTCATCAATGCGTCATCCATGAGTCTCTCGTACGCCATCCATGGGAACCACGTGTCAACCCTGCACGCACATCCATGGGAACCCCGCACGTTCATACCATGGGAACCTCGCATTACACCATTATTTTAATACCATTAGCAATATTCTAGGATCTTTTGTGTGTGGGCCGTTTAGGCTTTCTCTGTCCCCGCTGGATAGGGACCATGAATACCTCACCACCTTCGCCGCACACCAACCTGGCTCTGATACCACTTGTAGGGAATTCAACCCGATTCCCAACCTGTGAGAAACAAAAAAAATAGAGAAAACACACGCCAAAGAAAATAATCACACGCACAAGACAGTATTTACGTGGTTCGGCAATTTGCCTACGTCCACGGAGTTGCAGGGATTTCACTATTATCAGGGAAAAAATACAAAGTGCGGCTACAGTGTTTCTCTCACTCTCTCTGAAAAACACAACAACAAAACTAAACAAACCCTAATTTTAAAAGCGGCTTTTATATCCTGCTTACAGGGTTACAATAGGCTACAAAACGGGCCCAAAAATAAACTAGGCTCCACAAAGCCCAACAAATCTCCCACTTGGAGACTAGTTCAATCACCAACATCAGCCGCTATCCTCCAAAAGCAATCCCTCATCCCTGCAACTCATCCTCCTGTCCTCAAGCTAGAAGGCCAACTGAAGCTGCACACAGCTTCAGCTTCTCAATAGTGACACCTTTAGTCAACATATCTGCCGGGTTCTTAGATCCACAAATCTTCTCAAGTATTACCAGTTTATCTTCAACAAGGTACCGGATAAAGTGGTATTTTGTCTGTATATGTTTCGACTTTGAATGAAAAGCCGAATTTTTGGCAAGAAAGATTGCACTCTGACTGTCACTGTGTAGAATGCCCATCTCCTGTTTCTTACCCAATTCATCTAAGAAACCATGTAACCAAATCATCTCCTTTCCAGCTTCAGTTGCTGCGACATACTCAGCTTCTGTAGTAGACAAAGTAACAATCTTTTGCAGATTTGAAACCCATGATATAGCTGTACCACCCAGAGTAAATACAAACCCAGTAGTACTCTTTCTACTATCAATATCACCAGCAAAATCAGCATCTACATAACCTTGCAGTTTCAAACTTGCACCTGTGAAGCAAAGACATGTATCTGATGAACCCTTCAGATATCTCAGAATCCACTTAACTGCCTCCCAATGCTGCTTTCCAGGCCTACTCATGAATCTGCTCACAACTCCCACTGCATGTGCAATATCTGGCCTTGTACACACCATAGCATACATCAAGCTGCCAATAGCTGAGGCATAGGGCACCTTGCTCATATGGTCCCTTTCTTCTTCTGTCTTTGGCGACTGTTCCTTGCTCAGTTTGAAATGACTACCCAAGGGTGTGCTCACTGGTTTGGCTTCATTCATATTGAACCTGCTGAGAACTTTCTTCACATACTCTGACTGTGAAAGTTTCAATGTACCATTAGCCTTGTCTCTAATGATTCTCATACCAAGGATTTGCTTTGCAGCTCCCAAATCTTTCATTGCAAACTGTTTTGACAATTGCTTCTTCAGATTATTAATCTCCTCAATGCTAGACCCTGCAATGAGCATATCATCCACATACAACAGTAAAATGATATAAGAATTGTCAAAGAATTTGACATAGCAACAATGATCAGCTTCACATCTCTTGAACCCAATTTTATGCATAAAACTGTCAAATTTCTTGTACCACTGTCTTGGAGCTTGTTTTAGGCCATACAAGCTCTTTCTCAGTTTGCAGACTAGATTCTCTTGTCCCTGAACAATGAACCCTTCTGGCTGAATCATGTAAAGGTCTTCCTCCAAATCACCATGAAGGAATGCCGTCTTCACATCTAACTGCTCAAGATGTAAATTTTCTGCAGCCACCATTCCCAGCACCAGTCTAATTGTTGACATCTTCACAACTGGAGAAAATATCTCTGTGTAATCAATGCCCTCCTTCTGCTGGAACCCTTTAACAACTAATCTGGCCTTGTAACGTTTGCTACCATCATGCTCATTCTTTATTCTGTATACCCACTTGTTGTGCAAAGCCTTCTTTCCCACTGGTAATTTAGTCAGTTCCCATGTCTGATTCCCCAACAAGGAATCCATCTCATCCTTCATGGCTAACTCCCACTTGCTTGAATTCTCATCTTGCAAGGCTTCTTTATAACACTCTGGCTCACCACTATCAGTCAACAGGAGATAATTTAGAGCGGGTGAATAACGCTGTGGAGGTCTAATATTTCTGGAAGATCTACGGACTTCAGCTACAGGTGTACTCTGATCTACCTGTGAATTTACATTCTCCTTATCTTCTTCACCCTCTTTCTGGACAGTACTTTCAGTCAATTCATCTAAGTTGACAAACTCAGATTTCTTTTGATCTATCTCTGTAACACCTGACACTACAGTTGACCTGTCCTTGTACATAACCTGTTCATTAAATATCACATTTCTACTTCTGATGATTTTCCTGTTTTGTTCATCCCAAAACCTATAGCCAAATTTCTCATCACCATAGCCAATGAAAAAACATATTTTAGACTTTGCATCAAGTTTACTACGAGCATCAGAATCAATATGAACATAAGAAACACAACCAAAAACTTTTAAGTGTGAAAACTTTACCTCTTTACCGCTCCAAACCTCCTCAGGAAGTCTAAACTCCATGGGAACTGATGGCCCTCGGTTTATCAGGTAAGCTGCAGTGCTAACAGCATCAGCCCAAAAAGTTTTTGGTAGTCCAGCATGCAATCTCATACTCCTAGCACGCTCATTGAGTGTTCTGTTCATGCGCTCAGCCACACCATTCTGCTGTGGTGTTCCGGGAATGGTCTTCTCCATCCTAATTCCCTGTGCTGCACAATACTCACTGAACCCTCCATCTATGTACTCTCCTCCATTATCTGACCTCAAACATTTTACTTTCAAACCTGTTTCTGTCTCAACCATGGCCTTCCACTTCTTAAAAGTTTCAAATACATCAGATTTATTTTTCAGAAAATAAACCCATACCTTTCTGCTTGAGTCATCAATAAAGGTAATGTAATACCTTGAACCTCCAAGGGATGCAACCGGAGAAGGCCCCCACAAATCAGTGTGTACTAACTCCAATTTTTCAGCCTTCGGTATCCTGCCCGTTTTCAAGAAACTCACCTTTTTTTGCTTTCCTAAGATGCAGCTTTCACACATGTCAAAATCAATGGACTTCAATTCTGGTAGCTTTCCTTTTGACAACAGCATCTTCATCCCTTTTTCACTCATGTGACCAAGCCTGCGGTGCCATAAGCTTGTATCAGTACTTGCATCAGCAACTGCAATTGTGTCTCTTGGACTTGAGGTCATATATAGAGTACCAGTCTTCTTTCCACGAGCCAATACCCTAGCTCCCTTTGTAACCTTCCAAGTACCACCAACAAATAATATTGCATGTCCTTCATCATCAAGTTGTCCAACAGAAATCAGATTCCTCCTCAGGTCAGGAATATGTCGAACCTTCTCCAGTAACCAAACAGACCCATTGGGCAACAATATCCGGACGTCTCCCATACCCACAACATCCAAGGCTGAACCATCAGCTAAATACACCTTACCAAAATCACCTGCAACATAATTTTGTATGATTTCTCGGTGTGGAGTGGTATGAAATGAAGCTCCTGAATCCAAAACCCAATCATCAAGTGGACTGTCTACTGCAAGAAGCAATGCATCCTGTACCTCTTCTGTTACAGCATTAGCAGAATCATCTTCATTATTCTTCTTAGGACTTTTGCATTGGTTCCTAAAGTGACCTATTTTCCCACAATTCCAACATTGTACTTGTTGGCCTGATCTAGATTTACTTCTATTCCGATTAGAATTTCTGGATTTCGATCTGCCCCGATTTGAATTTCTGTTATTACCTCTGCCTCTTGTCTCAAGGTTTAGGGCAGAACTAGATCCTGAGGTTTCACCTGCATCTCTTCTGCGAATCTCCTCAGCCAGAATTAAATCTCGTATATCATTGTACTTGAGCTTTTCCTTTCCTGTAGAATTGCTTACTGCCATCCTCATTGCCTCCCAACTGTTTGGCAAAGAAGCCAAAACAATCAGAGCACGAATCTCATCATCAAAATCAATTTCTACAGATGACAATTGATTTGTGATAGTGTTAAATTCGTTCAGATGTTGTGCTACTGATGCATTCTCTGCCATCTTCAAATTAAACAGTTTCTTCATCAGATGCACCTTGTTGTTTGCCGACGGCTTTTCATACATTCCAGACAAAGCCTTCATCAAATCTGCTGTGGTCTTCTCCTTCACAACATTGTGTGCAACAGACCTAGACAGAGTTAACCTGATAACTCCTAATACCTGTCTGTCAAGAAGAGCCCATTCCTCAGCCTTCATCGCCTCAGGTTTTGTCCCCAAAAGAGGCAGATGCAATTTCCTCCCATAGAGATAATCTTCAATCTGCATCCTCCAATACGCAAAGTCTGTGCCATCGAACTTTTCTATTCCAGACGCCTTTCCTGCTTCCTCTGCCATTGCTCCCACTCAAACCTAACCCTAGGCTCTGATACCACTTGTTGGGGAGATAAACACCTTTGGGGAGTTTCCTTGAGTAATTAATATAACATATAGAAACACACTTTTACCCAAAAGGCCTAAGCCCTAATGGGTATGTGCTCAATTATGTTATATTAACCACTCATTCTTTTCATCTTTATTCAATGTGGGACTTCACTCACACGTGTAACCCAACAATCTCCCCCTCACGTGTGAGTCTCTACCACTCTATGGGTTTCAAGACTTCTCTGTGGGCCATGAATAAGTCTTACTTTTACCCATTGGGGCTTAGGCCTTTTGGGTTAAAGTGTGTCTCTATATGTTATATTAATTACTCAAGGAAGCTCTCCAAGGTGTTTATCTCCCCAACAAGTGGTATCAGAGCCAGGTTGGTGTGCGGCGAAGGTGGTGAGGTATTCATGGTCCCTATCCAGCGGGGACAGAGAAAGCCTAAACGGCCCACACACAAAAGATCCTAGAATATTGCTAATGGTATTAAAATAATGGTGTAATGCGAGGTTCCCATGGTATGGACGTGCGGAGTTCCCATGGATGTGCGTGCAGGGTTGACACGTGGTTCCCATGGATGGCGTACGAGAGACTCATGGATGACGCATTGATGAAGTGAAAAGCCCATTAGTCAAGGGGGAGTGAGTAGGACTTGTTCAAAGCTCACAGAGAGGCAAAGACTCACGTGGTGCTAAATAATGGTATGGTGCGAGGTTCCCATGGACATGAACGTGCGGGGTTCCCATGGATGTGCGTGCAGGGTTGACACGTGGTTCCCATGGATGACGTACGAGAGACCCATGGATGACGCGCTGATGAAGAGAAAAGTCCATTAGGCAAGGGGGAGCGAGTAGGACTTATTCATGGCCCACAGAGAAGTCTTGAAACCCATAGAGTGGTAGAGACTCACACGTGAGGGGGAGATTGTTGGGTTACACGTGTGAGTGAAGTCCCACATTGAATAAAGATGAAAAGAATGAGTGGTTAATATAACATAATTGAGCACATACCCATTGGGGCTTAGGCCTTTTGGGTTAAAGTGTGTCTCTATATGTTATATTAATTACTCAAGGAAGCTCTCCAAGGTGTTTATCTCCCCAACAACATCAACCTTCTACCACGTTTTAAATCATCCTACTTTAAAATGTTTCACTTTAATTCTTATACTTCCAAAATTATTTTAGATAAAAATCCTAATCATAATCTGATAGATTGGTATAAAAATAAAAGGAAAATAGTGAAATAGCAAATAAATTTCATGCAATATCATCATCATCAAAGTGACCTCGGTTTGATAAGGACCTTGTTGAAGCATTTTAAAGTTTTAAGAACGATTTTAAAACAAATGTCAAAGCCCCAATATACAATTTAACCTTAAATAATTCACAGACTAGGAGTGGGTTTGGATTTTGCGGATCCAAGTTTGCGTTTCAGCCGGTTTTTTTTTTTTTTTTTGCTTTAGCCGTAGTTGTTGACCAAGTTAGCAGTAAACAGTATATCCGTGCACTGTTTATAAGTCCCACAAAATTCACTTTTCAGCAATTTTTTCATTAAAAATAGATCCAACGGCATTATTTATACATTCAAAAATTATTTTGTTACAGTATTTTCAATTTTAGCAAAATAAGTTCTATTTAGACGGACCTAGATGTTAGGAAGCAAATCAGTACTATAATAATTCGGGGGCCATACGTCTGCCACTATCATTCCTTTTCTTTCACTAGCAACCAAGCAGGTTGGGCACCATGTGGCAATCAAGGAAGCTAGTATGAAACCGACTCCCATTACAGTTAGTAATCAAAACAAAAGCCACTGCAAACATGTCTAATGACAGTAAATTTTTTTGCAACAAATTAAATTAAATCATTCACATTTCTAACCATGGGAGGTAATGTTTGAAGCAGAGGAAGATGAGTGGAAAAAACTAACATATATATGTAGGGGTGTTCGCGGTGTGGTTTTGGACCATTTTTAGCACCAAACTTTGCGGAGCAGTTAGCCAAAACCTAGCACCACACTTTACGGTGCGATTTAGCCAAACCATAACTGCATCGCATCTCATTTTTGCAATCACATGTGCGGTGTGATGTATAATTTAGCCAAAATCATAACCGTATCACACCTCATTTTTGCTGTCACATATGCGGTGCGGTCAGTGTATAAAAATTCACCTGCTATTATCTATGGAATTCTAAGCGATCAAACAACAAGAAGACATTATAAAACTCTCAAAAGTGAATGAAAGCAATTCAAAGTATCCATAAAGACTGTAAGTAACATAAATTAACTCTGAAATCCCAATAACACGTAGTAAATATCTAAACCCAAATTCAATACCAAACAAAAACAAAGAAAACCCACAAAAATTAAACTTAAATATCTAACATAGCTACTGAGTACTGAGTCCTGACCCATCACTTCCAAGTGCCAATATACCAACGGCAACAATCAATAAAAAAATAATATAATTAACAAGTTTGTCATATACAAGCTACCAATAGATTAACTTTAACAACGAAAAACTTGAATTGAACACATAGAGAGATAAATACCGCAATAGTAGAAGCAATTGGTACAAGTGAGTAGTCTAATGGCAATTCAAGTGGAAGTATGGCAGCTAAGGTCTGACTTCTGAGGGCTGAGAGAGTGAAAAGATTTTTGACTTCGGCTGGGAGAGTGAAAAGATTTTTTTTTTTTTTTTACTCAAAGAACAGTGAGATACGGCTAGGGTATTAAGGGGCTGTTTGATAGGGTATTTTAAGCAATAGTTTTCAGTGTTTAAACAACATTACACCTATTTCCACACTTTTTCACCCACATGTATTTCCAAAAAATACAAACAATGTTATTAAAACAATATTACCAAACGGTTCCTAAATTATTAATGTATTGATATTTTGTCCTTATTATATATATATATATATATAAAGTATAAAATAAATAAATATATTAATATATATAGAGGGTATAGTGCGATACAGTTATGCCATTTTGCGGGCAATTTTGGTGCAATTTTTGAGGTTTGGTGAACACCCCTATATACATGGGGTTTACTCTGGACAAGATAACATTCCATTTCACCATGGTACCAATGAAGGAGACCATACCCAATCAATAGAAATCAGATTTAAACTAAATTGTAGCTTACGATTGAAGCAGTTAAATTAAATTTTCAGGGAATCAAATTAAGAATAAGACGCAACCTTTGGTTTTCATAACTTAAATAGATAACAATTCCAGACTGCACAAATCAAGAAATTATATCCCAACAAAAACTGTATGTTTATAAAACTAAATACTCTTTCTTGCAGCACCTCATGAGCATAATGACCCGCAGCTTACACCAAGTTAATAAATAGTGTAGAAAAAAACCCTAGATAAACTCTGACAATACCCAAACTGCAAAAAAAACACAACCCTCAAATAAGTAACAGGAACCGGAGTTCGACCAAATGTTGAAAAAGACTCCAACGACCAGTGCATAGACCCACACCATCCAACCCATAGAACACAATTCAATGAATTTCAGCTGCGAAAAATACAAGGACATGGGTGGAAAAGGCCAGCCACCAACCTCATCATATTTCCAGGGATATTCCATATTAGAAAAACATCCTCTTTAAGCTGAAGAAGCAGGCTCCTCATCTTTCTTCTCTGTTTTTTCAGCATCACTCTTAGTTTCCTTCTCTGATCCAACAGGCACCTCTTCTTTTTCCTCAATTTTCTTTTCTTCAACACTCAACTTCTCAAGAATCTCAGCAGTTGCAGATGCATCTTTGTTTTCCTCTTTGTTCTTTTGAGATTCAGCTACTTCTTGAAACGTCTCCATGAAGGTTTTGTTATCTGATAAGGAAACAAAATATTAATAATCTCCATAAGAGAATAATTGCTTCAAAACAGATATATACTTTACTTTTGGTACAATAGCAAAGGACATCAACAATCAGACTACATAAAATCAAATCAAAATAGAGTAGAGCAACTTTAGAGTAACCCTTTTTAAGGCAATAAATTTTAATATGAGAATGTTGCAGGACATTATAATTCAATACATCAAGTGAACCTCAGAGTATACCAGTTGACTCAAGCAGTTTTCTAGCAACAACACACAAATAAAACACACACCATATTTCATAATCAATCCTCAAGACACATATAATAACACTTTCTGGAAGCTAGTAGCCCTAGAAATCTAAAGAGAAATGACCTCTGTTTTGTCAATTCAATAGAGAATCAAACTCAACATTATTCCCCCTTAAGTCCAAGAGGTATCATTAATATGCAACGAATAAGAACAAAAAAGAAGTTCAAGGATGCAAAGAAGCTCAAATTCCCATCATCTTCATTAAGAGCTCCATTTTTTTCAAGGATGCTAAGAATTTCAAATTTCCTCATTCATTAGGAGTTTCCTTTTTTTTTTCTTTTTTTGACGGGTAATTTACACAGGCACTTAATGGTTCTTGAGGCCATGACCTCACCCTAGAACTAACAAGGGGAAGAAGAGCCAGTTGAGCTAAAGCTCATGGCTTCAATAGGCATTTCCAAATGATATTCTGTAATTATAATAGTAAGAGCAGGATTCATTCCTGTACAAATGCACAACAATTAAGTGAATTCATTGGGTTTCATTGTCTCTTATTTCTTCATATACTCACATGCTTAATGAATTCTCCAATAAAGTGGGACTTTACTTTCATGATTTACAATGAGATTCTCGTTTCACTAATCAGTAGCATAGCTTTACATCATTCAGTCTTTATTTGGTCATGTTTAGCCAATAATATTGCCCTCCAAACTCGCTTTTGCCACTTCACCAGCATTATTTAAGAACACAACTTTCTAAACCCAACAATTATAACTGCACAACTCGATGGCAGACTTAATTAATATATGTTATATTATTATAAAAACAAAAGGTAGTTATTCAGGCTTGAATAAAATAAAAGCACTAGAAGCTGATAACAATTTGAATATTAATTTTTTTTTTTTTATAGATTTTTAAGTTAAAATTTGAGCAATTAAGTTCATAATCCCTAACTTCTTACTGATTTTCAAGATTATTGCAACAGATATTATAAACCATGCGAAAATTCATCTAGCAGATATATAATCCAGATTAAATAACCCACAATGCCCAAAATTAATAAATGTAGCATCTGAAAGTTCATCTAGAATTCTAAATTTAATAATTAAATTCAAAAACACTAGAAGTAAATTAACAAATCAAAGAGGAAATCAATTCCAAATCAGAAGAACACTCACTCTCAATGGAAGCAAATCTAATGCAGAAGAGCTCGTCCTTCAATTCACCATCGGCAAAATCGGTAGCGTGCCACACACACGATTTCTCGTTGCCGGCGTGTTCCTGCACCGTCATCGTCGGTAGCACTGCAAAAATTTTCACACAGATCAGATTCCACACCAACAAAAATAAAAGAAAATATAATAACAAAAAGTAAGAAAGAAAGAAAGTAACATACAGAGATGGTTGGCGCAGATCTTAAGGGTTTTAGATTGTCTCATAACGAGGCGAACCTTGCCGGACTCTTTGTGCTTGAGAAACTTGACAGAACCAGCGCCTCTCTCTTTCCATTGGTTCCCATCTTTATCGAATCGATAAAGTTTAGCTTTGCTGCAAAATCAAAAAACCCTAGATTCAATCAGATCGCGATGAAAAAGAAAGGAAAACCCTAGGAAGACAGAGAGGAAAGAGAAACGTACAGATCGAGAATGGAAGTTTCATCCTCCTCACCGGTGGTGACAGCGATCTCCTCGAGCTTAACGATCGGAGCAACCTGAGCTCCGGTGTCCTCGTCGTCGTTGGCTGGGGCTTCCTCTTCTTCTCTGTGCTCGTGCTCGGGTTCGGTGCTAGCCATAGCCTTTGGTTTCTGGCTTTGATGTTGTAGAGAATGATTCAAAAACAGCGAGGATTCACAATAAAGCTAAAGAGAGATAGGGGAATTGGGCTGCTGCAACGGGAAATGAGGCTTTTATAGTGTGAGAGAGAGACAGAGTGTTTTGTGTGTGTAAAATAGTATTGTGTTAAAATTAAAGCGTGAGGTTTACGCTTATAGTGGAAGCTGAGCTGAGCCGAGCCGATGAGAATATTCACGTCTAAGACTCTAAATTGTTGAAAATTAAAGTAGTTTTATGACTTATGAGATTCAGCTTGAATCGGCTCCACTGAACTTAATTTTGAGTTTTTATTGGTTTATTTTAAGTTTTTTACTTTTTACCATTTGATTAAAAGAAGACAAAACGATTCAAAATTTGCTAACTCAACCCCATCTGACCCCAAAAATATTCAACTTGAACTGGAATATTTTTACTTGAAGAAAAAAAGGGTTGACCCATGACTCGACCATTTTTTGTAAGTCAATTCAATCCAACCTGGCTAACCCATTACTGGACATGTTTTTTATTTATTTTTGGGTAAAAAAAAATAATTAAGACTATGACGGCTATTTCCCAACAACCTTGAACTAATTTGGCTCAGGCTTCCAATTTATTTGTATTCTGGGTTGAGTTTAGTCCACAATGGGAGATCCCTAAAGTGATTTTTCCTTCAGTAAACCGCCCTTAGTCTCGCTTTTCTATTAAGTTACGTCGAACTAAGCTCAACCAAGAAGGGTTTCAAATAGCTAAGCTCCCCTTGAATGTCCGAGCATGAATTCTGTCCCCAAAACTATGTTCTTGCCTTATTCTCGTGTACCACTCTCCCAATTTTTGTTCCAACCCTTTTTTCTTATACTCCTCTATCTATTTATACCTTTCTTTGAGTGGGGTAGTCATGATGAGAGAATCTCTCGTGTGTCAATGGATCCCTTCACCCACAGGACGTGAACGGCTTCTTCAACCTGGGCTATTGTTCCCCCGTATCAAATCTCGTGTCAGAGAGGAGGGACCTTCCCTCTGCAATCGAGGTGACCATCTAGTAACTTGCGCCTGATGCTGGATCCCGTGTTTGGTTGGCGGATTCTCCCAAGGCACTATCCCTTTTCCTCGACACATTCACTTGTGAATGCATATGCCAAGGTGTTCTATTCTCAGATCCTCCCTTTAACTTTCGATTATCATGGACCATTATCGGGCCAAGGTCATCACGGACAGGGCCCATATTATTCGGGATACGGGCCCAGAATTCTCGACACCCTACAATATAGCCCCCACGATCCCAAATTCAAACTTTGGAAGTGGGATCGTGGTCAGGTCTTCATCACATTAGAGAATGTGTTCGCGTGATGTAACTGTCACATCTTGGGGACACCAAGCGTTAGGCCATAAATGCGCCAGATTTGACAACCCAATTTTCCAACACGTGCTTGGCCAGCTATTGCGATCAAAGACCCTGGTCATTTGTCCATTAGGCTTCTGAGGCACGCGAAGATCAAGGGGCGGCGTGGGCAATAATTTTTCCCGCCCACGCATTTAATTATCTCCCTATAAGTACCTCCCATGGTTCTCAAATTTCATTTCTTCTACTTTTTCTCAATTTTTAATTTAGAACTCTCCTTTTCCAAGCCTTCCTCTTAAACCTTCCTCGTCCCGAGAATGCCCCCTCTTCCTATAAGTATCCTCTCCTTCACTCTAGTTTTTTCTCCACCTCTTACGACAATTTATTTCTCCTTTCCCTTTTTTTCCATGGGGTTCGCCAAGCTGGTCAAAAATGATGCCGCCATAGAGACTTTTAAGACCAAGTACCATATCCCTTGGGTCATACTCATTGAGTACTATACCCAAGGGAATATAAAGGACCAAAGGGTGCCTAGGGTGATCTTCATCCCTTTAATGGCCGTAATAGATGGGGGTGTTAGGTTTCCTTTAGATCCTCCCTTGCTTAGCACGCTTAGGTTCTATGAGCTTAGCCCCAACCAATGTCACCCAAATTTTTACAAGATAATCAATTGTGTTAGTCAGCTAAACATGCTATTCAGCTTAAGGCTTACCCAATATGACATAAACTTTTTGTATAGTTACTGCGGTAGCCTCGACAAAGGCTATTACTTCAAGGTTAGGAACAGCCAAGTTAGGCTTATTTCTTACCTCCCTGATTCCAACAAGAATTCCCAAGGGGGAGTTATAAAAGTAGGAGGGAACTAGCTTGGCAATGAGCTTACATGTTCGACCTACCCGAGGAAGGCAGGTCGGTGATCCGAGGAAGCTTTGCCATTTATACACAAGCATCTATTTACATATGTAGTCGTACACTTGTTACATGTAATAACTCTTTTGTAATGCTTCAAATTCTCAGTATACAAAGCCAAACATCAGCTTAGTCGAGGTTCATGACTCAAATAGACTTCTCCAGTCGGAGATCTTCATCCACTCCGATAGGTAACTCTGAGCATCCCACATAATCCTCGGATATACTCCCTCTTACTCTGGCTTCCAAGATCCCAGGGACGTATTCCGAGACAAACACCCTTTGCTAACCTACATCAACGTTCGCCTAATGGGGTTTTTGTTGAAATTATTACAAAATATAGCTTGGAAAAAGGTCTCTCATAGAAGACGGGAGACATCTCCAGAACCCTTCTCTGACGGTTCGACTGATTTAGTTTTCTGGGCCAAGCTCCGACACTTAGCTGTGACCCACAAGGAGAAGGAGAGAGAGAAAAGGAAGGAGAAAAAGAAGAAGCCAAAAAGGGAGGAGAGGAAGAAGAACATGAAGTTGAGATAATAGAGATGGTTTAACAATGTGTTCTCCAGCTATATGACTTCGTTCCTGCACCTTGTGTTCATATGGGGCAAACTTAGGCAACCTCTCTTCAGCCTCCTATGACCACTGCATCTACCACTCACAGGCAGAAGTGGGCAAGGGTGTCTAAAGATTCAGGTGGCCAATCAAAGATCTCAGCCTCTGGCCGAGCTCCCTTGGCCACAATTATTGCACCGGCAACCACTCCCCTTCGGCCAGTTTCACCTCATTGTGAGAGACCTCGAAAGTGCCTCTCAAAAAAGAGAGAGATTGATTTTGTGTACTTTTTAGGGCACCTCTCTTTTTGGGTAAGTGGTGTGGTGTCGCCACTAATTTTTTATACAAAAAAATAAGAAAAACTAAATATAAAAATACATGTTTGAATTGTTTCCTTTCATTGAAAAAAAAAATACATTTGATAAATTGAAAATTACATGACTTTGAGTCCTAGTTACAATTTTAAGTCCTAGTTACAATCTACCAAATAATTACATGGCTTTGGGTCCTAGATAAAAACTACCCAAAATAAAAAGTAAAGACAAGGCTTAAATCTACTTATCAAAAGACCTAAATTCAGAGGCTAGGTTATGGAATGGAAAGGTATTAAGCACCCATTCCGCCCATACAGAGTTTGGTCTTCTAGACTCTTATGACCTGTATACTCCTTTTATGCATGAGATGAATGATATGTTATATATGACAAAAACTAAATCACACAAGTTAATTTATGAATGGATCCTCTTTTTTTTTTTTTTTTTTTTTTTTTAATGCAAATCTTTGTTGTGAATAAAAATTGATTTTGATTTATAAAAAAATTAGATATGTTTTTAAGAAATAAAAAAAAAAAAATAGTATTAACTTTGTAAAAAATCAGATCTGTGTTGTGATGATTAAAAAAAAAAGTTTTTTTGATAACAAAAAGAGTCAAATCTGTTTTATATGTTCAAAAATATGGAAAAGATTTTTTTATGAAGAGAATTTCATTCATAAATAAATTTATGCAACCTGGACTAAACAAAACAAACAACCAATACAACAATACATGATCTCTTTCTTTATTTCAAAAATCTGCATGCATTAAAAAAATTAGATTTGTATCTAAGGAAGATACAAATCAGTTTTTTTGATAAAAAAAATGTTCAGATTTGCATCTAATGAAGACGCAAACCAGTTTTGATTAAGGAAAATTCAGATCTACATCAAAGGAAGATGCAAATCTGTATTATTTTGAAGAAGAATTCAGATCTAAATCTAAGGAAGATGCAGATCTGTTTTATTTTGAAGAAAAATTCAAATCTACATCTAAGGAAGAAGCAAATCTGTTTTATTTTCAAGAAAAATTCAGATCTACATCTAAGGAAGATGCAGATCTATTTTATTTTTGAAGACAAAGAGTTAATTACATGCAAATCTTTAAAACTAAGAAACAGATTATAGCAACAATAAAGGAATCAAGAGCATATTTTCATAAACTAAATTAACAAGGTAGAATATGAATATTTGAAACAATTAAACATGCATCATCATGATAAGAGAAGCATAAAAACAAAAGGGTTAGAAAGCAACCTCTTGCATGAGCACTCTTCTACTTGAGATGATGTTTTAGGGTTCAAAGAAATTTATGCAATTATCTTTGAAACCTAAAAACCCTAGCTTCCACAAAAAATCAAAAAGGAGATCAGAAAATATGAGTAATTTGAGCATAAAAATATTTGCTGAATTTTGAGATCTAGTCTCCATTTTTAGAGGCTAGGAGACTCTAAAAAATAGCTTAGACGATTAGGATGCGAATTGAGACGCATCCTTCTGCAAAAAGGTTGAAAAGGATGTGTCTTATTGTCACCGGAGTTGGGCCTTAGCCCTTAAGGCTGCAATTCGGCCCTTTTAAAGTGTCTAGCACTCCAAAAATGCCAAATGGTACTCTTGGGCACCAAACGTACTTTTGTGTTCAGGTGCATTTTGGACTCCCTTTTTAGGTTTTCTTGAGCCAGTCCTTGCACCTAGACGTGTTTTCACCCGTATTCTAAGATTTTTATCTCTTTTTTGGATAATTCATGCTTTTTTCAGGAATAATTATCTTGTAGATAAATACCCTAAAATAAATCTTGATAATGTTCATATTATCCACAATTTTATTGTTATACAATTATCCCTTTATTCCTATGCATGCAATCCTATTTTAAACACTAATTATCAACCAATCACAAAATTATTTAATTAATTTTAATTGTTTAACCAATCAGAATTAATTTAAATTAATCATGCGTGGTCAACTCTACCTAGACACAATGCATGTTAACCGTGCAAACTTAATCATGCGATATCTTTCGATCTGATGTTTCGATTTGGAAACCGGACACACTGTTGTGACCGTTAGAATATGAAGATCACTTTTATGAGATGCAACGAATGAATTAATGCATGTAATGCAACCATAATTTTTGGGATACATAGATGGTCACTTTAGCCATCTTCCTTGATTAAATCATGGGTGCAAAATCGAGTGTCTACACTCATCCCAGCATAAGGGTGGCTTTAACTGGCTGAGAGGCGGGGGGCTTCCTTTTCTATCCCTCCACTTCATGAGTACCGCCACAACTTTACCCTGCGTGACCTACCCCTTCTAGCTGATAAGTCCGTTCAGCGTTGGAGGAAGAAGCCCAACAATATGCGATTCTGGAAGGAGATGGATGATACGGACATCGTCCTTGCATTGAAATGGCACTCCATAGTGGTAAGGGTCCCCTTGATAGCATTTACATCTTTTTGGTTCATGTTTCCATAATTAACACATTTTTCTTAGATTTTTAGGCTAGCTAGGGGGTCCATGTGTTGGAAAAGAGGCTTAACAAAACCACCAAAGAGAGCGACAAAGAAAAAACTCTTCAGCAAGTTCTAGAGTCCAAAATCCAGGACAAGAACCGTGAACTCCATGGCTCTGAGAAAAGTTTGGCTACCATAAAGAAGGAGAGAACTTCAGCTGACAGGAAGGTAGAGTGTCTAGAGAAAAAACTTAAGGAGTCTAACACTAGTTTGGCCTAGGCTCTGAGTGTCGCTTTAGCTAAAACCTAGGAGATAGAGGCCATGAAGAAAGAAAAAGAGCAAAAGTGCCAAAAGAACTATGACCTCGGCTTCTGGGATGCTAAAAGCTCATTTGACAATGTGATACGGGAAGCTTGGGCGGCGAGTTTCCAAGATGGGTGGGTTTCTTCTTTGAACATCCCCAACATTCCCCTTGATTCTTCATACAGGGTTCTAGAGAATGACTCGTTGCCCAAGGATATTTTTCCAAAGAAGCAAGCCCCAGAGGGACAGGTCGGCACGGATCAAAATAGTCCCAACTTTGACAAACTTTTTGCCGAGATGGATGCCCATATGATTGCAGCGGAGAACTTGGTCGTAATTGAGGATAACCCTCAACCTCTTCCAGCATCTCAACCTCTTGCTCCCTCGATCCATTCAACCACTGTTAAGGCCGACCCTGTCGTTATCTCTCCTGTAGTTAAAGAGAGGCCTAATGTTTAAGTGGCCCCTCGGGAACGTTCTTCCTTTTGTTGTGTACCCCCTCCCTGCCCCCCCCCCCCCCTTTTTTTTGCTTATGAAAAATAACAATTTACTAATTTATTCATCAAGTTTTTTACTCGACACAATCTATTATTTATTTAGTAATTTCCTTTGCTGATTTATTTATCAAGTCTTTTTAATAAACAAAAATTCTCAGCCGAACACGAATAATATAAGATGGAAGGAGGGCCGAGTCGTGGATACATGGGTTTTGGGTAACTGAGTAAAACTTTTACCTTTAACATGGTTGATTATCGAAACATTCCTATACTTAGGCTGTTATTATTTTAAGGTACCCATTCACAATAAGTTATCAAAACTAGGTTTCCACCCAGTCAGTGATCGAGGTCAGGTTAAGGCTAGGTTTCTATCCTTGGATGATTTGTCATAAGGTTTCCAGCTAGTTGATGACCGAGGTCAAGCCATGGCTAGGTTTCTGTTCTTAGTGATTTGCTATCGAGTTTCCACCTAGTCAGTGACTAGGGTTAGGCCAAGACTAGGTTTCTGTCCTTAGTTAATTTGTCATAAGGTTTCCACCTAGTCGGTGTCCAGGGTCAGGCTAAGGTTAGGTTTCTGTACTTAGATAATTTTTCGCCCAAAGGTCGGAGAGCCTATCTAATTAAAAGAGATAACAATAACATAAAACAAGTCTTTACTACATTTACATGCCCAAGAATTATTTTACATAACATAATTATACCAGGGCTAATAAAAATATTTCTTAAGATTATTGCCTTTCCTCAAAGTCTTCCAAGTAGTAAGCCCTAGTGCCTACCACCAAAGTTATTTTGTATGGACCCTCCCAATTCAAGCTGTGTTTTCCCCAGCTTGGATCTTTTGTATTCCCCAGTACATTTCGCAAGACTAGATCGCCGGCGATGAATTCCAGTGGTCTGACATTCCAGTTTTATCCTTATGATAACTTCTACTGATAATCCTTCAGTCGAATAGACACTATCTCTCTAGTCTCTTCCACAAAATCCAATCACTCAGTCATTAACCATTCATTCTCCTTTGGTAAGAAATTCACGATCCTCATGGTCGGCAAATTGACTTCCAAAGGTATTACGACCTCAGTCCCATAGGCCATGGAAAACGGGATCTCACCCATGGATCTTCTTCGGGTAGTTCGGTAAGCCCACAATACATTGGGTAGTTCCTCTACCCATCTCCCCTTGGACTTTTCTAACCTCTTCTTCAACCCGCTAACAATGGTCATGTTAGTTGCCTCGACCTACCCATTGCCCTAAGGGTACGCCAGTGGATAGTATCTAATCTTAATCTCGAGTTAGCTGCAATATTTTCTAAAAGCTTTACTATAAAACTACAAGTCATTATCAAATATCAGTGCTTCTGACACACTAATTCGAGTTACAATGTTCTTCCACATAAACTTCTTTACATTGACATCTCGGATGTTCGCTAATGCTTTAACCTCCACCTATTTGGTAAAATAATCTGTTACAGCTATTATAAACCTTCTATTTCCAGTGGCTCTCAGGAAGGGACCCACAATATCTGACCTCCACTGCGCAAATGGCCAAGGATTGGACATTGGGTTCAGAACTCCTCTTGGTTGATGGATGTTACTTTTGAAATTGATTGCATCTTTTGACATACTCTGTGGCATTCCTCTGCATGTACGGCCACCAATACCCCTAGCTCATGGCACGGTGAGCCAAGGACCGACCTCTCGTATGACTCCCACAAATCCTTTCATGTAGCTCACCAAGGAGTTCGTCAACAGTCTCTGGGTGTACACACAGTAAATAAGGCCCACCAAATGATCTCCGATACAACTTCTTTTCGGTCGATAACCAATACCTAGCGATACTTCTTTCTAATATTCTCGGCATCCTTTTTGTCTTTGAGAAGAGTTCCATTTGAGATGAATGAAACAATAAGGTCCATCCAACTGGGGGAAAAGGCCACTGTCGAGATGCGGCTATCCTCCTGGTGACCGATGTTGGGGAATTCTATAGACTCTATTGAAATGATCAGAGGTATAGACCTACTTAAGGACGAAGCCAGGGTTGCCAAAAAGTCCGCGTGGCTGTTTTCTCCTTAAGAAATCTGGGTGACCTTCACCGAATTGAATTAGGCTTTTGTGGGCACAAGGGATTTTTGGAGTCGCCACCTAGTTTTTGCAATGATCTAGAAACCATATATATAACGTCCTTTTAAGGAAGGAACATTGATCTTACTACTTGAGATATGGGTTCGGAGTTTATGTATGCTCTTTGGAAGGTGTTAGGTACAAGATCGCCCAATCCTAAGGTTGGCCTCTCATCATTATGTCTTATGTTTTAACCTCATTACAAACATTTTCAATATTTGTATCTATACTCACACACACTAGCATACATCTAAGCATACAACATGGCATCATCATCCCAAAACAACATATCATATCTATCCATAAAGCAATAAGGAGCCAAACCCACACCCAAATAAATAAACCCTAGCATAAATCTAACATGTGAAACCCTATCATACATGTCAAACAAAGCAACAACCAATCATGGCAACAAGCAACATCACATTATTAAATAAGAGCATGACATACTCGTCAAGAAAAAATTAAATCAACCAAACGCATATTCAGATGAATGCATGACTTATCTTGCAGCACCTCAGCACCTATGGCATCATGAATGGACATGTGAATGCATGTTCATGGCATCAAGGCAAGAAACAAGCATAAAACTCTAATCTAAGCATGTTAAAGACGAACAAGCCTATGAACAAAAACTTATAGAGCATAAAACATGTGAAAAGAGGCTTAAACGGCACAAACATGTGAAAATAGAAGCAACAAAAAAATAAAATTAGGGATCCAGCTGCGGCTTGTGCGCGCAAGAACAAGCCTATGTGCGCATAATCAAGCCTACGTACACAGGAAAGATTATGCGTACGCAGTCTCTTGCCCAGAAAACCTAAAAACACAAAAACAGAGCAGAACTTTAAAATGAAAATCAAACAACCTAACATGCATAAAACATGAAAAGAACTATAAAACTAACCTAAACTGGCAGACACAAACATAAGCTACATAGAAAACAAGATTAAAACACAGAAAGAAAAGCAGAAAAGAAAAAGAAATAAAAAGAAAGGGTTGGCCTCAATACCTCAAATGAGAAGCTTTACAAGCTTGATTTTGACCATTCCCCTCAGTCAAATCTATCACAAGTCATTAAACAAGCGATTAGTAATCTTAAACTCAAAGGATTGGGGCCAGAAAATGTCCTAATCAAATAAAATTGACTTGAGGGTGTTCTGTGAAAAACTCCCTTTTGATTCACTATTTTCTAATGAAACTTTGGTTTTTCCTGTGGAATTTCTATGTGTTTTGAAAATGTACCATGTAAGACTTTTTATAGTGGTAAAAATGGGGTTTGGAATGACTCTCAGACAATATGGGATTCACTTCAAACCTTTTCCATTATTGTAGAAAACCTGCCTTTTTCAGACTTCTGAAACCCTAGCTACGTACTCAGGAGTGTGCCTGCTTACGCATGCTTTGGCCCCCGTATCGGTGTATGCAAGCTACTGCCCACGTACGTGGGCTGAGGACCACTTTGGTCTTTTATTTCCAAAAATAGATTTTTGCTCATTTAAAAGTTATATTTTCTATTTTAACACTCCTCAAGTCAATTTGAAATCTGATTGGGTTCTAAATTGGCCTTGAGCCTTAGAGTTTGAGCATCATTGGGGAACGGGGGCTCAAGTTTTAAGGGGTATAAAATGTGGTGTCTACAACTTGCATTGATCTACCTAACTACAAATATTTTGACATTCTTAGGTCTTTTACCTCAAAATCCCCTCGAAATTGGTTAACCACCAAATGCGAATCCGAACAGACCTTTACTTCGGTGGCTTACATCTTCATGGCTACTGAAATCCCGCCACTAAGGGTTCGTTGTTTGAGGCTTAGAAACCCAACCTTAAGGAGTGCTCCACCCTGATGCCTTCAGGTGACTCTAACACTACTTCGACGCCAGAGCACCTAACATTGATGCTCCATCCACATATATCTTCCATGGCCGAGTCAGTATCTGATGTACACCACATGCACCTCTACTCGCCGGTGTAAACTTAACAATGAAGCCAGCTAGAACCTACCCTTTAATCGCGCTTCTCGACCTGTATCTAATATCAAAGGACCCTAAGTTTGTCCCCCACTTAGCTATTCTTCCTGTAAAGTATGATCTTATTAACAAGGCCTGTAAAGAGTACTCAGTCAAAATGTACATTGTGTGGGCCTGGAAATAGTGTGGAAGTTTCCTTGTAGCGTGAATCAAGGCTAGAGCTATTTTCTCCAAAGGTAGATACCGAGTTTCTGAATCGACCAATGTTTTGCTTATGTAATACATCGGCTTCTGCATGCTGTCATGGACACCGCCAACTACATTAATAGGTCTTCACCAGGCTCGGGGTTGGATAAGATCGAGGGGCTGGCTAGGTAAAGCTTCAAACTTTGGAAAGCATTGTTACATTCCACGGTCCAGTGGAAACCCTTCCACTTTGTGAGAGTTCCTTTTTCTTCAGCACTATGGCCCAAGGATCCTAGGCTGTGTAAGATGTTCTTGGTGGACTGGGATCAATTCTCCGCAGCTAAAGGGCTGTTTTAAGAATCGACTGGTGCACAAAACATACTTCCTACAATACAATTAGCTAACAAAACAAGAATATTCATATTGAATGACATTTTAACAGTAAAGGAAATGCATGACAAGTGGAATATAACGTAAGAACAAGTTAGGGATCCTCTAATTAGTGAGGTGTATTTTATTGATTTCCCTTAGTTGTGATTACAATGCTCACTAAGATGTAATGCAAGGTTCAACTGAGTTCATAAGTAACAGACTTTGATAGCTATTCAAGCTTCAAAGACTTGCAAAATTTGAACTTATTGAATCCGAGCATGTACTGTAGTGGCTGTCCTGGGATACCGGGGATGGTTCCTCTGTTTTCCTCTTAAGTTTACAGAGTCTCTTCTGCAATTTTATGAGAATTTAGAAAAGCAATTGTGAATGCCTAAAAGAAATGGTCTAATCGTAAATGAATTCTCTACTCTTTTTAATCTTTTTTTTTTCCTTTTCTCCTGTGTAGCATGGATCCCTTCCTCCTTTTATAGCACAGCTTCGGGCTCCGGGGTACCAACGATTTCTCCCTTTTGCCCCTTAAAGTCTGTGCCGTGCCTGGTTGCTTCAGGATCATGTCGTTTCCTTTTCTTCATAATTTCTTGCTTTTTGTTGCGACCAGATGAAAATCCCTCAGCTCCTTTCTATTTCCAGATTTTCCGTTGGCTGGCCTGAGGCCTTTTTGGCTTTTCTTCTCAGCGCTCCAGCTTTTTCCAGTTGTACTCTTCCTTGTCTCTTTCTCCAAATGGTTGGAACCAGGCTCCTGCATTTTGCTCTGTACTTCCACTGCGTGTCTGGGTCACAAGGTCCGCATGCCCTTTGTCTCTTATCTCTCTTTAATTTTTTGCCATGATCCTACTTCGCTCGTCCAGGGACCCCCTGCCTCTGGGAGGCTTCTGGGATCCCGACCCAGTTCTTCCTCCTGAGCTTTCTCTGGTTCGCTGGTTCTGCCTAATTTGGGTCTTTCCTCTGGATCCCAACCCTTTGGGCCTTTTCCCCTTTCTTTCTTTCTTCTCTCTTTTCTTTATTGTGAGAGCCCACCCTTTATTATTTTTTCTTTTTTTTTTTTTTTTATGTGGAATGGACCCAATGTCTTTTCTATCTCTTTGGGCCTATTTATGGCTATTTAATTTTTTTGAACCTCAACACACTTTTTCAATAGTTGGAAAAAAGGTCGGCATCTATCAGCCAACTTGGATACAAACCAGTTTAGAGTTGCAATCATTCCTGCAAGTTTTTACACTTCTTTTGGCTTCCTCGGTAGACTGAGGTGTTAAATCGCACTAATATGTTCGGGGTTAACTTCTATTTATCGGCAAGTGATCATGTACCCCAAGAATTTCTTGGAACCTACCCTGAACGCACCCTTCAATGTGTTAAGGTGTAATTTGCGATGCCTCAGGATCTCAGATACCTTGGTTAAGTTTGGGAGATGGTCCTCTGCCTTTTTACTCTTGATCACCATGTCATCAATGGACACCTCCACTGTTTTCCAATCTGAAGCCTAAATATCCAAGTAACCATTTGCTGATAGGTAGCCTCGGCATTTTCAAGCCAAAAGGCATGACCGTGTAATGGTAGTTCCCTTCGAGAGAAATGAAGGATGTCTTCTCTTGATCCTCTGAGGCCAAAACAATTTGGTGATATCCCTGGAAGGCATCCAAAAAACTCATTCTCGAATTGCCATATGTGACGTCTACCAATTGATATATCTTGGGGACAGGGAACAAGTCTTTAGGACATGCCCGATTTAAGTCCGCGAAGTCAACACAAACTCTTCACTTGCCACTCTTCTTCTTTACCACCACCATGTTGGCCAACTAGTCTGAGAAGAACACTTCTTTATAGCCCCAGCCTGCTTCAATTTCTCCACCTCCTCTTTCACGACTGTGAGAGACCAGGAAAATTAGGCCTCTCAAAAAAGAGAGATTTTTGTGTGCTTTTTAGGGCACCTCTCTTTTTGGGTAAGTGGTATGGAGTCGCCACTTATATTTTATACCAAAAAAAAAAAAAAACTAAATACAAGATGACTGAATAGCATCCTTGCATTGATTGAATAAAAAATTACATAATTGAAAATTTGAAAATTACATGGCTTTGGGTCCTAGTTACAATCTACCAAAAATACATGGCTTTTTGTCCTAATTACATTCTACCCAAAATAAATATATAAAAAAAATATGTAAAAAAAAAACAAAAAAACAAAGACAAGGCTTAGATCTACCTATCCGAAAGAACTAGATTCGGAGGCTAGGTTACGAAATGGGAAGGTGTTAGGCACCCATTCTGCTCAGACAGAGCCTGGTCTTCTAAACTCTTGTGACCTATGTACCCTATATGCATGCTATGAATGATATGTTGAACATGTGAATAAAAATTAAATCACATAAATTTATTTAGGAATTCATTCTCTTCTTTGTTTTAAAAAAATTCAGATCTGTTTTAGTGATAAAAAAAATTTTGATTTTAATTTGTTAAAAGTGCCAAATTTGTTTTGTAATGTGTAGAAAAAATGGTTTTTAGAGATAAAAATTCAGATCTATTTTTTATTACAAAAAACAAAGTCTTTTGATTTGAAAAATATCAGATCTATTTTTAAGAACTTAGAAAAAATGGTTTTTGATTTATGAAAGATTAGATTTGTTTTTAAGAACTAAAAAGATGGTTTTTTTTAATGACTGAAAAACCAGATCTGTTTTTATATGTTTAAAAAATGAAAAAAGATTTTTTTATGAAGAGAATTTTACTCGTAACATAAATTTATGCATTATGAACTATGAAACAACCAAAACAAAAATAACCATAAACACAATCATACATAATCTTTTTCTTTGTTTCAAAATCTGCATATGTTTTAAAAAATCAGATCTACATCTATAATAAATACAGATCAATTTTTGATTTGAGAAAAAGTCAGATCTGCATCTAAGAAAGATGCAGGTCCCTTTTTTATTAAGAAAAATTCAGATCTACATCTAAGAAAGATGTAGATCTGTTTTTTTATTAAGAAAAATTCAAATCTACATCTAAGAAAGATGCAGATCCATTTTTATTTTAAGAAAAATTCAGATTTACATCTAGGAAAGATGTAGATTTGTTTTTTATTTCAAGAAAAATTAATTGGTTATATGAAGATAATTGAAATTAAAAAAAGAGATTGTAACAGTTATATATAAGAAATTCAAGATCATGCTTTAAACCAAACAATAGTTAATAAATCATGTTATGAAAAAAAATGCATCATCATAAACAAGAAGCATAAAAAAGAATAGGGTGATTGAAAACAACCTCTTGCATGAGCATTCCTTGTTCTTGAGAGGATGTTTTAGGGTTCAAAGAAACTTATTCAATTATCTTTGAAACCTAAAAACCCTAATTTTAGCAGCAAATATCAAAGAGGATCAGCAAATATCAACAACTTGAGAGTCTCAAAACGTATGCCTCTCAGAGCGTAAAAAAAATGTGCTGAATTATGAGATTCAGTCTCTATTTATAGAGGCCATAAGACTCTAAAAAATAGGCACGGACGATTAGGATGTGAATCCGGGCGCTTCCTTCCGCGAAAAGGTCGAAAAGTGTATGCCTTATCGTCACCCAAAGGGAGTTGGGCCAAAGCCGAAAAGGGGACCATTCAGCCCTTTTAAAGTGCCATTCGGCACTCCAAAAGTGCCGAATAATGCTTTTGGACACCAAAAATTCTTCCGTGCTCGAGTGCGTTTTGGATTCTTTTTTTAGGGTTTTTTTATCCGGTCCTTGTACCTAGACGTGTTTTCATCCTTAGTCTATGATTTTTATCTCTTTTCTGGATAATTCAAGATTTTTCAGGAATAATTATCTTGTAGAAAAATACCCTAAAATAAATCTTGATAAAGTTTAGATTATCCACAATTTTATTGTTATCCAATCATCCCTTTCATTCCCATGCATGCAATCCTATTTTAAACACTAATTATCGACCAATCACAAAATTATTTAATTAATTTTAATTGTTTAACCAATCAGAATTAATTTAAATTAATCGTGTGTGGTTGACTCTACCTAGACACAATGCATGTTGACCGTGCAAACTTGATTATGCGATATCATTCGATTCGATAGTCCGATTTGGAAACCAAGCATACCATTGCGACCATTAGAATCTCAAGATCATTTTTATGATATGCCATGAATGAATTGATGAATGTAATGCAAGAACAAATTGATGTATGTAATGCAAGAACAAATCAATGCATGTAATGCAATCATGATTTTTGGGATACATGAATGATCATTCAAGTCATTCTCCTTGATTAAATCATAGGTGCAAATCAAATGTCTACACCAACCTCCATGTGGGGTTTAGCAAACTTCCTCGACTTCTATTTCTTGGGCGGATACAACAGATCCATGTTTAACCTATGTACTATAAAATTTGGATTTACTCCCGGGACCTTATATGGACTCCATACAAAAACGTCTAAATTTCGAACCAATACTAACAAAAACTCCACTCTATCTTTTGTGGGAAAGCTCTTACCTACCTGGAAATATCTGTCAAGTTCAAGAAGAATGTGGATTTTATCCAACTCTTCGACGCTATCAACCCAGTGTAATGCTTGGGGCCCTGTAATTGCTATAAGGGGCTGACTCGATCTACTCCTTCTGCTTGCCCTCATGAGTGATCGCGATTACCAGGCACTACCGAGCTACATTTTGATCCCCTCTCACCATTATTATCCCCTATTCGGTAGGGAATTTCACTTTCAAGTGCAACGTGGACGGCACAACCCCCATTGCATGAATCCACAGCCGCGCCAAAGTTTCTGTGTATGGAGAGAAAACGTGGACTACAATGAAGTTTACCATCACCTCCTTTCCTTTTGTGATTACATGGAGCTTGATTTGACCTGTTGGTATCACCATCTTCCTGTCGAACCCTACCAAAGGCGTATCATACATGGTGAGGTCTTCACTTTTCAGCCCTAGTCCTTTATACAAGTCGGGATACATGATCTCTGTCTTGCTCCCTTGGTCAATCATAACTCTTTTCAAGAGAAAACATTCAATCTTGAGGGTTACAGCTAATATATTATCATACAGTCGGATCGTTCCCTCAAGCTCATTGTCATCAAATGCTATTTTTTTCTTACTCATCCTTAGTTTCTTCTCTAGACGATCGGTCGGTTGGCTCTGACTCATGTCAAGGCGTATTGCTGAGTACCTCCCTTCGTCGGCTAACGTTAACTCCTACGTTTGGGGCGTTGTGTCTAACCTTAATTATACCAAGGGGAGGAGGCATTAGTCCTCCTCAGCTACTTGATGCTTATCCTAATGCTTTGGCCCTTTGGCCGACCACATACTCCTTCAAATGGCATCCTTGGCCAATTGTTCTAAATAATCTTTGAATGTTTTACATTGCTTGGTTGTGTGCCCCTTGTCTCGGTGGTAAGTTCAGTACAAATGCTGATTCCTCCCAGTTGGATCTCCGCTCATCTTTCCCGGCCAATGGAAAAAGGATTCTTGCTTAATCCTCTCCAAGATTCTATGCACAAGTTCCTTAAATGCAACATTTACACCCACTGTTTGGTTGATGGGAAGTTTACCCCCCCTGTCTCCCTCCTGGGCCTCTGCTAAAAACCTCCCACCCAAGCCTTTCTTTGGTCATGAAATGTGGTCGGAGCTTTCCCTCTATTTTGTGGTCGTTCATCTTCCAACCTTTTATGTTCCTCTATGCGCCTCATCAGCCAAAGCATGTTCTCGGAGGGTTGCATGGTCAAAGATTCCCTAAGCTCGGAGTTGTAAGGAAGCCCCAATTTAAAAGTACTTGTGGGCACCTGTTCGTTACTTCCTCTAATTTCATTTTACAGTTTCCAATACCTATCAGAATAAGTCGGAGAGTTTACCCACTCTCCATTATCATGGACAACAACATGTCAATAAGCTATGGTACTCAGCTGCATGTCACGAACCTTGCCCTAAAGGCTTAGATTAGTTCTTCGAAGCTGTGGATGGAGCCCTTCTTTAACCCATTGAACCATCTCATTGCCATGGGGTTGAGATTGCACGGGAACACCTCACATAATAGCCCATCATTTTAGGAATAAAGGGCTATAAGCTAAGTGAAATGACTTACATGCTCCATCGGATCCGTCTTTCCGCTATAGTTGGTGAACGTGGGATGAATGAAATACCGGGGCATCTCGGTTTGCTCAAACTTTTCAAAAAACGGGGATTGGGATATCCTCCGTAGCGCTTAGCTCATCACATCCAGGGTCGCATTAGGGTGGCCTTCCCTATCCCTTCTCAGCAATCTTAGGTTTCGGTCCCTTATTGCAATCGACCTTTCCTAAGATAGCCTAGAAGGGCCTTGGTGTGATTATCTTTCCATATAGCTACTTCCTGAGCTACAGTCATAAGGAGGCCTCTCATTGGATCTCCTTAGCACCTCATCTTGGCTTCCAATTCTAGTTCTCTGACTTGATAACACAGATCTTCCAATTCCTAGTCCCTGTCACTTCGGTATGATTCTTCTAGCATGTACAAGACAACTTACTCTCCTTTAAACGATATTGCATGTGAGTCATCTCAAACCTCACGACTATCATGACTATGGCATTCCCTTCTACACTCTTGTTACACGAACCTAAGGGCTAAAGACTACCCCCTGGATCGGTTGTCTCTAGTTCCTACTAAACGTTCGCTTGCACTTCCCCCATGGAACTGTTGCTTTAAACACTCCTAAACCTTCAGCTTGGTAGGCTTTCCCCACAAGTGGTGCCAATTGTGGCGACTATTTCCCAACAACCCTAAATTGATTGGGCTCAGGCCTCCAATTTATTTGTATTCTGGGTTGGGTTTAGCCCACAATGGGAGATCCTTGAAGTGATTTTTCCTTGAGTAAACCACCCCTAGTCCCACTTTTATATTGAGCTACGTCAAACTAAGCTTAACCAAGAAGGGTTTCAAACAACCAAGCTCCCTTTAAATGCCTGAGCAGGACTTCTATCCCCAAAACTTTGTTCTCACCTTACTCTTGTGTTTCACTCTCCCGATTTTTGTTTCAATCCATTTTTCCTAGACTTTTCTCTCTATTTATACCCTTCTTTAAGTAGGGTAGTCATGATGAAGGAATCTCTCGTGTGTTAGTGGGTCCCTCCACTCACAGGACATGATGGCTCCTTCAGTTTGGGCTACTGTTCCCCCGTATCAAATCTCGTGTCGAAGAGGCAGGACCCTCCCTCTGCAGTCAAGGTGACCCTCTAGTAAGTTGAACCTAACACCGGATCCCACGGATTCTCCTAAGGCACTATCCCAGTTCCTCGGTACATTCACTTGTGAATACATAGGCCAAGGTGTTCTATTCTTGGGTCCTCCCTTTAACTCTTGGTCATCATGGACCATTGTCGGGCCAAGGTCATCATGGATAGGACCCATATTATTCAGGATGCGAGCTCACAATTCTCGGCACCCTACAAGGACATTTTTGGTTTAATTATTTGCAGTAAGCTTTACAATGCACAACTTAAACTCAATTGGTAATATATTATTATTATTATTATTATTATTATTATTATTATTATTATTATTATTATTAAAAAATCAAATTTTTAATATTTTTTGGATAACGCCATTCAAATATATATATATATATATATATATATATATATTTAATGTCATTTAGATGCAATGGCTTTAAGGAAACAATTGAAACTTTTACATAATTGCATGCAAATGAATTGAAAGATAAATAGTTAAGGCATTTTATAGTAGGTAAAAGATTTTTAAATATCAAATAACAAAAGACATGCCAAGATAATTGTTAAGGTATAATTTTTTCACTCATGCCACATGCCCGAATCCTATTTAATTACATTTATTTATTCACTAAAAAAATACCAAAATATCACCCCGTAAATTATTTTGGGCCTCCATGAATATTTCTCATCCCATTAGCCCACAAATATTTCATATCTCATTATTTAAATTGGGCCACGTTATAAATTATAACAAAAAGCCCAAAAACTCATATGATATCCAATTTTATTATCATTATTTAACTAAGCCCAAAACTAGTCCTACGAGCCCAATGCACACATCCCATTACTTTTAAAGTCCAAGACTACTTATGCTTGGCAATATTTCAATGCCCAATTCTTATTGACAATATCCAAAGCCCAACTTACGTTGGCATTATTAAAAGTCCAAGCTAGCTACTTGACAGTATTTAGTAAAAAGCCCAAGGTTATCAATACTTGGACTTAACGTCCAATGATGAGCAATGTTTTAAGTTCTTAAACCTATTACTATAATACGAT
Organism: Quercus glauca; assembly: GCA_023736055.1. Lineage (NCBI taxonomy): Eukaryota > Viridiplantae > Streptophyta > Magnoliopsida > Fagales > Fagaceae > Quercus > Quercus glauca. The sequence goes on from CM043315.1 coordinate 20,042,435, forward strand.
AAGCCCATGGAATCTATGGCAATTATCTATTTTCAAAACCCATGGTAACTATTTATGTTATGTAACACTATTCATTTTTCCAAAACCCATGGCAAACATATATCAAGTGCATGGGGAATTATGAATTTGTGTTACTAATATAAAAGACCATGAAAAGTTATGATTATTTATCTTAAATCCATGACATTTACTTATTTCATATCATATTATAAATCCATGGTAACTATTTATGTTATGTAATACTATTCATTTTTCCAAAACCCATGGCAGACCATGGAAAGTTATAATTATTTATCTTAAATCCATGACATTTATTTATTTCATATCATATTATAAACTCATGGTAACTATTTATGTTATGTAACACTATTCATTTTTCCAAAACCCATGGCAAACATATATCAAGCCCATGGAGAATTATGAATTTGTGTTGCTAATATAAAAGCCCATGGAAAGTTATGATTATTTATCATAAACCCATGATATTTATTTATTTCATACCATATTATAAACCCATGGAATTTATATAAGAACCCATGGTCACTATTTATTTTATATCACAACATTCATAATATTTATTTCCAAAACTCATGAATACATTTCATTTTTACTAACAACTAAAGCCCATTCGGAATAAAAATCAATGGCAATATATGGTAGCTTTGTCCATTTTGTAGAGCTCATAATGAGAAAGCAAAAGGATAAGCCCAAGTGGAGAAAACCACCAAATCAAGGGCCCATCAAAATACTTAGTCCTCATGGCCAAGCCCAACATGAAGTCTTAGCCAAAACAACCCATGTGTGCAAACTGTCCTAGCTAGAGAACTCCATTCAGTTCTGCCTTCCATTGGAGAGCACCTCAAGAAGCAACTAAGATCTCAAACCAAATTAGGAGCTAGTCACCTATCTCATCAGCCTCTCTGCCACTGCTATTTCTAATATGAAGAGTACTCATGGGCTGAGCTAACACCAAAAGGCTAAAATGCAATAAATGCCATTCTTCCTCCCTAAGTTTTAGTTACCGCTGGAGGAAGTCATGACCAAATCATCCAAACTTCAGCAAACTAGCTTCTAAAATACTAAAAATGTCTAAAAACTAATTCATGAACCAAGCTGGGGAAATTTAGAGAAATGTGGTTTGGAGGATATAAAAAGATCTCCAGCGAAGCTCCCTGAAGTAAGATAAAAGCTTGACACCTAGCTTGGGGTGATAGCTCCTACTCTTTGAAGCTCAAATCTTAGTTACAGCAACCAAGTTCTAGCCCCATGTCTTTCTTGATCTTATAGGCTAAGATCAATCTCCAAATCTCAGCACTTAATGACATTACCCAAAGAAGATAAAATACCTAAAAGCAAATCACACCATTTTTGGCCAAATCCTAGGTTAGATGCTTTGAATTTCAACTCCATTTGACATTGTCCAAAGGAGACAAACATTCAAAAATGAGTTCACACCATTTTTGGCCAAATCTCTGAATATTTTGAAAATTCCTTTGCTAATCAGACCCAACATTTTTGGCTTTTGCTAATTGTTCCCTAAGATTCACTATAAAAGCAAAGAACCATCCACTCATTAAAGGGAACGAAATCCTCTCAAAGTTTCCATCAATCTTGCCATTTTTAACCCTTAATTCAAAATAGGTTTCTTTTTTAGCTCATAAAAGCCCATACCCATAAACTCACAAACATTCCATCTATATTCTAACAAAACCTAGCACCATAAAGGTCTCATGATTGGCTACAATTAGTCTCTCTTCACCATAGCCAAAAATAGCCTAGTTCCTTTACCATTTTATTCCCACATCACCATATATTTACTCAATTTCCATCATTTACCATACATCCTTCCACATATTCTATCATGAGCATAAGTACCTTGGTTAAATATTTGCTACACTAAGTTGGGGGTGTTTCTCTCCCTTTATTCCATCCTAATTGTCCTCTATTACTTGTAATTATGAAGCCTTTAATCCTTATTTATTGCTATTATAATGAAGGCCATAATGTCTTAGATACTATGAAATTTTCCCCTCATGTTGATTTAATAATAATGAAGAAACTATATGATTTTTGATCATGTAAACACATTTATTAGCTTATTAGACATTACCTTTAAAGGTCTATCATATTCACTGCTGGACTATTTTCCTCTTGTGTACTTGTTATAACAGGCCAACTTTTATATTAACCAACCATAAAGGAAAAGCATAATTTTTATTATGTAAATACAATTATTAATTTTCTAGACATTTATCGCTGGATGTTTCTCTTATTTACTACTGGACTATTATTTAAGCACTTATTGTGGGGCCAACCTTTGTGCTAGCTTATCTTTGCCATGGTATTTTTGGGGTCTTATTATAATTTTTATTGGATGCAACCCAGACCTTGAGCAAAATGGGCATTTCACACTTCACCAATAGCCTTTGGGCTATATTCTAAGTCCAAAGTCGAGTCTCGCCCCGACAATAATTTTGTTACAATAAAGTTAAAAACATACATTTAAAATTATAGATATGTATAAGAAACATTCATAACTGTGAAAAAGTGAAGCTACCAAAGCATATCAATGAAACTAGTATAAATTATGGATGCTGAATGTTCAAATAGTGTGTAAAACACTTTGAACGTTTAGATCCCCAAAATACAAATTACCAATTCAAGCTTATTATCAAACAATGTATGTGCGGAATATGAAAATAAGCTAAAACAAAATTGATAAAACAATCTAAACCATAATTAATCACAACCACAGCAGAAATTAAATGGCAAAGATTAAGGGAAGAGAGATGCAAATACAAAGACAACACAGCGATGTGTTATCGAAGAGGAAACCGAAGTCCTCGGCGTAAAACATTTCCACCGCCCTCCAAGCGGTCAATAATCCACTAAAAAATGAAGTTGGGATACATGAACAGCAAAAGACCCTCCAAGCCTAATCTACCTAGTGTACCTAAGCCCTCAAAGCTTCTTGCTCCAACGAGGTTACGCCAAACCTTTGTCTTCTCTTGCTTACCGAATTACGCTATAGCCCAGAGCATAAACCAATATCAATTGGTCCCTTCCTAACTACTTTTCAAGCACCAAATAACCTTCTCACAGATATGGATATGGTGAGAAAATGATTTGGCTAAATATGCCTCTCAAGGATGTAACAATGGAGAGGGTAAGAGTAGAGGAATTTGGAGAAATAAGGATGAAGATTGTGGATGAGTCAATCTTGTTTTTCTCTAAGGTTTCTCTCTCAAAATTTTCTCTAGAAGCTCTCTACATTTCTTGGGTATAAGGGGTATTTATACTGATGTGTGTTTGGAATGCGAAAGGTCAGTTTTTCCCAAACAGAGTGATCTGGCAACTTGGCCTCGCAACTTGACTGAATCGCGAGTCTGAGTCACGAGCTAACTGCCTGGCCAGACTAGAAGTTTTGTCCTATAGTGCTTCAGCTGGCGTGACTCTTCAGCTCCTCTACATGCTTCACAAGTGTGCCTCCTTTGGCGACTTGCCAGCCACGAGCCAGTCGCAAGATCTAGTTGCGAGGCCCTGTTAAGTGCACATTTTAAAGCTTTTCTTCACACTCTCTCACAAGCTACCCTTACATGATTCCCACTTAAATACAAAGTTTCTAAATGCTGAATTACAAGTAAATTGGCATGGAATAAAGCCATCAAAATGATTGATTAAATTCAATCTTACAATCTCCCCCTTTGGCTATTCCGTGACAAAACTCTAAAACAAACTATAGACTTAACATGTGAGTTGGGAACAATTGAACAAAACTCACTCACTCCTAACTCTGGAATCTGTAAAGCTCTTGAACCATAAGAACAAGTATCTCCTCAAAAACAACAACACAATATGATCATTGTATGCAGAAAACTTGTAATGCACATGGAGCAAGCACAATGCGATCAAGCAAAAAGGAATAAAGCAATAAAGCATGGCTTGACCAAAAACGAACAATCACTATAAATAGTGACCACAATGCTCATTCACACAAGGAATGAACATTCGAACATGCAAGCTAATAAGCTCAATACAAAGTATCATTTGCATGTCCAATACTCAACCAATACAGCAACACAAGGTAATTGTATTAAGGATATAAAATCCAACAAAGGCACAAGAGTGATGTACTTAAAAAAAATGCATAACATTTAACAACAAGTACTAGGCTACAAAGCATGGTACAAAATACAGCATACTGAATATAAACTTAATTATATAAACCAAAGTATCAAAAGCTAAGTACCAAAAGCTTTAAACAGTAGCACAAAGTAAAAACCAAGAGTTATAAAAACTATAAACAAATAAACTAAAGTCAAAAGAAACCAAAAGTATATGTGTATGAATCAATATTTCCCTTTTGAGCACAACTCCCCCTTTCAATATGCACACTTCCCATTCTTGTGTTGCTCTCCCCCTTGCTGTATGCTATCATCCAAACTATACAATGAGTTTTTGCTCTCCCCCTTTTTGGCACAAATAGCTAAAGGCTGTCCTCCAGCTTTTGTTGAATAGCATCCAACTATGTCTCAATGGCTGTTAGGCGCATTTGAACTTGGTTGTTGGTGGAGTAGAGAACCCTTTCAAATCTGAAAATACGCTGGTACAGACCCTCAAACAAAGTGCTTAATCTATCAGATTGAGTGCTAGGTTGTGTAGGTTGAGTGCTAGTCGTCTGTAACTCAGAAGTATGAGGAGATGCAGACTCGGTATGCACAAGCAAAGTGTGAGTGGCTGAACCATAACCGGAAGAGGTAGCATGATGGAAAGATTCACACTTAGGTGCTTTAGAGGAATGACTCTTACTTGCTTGAAGAGATATCATGAATAATGGTCGATGACGTGGCAGTATTTTTCCATTTGTTGGTGGATGAACACCTTTAAGGACCATGATCTTCATGAGAAGATTACAAAAAGAAAGACATGTTTGTGCTGCTAATCGAGCTACTGTTTTCCCAATGGTCTAAAAAATGTGAGCACAAATGTCAATTCGGAACTCCAGTGATGAGATCACATAGAAATTGTGCTTTCCCAAGGTTGATGAATGCAGTGTTCGAAAGTGGATACAGGTTGAAGAACATGATCAATTTGAGAGTCATCAGATTAGGTGCAAACTTTGCTATTCCAATGGACGTGCCTTTGGATGAAATCTCATGATATGGCCCAAGAATTTGAAGAATATCTTGAACCTTAGGAAGTCTGTCATCATATGGAGTAAGGTCTACATTTGCCGGTCTATTGATTCGAAGAACCGTTGCAATGTAGTCTAGATTGATGCTAAACTCCTTCCCTTGTACCCAACATGCAACTCAACTCCGGTGTATCTAGCATTTGAATAGAACTCCTTAACCAATTCATCAATCGGGTCCTCGAAGTTCTTGAACAGATCAGCTCAATCTTTTGTTTTAAAGATCCTAGGGATAAATATTGTTCTCAAGGTATCAAACTTTACAACCCTTTCTACCACAGTAGGAGCATCTTTAAAAATACTTAAGTAGGTCTGTGAATCAAGCGGAGTCCTGAACCTTTCACTGTTTGAAGCTTGAGACGAACGTCGGGTCCGTTTTGAAATTGGGGATGATGGAACATCTGTTACAAGCTCTTTTCCTCAAGAGGAACGACGAGACATCTACAAAATAACATACACACAACAGAGAACCAAGTGCAAAACCACAAGACACAAATATAAACTTGATTAGATCCAAGTTAGTCCATGAAATAAACACACATTGTTATAAAGAAAGACATATCACTCAATCATGGTCAATGAACCAAGTATGCAGTATATAACCATGTATTTAAGCATGAGCAACACTGGTGCGTGTGGTGTGCAAATGTGATGAGTGTGCAGGCACAGCAAAGCACAATGTAATCTACGAAATCCACAGAGACACAAGTAACTGCCTTTGAGACAATTTACTATGAACATGATCAGCACAACATAGTACATCTTGAGAAACTACTCAAAAATGAGAAACATGCACGAAACATGTATAACAAGCATCAGATTATCAATGTCAAGAATATCCATTTAACAGACTCAAACAAAGATACCCCAACCATGTTCGAACACACATACCGCAAAACTCAACAACAACTCAAAAATCCAAGAAATCAAGGCTATAATCACGAAATACTTAGAGAAAATAAGAAAGCCCATACCTTTTCTTGAAGATTGAAGTTGAGAAGATGATGAAAATGGTGGATTTTTTAGTGAAACGCAGTGAGTATGTGAGGGAGATGAACAAACAAGACAATGAACAGTCAAAAATATTCGAGGGAAAACTGAAAAGTTTTAAAAACTATCCTTAAAGAGCAAAACACACATTTTTCGCGATTGAACCAAGTTGCAAACAAGTTGCCAGGACAAGTCACCAAACACCTTAGAGACAAAATTTTTGAAAATTTGTCTAAGTTTTTTTCGCGACTGGAAGGTCCACTCGCTAGTAAGTCGCGAAGGGAGCCGCAAAAATTTCTGTATAACCTCGCAACTGGAGCTTCCACTCATGAACAAATTGCCAAACCGAGTCGCGAGTACTGTAAAAACCTAGAATTTTGGAAAATATTCTAAGTCTTTTTCGCAACTGGGACATTGACCCGCCAGTGAGTTGTTGGAAAATCTAATTTTGTATCTCATACAAAACACACAGCGGAAGCAACAAACATGGATCTATTTCATTCATGATTGATAACATACACTATGTAAATTTCAGAATTTAAGAACAAGATAGCGTACCTTGGTGATTCAAAACAATAGATTATAAGTACTTAGGAACACTTTTAATCTTCACTCCAATTCCACTTCACGCCCAAGAAGTGTGGTCTCTCAATTAGTTTCCAAGGGAGAATAATCGAGTGGCTTCACTCACACATACACACCATTTCACAATGATGTCTTACTTTTTTTTTTTTTTTAATAAAAATTATGTATGTGTCTCCCTTTATATTTAACTAATTATCTAATTGGGCTGGCCTATTGGGCCTTTTCAATTGGCTTTAATGTTTGACTTGGAGTCGGACCAAAAGGGACCAATAAGACACTAGCTCCAATGGGCCTTGCGCCTTTCTGTCAACTCTTGATAAGTCCAAAGTTACCATTAATTATATTTAATACCACTATATAAATATAATTGCATTCTATATCATTCATTGCCTCTTCATAAGTGTAGGGATCCGATTCAGCCTCTTCTAAGATAGCTATATAAGTTTCTCCCAAACCTATAAATCTTATAAGAGGCCGAACAATTCTCCCACTACAACGAGGCACCTACATACTAGTCATCTCATGAGTAATATCTTGTGGTGTATCTAATACAGCTACATCATCCCTAGTTTCATCCATTGGTTGTTCATTTACAAGTTCATTCATTTCAGCCAAAACAACTTTATTTCTAGGATTAAAATTATTCACATAATCATCCTCCAAAAATTTGGCATGTGTGCTAACAAACACTTTGTTATCTTTATGATTATAAAATAAATAACCCTTTGTTTCCTTTGAATACCCTAAAAACATGCATAATTCAATTTTAGCTTCCAACATATCAAACTTTCTTTTCAACACATGTGCTGGACATCCCCAAATGTGGAGATATTTCATACTAAGCTTACGCCCACTCCACAATTCCTTAGGTGTGTTGGGAACAAATTTTGATGGAACTAAATTCAAAATATGCATAGCAGTTTTTAGTGCATATCCCCAAAAAGAAACTAGTAAAGTTAAGTAACTCATCATGGACCTAACCATTTCTAAAAAAATCCTATTCATTCTTTTTGCTACACCATTCTGTTGGGGAGTTCCAGGTGCAGTCAATTGGGATACAATCCCATTTTTAGTTAAGTAATCCTTGAAATCCCCAAGAAGGTATTCACCACCACGATCAGATCGAATGGCCTTTATGCATTTACCTAATTGATTCTCAACTTCAGCCCTAAACTCTTTGAACTTTTCAAAGGCTTTAGACTTCCGTCTCATTAGATATACATAACCATATCTTGAGTAATCATTGGTAAAAGTGATGAAGTACTCATAACCTCCTTTTGCTTTGGTTAACATAGGACCACATACATCCGTATGAACTAATTCAAGCAACTCTTAGGCTCTTCTACCTTTTGCATTAAAAGGTCATTTAGTCGTTTTGTCTTCCAAACAAGATTCATAAACTGGAAATTCTTCAAAGTCCAATGGCTCTAAGAGTCCACCTTTGATCAGTCTTTGAATTCTATTTGGATTAATATGACCCAAACGCAAGTGCCAAAGATATGCTTCATTAGTAGAAGGAAACTTTCTCTTTAATGATTTTACAGGAGAGTTATGATTTAATTCAGAATTATATAATTCATGCTTATCAGGAGTTAAAATATAAAAATCATCCACAATTTTGCCAGAACAAATAAACACTTTATCTTTCTTTATTACAACATTGTCTTTTAGGATAACATAATATTCATTTTTACCTAAATAAGCTGCAGAAATTAAATTCCTACGAACATTAGGTACATACAAACAGTTTTCCAATATTAAAACTTCAGATTCAAAATATAAATTAAACACTCCAATAGCTACAACTGGAATCTTGCTCCCCTCAGCCAAGGTAAGAAACATTTCTCCTTCATTCAACTTTCTAGTCTCCTGAAACCCCTGTAAAGATTTGCAGATATGATTAGTACAACCTGAATCCACACACTAGGAATTTGTGAGATTTTGTACCAAACATATTTCAAGAAGGAATGTACTTTTCATACCTTTATTCTTGGTAGCCTTAAATATTAGACAATTCCTCTTCCAATGTCCTTTCTCACCACATTGGAAACACTTTCTTTTGATTTTCTTTCCTTTGTTGGCAACTTCTAAGGCAACTTGTTTACCATCTTTCTTGGTGAAGTCCTTCTTATTCTTCTTCTTTTTACCCTTACCTTTCGACTTAGGTTGAGAAGTAGAAGCTTCAGCCATATTGGCATCAATACTAGAAGTACCAAGGATGCCTTCCGCCACTACCAACTCATTCATCAATTCAGACAATGTATAAACCTTTTTGTTCATATTATAGTTAAGTCTGAATTCCTTAAATGATTCTGGTAGTGACTGGAGTATCATATCCACTTGGGATTCTCCATCAATAGCGGCACCTAAAACTTCCAATGTATTCAGATTAGAGATCATCCTAAGATAATGCTCCCTCACTAAAGTACCTTCAGCCACTTTGGTATTATAAATCTGCCTCATAGTTTCTTGCTTTGCATAACGGCCTTGCTCACCAAACATCTTCTTCAGACTTAGCATTATGTCTAAAGCTAGTTCTATATCTTGCATTTGATGCTGTAGAACATTTGAAATAGATGCTAGGATATAGCACTTAGTCATCTCATTAGATTTCTGCTAACGATCATATCGCTGTTTTTCCTCAAGATGAGCATCTAATGATGGAAAGCTAGGATACGGTTGAGTAAGCACATATTTGTGCTCTTCAACAGTAAGAACAATGTCCGAATTTCTTTTCCAATCAACATAGTTGGATCCAATCAGTTTGTTTTGATTAAGAATAGTAACAAGTGGGCTAAATGATGCCATGTTCAAATCTGAAAATAATAAACATGAATATAATAATTAAACTAGACATTATCAATTTAGCATATAAACATATAATATGGAACCTTAATAAAACCATAATATAAAATATGCAACGACAAACCAATCCATGTCTATAATTCCTTGGTAGCAAGTTTATTGTAAACACATTAATTGATTGAGAACTATTCTCATTATTAGTGCTATCATGATAACTCTTATCATACACTAATAATATGTCGTATTAGCTTTAGCCTCTAAGTAATAATGACATAGCTCCTTTGGGAGGTTAACATTACACTTAGTCTAGTGTACACCATTATCTAGAATCATGTGTAGCGGAATAATGAAAGTAAAGGAATTTGGAGAAATAAGGATGAAGATTGTGGATAAGTCAATCTTGTTTTTCTCTAGGGTTTCTCTCTCAAAATTCTCTCTGAAAGCTCTCTACATTTCGTGGGTGTAAGGGGTATTTATACTGGTGTGTGTTTGGAATGCGAAAAGTCAGTTTTTCCCAAACAAAATGATCCGGTGACTTGGCCTCGCGACTTGACTAAGTCGTGAGTCTGAGTCGCGAGCTAACTGTCTAGCTAGACTGAAAGTTTTGTCCTGTAGTGCTCCAACTGGCGTGACTCTTCAGCTCCTCTGCATGCTTCACACGTGTGCCTCCTTTGGCGACTTGCCAGCCGCGAGTCAGTCGCAAGGCCCTGCTGAGTGCACACTCTTGAACTTTTCTTCACACTCTCTCACACACTACCCTTACATGATTCCCACCTAAATACAGGGTTTCTAAATGCTGAATTACAAGCAAATTAGCATGAGATAAAGCCAACAAAATGGTTGATTAAATTCAACCTTACAGATGCTTAGGCCCATTTCTTAACAATTCATGTCCAAAATAAATGACTTTTCAAAATAAAAGATTATATTTCCTGGAGTGTGTGTTGCTTAACAATGACATGATATTCATAAAAGAAATCATGTATAAATAAGTAAACAACCAAACTTTAATCTATATTCTCAAATTGAAATAAATTACCAACTACAATTAATATTAGATTATAAAATTAGTTATCAAAATTGTAAATTTCTTACATGTTTTTATTCTTTGTCAAATTAATTATCCAATAAGTCATTTGTAATTTTGTTTTATATTTTGGGATGTTGATATTGTGTAGAAATGAAACTTGTGTTTGTTTAAATTATACTTTGTGCTATTTTGTTTTGGTTAGTAATGTTGGGATTTGTATAATTTTAAAATTATTTAACAAGTATTATTAATTTGTTTAGCTGAGCTCGTTCTTGATATAAGTGATAAATTCAAAGTAATGCATTTTACATCAAGTAATTTACTGCATAACTTTCCAAATAGCAAACACATTTTTTTTTATTAAAAAAAATCATATAAAAAAAATACCGGCTAACCCAACCCGACCCGAACCCGCTCATTTGCCACGTCTAATTAAAAGGAGTAATGCTAGAGATATAATTTTTTTTGCAACAAATTTTACAAACTATTAATGGGGTGAGTTGTTATTGATAAATGAAAAAGTAATATTAATGGTGGGCTAGATGAAAACCAATAAAAAGATTTTTTCTTTTTTTTAGAAGAAAACCTATAAGAAATTAGACTCATCAACAATTTGTAAGAATGTAGTAAAATTGTTTGTGGCTGTAACATTACTCAATTAAAGTAATTTGGGACCGATTGAATTAAACGGTGTTTGGATCTTTGATTATGAGTCAAGCTTCTTTTTTTATCGTATTATATGTAGGTCTCATATGTCCACAATACTTTTAGCCATAGTTATTAAATCTAGTCCAAATATTAACCCGATTTATGAGACGGGTCATTGGGTCATTAGTCAAACTGCATAGTCAAATAAAAAAAATTAATATATACATATGTATATAACATAAATATGTAAATTAAAAAAATAGGCATGTGCTTAAATTAAACTGGTAATTATGATTCAAAATCAAGATTTCACAATAACAGAGTAGTCCTTTGATAGGATAGGAATCTTGAAGGTAGACAGATAGAAAAGTGCTTTTTTTAAATATATATATATATATATGTGTGTGTGTGTGTGTGGTTGTGTTCTTTGTGCCTTGTCCGTATCTATCCGAACCTTTGGTGCTCCGTTGTTGTGTTCCCTTCTTGCCGTCGTTAGTGCCACCCTAGGTGTAAAGTGAATTCCCAGAACCTAACTGTAAGACCCGTTTGAGTTAGGAGGGCGTGTAGGGCATGTGTGCGGTATAAGGTTGCTTAGGGTATGTGTTACGAAATGCAACGGTTGTGAGAAAAACATGATAATTGAGTGTTAAAACTAGGATAATATGGATAAGTTGTGGAGATCCAACTCCTCTGTCAGCTCCAGGACTGGTTGTCCTCCTGATATTATGAATGAAGAAGATCACACTGTTGAAGATAATGAGATTCCTGATTTTCGAAAATGGAACATTCCCAAAGTTGATACTAAAACTATTTACAAAACCAGTTGGGCTGAAACCACTTTTCATCCCGTCTACAAAGTTAGAATTGTTGAACAAACATTTTCTATTTCAAAAGTTCATGAAAAATGTTGCTTGTTTTCCAAAAGAAATATTAATGATTTTATTGCTAAAAAACTCAGTTACCTGCATATTAGTATGGTTCAAGTTGCTGTTAAACCTCTCACCCGAAAGGGTATTAATGCTTCTATTCTCATGTGTTTACGAGATGCTAGATTTAAGGTCTTTAAAGATAGCATTCTTGGTATGATCACTGCTTCTTTGTATGATGGTCCTATTTACTTTAACTGTTATCCTGATATTACTCTTGCTTTGGATGATCCTAATATTGTTAAAGCTTTGACTTTGAATATTGCTTCATCTAGTTATATCATGGACGAAGGTAGTAAACCTTTTGCTTTGATTTACCGTATTTATTATAGACTTTTGGGTACTCAGTTAAATCCTGGTTGTTTGAATCATAGAGAACCTTCTGGTAAAACAATGTTAATCACATGTTCAACTCCTGATGCTAAAGTTCAAGTTCCAAAAATGATTCAATGGCAAGATATTAATCTTCCCACTGAATGGTTGTTGAACCAAGAATCCCCTATTCCTAAACCTGTTTTTGATGAGCTTGATCTTACAAATATTCAACAATATCTTGATGGTACTGTTACAATATGTTTTCAAAACAATCAACCCTTGAGGATCAACAAAGGAAGACATTCCTTTGCTGGATCTGAAAGTATTTCAAAAAGAGATCATGATGTCAATGAGTTTTTGCAAAAGAATTTTGAAAAACCTACTGATTTAAAGTTAAAAGTTGTTTCAAGTGATAAATCTCAAGTCAGCTCTCTTTTCTACTCTACTAAAGCTGAAACTTCCTCTCCATATGGCAAACCTGCTAATGAAGAAGAAGATGATGCTAATTCTATTAATTATATTTGTCCATCTGATTCTGATTTTTCTCCTATTGAAAATCTTGTTAATCACTTAAGAGTTTTGACTATTTTAAATGAAAATTTTAAAGTTGACATGGTTCCTTTGTATGATGAATTTATGCTTCCTAAAAATAGAACAAAAAGAAAAATTTACCAAAATAATTTTGCTCAGTTTGAGAAAAATCGTGTTAAAAGAAAATGGTTGGAAAAAATGAATCAGTTGAAAAGACATATTTTGTTCTTTGATTTTCTTGAAAACTACTATGTTTCAAAAGATGAAGTTTGAAAAAATTATTTGAATGTGATAAAGAAATCTAATTTTGTTAAAAATGACAAAACCATTGTCAGATCTAGTCATCCACCTCTTGAGACTATTTTGATAACTACTGACAAAATTGATGTTAAAACTACTCCTTTCAAAATTGCTGATGATCAAACTCCTGTTGTTAGCCTTATTGAACAAAACAATTTTACTAATGAATCATTGCATGTTATTGGTCAACAGCTTGACCGTATTGAAGAAAAAATTGTTTTTGTTGAAAAATCTACTTCTGTTCAAAAACCTGTTTCTATCAAGACTGAGAAACCTTTGATTAATTTATCCAGTCATGATAACAAATTCAAGTTTAGAACTTCTCAGTCTAAAATTCTTAAAACTGTTGACAAAATGCTTGTTGATTTGAAAGTTAAAACTGAAGGTACTTCTACAAGTACTCCTGCTGCTCGAACCATTTCAAAAAATGAAATTGTTTCTGATGATGAAAATACAGATTCTGATACTGTTTCTTCTATTTCTTCTGTTCCTGCCAAAAAGGTTTTTGATGATGGTTTACCTGAAATTAAAAGATTTGTTGGAAATTCCAAACCCATGTTTCTTACTAGGAATTGGTATTCAAAACCTACTCCTCCTGATATGCAGTTTGAAGAAAGAGCTTTTCAAACTCAGTTTTCTGTTTCTGCTGATAAAATTTATGAATGGAATATTGATGGTTTTTCTGAACAAGAAATTATTAATAAAATTGGACATATGTCTATGGTTGGTACTGCTTACCAAAATAATCATGATTTTGAACAATCTGAAATTGTTGACCTTCTTACTACTGGCTTTTCTAGTACTCTTTGTAGATGGTGGGATTCTTATCTCACAGAAGAATCCAGAGATTCTATTAAACATACTGTTAAAAAGAATGATGAAGGCTTGCCTATTTTTGATGATCGTATTGGTCAAGGTGTTCCTGATGGTGTTAATATCCTGATTTATACTATTATCAAACATTTTGTTGGTACTCCATCTAATGTTTCATCTCGAATTTCTGATTTATTGAATAATTTGAGATGCCCTACTATGTCTGATTATAGATGGTATCAAGATGTTTTCCTTTCCAGAGTAATGCAGCGGAAAGATTGCTTCAAGCCTTATTGGAAAGAAAAGTTTATTGACAGTATGCCTCCTATCTTTACTCATAAGGTAAAACAAGAATTAATTGGTAAAAATGATTCTATTGACTATGATAATTTAACTTATGGTGATATTTTAAGCACTATTAAAAAACTTGGAATTAATATGTGCAATGATGAAAAACTGTTAAAACACCAACTAAAAAATAAAAGAAAAGCTAAATATGAAATGGGTAATTTTTGTGAACAATATGGTTTGCCCCCTATTGCTCCTTCCAGGCAAAAGGGTAAAAAACATGATAAAAGTTACAAAAATTATAACCAAAAAAACATAAAACTAATTTTAATGACTTCTATGCTAAAAAGAAAAATGTTCCTAAAAAATATGTTAACCAGCGATTAGGGAAAGGTAAATGTTTCAACTGTGGAAAACCTGGTCATTTTAGTAAAGATTGTAAACAAAAACCTGGTAAGTTAAAAAACAAGTTTAACATGTTGAAAATTGATGATAATGATCAAGAAGAATTATTCAGAATCCTTAAATCAAACAATTCGGCTGATTCTTTGGAAGATGATTTTTCTTCAACTGATTCCTGCTATCATTCTGCTGATGATTCATCTAATTCTCCTAATATTAAAATTGGTTGTAGAGATTCATGTTGTAATGTTATTAAATCTATTAATGTTCTCACTAAAGGTGAAGAAAATGAAAGCTTGTTGGTTAAATTGATTGGTCAAATTGAAAATCCTGAATTACAAAAAGAATATTTGGATAAGTTCAAGAAAAACTTGTTGAAAGATGAAACTAGTAAAAAACTTAAATCAACAATAAGTTTTGAAGAAACTTTGGAAAGATTTAATAAGAAGAAATCCAAAGATTTAACTATTAATGATCTCCAATGTGAAATTAATACTGTTAAACAAGAAATAACTGAATTAAAACTTGAACTTAAAAATATTAAAAGTGATAATCATAATCTCAAACAAGAATTGTTAATATTAAAAATTGATCAAAATAAGTCTGATAATGAATAAGATGAGCACATGAATGGAGATGAATCCAGTCAACAGGCTCTTCTTTCTGATAAAGGTATTGCTGATGCTTTTAATGATTCCCAACTTGCTCTTGTTAATAAAGTGATTCTTGGTCTGCCATTTATTGACGCTTTGCATCCCTTTCTTGTTGAACATGATGAAATTACTACTGATCCTTCTGGACAGAGAATAAAGTTCAAATTTGCTTCAAAACTTGAAACTGATATTAATGATGCTCTAGGTTTGTCTTATGATTTTCCTACTAATATATTTGTTATTGAACCAAGGTTGAGTTTGTGCCAATATTCCATTAACAATTTTGAAGGTAATCCTACTAGTGCCAAATTGTCAACTATTACCAATGACCCTAATATTCTCAATGATTCCTTGCAGGAACCAGGCATTGATGCGAGGATAAATACCACTAATACGTGGGATAATAACAATAATATTTGTATTTATACCACTAATAAGTGGATTATTATGGCTCCCTCGGCAGAGAGGAAAAACAAGGGAAAAGCTCCTGCACAGGACTATTCCCTAAACAAAATGCATGAAGGCGCATCTTCTGGGGTAAAACCTAATGGATCGACATCCCTTCAAAGGTATGTCCCGGCAACGGTGGCATATTCCAGTGGTGATATAATAATTGCTTTGCAGGAAGTTTTGTCAAACAATTTACAATTCCACAATGGAACCTATTCTGAACTTCTAGATTCTATCAAATTTATTCTTAATAACCTTCAAGCTGCTTTTATTAAAAACCACCATGATCTTTTTAAAAGCACTCTCAGAGCCCTTGAAATCCATCTTGTTAACCTTACTGCTCAAAATGAGGCTTATCTAAGCCACTATACTAACCTTATTTCAGAAAATCCCCTTGCTTCAAAAAATGACCTTGCTTCAAACCTTGTTTCAGAAATTGGGGCTTTTAGAAGCCAACTTGTTAACCATCCAAATACTCCCCACACTAGTCAACTCTTTGGCAGAGAGGATATCCATTCAAAGGATAAAATGACTATAATGGGCACTGATTATTCTAGATTGAGTCTTAAGTCCCAATCTATATTAAGAAGTGCTTCTGCTAACTTGCCATCAGATATACAATCATGTATACTGAGAAGCAAGGCTATGTTTAGGTCTTTTGACCTATGATTCGAATACTTCAAAACACTTGTTACAACTGCTGTTCCTAATCCTGCTAATTCAGATGATATTGGTGATATCTTTGAACAAACTAGTTGGAAAAAATACTTTGGAGTCAGTCTCAGAGTGTATGAAAAGAAACACCTATTTCCTGGTCTTTTAATTAATTATGATAGTTCATTTGTTGCTGATGATCCAGAAGGAAATAATGATCGGAATCCTAACTGGCTTTCCCAAATGTTTGAGTATGGCTTTATTAGACTCATAAAATTAACCAGTCTTGGCCAAGCCAGCCAACTTCCACAAATCATTCAGACTGCTTTTAACAATTTTGAAAGTCCCTTTGTTTCCAGATGTTGGAGCACCTTGCCAAAATGGGAAAGTGATAATTGGATGAATGTCCAGCCATCAAAACATCTCATTCTCATTAATGGATACACCCACCAAGGACAATGGTATGAAGGAGATTCTCACTTATCCTTCCAATGCCCCCACACCCTTATTGAAGGCTGGAGAAACTATTTCTATAATCAAATTCTTGAAGTCATTCAAAGCCTATGGAAACATTATCATTTCATAGGAAGCACAGATAGAATTTTTGTTTTTGGTCCCAGGCCTTATGCTTCTACCATCACTCATATGCACATAGCAGATCACTGTAATCCAAGGAGTTTTATTGCCCCAAGGAAAACTCCAGTGTTTGAGCCACTGCTATATTGCGGATTCTGCAATCAGTATGTTATTTACCATGAGCATGAATGTAATGATGATCCTCCATGGGATCCTGATGATGATTATCCATCCGATGCTCCTTCTATTGATTAAATGTGTGGTCCTCAGATTATTATTGCTACTGTTCTCTATTTGTCTAGCATAATAGCCAAAAGTGTTACAATATTCAAAAAATGCTTCAATGTCTACTCCTTGATAAAGCTTCTACACCACTATTCAACTACATGCGTACATGGTGATGATCAAAGACACTATTCAACTACATGCGTACATAGAGATGTTCAAAGAAATATTCCTATTGACCTTTGTCAGAGATTTTACTGATCTTATGCCTCATATGTTGGAGGTTTCATTGCATGCTCCTAAAGATTCCCATCATAGTGCAAATTTGGCTTCTTTTAATTGCTTCTTTTAAGGACAATGATGATGTGGCCTAGACCTAAAAATGAAGGCCTAGACCTTTGAGTGGGATGCTCTTGAATACTTCATATTCCCTCCATGATTTGGAGTCAAAAAAGAAAAAGATTCACTTTTTCACTATTCATCTGTCACTATTCACCTGTCACTATTCACCTGTCACTATTCATCCGTTACTATTCACCTGTTACTATTCATGACACTGTTCACTCCGAATTTTTAAGGGGAGTTGTCCCTTATGTTAAAAGCAGAAGTTTTTAAGAATTTTAAGAAGTTTTTTGTTAAAACTTCCTCTAGAGAGAGTTTTCTTCCTTAGAAGCCTTCTTTGAGAGAGTTCTCCTTGTTAACCTTATTCACTACCTTGTTAACTACTACCTTATTCCTACAAACCTTGTGACTAGGACTAGTTCAAGTTTTGTAACTGTTAACCTGTACTGTTGAGATCTTGTATTGACTACTACTACTGTAAATGTTTACCTACTTTCAATAAACAAGTATTTTCAGTTTATGTTCATTATACTACTTGTTGCTACCGCCACCTTGGACGGATTACCACCATACCGGACAGTTCTAAATTGCTTTCATTAACTGCTTTCATTTACTTTGAATTATTCTGATATATACTGCTTGGCTGGTTCTACCGCCTTATTATTGTTATTGCTTTGCTCTTTACATTCTACTTTCACTATATTATTACTGTGCTTCCGTCTCTCCCCTTCATCTGTGCGTCCCCTTCCCCCTTTATGGTATCAGAGCCACTCTTTTCTGGCCGGTGATAATGTGGTTGTGTTCTTTGTGCCTTGTCCGTATTTGTCCGAACCTTTAGTGCTCTGTTGTTGTGTTCCCTTCTTGCCATCATTGGTGCCACCCAAGGTGTAAAGTGAATTCCCAGAACCTGACTGTAAGGCCCGTTTCAGCCAGGAGGGCGTGTAGGGCATGTGTGTGGTATAGGGTTGCTTAGGGTATGTGTTACGAAATGCAACGGTTGTGAGAAAAACATGATAATTGAGTGTTAAAACTAGGATAATATGGATAAGTTATGGAGATCCAACTCCTCTGTCAGCTCCAGGACTGGTTGTCCTCCTGATATTGTGAATGAAGAAGATCACACTGTTGAAGATAATGAGATTCCTGATTTCCGAAAATGGAACATTCCCAAAGTTGATACTAAAACTATTTACAAAACCAGTTCGGCTGAAACCACTTTTCATCCCGTCTACAAAGTTAGAATTGTAGAACAAACATTTTCTATTTCAAAAGTTCATGAAAAATGTTGCTTGTTTTCCAAAAGAAATATTAATGATTTTATTGCTAAAAAACTCAGTTACTTGCATATTGGTATGGTTCAAGTTGCTGTTAAACCTCTCACCCGAAAGGGTATTAATGCTTCTATTCTCATGTGTTTACGAGATGCTAGATTTAAGGTCTTTAAAGATAGCATTCTTGGTATGATCACTGCTTCTTTGTATGATGGTCCTGTTTACTTTAACTGTTATCCTGATATTACTCTTACTTTGGATGATCCTAATATTGTTAAAGCTTTGACTTTGAACATTGCTTCATCTGGTTATATCATGGATGAAGGTAATAAACCTTTTGCTTTGATTTACCGTATTTATTATAGACTTTTGGGTACTCAGTTAAATCCTGGTTGTTTGAATCATAGAGAACCTTCTGGTAAAACAATATTAATCACATGTTCAACTCCTGATGCTAAAGTTCAAGTTCCAAAAATGATTCAATGGCAAGATATTAATCTGCCCACTGAATGGTTGTTGAACCAAGAATCCCCTGTTCCTTAATCTGTTTTTGATGAGCTTGATCTCACAAATATTCAACAATATCTTGATGGTACTGTTAAAATATGTTTTCAAAACAATCAACCCTTGAGGATCAATGAAGGAAGACATTCCTTTGCTGGATCTGAAAGTATTTCAAAAAGAGATCATGATGTCAATGAGTTTTTGCAAAAGAATTTTGAAAAACCTACTGATTTAAAGTTAAAAGGTGTTTCAAGTGATAAATCTCAAGTCAGCTCTGTTTTCTACTCTACTAAAGCTGAAACTTCCTCTCCATATGGCAAACCTGCTAATGAGGAAGAAGATGATGCTAATTCTATTAATTATATTTGTCCATCTGATTCTGATTTTCCTCCTATTGAAAATCCTGTTAACCACTTAAGAGTTTTGACTGTTTTAAATGAAAATTTTAAAGTTGACATGGTTCCTTTGTATGATGAATTTATGCTTCCTAAAAATAGAACAAAAAGAAAAATTTACCAAAATAATTTTGCTCAGTCTGAGAAAAATCGTGTTAAAAGAAAATGGTTAGAAAAAATGAATCAGTTGAAAAGACATATTTTGTTCTTTACTTTTCTTGAAAACTATTATGTTTCAAAAGATGAAGTTTCCAAAAATTATTTGAATGTGATAAAGAAATCTAATTTTGTTAAAATTGACAAAACCATTGTCAGATCTAGTCATCCACCTCTTGAGACTATTTTGGTAACTACTGACAAAATTGATGTTAAAGCTACTCCTTTCAAAATTGCTGATGATCAAACTCCTGTTGTTAGCCTTATTGAACAAAACAATTTTACTAATGAATCATTGCATGTTATTAGTCAACAGCTTGACCGTATTGAAGAAAAAATTGTTTCTGTTGAAAAATCTGCTTCTGTTCAAAAACCTGTTCCTATCAAGACTGAGGAACCTTTGATTAATTTATCCAGTCATGATAACAAATTCAAGTTTAGAACTTCTCAGTCTAAAATTCTTGAAACTGTTGAAAAATGCTTGCTGATTTGAAAGTTAAAACTGAAGGTACTTCTACAAGTACTCCTGCTGCTCGAACCATTTCAAAAAATGAAATTGTTTCTGATGATGAAAATACAGATTCTGATACTGTTTCTTCTATTTCTTCTGTTCCTGCCAAAAAGGTTTTTGATGATGGTTTACCTGAAATTAAAAGATTTGTTGGAAATTCCAAACCCATGTTTCTTACTAGGAATTGGTATTCAAAACCTACTCCTCCTGATATGCAGTTTGAAGAAAGAGCTTTTCAAACTCAGTTTTCTGTTTCTGCTGATAAAATTTATGAATGAAATATTGATGGTTTTTCTGAACAAGAAATTATTAATAAAATTGGACATATGTCTATGGTTGGTACTGCTTACCAAAATAATCATGATTTTGAACAATCTGAAATTGTTGACCTTCTTACTACTGGCTTTTCTAGTACTCTTCGTGGATGGTGGGATTCTTATCTCACAGAAGAATCCAAAGATTCTATTAAACATGCTGTGAAAAAGAATGATGAAGGCTTGCCTATTTTTGATGATCGTATTGGTCAAGGTGTTCCTGATGGTGTTAATATCTTGATTTATACTATTAACAAACATTTTGTTGGTACTCCATCTAATGTTTCATCTCGAATTTCTGATTTATTGAATAATTTGAGATGCCCTACTATGTCTGATTATAGATGGTATCAAGATGTTTTTCTTTCCAGAGTAATGCAGCGGAAAGACTATTTCAAGCCTTATTGGAAAGAAAAGTTTATTAACGGTCTGCCTCCTATCTTTGCTCATAAGGTAAAACAAGAATTAATTGGTAAAAATGATTCTATTGATTATGATAATTTAACTTATGGTGATATTTTAAGCACTATTAAAAAACTTAGAATTAATATGTGTAATGATGAAAAACTGTTAAAACACCAATTAAAAAATAAAAGAAAAGCTAAATATGAAATGGGTAATTTTTGTGAACAATATGGTTTGCCCTCTATTACTCCTTCTAAGCAAAAGGGTAAAAAACATGATAAAAGTTACAAAAATTATAACCATAAAAAACATAAAACTAATTTTAATGATTTCTATGCTAAAAAGAAAAATGTTTCTAAAAAACATGTTAACCAGCGATCAGGGAATGGTAAATGTTTCAATTGTGGAAAACCTGGTCATTTTAGTAAAGATTGTAAACAAAAACCTGGTAAGTTAAAAAACAAGTTTAACATGTTGAAAATTGATGATAATGATCAAGAAGAATTATTCAGAATCCTCGAATCAAACAATTCGTCTGATTCTTTGGAAGATGATTTTTCTTCTTCAACTGATTCTTGCTATCATTCTACTGATGATTCTTCTAATTCTCCTAATATTAAACTTGGTTGTAGAGATTCCTGTTGCAATGTTATTAAATCTGTTAATGCTCTCACTAAAGGTGAAGAAAATGAAAGCTTGTTAATTAAATTGATTGGTCAAATTGAAAATCCCGAGCTACAAAAAGAATATTTGGATAAATTCAAGAAAAACTTGTTAAAAGAAGAAACTGGTAAAAAACTTAAATCAACAATAAGTTTTGAAGAAATTTTGGAAAGATTTAATGCAAAGAAATCCAAAGATTTTACTGTTAATGATCTCCAATGTGAAATTAATACTGTTAAACAAGAGATGACTGAATTAAAACTTGAACTTAAAAATATTAAAAGTGATAATCATAATTTTAAATAAGAATTGTTAATGTTAAAAATTGATCAAAATAAGTCTGATAATGAACAAGATGAGTACAAGGATGGAGAAGAATCCTGTCAACAGGCTCTTCTTTCTGATGAAGGTATTGCTGATACTCAACCTAGTCTTGTTAATATTAACAAAATTCTTCCTCCAAAATGATTTACAAAAGTTAAAATTGTTGTTTCTCATGATTACCATTTCACTGTGATTGCTATGATTGATTCTAGAGCGGATATGAATTGTATCCAAGAAGGATTGATTCCTTCAAAATATTTTAAAAAATCAACTGAAAGATTAGTTTCTGCTAATGGTTCCCAAATGAAGATTAAATATGAACTGAATAATGCTCATATTTGCCATGATAATGTCTGTTTCAAAATTCCTTCTGTTCTTGTTAAAAATATGACTGATAAAGTGATTCTTGGTTTGCCATTCATAAATGCTTTGTATCCCTTCCTTGTTGATAATGATGGTATTACTACTGATCCTTTTGGACAGAAAGTAAAATTTAAATTTGTTTCAAAACTTGAAATTGATATTAATAATGCTTTAGACTCGTCTTATGATTCTCCTGCTACATGCTTCACAGACAATTTTGAAGGTAATCCTAGTAGTGCCAAATTATCTACTATTACCAATGACTCTAATATTCTTAATGATTCTTTGCAGGAATCGAGCACTGATGCAAGGATAAATACCACTACTAAGTGGGATAATATTAGTATTTATACCACTAATAAGTGGATTATTATGGCTCCCTCGATTGAGAGGAAAAATAAAGGAAAAGCTCCTGCACAGGACTTTTTCCAAAATGAAATGCATGAAGGCGCATCTTCTGGGGGTAAAACCTAGTGGATCAACATCCCTTCAAGGGTATGTACCGGCAACGGTATCATATTCTAGTGGAGATATGGTTATTGCTTTGCAGGAAGTTTTATCTAGAAATTTGCAATTTCATAATGGAGTCTATAGTGAGCTGCCAGATTCCGTTAAATTTATTCTTGATAACCTTTATTCTGCCTTTACCCGAAATCATCACAAATTGTTTGAAAAAACCCTCCAAGCCCTTGAAATCCACCTTGTTAACCTTTCTGCTCAGAATGAGGCTTACCTAAGCCATTATGTTAACCTTATTTCAGAAAACCCTCTTGCTTCAGAAAATGACCTTGCTTCAAACCTTGTTTCAGAAATTTGGGCTTTTAGAAGCCAACTTGTTAACTATCCAAATACTACAAATGATCCTTATACTAGTCAACTCTTTGGCAAAGAGGATATCCATTCAAAGAATAAAATGACTATAATGGGCACTGATTATTCTAGATTGAGCCTTAAGTCCCAATCTATGTTAAGAAGTGCTTTTGCCAACTTGCCTTCAGATATACAATCTCATATATTGAGAAGCAAGGCTATGTTTAGATCTTTCGACCTATGGTTCAAATGTTTCAAGAAACTTGTTACAGCCACTATTCATGATCCCGATGAACTTGATGAAGGTAATAATGTGTTTATCCAATTGGAATGGGAAGAACACTTTAGGAGTACCCTCAGAGTGTATGAAAAGACACACCCATTTCCTGGTCTCCTAATTAATTATGATGATTGTTACTTTGTTGCTGATGATGATGATGATAGGGATCCTAACTGGCTTTCCCATATGTTTGAATATGGCTTTATCAGATTCCTAAAATTAACAAGCCATTATCAAGCCAGTCAACTCCCTCAAATTATTCAAGATGCCATTAAAAAATTTACTGGTCCTTCTATTTCCATCAGATGTTGGAGTACTTTGCCTAGATGGGAAAGAGATAACTGGATGAATGTCCAGCCCTCGAAACATCTCATTCTCATCAATGGTCACACTCATCAGGGGCAATGGCTTGAAGGAAATTCTCATTTGTCCTTTAAAGACCCTTATGCTCTTGCAAAATGTTGGGGAAATTATTTTAATAATCAAATTATTGAAGTTGCTCAGAACCTGTGGAAGGATTATGATTTCATGGGAAGCGCTGATAAAATTTCTGTTTTTGGTCCCAGGTCATATGTTGACGCTATTGCTCATTTGCGTATAACTGATCATTGTAATCCAAAGAGCCTTCTCATCCCAGGAAGAAGACCAATGGGTGAGCCAATTTTATATTGCGGATTCTGCAACAGATATGCTATTCACCATGACCACCCGTGTAATTCTCCATAAGGTCCTTTTGATCCATTTGATGGATACCCATCCGATGCTGCTTCTACTGATTAAATTTGTGACACTATTGTTCTCATTGATGAAAATATTTTTCTGATAATCCCACTATCAGGAACTATTTTAGTAAAGATTCTATTGACCTCTTATTGACTGGTTCTTTATTTGTCTAGCCAGCACAATGGCTAAAAATGATCTAATATTCAAAAAAAATGAAGTACCTACGCCTGACAAAGCCCATGCACCTATTGTTCCTGTGCAATTACATGCGTCTGACAAAGTTGGAGATGTTGAAAAGAAAAAGAACTCTTTTCCCATGCTTCTAAGATTCTCTAATGATGGTGCATAACGTGACAAAAGAAATGACAAAAGAAATGGTGGAAGGAATCTACGTACTCCTTCATGTCCTATTATGCACTCCTTTTGCTTTGTGTTCTCTCCAAGTCAGAATTTTCCTTTTGACTATGCCAAATTTGCTGGAAGACTTCAAGACAAAAAGTTGAAAAAATCACTATTCACCTGTCACTATTCATCTGTTACTATTCACCTGTTACTATTCATGACACTATTCACTCCGAATTTTGCCTATTTAAGGGAGGTTGTCTCTTATGTTAAACTCAGAAGTTTTTAAGAACTTTTAAGAAGTTAGAAGTTTTTAGAACTTTTTTGTTAGAACTTCCTCTAGAGAGAGTTTTCTTCCCTAGAAGCCTTCTTTGAAAGAGTTCTCCCTATTCACTACTACCTTGTTGACTATTTTCTTGTTCCTACAAACCTTGTAACTAGGACTAGTTCAAGCTTTGTAACTATTAACGTCTACTGTTGAGATCTTGTATTGACTACTACTACTGCAAGTGTTTACCTACTTTCAATAAACAAGTATTTTCAGTTTATGTTCATTATACTACTTGTTGCTACCGCCACCTTGGACAGATTACCGCCATACCGGACGGTTCTAAATTGCTTTCATTAACTGCTTTCATTTACTTTGAATATACTGCTTGGCTGGTTCTACCGCCTTATTATTGTTCTAACTTTGCTCTTTACAGTCTACTTTTCACTATATTATTACTATGCTTCCGTCTCTTCCCTCTTTACATTCTACTTTTCACTATATTATTACTGTGCTTCCGTCTCTTCCCTTCATCTGTGCGTCCCTTTCCCCCTTTATGGTATCAGAGCCAAGAAGGATTGATTCCTTCGAAATATTTTGAAAAATCAACTGAAAGATTAGTTTCTGCTAATGGTTCCCAAATGAAGATTAAATATGAAATGAATAATGCTCATATTTGCCATGATAATGTCTGTTTCAAAATTCCTTCTGTTCTTGTTAAAAATATGACTGATAAAGTGATTCTTGGTTTGCCATTCATAAATGCTTTGTATCCCTTCCTTGTTAATAATGATGGTATTACTACTGATCCTTTTGGACAGAAAGTAAAATTTAAATTTGTTTCAAAACTTGAAATTGATATTAATAATGCTTTAGACCTGTCTTATGATTCTCCTGCTACATGCTTCACAGACAATTTTGAAGGTAATCCTAGTAGTGCCAAATTATCTACTATTACCAATGACTCTAATATTCTTAATGATTCTTTGTAGGAATCGAGCATTGATGCAAGGATAAATACCACTACTAAGTGGGATAATATTAGTATTTATACCACTAATAAGTGGATTATTATAGCTCCCTCGACTGAGAGGAAAAACAAAGGAAAAGCTCCTGCACAGGACTTTTTCCAAAATGAAATGCATGAAGGCGCATCTTCTGGGGTAAAACCTAGTTGATCAACATCCCTTCAAGGGTATGTACCGGCAACGGTATCATATTCCAATGGAGATATGGTTATTGCTTTGCAAGAAGTTTTATCTAGAAATTTGCAATTTCATAATGGAGTCTATATATATATATATGTTAGGTTTTATGACTTTATCCTCTTCAAATTACCATATTATAACATATTAACAAGTAAAATAGTCAATAAAGTACAACTATAGATATAATTTTACAAATTTCACAAAACCAACTAGGTTATATAAACTTATCCAGTTTACCCAAGTTACCACAAGCCTATCGGGTTTGATTGGGTCTTATGCAGAAACAGTTCATTTAAACACTCGAATCAGTCTAGGGGCCATGTCATCAGGTTTTTAGTTGTATCGGCCGGGTCAGTCTAGGTTTAATAACTACTCTTTCAAGAAAAAGCTCTAGATAAGCATTTATTAATGAACCACCTTAAAAAAGTTTTGATGCCATTTTCATGGAAAATATAAAGAACCGTTAAAAAATTAGTTAATTTTTTCTTTTCCCATAAAAAATTTCTAAAAAAATTTCTTAAACAAACGACTCAAGGCATCTATTAACTTTTCCCTTTTAATATTGGGCTTTATTAATGGATAATTTTAAATAAATAAAAAATTCAAGACCACTTTTATAAAAATTATACAAATTTGTTAAAAAAAATCAAATTTTTTTTTAATTTTTCCATAAAAAAAATTTTAAAAAAATTTTCTAAGAATTATGGGCTGGGCTATGCTATATAGACTTTTCCTTGCTTTAAAGCTTGGTGTCGTTTAACTTGCATGTTGAGCTTGATGCAAAGATTCTTTGTAAATTTAAACCTCTCATGGAAAAATAATAATAATAATAATTTGGTGTTCTTCCCGATTTTTTTCCCTTTAAAGTTAAGTTATCGTTTTGAATAGCCTTCAGTTTTTTTTTTTTTTTTCTCCCCTCTTTTTTTTGTTTGTTATATTTACTACTGATTTTGAATTTTCCGTACATTTTCTTCTTTTTTTATTTAATTTGAAATTTAGTATATGAATTTTCTGAGCTGAGGTTTTTGGTTCTCTAATTTAAAGGATGTATTTACCTAGTTTTTTGCATTTTACTAGTGTAAACATCCCATTTTGCAACCCTAAATTTAACCCATCAGGGAAAATTGGTCATTTTATAACCCAAGGGCAAAATTGTAATTTGTACTATTAAACCTCCCATCAATATTAGTGAAAATTTTGAACATTCAATGTCCAGACTTTCAAGAAATGTACATAAGTCTGACCATTGAAAGTACACAATTCTTTGATGTGTAAATATATTTCTTCACAAATTACTAAGAGTGTAAGATCTATACATTCAGTGTTCAAACTTCAAACCTTAAAAAAATGAACACAATTCTATACGATTAATTTCTAGACCTTCAAGAAATGTACACAAGTTTGTATATTTAAAGTAGACAATTATTTGATGTATGGATATTTTCTTTCACAATTTTGGGGTGTAAAGTATGTGCTTTCAATATACAACTCTAAATCTTTAAAGAATGCATATAATTTTGTATATTTAATGTACACACCTTCTAAAAATGTACACAAGTTTGTATGTTCGAAATACATAATTGTTTGTTATGTGGACATTTGGGGGAAATGTCCAAATGTTTTGGAAAAAATAATTGAATATTTGAATTACTTCTAATAATCAGTGACACAACAATTTGTAAGACCTATGTAATTTTTAGTATTTCTACCATCAATCAATTTTTTGGGGTTTTTTTTAAAGAAAAATGTTAAAGTACTACAAATAAACATTATAAACTTATGTGACAATGTGGGTTTCAGTTAACTCAACTAGTAAAGTCTCTAATAGTTAAATAAGAGATTTGTGGTCCAATTCCCGTCTATACAAAAAACCGATTAGTATCTTGGTTTGATGATAAAGAGTAAGCGGACGCCATAGGTTGAAACTCTTTATAAAAAAAATAAATAAATAAATTATGTGACAACATATACAATTGATGGACTTCAACTACTTAATAAATGGATATTTGAAATATGTTTTGCTAATTATTGACATATCGTGCCCCCCTCGAATGGTTTGTTTAAAATCAATTTTGACTGTGCCAGCTTTAGAGTGGAGAATAAGTCAGGTATTGGGGTTGTGATTCGCGACGGTCAAGGGATGGTTCTAGCTTCACTTCGAAGGGAGGATCATTATCTTTCAGTCTAGCATTCTGATGTCTGCTCTTCGAAGGGAGGATCATTATCTTTCAGTCTCTGGTCTTTTGGTGGAGGACGTTCGAGTACTTGCTAGATCTTTTTCTAAATTACTTTACTCTCATACTAGGAGGGATGGTAATAAGTTAGCTCATAGTTTAGCTAGGTTTGCAGTTAATATTTCCAGTTTTCTTGTGTGGATGGAGTCTGTTCCGTCTCACTTTAATGATGTTTATCAGGCGGATTTAGCTGGTATTTCTTAATAAGATGAATTTCAGGTTTCTTTCTCAAAAAAATTATTGACATATCAATTTATAACTTTCATGCTAGCATTACTCTTCTTAAAATTACAAGACCAAAAAAAAAAAAAAACCAATTCATCTTCTACTCTTGCTGTTTATCACTTCACTGGATAATAATCAATTTTGGATTGAGCATTTTCCTCCCTGTATTGGAGGTCCTTTTGTGCACTCTGATATGCACAATTGCACACTTTGTAATTATTTATTTCTTCTCAATAAAAATAGTATTCCTACCACCAATATAATTCCACCACGTTCAGTATTTGATCTCATCCTCTTAAAATTCCACTCAATAAAATTCCACGTTCAGTATTCCTACTACCAACAAAATTTGAGTATAAATTTATTTACTAGTTATACAATTATTTAATTTGTTTTTACAATTTTTTTATCATATAGAAGTTTTGACTTGGACAAAGGTGATTTTTTTTAAAATTATTATAAAAAATAAAAAATAAAAAATAAAAAATAAAAAAAAAAGAAGAAAAACACTGAAAGTTTCAAGAAAAAAAACATAGAAAAAGTAAAGTAAGAACTAGAGTTTTTAGAGAACTATCAAATCTGAAATGAAGGAGTAGACTCATCTCAAAGCTCAATGGAGAAGATGGTCTGAACAACAACTAAGAAGCTTTAAAAACAAAATCATTTTCCATCATTTTTTTTTTTAGAGAGACAAAGAGAGGGAGTGATCTTTCAGCATTTGAGTGTGAGAAATTAATGAGTTATATACTCTCTTAAATTGAGAAAAAAAATAAACAATCATTATCACATCCAATTAAAAGATTTTTCTTCTGGTTTATCTTTGATAAAAAAAAAAATTTTTATTTATTGGCTAATATTTGGGGTTTGTGTAATTAATACTCTCATTGCTACATGAATATATCTATTAGATAAAATTTAGGTTTTTTTTTTTTTTTTAATTTTGTTAAATATACATTATTATTAGCAACGAGATGTGTATACCATGTTGTGTATGTTGGAGTGGATGCGGAAAAGGAAGTATAGAATAGGAACACTGAGAACACGAGGGTTACGTGGTTCAGCCTTGACGGCCTACATCCACGGAGGAATCTCTTAAGGGCTACATCTTTATTATATGAGAGTGTAGTACAATAACCTATGTTATAATGAACTCTAACATGAGTATATATAGGCGACTAAACCCTAGACTACTAGTACAAGCAAGAATGGGCTTGGACCTATTACATCGGGCTAATATGTTTAATATATATCTCTAACAGGATTCAATATGCCTCATACCTTCAGTGGCGCATTCCTCAAAAAATCCCACTCAATCCCGAGTTTGATGGAATGCTCCAAACAGAATCCAAAATCTTAACCTAGCTCCTCACGTACTCCCCCCTCTTATAAAAAGCCTAGACTAGAAATTCCTTTTCATCAAAAAAAAAAAAAGAATCCAACTAGATTTCTATCTATCTTCTCCTCAAAGCTCAACCAATAGCAGTCTCACTCACACTTCCTAAACCCTACTAATGGCCGCCTCTGATTCCCTGCTTCTTGGTCCACCAAATATCTACACAGCCATGGATGCCGTCCAATCCTCTGTAAAAACCCTAAATCTCTCAAACGAACAAGAACAACCCACCCTCGGCTTCACAGAAAACTGTTCCTTGACCTACACGGCAACTGGAAACCCTTGCCTCGACTTCTTTTTCCACGTTGTCCCTTCCACGTCGTCTGAAGAAACCGTCGAACGTGTCCAAAAAGCCTGGTCCCACGACCCCCTCACCACCCTCAAACTCATCTCTAACCTCCGTGGCGTACGAGGTACCGGAAAATCTGATAAGGAACGGTTCTATACGACGGCGCTTTGGCTCCACAAACACCACCCCAAAACCCTAGCCCTCAATGCCAGAACTTTTGCCGAGTTTGGTTACTTCAAAGACCTCCTCGAAATTCTATACCGCATTTTAGAGGGCGAGTCTGTACGCGAAACCGCGAAGAGTGAATGGAACACAAGAAAAGGATCCAAAGGCAAGGGCGTAATGCGAACGATGCATTTTCACGAGAGAAAACGCAGCGCAACCGATAAGAAGAATAATAATAACAAGGATAAGATTGCGAAGTTGCCCAAGGAGTTGAGAGTTCAGAAACATATCGCTAAACTCAATCATGAAAGAGAGCAAGCAAGGTCATTGAGGAATCAACGCGTATTGGATAAGGCGAAGAAAGCCTTCGAGAGGTACAACCGAGACCCAGTTTATCGGTTCTTACACGACACCGTTTCGGACGTTTTTGCTGAGATGTTGAAGGCCGATATGCAAGCTTTGAATGCCGGAAAGCTTAAAGAAATCAGTCTCGCAGCCAAGTGGTGCCCTACGATAGACTCAGCATACGACAAGTCGTTGTTGATATGCGAGAGCATTGCACGCCGGGTTTTCCCTAAAGAGTCTGACCCAGAATATCAAACCATAGAAGAAGCTCATTATGCTTATAGGGTTCGAGACCGGTTGAGGAAGCAAGTTCTGGTACCACTACATAAGGTTCTAGAAATCCCAGAGGTTTACATGAGTGCTAATATGTGGGAAACCCTACCTTACAACCGTGTACCCTCGGTGGCCATGAAGAACTACAAGTCTCACTTTCTCAGGCACGACAACGATCGGTTCCACGAGTACCTAGACGACGTGAAGCGCGGGGATTCGACAATCGCGGCAGGCGCGTTGCTCCCACACGAGATTATCGCGTCATTGGAGGACAGCGATGGAGGAGAGGTGGCTGAACTTCAGTGGAAGAGAATGGTGGACGACTTGTCGAAGAAGGGCAAGCTGAGTAACTGCATTGCGGTTTGCGACGTGTCGGGGAGTATGTCTGGTAAGCCTATGGAGGTCTGTGTGGCTCTAGGGTTGATGATCTCGGAGCTTAGTGAGGACCCGTGGAAAGGCCAAGTCATAACGTTTGATGATAACCCTAAAATTCAAAGGATTCAAGGAGAAAGTCTCTATGAGAAGACTAGTTTTATAAGAGAAATGGAATGGGGTGGGAGTACAAACTTTCAGAGAGTGTTTGATGAGATTCTCCAAGTGGCGGTTGAAGCAAACTTGAGCGAGGACCAACTTATACAGAAAGTGTTTGTTTTCAGTGATATGGAGTTTAATGAAGCATCTGGGCATTATTATAGCTATGATTATGAGTCGGAGTCGGAGTTTGAGTCGGAGTCGGAGAGCGTAGAGGAAAGGCAGGAAGAGAGAGAGGCTAGGCTGAGAAGGTCGGGGTGGGAAACGGACTATGAGATTATACAGAGAAAGTTCAGGGAGAAGGGGTACAATAAAGTGCCTGAGATTGTGTTTTGGAACCTTAGGGATTCCAAGGCCACGCCCGTTCCTTCTGATCAGGGTGGGGTGGCTCTTGTGAGTGGGTTCTCTAAAAATTTGGTGAAGTTGTTCTTGGAAAATGGTGGGATTATCAACCCTGTGACTGTTATGCACCAAGC
Organism: Quercus glauca; assembly: GCA_023736055.1. Classification (NCBI taxonomy): domain Eukaryota; kingdom Viridiplantae; phylum Streptophyta; class Magnoliopsida; order Fagales; family Fagaceae; genus Quercus; species Quercus glauca. Next base: position 20,074,627 of record CM043315.1, read on the forward strand.
CATCACTGGAAAGATGTACGAGAAGCTCGTTGTCTATGATTGATGAATGTACAAATTTAATGTTTGTTTTAATTTTGACTACTTCAGTACCTCCTTTTTCTGATCTTCCTTATGATATGTGATTGTTGAAATGCCCCGTGTCACTTTGTCTGTTCCTTTTAAATATGAGGTGGCTTCATTACTTGATTTGCTTGTTAGATGTTTGACTTGATTTTCATTTAAGCATTTCTGCTGTAGACATTTCTGTACTATTTGGTTATGTTTATGCAGTAGACTCTTTTTTTAGTGTGCTAACAATTAACTACAGTTTTACTAGATCTTCGGTGATGTTCTTTCTTGAAATCATGTCTTCGTCTCATCACGATTTCATTTCAACAAAATAAAAAAGTGTGTAACAGCTTTTATCTTTTCATTATTTGGCTGTTTTGGTTTCTCGAAATACTTAGAAACTATGGGCTTTTTTATAAGAGATTTCTAGCTAAGTATTTTAAATGTTGTAAAAATACATGTGAGTGAAAAAAATATTATGAAAATACGTATATTATTGTTTAAACAAAAGTATCAAACAGACCCTATGTTTTCTAATGCTATTTTAAAGCTAGGCTAAGAAACCCTTACGATTTTGGGTTATATGTTGATTTTGGTTTTGGAGACTATGGAGATACTATGTTGATTACTTACAACAGGTCACAACTGATGCTGGTGGCCTTGTAATTAAGAATTAATTGCTTTTTTGTCTTAATTCTTAAAGTGGATTGGTTTGATGCTTAAGTTGTAGTTCTTATACTTAAGCTAGGTTATCTTTTTTTTTTTCTTTTTTTTTTTTTATTGCTCCTGGATGATATCCAGAGATGAATTAATTTTACGCTCTTTTTGTTTTGAAATAAAAGAAAATATTGACACATTTTATTATGTTTTTTAATGTAAAATATTTTCTAGTCAATGTGTATAATCAGGCCAAACAATTGTAAAATATTTTACGCTTAAAATAAGTGTAAAACATTTTACAAAAGTCACTCACTTGTCTCTTCCTACTGTCTCGATACAATGTCCTTTCTCAATATTAGAGCAGAGTTTATCTTCCACAAACCAAACCACCAGCCACTAATCCACTTCCAGATGCCACTCATCACCGGCCAACAATCCACTCGTCGGCACCACTCATCACTAACTGCATCTCCACGGCCATCAACACCACCCACCGATTCACCTCCCTAAGTTTTCTTTTTTCGTTATCCTCCATCGTCGTTGTTAGCCCCATTATTTCTTGGCCATCTCCATCTTCATCGATTCATGCTTTTAATCTCAGTTTTGTTTTTTTTTTTTTCCCTTTTACTACCGCGTGGCTTTACTGATTTGGGTTTTTGGATGGTTTATGGGTCACGGGTGGCTGGGTTTGTGGGTTGTGGTGGATGGCTGGGATGTTTTGTGGTCGTGGGTCTTGGTGGTGGCTGGGTTGTGGGTTTTGGTGGGTGTTATTGGTCATTTTCGCAACAAATTTTATGGTTCGACAAAATGACTAAACCCAATTGCTTAGCGAGTCCGACTAATGTATTTTTGTCAATATATTCTGCTCTGTTGCATGGCCCGAACCCATGCGAATGGTTGGGGAATTGAGTAGGAATGGTTTTGGTGGGTGTGGGTTAGTTCCCATTGGACCTTTTACATAGGCCCAACCTGTACGTGCCGCGAAGTGGGCTGGGGACGTTGGGGGCATCTAGGGCCCATGAAGGAGGTTCAAGGTCAAAAATTCCCACCCTTGATTTTACTCCATGCTCTGTGTGACTGTGCCCCTCATTTCAACCCAGCTCCATATTTCCACACCAAGGCAGCTGACTCTAAGAAAAAGCTGAGCAGCCTAACCCACTCAGCCACCCAAGTGTAGTCTTCCAAGGCCTACAAAGACCAGAGACAACAGCTATAAAGAGGAAGCAACTTTGTTTCCAAAACCATGCAAAAACCAACCAAAACCTTTCCCTAAGCATAAAACATAATACACCAAGTCATAGAAATAGCATCTGAAAGGTCCAAGGCCTTCCTCCCACCTAAAAACTAGTCACAAGCATCCCCTAAAGCTTGGTATAAATAGGCATCACCAGCCCACAAGAAAAGCAACGTTTTTCCTCTACAAAAAAAAAAAACCAAAACTTTGACACAAAAGCCCAGTCAGCTACTTAGTATATGGGCAATTTGAAGGCCTGAGGGTGAAAATATTGATAGAGAGGAACTCTCTCTTTTTTGCTTGGGACCTCCTTCGATATCTTCCTCTGTGTGACTGCGGGCTAAAATTTCCGACTTATGAAATATATAGTTTTTGCACTTTCTTGTGTTTTTATATATGTATTGGTTTCTCTTTCCATGAAACACTATTAGCCTTTGTGTACTTCACATTGCGAATTTTGAGCTTGGCTCTCCAAATAACTAACGAATTTAACGAACCCAATGGGAGTTTTGGGCTCATTTCTACAATCTTGGCCCTTGTCGCAAAACGTCCTCGACAGTGGGTAGCTGATATGGTTTGTGGTGGTGACTGTTGTGGGTTGCCGTGGGTGGTTGGCCATTTTTTTTTTTTTTAATCTTTTTCCTCTCCAATAGGTGGATTTAAGTAGTTAGTGTTGGGTTTAAACCACTATAGTGATTGTTTGGGTGGTCGTTGTTTTGATGGTGGCCGGGTTGGTTTTTACTTTTTACGGATTTGGTAGTGGTTGCTTGGATTTTATGGGTTGTGAGATTTGGAAACTTTTTTTATTTTACATTCTTTGTCATTTTCATGTAGACAATCAAACACTGCATAATGAAAATATTTTCAATAAAATATTTTACGTTTAAAAATGTTTTACTTCGAAACAAACATTAATTATCATCAAGAGAAAGTGTGTACTGTGTACAACAACTGAATATCGTGACTTCACGATTTTAAACTCTATGCAACAATCATTACTCTGATGAAAATCGAAAATATGCCACCAAAAGTTGTTACTTTTGATTACTTTGCGCATAACAGCCACATGGTTATGAGAACGATCTTGAATAAGCACATGAATATGGAGAAATAGAATGTTGCAGTCTACTTTCTAATCGCGTGTAAAATTTATGTTTTTGTATAAAGAGAATTAAAATATCAAAGGTGTGCCATATTTTCAATAAGCCAACCACCTATGGAGCCATCAAAGAATAAAACACTTGAGAAAGCTCCTTGAGCTTCCCTTCTTTCTCTTGGGGAGGGCAGTAGAGAGAACGACACCTAACACAATTAAAGTCATGACTCATGGGGACCGCATTGTGTGCGGCTATCCTCCCATTTTAAATCTTTCCATTCTCTCATGTTTTTAATAGAAAGTTCGTCAGTCATTAAAAATCACAAAATCAAATAAGTGAAAAATCCATGTCTGTGGGATAAAGCCAGATCCGATAGCAAAGTTGGCTTGCTAGAGCCGCACAAATCGATGGTGGCATTCACCTTGCCCACCAGAGATCAAGAGAGATAAAGGCTTTGGATGCCAGATCTTGCAATCAAAGTAGCTGATCTGGTGGCAAAACTGGGCTTGATGCAGACAAAGAAGCCTACGGCAACAGTGCTACTGGAAGAGAAGCATCTGAAAAGGAAGTCAAGGACGGATAGTACCCCAACCTCTTCACCGCCACCACCCTTACATCCGCCCAGCTAAGAAGCCAATGTTGTTGGAGGCAAACGGGTCCTGATAACTGATAAGAGTCCGCTTAACTGATAGGAGTCCACTTTTCTACTACCACAAATGTCACAATGAAACTGTCAATGACGCGAGAGAGAATAGGGGGATTTTCAGGCAGTAGGGAGCCTACCCCTTACTGGAAGACCCCTACCAACCCCTCACAGAGCACCATTTCATTTTTTGAGGTTAGACCTCAAAATAGATTAAACAAAATCTTCACGTGTTTGTTTGGTTAAGCTCATTTTCACCAAAATATGGAACATTTAGCTTTTTAAAGTATCACATTTTTCAAGATTCAATGTACTTTACACAGAAAACACTGAATCTAAACGCACATATAACAAGAACAAAGAATTTGGCCAAAAAAGAACATAATCGAGATTCAGAATTAATCATAAAACTTAGAGATTAAAACTGTAATACAAGGGCATTAGTGTGTACAAAATTTCTAAACCCTCAGTGAGACCAAATATGTAAAAGTCTTGGTGCTAAAAAGATAAAGATACAATAATCTATAAAAAAAAAACCTATACACGTGACAGCTTGCCCACCCACAGCCAGGTTTGGTCATCCCAAGGTCTCAGAAAGATCAGTCCAACACCACCTGCTCAGTTCAGCCTTGACCGCCAAGGAAATGAAGCTTTGTTATGCAAACCAATTAATTCAAAACAACTAACCCTACAAAAGATGTAAGTACTGACAAGAGATGAGAATATTCGGCACTAATGCTTCAATTAGCACCAATCATAAATGTAAACGGTTTAACAAGAAATCCGGACTAGCTACACAATGTAAAAGTTTTCTCTCGTATGTTCAACAAACCAGAGATCAGTATGAGCCCATGGATGGCATGCCATAAGGTGGCATTGGAGGCATCCCCATCCCACCCATAGGTGGTGGTGGAGCAAAACCTCCACCCATTCCTGGCATTGGTGGTGCAGGCAATGCAAGAGGCAACAACTGAGCATACATATTCTGCAGAAAATGAAAACATAAAAATAAGTTATTATTATTGTAATCTTATTATTAAAGAACTAAATTTTTTTTATGAACACATTAGTAAATGGGCAAGTTCAAATGGCTCGTAATGATACTAAAATGAATTCTTATACCACTTAAAAACTATCTAAACTCTGATAACGTTTACAAGATTTTGTTAATAGTGCCTCATAAGGATAACTTTAAATTTTCAATATATGACTAATTCCTACATCATTTTTTATATTATGATGATAAGGCCCATAGGGTGGCCTTACAATCAAATCCAAGGCAGGCAGGCCCACCAACTAAAGAAACCCCCAGACTGACTGAAACTAATGAAAACCATCGGACTGAATAGACTAACTTCTTTCCTAGGGAAACTTGTTGAGGGGCCCCTCCACCAGGGAAGGAAGTGCCAGTTGACCGATAGGCCATTGGCCTGAATACAGTATCTTCTTCTGACAAAGTGTCCAACACTACAAAGAACTGAAAATTAGGATGCCTTGTTGGCCAAGATATTGCCAAAAAAAAAAAGCCCCGGAACCACAATTTTCAGGTGGAGAAAAGGAATCCCACTAAATGACACAAAAAGAGAATAGACATACCTGCTGAGCAACCATGTCCTTCTCCTCTGACTCTTTAGCTTTGACCTCCTTTTGAGCCTCAAGTTTGTCCTTGACAAGTTCATCTACCTTGCTTGTGTACTCTCGAACAAACTATATAAAAAATAAATAAGTAAAAGATGTTAAGAATTAATAAACAAGAATTAAATAAGATGAAAAAAAAGAAGAGTGATATCAAACATAAAAAGGTTACCTGCAATAGGTATGGGAAGGAAAAGTCAATCATATTGTTCATCCACGCTAGCTCAAGAGCAACATCTGGCCGAATTAAGTCATAACAAACAAAGAGGCACGATGCAAAACACTCTTTCTTTCCCTGCACAAATGTTTAGCACAAATCATTAGAGAAGAACATGAAGCAGCTTTCACAGGTGAATCTAAACTTTATGTGAACTCATCTAAAACAATACAACAGTAAGGAAATGGAGAAGACCCTAGCCCCTGCCCAAAAATAAGATGATCGACAACAAGAACAAAGGGTACACACATGGAGGAGCTATATAAAAATGACTAGTGACTACAGCAGCACTGTAGTTTATAGTTTGGAAAACTTCTAATCCAAAAAGGATAAATTTAGAAAGGAAAGGCAGGATATGGGTAGGAAGAAGAGAACAAGTATGAGTATGATATTTACATGTCATTGACTCCTTGCATTATTCTAGAATATGTTTATCTTAAAGATAAATAAGAACACAAACCTGCTCAATGAAATAGACAAGCAACTCCTCTGAAAGTTCACGGTCACCAGACTGTGAACATGTCTCCATCGCATCCTTGTAAAGATTATCTTTCTTTGACAATGCAATGGACTGCTTCCATCTTCCTGCTTTCTTATAAATATAAGCAGCAACACGCCTCATCTCAAGAAGCTCATGTTTCTCAATCTGCACATTTGTATCATTAACACAGGTTAGTATGAGTTCCACCATCAGAAATTTCCTGTACCTAGAAGATTTTAACCTCACCTTCTGTGCAAGGCCTATCTGATCAAAGTTATCGTGCAGATAAATTGATTCACGAAGTCTGTCATAGTCCTCTTCCTCTATGTAGATCTCATTTAAAGCTTCGTTTACAGCAGAAACATTGTTACTTTGAACTGCAACCATGTATGGCTTCACAAGACGGAGGTGACCAGCCTAGAAGCCAAGAAGATAGGAAATGAAAGATATTAAAGACAGATCTTTGCCAAAAAAAAAAAAACTTAATCATCTTCTTCCCAGAATATTAATGGCATCATAAGTGACATTCATACCTTTCGCATTATATCCACCACACGGGCATGGTCAACACGTAAGGCAAGCACATTAAGAAGATCATTGATAAGATCAGGATGTTCTTGCAAGTAGAAATGCACAGCCTTATAGTAGAGCTCAACACTTGCAACTTTGACTATCACATCCTTGAATTGCATATGATCCCATGCTTCTGGGGAGTGGTTCATTACGGTGGTTGCGGCATTGTCAAACTCATCATATTGGATGTATAAGTAAGTTAATTCCTGCCAGTGCTGCTGTTCATCACAAGCTCGTATGAGCTTTGGAATATTCAGACGTGTTGAGAACAATTTAATATGCTCCATAAGCTTCTCAGGACGATATCTTGCATATAGAACTCCCAACTCAGTAAAGATTCCCATATGAGCACGTTCCAAGCCTAGTCCACTCTCCATGAGAGATATGAGCTCATTAAAGCATCCCCTGTTCTGGTAATACTCACTAACCTCTTCCAAATCATCCACCTTAAAATGACAAAATATACAGAATTAAGGAGTAGCCAAACAGCAACAGGATTCTAAATAAAGCAATCAACTAAATGTGTTATAAAACAATGGATCACAGTATAGGTACGAGTCCATAAGTCTGGCAACTCAAGTCCAAAATGACCCAAGTACCTGTATTCAATCACAGTTCTACCAAGTGGATAATTTTGAAAACCCAACAAAGAAAAGGGGAAAGATAAAAGAATTAAGGGACTGGTATGAAAATCCATGACATGTGGAAGTACACAACAAGGACATTTATTACAGATTTCCCTCTATTTAAACCATTGAAGCCCAACACGTATATAAAACAGTAATAACAACTTTCATAAGCGAGATGAAAAAAAAAATTAAAATAGACTTTAAACAATAATGGTACCTGTATGATGATGTTAAGACCACATATCTGAGCCAAGCGGAATTCCTCAGCATCAACACATGCAAAGCAAACTTCCTTCCATGTTTTTGAGCTATTGGCTTTCCGAGCTGCATCAACGGCACCTTGGAACTGTTTAAGCTTTACCAGGGTAACGGCGAGCTTAGCCCAGTTAGAAATGAATGCATATATAATCTTCGCCGCCTCATATAGGGCTTCATCATATAAACGATCTCCAACATTCTGGAGATTAGCAACATTTGGCATGAGAATGAACTCTTCAATGTCACTGAGCCGATCAATCTTAGCATATGCATAAATGAGTTCACTGTCCACTTTGGGTTCTTTGGTCTTCTGCCTAACCATCAGAAGGTATTTCACCAAGTCATGGTATACATTCGCATCCTCAGCAGCCCGTATGACATCTAAAAATTGGGTGGCATCATCCGCACGGATAAACGACTCAATAGCATCACTCACTAGCCCCTCTCGCAGTTGGGCCTTGGCCACTTGACTCCAAACAGCATCTTCCTCAACCCGAAAAGCAAACTCCACAGCTCGTTCAATGCTACGAATGTTATCCAACAGGACACTCACAGCCTGAACGTTCAAATTGAACTTTTTAAAGATGGCAAATGCTTCTTCATACAATTGAGCTTCCACAGCCACCTCCCCAACAGCAGGTCCATCAAAATTGTCTAACCTATTAATGTAATCCATAACTCTTGATGGATCAGCCTTGATGGCAGTAAGGATCAGCAGATTCTGCAGATTAAAGTTTCCACTAAATGCAGAATTTTGGAGCACAATCTTCTCAAGAAGCTCAATTAGTTCATGTGGAAGATCTGCTGTCATAAAAGCTTTAACAGCTGCTGACACTTGCTCAGGACTCTTGCTTTCAGGCAAAGCAGTCGACACAACTTGATCAATTAGCTGCCTTCTATACTCATTTTCAGGAATAAGAACTTTATCCCAGAGGTCAGAATCCATCCTTTCCACCACATATCTGATAAAGAAACAAGAATAAATATGTAAACAAACTGTGTGCACCAAATAGATAAGGATGTATATTCAAATCTAAAAGCAAGCAACAATGCACAAACCTGGCCTGCAGTTTGAATAATGAGTTTTTATTTGTGACATTTATAAGTTCTTCATCACATTGCCCTCTGCGGTAAGCAACAACGGCAAGAGTAGGATCCCTTTTCTCACAATATTTTCCCACAACACGAGAATCATAGTATGGATTGGTTGTGAGAAAATTCTCTGGATTATTATTGCTGTCAATGATGATTTTACCCAGAGCATTGTGAACATGCACATCCTGGCTTCCCTCACTCACAAGATGCTCTAAGAACTGAGTGAGCAAGCGGAGACGATTCCTGCAAAAAAGAGAAGCAAGAATTAGATAGAAATCAGAATGATGAAACAGGGCATAGTGAGAAAACAACGCACCTCTTCTCACATTCCTCCACTAGGGGCTCCACAGGAAGAAGAGAACGAACTGAAAGAATAAGACCTTTGATGAAATCTTCAGGGCACTCGTCATCTAAGAGCTGTCCTACAACTAAAGGAGCATTTCCCGGATTGACCTATCAAGCAACCAAGAATTATAATGCTTAATGTCCACTTTATACAGACCAAGTTTCACAAGTATACATACATACACACATATATGAATATATGTATGTATATATAAGCAGAACTCATGAAATATTTACCTTTTGAACATAGCCTTCAATATATCGAAGCATGTTACTTGTGTAAAGGTAATGGGTGAGATCCGGAACAAAACCAAAACGATCACAGACATTAATCAGAGGACGTGCATCTGGAAGCTTGGCTTCCATCAGAAAGTTCTTTGTCTTTTCAGGGTCATAAAAGTTTGATTCCCGAGTCACGCGTTCTACCTCCTTAATTTGGCCAGTTTTAGCAGCAGCTTCAATGTACTTGAAGTGGATATCAGGATCCTCACTATATAAAAGGAAATAAAAAGTAATGAAAAGTTTCCCATGGCATGCATATGGTCAAATAATGTCATATTTTCCTTTTCTTTCACCATAAAGAGTACCTGGAGCTCAAAGATGACCCTAAGAAAAAGTATAATCCTTCGTAGGACTTGAACTGTTCAAATAGTTTTATGCATGCATCAACACCCAACTGCTCAGAGTATTCTTTGGCAGCCTGTATAAAAATATCCTAGTAAGCCTCATGTTTAAGAACACAACTGATAGCAACACAGGCTGAAAGAAACAGTAGTTGACCTGCACAATTATCTGAAGATTTCCTCTAAGATTGACCAGTAGAAGATCTTTCATGCACTCAAGTGCCCATTCTTTGGAAAGGGTTCCAAAGAACTCAACAAGAGACTGGAAAGCACCAAACAATTAGAAAATTTACCATATTCACATTTGACCAGTAATGTATAAGCATTCCAGTACCAAACCTGGGGTTCAATAGCATGCGTATTCACAATGACACGCTTAATATCAGACAACTCTGTATAGTGCTGCAGAATAAAAATAGATAATTCAGACCAGGAGATAATTAATTATCCCATCAAAGAAATCTGTTATCAAAGTTCAGGAGGCCATTGTACCTGAAGGGCCCGCAAATATAAGCCACCCTTTTCACAAAGCTGTGCAATACGTGGGCGGTCATAATGACTGAACATACCATTGGCTAATATAGCATCAGCAACATTTGGAAATGTCACAAGATTAATTTCCAAAACCTGAACAGAACAGAAAATAAATATGATAGAAGTTAAAACGTGGAAACAAAATCATAAAATCACATTAAGACAACCAAACGTTATTTAAAAAGGAGGGGGAAAAATATGAAAAACTGGACCTTTGTTTGAAGGAATCCATGTTCAGGGAGATTAGGCTTCAGCACATCCAACAAAAACGCTGTTGCCTCACGGATTAAGTTCCTCTGAATAACAGAAATTACTTATAAATGGAAGTCAAAGTTGAAATCAACAATAAGAATACAATAATGTTGTCCTGATAGAAAATTTGAAAATAATAAACTTAAATAGTGTAAAATGTATTTAACTTCATCTATGAATAAATTTTATTATCTTACAAAGAAATGAAGACTAGGTGGAATCTGAAACTATTAAATGACATGTAAAGAAAAATTTCAATTGAACCTGAAGAAACAGATCTGTTATGGTGTTGTAGTCAACTGGGCAGCCTCCTTCCATTTGAGACATCATTAATGCAAAATTAACAGCCCCCTGCATCAAGAAAGTTACAAATTATCTTAAATCATCATTTTTAACTCCAAAGATCAGAGAAAACGTAAAGGGCTTTTGAAAATGCACTAGAAGTTGAACCCAACATAGACAATTGTGTATAACATCGTAAGAGAATAGATGCATTTCCACGACAGATATAGATGCTAGTGAATACAATTTAACACTTGAATCATAGTATATGAACCTTCAAATAGTGCAGCTAACTTAATTATAATATCCTAGTATGGAAAACAAAATTTCCCCAAAAATTCTATTACAAAAGAGTTCACAGACCTGGGGATCAGACCGCAAAATCGTTTGCAGAAGGAACAAATAATCAGGTGTGTAGCCAACCTGCATTGGTAGAGAAAATCATGAGTATGATGAGCATCAACAAGCATGTATTACATATTATATTACAATGATATGACACATGTCCACTTGGGATAGCTTATTTTGAGCAGCTTATTTTTAGGAGTGGACCCCATTTTAATAAGCTGTATCTAGAGGAAAAGAAACCAAAAAAAAAAAAAAAGGGATAAAGAAAAAAAAGCAAGGCTTTAAAACATTGTACCTAAATAACAATACACCATAACAAACAGGAACTTGATGCAATTTACAAATAATGACTATTGGCTGAAATAGTAGAATTTGACTAAGTGTGCATTTGGATACCGCTTATCTTGCTAAAAACTGAAAATTGAAAACAATAAAAAAAATATATATACATTTCGGTTACTGTTCATTAATGAAATCACTGTTCATTTGCCTGTTTGCTGTTTGCACCGTTCATGTCCCATGAACAGTGCAAGAGGCACTAGACTTAAAATAAAAAATAAAAAAGGCCAAAAACGCAGACGTGATGAACGCAGGCGCCAATCCAAACAAACACCAAGTGTACAATGAAGATTCAGGTAATAGAAGGAAAGTATATCTCAGTCACCTGCTTTGAGTAAATCAAAATCTTGTCAAACTCCCTCCTCTCAGCAAATGCTGCAACAACTTTTGGAGTTGCCCTAGCTTTGATATATATTTTCAATGCAAGGTCGTTATCCACTGTCTGCAAATTGGAACCATTCAAAATATTAGAAAGAGAGGGGGAAAAGTAAATAGATTACTAAAATGAAAGCACCATAAACCCACAACTATAAAGATCCAGGGAGGCCATTGTCAATTACAAGTCAAAACTATATCGCAGTTAAATTTGAACAAAGTTGGCCTTTTCCCATGAAGTACAACTTAACCCACCCCACCCAATGAGTTAACAATTCGAGCTTTGCCAGCTTGAACTATTCTCAAAAACTTCCCAACAAATCCCAACGCACATAGGGTGTTACTAAAGAGTTCAATAAAAACTTCCACACAGACCTTCACAAGATCTCCAAGCTCCTCACTACATTCAAGTTTGTCCTCTGCCAACCAATTCTCCAGAAGATTCTTTTTATTCTGATTTACAACAAGGCGTGACAGTTCCAAAGACTCAAAAGCATTGAGTTTTCCTCTAGTCAACAGAGTTCCAAAGTACTGCAACAACGGTGGTGTTTGCCCTGCTTGCACAGGAACACTCTGCAACATATGAACGACACAAGCATATTAGAATCAAGCCCCAAAGATCACAAAAGCATCTTATAGACAAAGCATCTTGTTTCCAGGATCACTTAACCAAAATGGAATGCACAAGAAATAATCAAAAGTGAGGAATATGCAAAAGCAAACTGAAACATATACCTGAAATTTAGCAACAGTATCAGGAGTACGGAGTATTCCATTAGGAGATTCTGCAGCGAGCTCTGCAGCCTCCTTATACTTTGTCTGAGCAAACAACTCTTGAAACCGCTGGATAATCTGAGCATAATGAACAATACAGAGACCAGTTAAACATGGCTCAGAGTTCACTAAATATCACCAATAACAGCTCAAATGCAAAACCATTATTATAAATGGAATCAAAATCAATATAAACTTACCAGCTCATCTGCACCAGGAAGGTTTCCTCTTTTGGCGAGATTAACAGCAAGTTCCAAATTCTTCAACTGCCAAATCACAAAAAATAATAATTTTAAAAACATCATTTCTTTTGCCCCGGCAGCCAAAAATAGGGAAATCTTTATAAGCATACCTGGTCACTAACAAATTTTACAATTGTGTCTTCATTTACAGTGGCAAGCAACACCTGGCCACGTCTATTAACAGCATAAAAGCCCCCAACCGATGCAGCTTCTGAAGTCAGAAATATAGGATCTGGACTGATTCGGTTTCTATAAACCGCAGTAGCTGTCTCTAGGTCATACACGAAAAGAAGTCCAAGCTTTGTGATCACATATATTAAACCGTATTTTTGCGATACCTGCCATGTAAAGAATTGCAGCTTAATTTATAGTGAATATATATGGGACTAACCAAAACACTAAGAGACTAAACTGATACCTGCATTGACACTGGAAAGTCATCAGCAAAGTCTGGGGGAAAGAATAGATCTGCTTGTTTCTTAGTAAATGATGGTTTGCCTGAATAATCAGTACAAGAAGACATTACGAGAAAGCAAAAGACCGGAAGCATTCAACTTAAAACTGTGACAAAATAAATTGCTTGTAGTTTCGGATAGCATGAAATCATACATTTGACAAACCAATAATAATAAAGCTAGCTGCATGCATTCAATTCTATGTTAAGAGAGATGTCAATCGAAGAAAAATTGGACCTGGCTGGGCACCAAGTTCAATAATATGCAGCTTTGATGTAATTTGTCCAGCATTCAAGGTCTTTGAGGCAAAACAAATTAGAATTGAAGGATTTTCATTCCCTGCAACCTTTACATAACATTAAAATGAATATTACACAGAACAAATTGGCACCACAACAAAATAACTGCACATTAACATAAATCCCATAAGAAACAAAACAAAATAGACGGCAAGAGTCATACTTTAAAAGTGGCAAATGATGCAGCATGTGCTTCTAGAGCTTGACTACGTTGCTGATCCATTGAGAAGAGCTGCATATTTCCTTTGACCAGTTGTGGCCTCTATAACCGAAATTTTGTAAACAGAAAATACATCATTGTTAAATAAATATTACATGAACTGCTAAATTTCATAAAGGTTCTGCTCTATTAAAGGAAGATGTGATTTCAATCATTCAAAAGCCATATATCCAGTACAATTTTTATTACTTTTTTTAGAGAAAAAAATAAAAAGTATAAAACAACTGTTTATGGAAAAAGATACCCTACTGGACATAGGATTGCACAATCCCACAATACAAATCACAATTTTTAACAACCATTATAATAAGAAAATAGAACGCAATGCCACAACAATATTTAAGCAATTGAGCGGCAACTTATAATAAGCTTGGTTTGTGAACATTCACCACAGCATTACAATTATCTCACATATACAGGTAAACAAACACAATTCATCAAAGTGATGAGCATGTAGGAGTATTTGTGCATGTCAAATAGATGAATCCATTTTATACACTTTTGGTCCGTTTGGATATAGCTGAAAACTGTAACAAAATAATTTTTAAATGTGTGAATAGTACTGTAGGACTCATTTTTAATGAAAAAGTTGCTGAAAAGTAAGGTTTATGGGTCCTATGAACAGTGCACAGGACCCACTGATGTGATTGAAAAGTGGTTGAAAAGTTAAATAGTGCGGCTAAAAAAAAAAAAAAGCTGAAAACGCAAACGTGGGATGTGGACGCGCAAACCAAACACACCATGTCCAATGTCTGTAGCATTATGAAATGAATAAGAGACATCCCCAATCACTAAAAATGTTAATATATATATATATATATATATACATAATCAAGAGTGAAAGATACACAAAGATAAGAGCAAGCATAGAAAACATAGAAACATTGGCAAAGCCAAAGACTACAGATAAGGATGGAACCAATTACCTCAGGCAAACCAGGGGCAATACCAATCAAAACCAACCACTTTTCAGTAGGATCACAACGATAGTTGATTATTTGATTATTTGCCAAATTAGCAGTTCGGTCAAACATCTTCACAGGCTCAGAATCACCTAATATATGAAACGCCTTAAACACGTTAAATAAAACCAATGACCACACACACACACAGAGAACAAAAGGACACAGCAACAAAAGGGAAACAAAATATCAGGAAAAGAAGTCTTAATCTTACCTTCAATTGACCAATGATATACTGAGCTTTGTGTGACAAGGCCTAGCAACTTTGGGGTGATCCATTTCCAAAAGACAACCTATCCAAAGAGAGAAGTTTAACAATGAACACCATTTAATGAAGCTAAACTCTTAACACGACAAACTGAAGGTTCAAAAATGACATTAAACACTTTTTTAAATATGCTTGAACAGGAAAAATTGTCACCTGTTCTGGCATCTGATGAGACTTGATCTTTGCTTTCAGTTCAATGTTAAATATTTGTAAATGATCCTGGGTAGTTCCTGCAACTTGAGCTGTAGAACGAATGAAACCATTCATTAGGCAGACAGTAACCAAAAAGGTAAAAACATCAAGGAGAAATGTAAAAAACTCTTGCCACTATTTCTTAATAATAAATACCAGTATTGCTTCAAATATGTAATGTAAAAAAAAATATACACCAACTATTTTTAAAAAAAAAAAAACTAAAAAAGGAAGCATTGAACTTGAGAATTGCAATCAATGTCTAACCCCTCTGAAACAAGGAATGCTAAATTGCTAGCCCCCACAACAACATCAATAATCAAACTTCTAACAATACATTTTACAACAAGCTTCTACTATATAACAATAAGTCTTACAAAACAAATTTGTAAATTAATTTAACAAACAATAGGTTTTATAACACTCCTTTTGAAATTAATAATCTAAAAATAGGTTTCACAACAAACTTCTATAAAAAAAAATAAAAATAATAATAATAAAAAATTCAAAATTTATAAATTATAAAAAAATAAAAATAAAAAAACAAACAAACAACCAGAAAAACTTGAGGCTCTCGCCTTAGCGCCTTTTTCATGGCTTAAGGCAGTTGCCTTGCTTGCCTAGGCTCTAAAGGCGAGCACCTAGCCTTTAGAGCCTTTAAGCCACCTTAGTGGCGCCTCACCCGGCTCGCCTTTGACTACACTGAATCAAACACCTATAATTTTATTAGGGGAAGAAAACAAAGAAAAATTCCAAGTGTACCATAATCTTAAGTTGGCACTCACAGTAAACAAGAACTGATTGAGTCAACAGCCTATGAGCTAAAGGGTGTTATTTCAACACTCAAAGTACAAGATAAGCTCATGACAACGAAATCATAGGACATTAGCACACTTTTTTTTTTTTTACCAGTAACAAGAGTTTTATTGATGATGAACGAACAATGTGTTTACAATTGTAAACTCACTGCCCTTGAAACAAAAATTAGCACACAAATTAGGTTAACTTCCTTCAATAAAGCCACCATACAATCATAAAAGTACAAACCTAATATCCACCCACTCTCTTTGGTCTCATCAAACATACAAACTCACATTAAATCAATTCATATCGGACGAATACTAAAAATTTTAAGCAAATTCTTAACAATTTTATTTGACAAGTTTTACACCATTCGCAAAATCCAATAAATTTCACTAGAATTATATGTCAAAACAACCTCAACAACAAAGCCTTAACCCCAACTTTTTTAGGGTCGGCTATGGATACTCAACAAATTAGTTAAAGACAGCCACATGCATTATTTTCCTCCATTATATTCTATTCAAAATCATATTCAAAATCATAGTCTCTATTACTTCCATGAATAACATGCCCTTAACTACTTCCACTAGAGTTATGTTTAGGTCTTCCTCTACCTACCTTCTTTTTCATTCGCTCAATTTGAATCAACTTACTCTTTCTTACCTATGCATTAATCGCTCTCCTCTCAACATGACCAAACTATCTCAAGCGACTTTCCCATTTTGAATCCTATCTTTCAGTGTATTTCCACTTAGCATCAGCAATTAAACAAACTTTTGAAATCCTATCATTTCAACTGTACTCATTTCCCAATTAAACAATAAAAAAATTTTGATCCCACCTTAACATAAGATATATAAAAAAAAACTTCGGATATTTTACCGTAAAACTAGCCCTGCCCTACTATTTTCATTATTAATTTGGAAATAAAAAATGGAATTGAGAATAGTGGTACACCTTTAAGAGCGAGAATTCTGGAATTGGGGTTCATGAGGGCGGAATCGGCTGTGATAGGGCGCCTGAGAGGCTGCATGGGCATATTCATGTCAATGATCACAACGCTGTTCTGAGGCGCCGTTTCTCTCACGCATATGTACTTGTCCGATTCCATTGTCACGTGCGTGAACGTTATGAACTGCTGGTTAATCCCGATGCTTGGTAACTACAACAACAACAACAACAACAACAACAATTTCATTCAAATCGTACAATTGAAACAAACACAGACAGAAGCTCGATCTGGATGAAATTGAATGGGAATTTGTTACCGTTAGGGTCTCTTTCATGGTGATGGGAGGCTTGGGAGCCGAAACGGAATCCCTGGTTGGAGACATGGAGGAAGACATGGTGGTGTAGATCGGAGGGTACAACAACCCTCTGCGAGAGAGAAAGAGAAATGGTTATGGTGCAGATCTGGGAGAGTAAAGAGAGAGTCTTCTCCTTTGTACAGGTACTCTGCGGGCTATTCTGCTTCTTTGGGTTGTACCTTCGCGATTATTATTATTAGTCAATGCAAAAATGATGTATAGCTCTCAACTGCGAGTAAGTAATTTAACTTGCGCTTCCACGTGGAAATTGGAATTACCTTTTTTTTCTGAATAAAAAATATTTTATAATTTTACTTATAATGACTTATCAATTAAGTTTTTTAATCAACGCTTATCAGTTAAGCTATAGAGAACTGCTTCTCAAAAAAATAAATAAATAAATAAATAAACAGTTATAGAGAACTGTGAATTTTTGAGCTAGCCTTCTGACAATTCTAGTCCAAGCTGATCTTCAGTTTGAAAATACATAATATCATTAGATAAATGCGTAAATCTCAAATTTAGATGAATGAAAAGTTACCATACTAAATTCAAAAACAAAAAACCATCAAAGCACATTATCAATTTATTAATTATTAAAACTTTAATACAATCATAATTAGAATTTGTAAAACATAAGTCAAACTAGATGGTTTTACTTAGGTATGGCAATTTTGCTCCGCCCTGCTTAACCCACCCCTCCTCGCTTTGCACAGCGCAGGTTTTTCCCACCCCGCAAAGGTAATGGGGCAAGATTTTAGCCCTGTACCACGGGGCGGAAATGGGTTTAGACTTTTTAGACCCACCCCACCCCACCCCACCCCTCTCCGTCCCTGCTCCGTCCCATGTTACTAAGAATTATAATTGTAAATTTTTCATACCTTAAAACCCTACTATTTAAACAAATATATCAATATTAGCTTATTTTATTCTACCCAATGTGATTCTCTGTTTTTATTTTGTTATGTATTATACTATGGGATTTTTTTTTTTTTTTTTTTTTTTGTGATTGTCTTTTTAAACACTTTGATATATTATTCAATTTTTCAAAAAATTGATTTGATTTGATGGGATAAATTTAGTTGTAATTTTAAGTATATTTGTATTAATTAAATAGGTTTCATTAAAAAAAAAAATGCTAGTTGTAGGGCAAATTAACAAAAAAGTAAAGTTTTACGGGGTATGATGGGGGCTTCACGGGGCCCCAAAGAGCGGGGATGGGATGAGAAAGTTTTCCCTATTATACGGGGATGGGACAAGACAAAACCATGCAAGGCAAGGATGAAGACCCCATCCTTCGGCCCTGCCCCGCCCCATTGCCATCCCTGGTTTTACTCCACATGTGTGCTCAAATTTTTTTTTTTTGAGACGTAGCACGGCTCTTTTTTCTTTTTCTTCGATATAAAGTCACTATTTTTCATTTATCTTAATTTGGAGTTGATGTGTTTTCCAGTTATTCAAAAAACTTAGGGGTGTGATGTGATGCATTTGTTAATATTTTTGTGCTACATCTCATCACACTCCTTGGTTTTTTGATAATTGGAAAACATATCAATCCCAAATTAGGATAAATGAAAATTACTAACATTAACTAAAAAAAATAGGTAGAAACACCATTTTCGTCCCTTCATTTTCACCTTATTCCCACTTTGGTCCCTACTTTTTATTTTTACCGCTTTTAGTCCCTATTTTGAAAAATACGTTTCGTTTTAGTCCTTACCATTATCTCTTTAACGGAAATATCCTACATGGCTAACAGATTGCACTGTTGGCATCCAGAACACTTACGTGGCCATTAAAATAATAATAAAATATTTTAGTTAACATTAAAAAAAGTCCATGTCAACATTTAAATAAATAAATAAACACAGCAGAAAAAATAATAATAACAAAATTCTCAATTTCTATTTTAAAAAAATAAGATAATTAAATTAATTTTTATATTCCTTTCATTAATTTTTTTGGAAGAACATCATCATGTTCTTTGTGTTCTTCCCCAAAATATGACTCAAATTCTTAGCAAATTAAACCTTATTTTCTTCCCTTTTCTTTGTATTTCTTTTCTTTTCTTTTCATATATTTTCTTGGCAACCAAACTCGAAAAAATCTCATTCACAAACCCAGAAAATTTTCACACACTCAAAAACTTCAAACCTTAACACTACCTTATCAAACTAGTTCACTGCCTTCTAAAATATTCTTAAACCTTCCTCTCTCTCTTGTCCAAAACTCTCACAACTTTTTCTAAGTCCATGGCCGGCCTCCTCCGCTCATCACTACTGCCGCCGCCACCACAACCGGCGGTGGTTCTTTCTTTTCTTTCTCTTCTTTTCTTTCTCTGACCGACCTACTCTTTCTATCTCACGATTTGCTCATACTTAGACCCAAATGGCTCAAACTCTCTCTATCTCTCGATTCTCTCTCTCACGGATCATTGTCTTTGTCTCCCAAATCGGTAAGTCTCTCTCTTTCCTCTCTCTATCTCTCAGCTCAATGATGTATGTTGATTTATGGGTTTATGGGTCTGTGGTGTATGTTGATCTGGGTTTCTGGGTTTGTGGTGTATGTTGTATTCCGATCTGGGTTTGTGGGGGTGTGGGTTTATGGCATTTCTGGGTTTCTAGGTTTGGATTTTGTATTTGATGCTTTGGTGGTGTGGGGGTTTGATTTTTTGGATTTGTTCATGTTTAATTTTGTGTTGATGTGGATTTGATGTTAATTTTTTGGGTTTTAAATTTTCTAGATTTTAACAAAAAGATGATGTAGACCTTTTGTGAATACTAGATGAGCAGTTGTATTCATAACCCGGTCTTTGTTGTACAAACTCTATGGCCAATGGCTAAAATTCAAACCGGCTTTGCCTATGAGATAAAATATTGAACGATTCTATTGCATTTAACAAATGGTAGCTACCGTTTGAGTTTTATGAGTGGCTTCCATTATATTTGTTGTGAGGCTTCAGTTTCTTGATGGCTTGGAGAAGAAATGGAATTAAACCTTCCATGATTTCTTCTTCTTGATGGCTGGGTTTCAATTTCTTGTTCAATTTTTTTGGGTTTTAAATTTTGTGTTCATGTTTAATCTGATGTGAATCTGAAGTTCAATTATGTGTTCTTATTTTCTGGGTTTGTGATTTTGGTTTTTTTTTTTTTTTTTTTTTTTGAAGGCTTGGTTTTTAATTTTGTGTTCTTAAATTTAAATTGTGTTTTTTTTTTTTTTTTTGGTTCAAGATATAATTAGACTTTAATTCAAGTAATTTTTTTTATTTAGTTAAAATTGATGAATTCATTTTTTAAAATTTAAATGCTGACGTGACATTTTTTTAATGCAAACTAATTTTTTTATTTATTTTAATGGTCACGTCAGTATTTAGTGTGCCAATAGTACACTCCGTCTGCCACGTAAACAATTTTAGTTAGTGAGATGACGGTAGAAACTAAAATAAAATGTGTTTTTCAATTTATGAACTAAAAGCAGTAAAATAAAAAAGTAGGGACCAAAGTAGGAATAAGGTGAAAATGTAATGACGAAAATAGTATTTCCGCCAAAAAAATAGAAAAGCCTCTAATATTAGAATTTTTCATTTGTATAAACTCGCAAAATTTCAACGACCCCAATTTTGGATTTATACTTGTGGGGTCTCAAATATTTAACAACCCCGACCCATTCCACTTCGGGCCCAAGGTCCGCGCCGAGGAGAGGCAGAGCCCGAGGATAAACGGACGAGGCCCAGGTGGCTAAGGGACCTCGCCAAGGACGCCCACGTCCTTGACAAGCCGATGGTGATTAATGGAAGTTGTCACTCGTTCATTAAATGCATGCCACCAACACTTTGGCCGCATTAATGGTGAAGTGACTAGTGAACAGTGTAGCCTTGGTTACTCCAACTAATAGAAAGCCTGCAGAGGTGACTAATAGAAAGCCTGCAGAGGTGACTAATAGGACAAGCCCTCAGATATAAGTTCAGATGACCGACAAGTGGACGGCAGAGATCAACTAAATGAGACTATATAATAAATAGAACCTCCAACGTAGAAGGGGGCTCTCTCTCTCTCTCTGGAATAGAAACAGAGAAGGGATTTTCAGGAAGTCCGAGGACAACCCTTGTCTTTGTCAGTTCTAAAGAAAAGTGATCCTCGGACTGAGCCGAGGACGAATTTTCTTCATAAACACTTACCAAAAATCACTGATATTATCCTCTTAAATACTTAGTCAAATTCCTTTAGTATTAATCTTATGAATCTCACGCCGACCATAATTCACTTTGCTAGTGCTTAGCCCTTCTACCCCTGCTCTACAAATGTTATTGTTTGGGTCCAAAAACAATTTGAGTCCCTACAATGGGCGCCGTCTGTGGGGAGGACTTGTGCACTAGCAAGTGTGATGGTTGGTGTGAAGAGATTGAGAGCAACAAAATATATATATATATATATATATACCAAAACAATACAGTGTGCAACAACAACATTCACTCAGAAGGCAACAATCACAAGAAACAAGAATATGCGAAAAATAAAAGAGATGAAATAGGTCTACTTCTTTATTAATATATGAAGAAAAAGTTACATCTTACAATTGATGCTTGTGGGGCTTGTTCTAAAGCTAACTACAAAGAAAGACGCCTAACAAGGCTGGTTGAGGAGCAAGAGAAGAGGAAATGAAGGAAGGAAGGCAACGTTGAAGGCGGAAGAGGCCGCGGCACCGGACGGTTCTACTTCTTGGTTCCGCCTGGTTTCCCTCCCAAACCCATCACTGCCGGCTTTGAGGGCCGACGGATCCAAATCCGAGGGAGGGAGGTTACGTTCTTTCTAGATCCCCCTCCAAATAGCAAGGAGGGTTTCACCTCTAGTTAGGTTGAAAAGAAGAAAAATCTTCGGCTTCCCCCTGCCCCAACCCCAACATTACGTCCAGGGTCGGGATGCCATCCTCGGCTCCTAAAAGGGGCTAGGCTTCCTCGAAACCACCCTTTCCAAGGGCCAATTCATTTTGTGGGGCTCAAACTGCTATTTTTACAGAACCCCTGAACAATGTGTTTCTAAAGGTTAAACACGAATGTTTGTGGAGTGTGAAGAAAAAGGTTGTCCCAGAAACACCTTTTATAGAAGGCGAAAAATTGGTGAGAACCAACCCGCATTAAATCCTAGGGAGAAATTATCGGAGGCAATAACTCCGCCCAATTTTCAAAGGGCTTATCCGCCGTTAGATTCTCGTAAATTCGCACGCCTCATTAATGAGGAGGCGCCTCATTAACGAAGAGGCATCGAAACGTCAAAACGCGTTACTCGAACAACCCAAGGGACGCCTTGTAATCAGAAAAGGCACATCAAACAGAGAGGTCAGACCAAAAACTAAGTGTTAGACAGAACCTAGGCATTATATGGTCCTCGGACACCAACCTCCGAGGAAACTAACTACTTAAAATCAGAAAACTAGGTACTAGACAGAACCAAAGTTTTGCATGGTCCTCGAACTCAAGCCTCTGGGGAAACCAGCTACTTTAGACCAAAAACTAAGTGTTAGATAGAACCTAGGCATTGTATGGTCCTCGGACACTAGCATCTGGGGAAACTAACTACTTAAAATCAGAAAACTAGGTACTGGACAAAACCAAAGCCTTGCATGGTCCTCGGACTCAAGCCTCTGGGGAAACCAGCTACTTCAGACCAAAAACTAAGTATTAGACAGAACTTAGGCATTGTATGGTCCTCGGACACCAGCCTCTGGGGAAACTAACTACTTAAAATCAGAAAACTAGGTACTGGACAGAACCAAGACCTTGCATGGTCCTCGGACTCAAGCCTCTGGGGAAACCAGCTACTTCAGACCAAAAACTAAGTGTTAGACAGAACTTAGGCATTGCATGGTCTAAGGACTTAGGCCAACAGAAAGACCATTTCCTCATGAAATACTAAGTGTTAGGAAAAGCCAAGGTCTTGTATGGTCTTCGGACTCAAACCTATGTGGAAACTAGTCACTATAGGGCAATATAAGCATTGGGCAGAACCAGGGTGTTTGTACTGACCATGGGCCCAAACCTACGGCGAAACCAACCCCTTTTGATGCTAAGTAATGAGCCCTGCTAGGGACAAAAACCAAGAAAAACTGAGTGCTAAAGCACAACGATTTAAACCTATCCATCCTAGAAGAACTAACAAGGAACTCAGGCGGAGAAGTATAGACTAGAAAGAAAAGAAGACTTACAGAAACAAGGAAAAACTCCTCGGATAGGCCCTTTGTGCTAAAAAATGTTGCAGGGGCGGTTAAAAGGATGGTGACACTGACAGAAAGGCAAGGTTCGACAGACCATGATAATAGGCCCGAAAACGTCAAAATCCTCCTCCTCGTCCGAGAGGTCGGACAGCAGAATTTTGAGGGGCTATTGTGGGGCCTCAAATATTTAACAACCCCGGCCCATTCCACTTCGGGCCCAAGGTCCGCGCCGAGGAGAGGCAGAGCCTGAGGATAAACGGACGAGGCCCAAGTGGCTAAGGGACCTCGCCGAGGACGCCCACATCCTCGACAAGCCGATGGTGATTGATGGAAGTTGTCACTCGTTCATTAAATGCATGCCACCAACACTCTGACCGCATTAATGGTGAAATGACCAGTGAACAGTGTAGCCTTGGTTACTCTAACTAATAGAAAGCCTGCAGAGGTGACTAATGGGACAAGCCCTCAAATATAAGTTCAGATGACCGACAAGTGGACGGCAGAGATCAACTAAATGAGACTATATAATAAATAGAACCTCCAACGTAGAAGGGGGTTCTCTCTCTCTCTGGAATAGAAAGAGAGAATGGATTTTCAGGGAGTCCGAGGACAACCCTTGTCTTTGTCAGTTCTAAAGAAAAGTGATTCTCAAACTGAGCCGAGGACGAATTTTCTTCATAAACACTTACCAAAAATCACTGATATTATCATTTTAAATACTTAGTCAAATTCCTTTAGTATTAATCCTATGAATCTCTCGCCGACCATAATTCACTTTGCTGGTGCTTAGCCCTTCTACCCCTACTCTACAAATGTTATTGTTTGGGTCCAAAAACAATTTGAGTTCCTACAATTGGCGCCGTCTGTGGGGAGGACTTATGCACTAGCAAGTGCGATGGTTGGTGTGAAGAGATTGAGAGCAACAAAAAAAAAAAAATATACATATATATATATATATATACCAAAACAATACAGTGTGCAACAACAACATTCACTCAGAAGGCAACAATCACAAGAAACAAGAATATGCGAAAACTAAAAGAGATGAAACAGGTCTACTTCTTTATTAATATATGAAGAAAAAGTTACATCTTACAATTGATGCCCGTGGGGCTTGTTCTAAAGCTAACTACAAAGAAAGACGCCTAACAAGGCTGGTTAAGGAGCAAGAGAAGAGGAAATGGAGGAAGGAAGGCAACGTTGAAGGCGGAAGAGGCCGCGGCACCGGACGGTTCTACTTCTTGGTTCCGCCTGGTTTCCCTCCCAAACCCATCACTGCCGACTTTGAAGGCCGACGGATCCAAATCCGAGGGAGAGAGGTTACGTTCTTTCTGGATCCCCCTCCAAACAGTAAGGAGGATTCCACCTCTGGTTAGATTGAAAAGAAGAAGAATTTTCGGCTTCCCCCTGCCCCAACCCCAACATGACGTCCAGGGTCGGGATACCATCCTCGGCTCCTGAAAGGGGCTAAGCTTCCTCGAAATCGCCCTTTCCAAGGGCGAATTCATTCTGTGGGGCTCAAACTGCTATTTTTGTAGAACCCCTGAACAATGTGTTTCTGAAGGTTAAACACGAATGTTTGTGGAGTGTGAAGAAAAATGTTGTCTCAGAAACACTTTTTATAGAAGGCGAAAAATTGGTGAGAGCCAACCCGCATTAAATCCTAGGTAGAAATTACCGGAGGTAATAACTCCGCCCAATTTTCAAGGGGCTTATCCGCCGTTAGATCCTCGTAAATCCGCACGCCTCATTAACGAGGAGGCGCCTCATTAACGAGGAGGTATCGAAACGTCAAAACGCGTTACTCGAACAACCCAAGGGACGCCTTGTAATCAGAAGAGGCACACCAAACGGAGAGATCAGACCAAAAACTAAGTGTTAGACAGAACCTAGGCATTGTATGGTCCTCGGACACTAGTCTTTAGGGAAACTAACTACTTAAAATCAGAAAACTAGGTACTGGACAGAACCAAGGTCTTGCATGGTCCTCGGACTCAAGCCTCTGGGGAAACCAGCTACTTCAGACCAAAAACTAAGTGTTAGACAGAATTTAGGCATTGTATGGTCCTCGGACACCAGCCTCTGGGGAAACTAACTACTTAAAATTAGAAAACTAGGTACTGGACAGAACCAAGACCTTGCATGGTCCTCGAACTCAAGCCTCTGGGGAAACCAGCTACTTCAGACCAAAAACTAAGTGTTAGACAAAACCTAGGCATTGTATGGTCCTCGGACACCAGCCTCTAGGGAAACTAACTACTTAAAATCAGAAAACTAGATATTGGACAGAACCAAGGCCTTGCATGGTCCTCGGACTCAAGCATCTGGGGAAACCAGCTACTTCAGACCAAAAACTAAGTGTTAGACAGAACCTAGGCATTGTATGGTCCTTGGACACCAGCCTCTGGGGAAACTAACTACTTAAAATCAGAAAACTAGGTACTGGACAGAACCAAAGCCTTGCATGGTCCTCGGACTCAAGCCTCTGGGGAAACCAGCTACTGCAGACCAAAAACTAAGTGTTAGACAAAACTTAGGCATTGCATGGTCCAAGGACTCAAGCCAACAGAAAAACCATTTCCTTATGAAATACTAAGTGTTAGGAAAAGTCAAGGTCTTGTATGGTCTTCGGACTCAAACCTATGTGGAAACTAGTCACTATAAGGCAATATAAGCACTGGGCAGAACCAGGGTGTTTGTACTGACCATGGGCCCAAACCTACGGCGAAACCAACCCTTTTTTATGCTAAGTAATGAGCCCTGTTAGGGACGAAAACCAAGAAAAACTGAGTGCTAAAGCACAACGATTTAAACCTACCCATCCTAGAAGAACTAATAAGGAACTCAGGCGGAGAAGCATAGACTAGAAAGAAAAGAAGACTTACAGAAACAAGGAAAAACTCCTCGGACGGGCCCTTTGTGCTAAAAAATGTTGCAGGGGCGGTTAAAAGGATGGTGACATTGGCAGAAAGGCAAGGTTCGACAGGCCATGATAATAAGCCCGAGAACGTCAAAATCCTCCTCCCCACCCGAGAGGTTGGACAGCAGAATTTTGAGGGGCTATTGTGGGGCCTCAAATATTTAACAACTCCTGCCCATTGCACTTCGGGCCCAAGGTCCTCGCCGAGGAGAGGCAGAGCCAAAAACTAAGTGTTAGACAAAACCTAGGCATTGTATGGTCCTTGGACACTAGCATCTGGGGAAACTAACTACTTAAAATCAGAAAACTAGGTACTGGACAAAACCAAAGCCTTGCATGGTCCTCGGACTCAAGCCTCTGGGGAAACCAGCTACTTCAGACCAAAAACTAAGTATTAGACAGAAC
This sequence comes from Quercus glauca, assembly GCA_023736055.1. Lineage (NCBI taxonomy): Eukaryota > Viridiplantae > Streptophyta > Magnoliopsida > Fagales > Fagaceae > Quercus > Quercus glauca. Next base: position 20,101,353 of record CM043315.1, read on the forward strand.
TTAGGCATTGTATGGTCCTCGGACACCAGCCTCTGGGGAAACTAACTACTTAAAATCAGAAAACTAGGTACTGGACAGAACCAAGACCTTGCATGGTCCTCGGACTCAAGCCTCTGGGGAAACCAGCTACTTCAGACCAAAAACTAAGTGTTAGACAGAACTTAGGCATTGCATGGTCTAAGGACTTAGGCCAACAGAAAGACCATTTCCTCACGAAATACTAAGTGTTAGGAAAAGCCAAGGTCTTGTATGGTCTTCGGACTCAAACCTATGTGGAAACTAGTCACTATAGGGCAATATAAGCATTGGGCAGAACCAGGGTGTTTGTACTGACCATGGGCCCAAACCTACGGCGAAACCAACCCTTTTTTATGCTAAGTAATGAGCCCTGTTAGGGACGAAAACCAAGAAAAACTGAGTGCTAAAGCACAACGATTTAAACCTACCCATCCTAGAAGAACTAATAAGGAACTCAGGCGGAGAAGCATAGACTAGAAAGAAAAGAAGACTTACAGAAACAAGGAAAAACTCCTCGGATGGGCCCTTTGTGCTAAAAAATGTTGCAGGGGCGGTTAAAAGGATGGTGACATTGGCAGAAAGGCAAGGTTCGACAGGCCATGATAATAAGCCCGAGAACGTCAAAATCCTCCTCCCCGCCCGAGAGGTCGGACAGCAGAATTTTGAGGGGCTATTGTGGGGCCTCAAATATTTAACAACTCCTGCCCATTGCACTTCGGGCCCAAGGTCCTCGCCGAGGAGAGGCAGAGCCCGAGGATAAACAGACGAGGCCCAGGTGGCTAAGGGACCTCGCCGAGGACGCCCACGTCCTCGACAAGCCGATGGTGATTGATGAAAGTTGTCACTCGTTCATTAAATGCATGCCACCAATACTCTGGCCGCATTAATGGTGAAGTGACCAGTGAACAGTATAGTCTTGGTTACTCCAACTAATAGAAAGCCTGCAAAAGTGACTAATGGGACAAGCCCTCAAATATAAGTTCAGATGACCGACAAGTGGACGGCAGAGATCAACTAAATGAGACTATATAATAAATAGAACCTCCAACGTAGAAGGGGGCTCTCTCTCTCTCTGGAATAGAAAGAGAGAAGGGATTTTCAGGGAGTCCGAGGACAACCCTTGTCTTTGTCAGTTCTAAAGAAAAGTGATCCTCAGACTGAGCTGAGGACGAATTTTCTTCATACACATTTACCAAAAATCACTGATATTATTCTCTTAAATACTTAGTCAAATTCCTTTAGTATTAGTCCTATGAATCTCACGCCGACCATAATTCACTTTGCTGGTACTTAGCCCTTCTACCCCTGCTCTACAAATGTTATTGTTTGGGTCCAAAAACAATTTGAGTCCCTACAATACTAATATTAGAAAATTTTAGTACTATGTGATGAGGTTAGTACTAACCAAAGATATTTTTCTAACATGTCATAGATTTCAAAAAAACCTATCTTTTTTTTTTCCCAAATCAAAATGAAGTATCCAATTCTAAGCTTACCAAATGGAAAGAAAAAATAAGTACTATAGGAAGAACTTTATACGCTATTTTTTCCCTAATATATTAAAAATAAATGACATGTTCCTTGTATCCCAAATTATGTTGACTTACCTTTATTGGAGGTAAGGATATTTGACCAATTTTGGCGGTAGAGTGCTTTGGGGATTTTGATATTTGGGAATCCTCTATATTTTTTTGAAAATTGGCATTTTTCTAGGAGGCTTAATAATTCTAATTAAAATTCATAGAAGAAAAACACACAAATATGTCTTGACATATCTTTTCCATGCAATAAAAAGTTGAATGATTTTCGAGTTCACCTTTGTAGAAGTGAAAAACTAAGTTGACAAAAAAAGAGGGAAATTATTAATCTCTTTTATGAAGAAATTATTGTTTTGCATCTTTCTCTTGAGAAAATGTGGGTTTTTATGTGTGGGAAACTCATACGAAGGATCTACTTTTATGTAAGAAGACGGTATAATATACTGAAAGTACACCAAACAAATTAACTTGATTTTGATGATTTTGAAGCATTATAACAATATTAGTTTAGGGCCAATGTCAATTAATATTACTTGTTGGCTTATTAAAACCAGTGAATAAACTTTGGTTACTTACATTTTGTAGTCATGTTAACATTTTTTTTGTAAGTACTCGAAAAAACATGATCACACAAAGGAATAATTATAATACTTAATCGGTTACTAAAGTTCTTAACTTCTTATACATTATTTTAAAATTTTCAAAAACGAAAACTTATATCCCAATTTGTCATTCTACCTGGTAATCCCGTCAAAATCCAAACATGTTAGAGTTAGAAAATGTGAACCAAAATCACTTCTACATCTACTAACAATTCCAAAAAATATATTAATGAGGGTATTAGGAGTGAATAACAATGTAACTTCCTACTTTGACTTATGGCCTTGTTTTCACAGTAATTTCATCATATTTTATCTCTTCTATTTCTATGTTCTTCCATTATAGAATCTATCATCATGGACAGACCAATTGCAATAAAATAAAGTAAATAATTACACTTTTTTACTTGAAATTCTATAGTTCACAGATACAAAATTACAAAAATAGTGCCAAAGAAAATGAAAAAAAAAAATATTTACGCATGTAACTCACTCATTTACAATAAATAATAACTTTAGAGGAGAATTGAAAGGGAAAAAAGGGGAAACAAACAAACAAACAAAATAGGGTAAGAAAATGATGCCATCCCTTGAACATTTTTTATTATCTGACTTTGATCTCATTTGATCCTTAGGTGGCGTTTGGTACGGGGTAATGTTTTAGGATTCTTGGGAATGTTTAAAGATTCCCATGTTTGGTTGCAAATCACGTTAGGGAATCAGATGCCAGGAGAATCTAGATTCCCCCCTTAAACCCCTCTCAGTAGGAATGTGGATTCCCTTTAAAACAGGTGGGAATCCAGATTCCCGAGCTTAAAGGAAATTGTATTTTTTATAAATTGACAATTTTAACCCTTTTTTCTTATCATTTAAGCAATTAAGATAAAATATAAAACAAATCATCAATATCTTTTCTCTTGTCTTTATTTTTTCCCGCCAAAATAACATAAACAAGATAGACAACTCTGTTGATATATTTTTTAATAAAGTTTTATTTAGGTTTCACGTGTGGAAAAAAAAAAAAAGTTTGAAGGGGACTCTTCATTATGGATTAAATTCTTTTAAAAATTATTATTAAGAATAAAGCATTTGAGAATTCAAATAGTTATTTTTGTGTTGTACTTGTCATTTTGAAATGTTAGACTACAATTTTAATGAATTTGTCATAATTAATAGTTTATATTTGGTTTTTCATTATTTATTTAGAGGAATATTTTTTTTTTTAAAGAACTTAGTAGTTCACATTCAAATCTAAGGATAGAATGGGAAAAATAAATAATTCATTTAAGATTCTTGGGAATAAACCAAACATTATCATCTCACATTCCTAGGAATTTTAAGAAATTCCCAATGAAACCAAACATAGGAATAACTACATTCTTAGGAATGTGATTCCTAGGAATCACATTCTTAGGAATCTGGATGCCAAGAGTAATGCAGATTCCCCCGTACCAAACGCCACCTTAGTTCATTACTTTTGCCCCATAAAATCAAATACAAAATAACTGCAATTGCTCCAATAATCCTAAAAAAAATTATACTACAATATTTATTATTTAAAATTTTTGTTTTTATGATTTCCTTAACAAATAAATCAAAATCATATACAACAATCAAAATTATATGAGCAATAAAAAATAATAAAAAAAAGAAGACAAAAACAAAACAAAACGAAAACAAATAACAAAAAAACAGCACTAAGAGAATCACCTTGTAGGAAATGAGGACTACTCTTTCCTCTAAGAGAGAAAAAAGAGAAATTTTTTTAAGATTAAACAAAAGGAAGAAAGAAATTTATTTATGTTTGATTTTTCGCAACTGACTTGCCATTCACAAGAAATAAGGAAAGGTAGATGTGCCTAATTTTAAGGGATATGGATAAAGGGTTATCTTTGAATTAAAATAAGAGAAATGTTATGTTCACAATATTCACAATAAATTCTAAAATGGCAAGTTATTATTTGTTATTACGGATAGTCACAAAAGTAATTTAAATTGTGGATTCAAATTAAAACCAATAACAACGTACCACTTATGATTTATTGTAAAAGTATTATGAAAATATTGTGAATATAGTATTTTTATTAAAATAAATAGTTAGCTAAAATAAATAATGTACTCAAAATAGTATATTATTTGTTTTCAAAAGAGAAAGTATATCTTGTTTCAGAAATACCAACTCATCATCTAGTTGGTGTTTCTAGGCCCAATTAAAAATTGACACTTGTTAAAATAAATCACATCAGCATATTAAATACACTCAAATTAAAAAGACAAAATTGACCTTGAAAATTTTCAAAGCCTGGCCATTAGAGCATTCACAGCTAGAAATGTCATCCTATCCTATTTTACCATTTCAAAAAGTTACTTTATCAATTATACCATACCATTTTATAATACACCCAACATCCCAAAACTCCATTATTTTACCATTTTATTAAAATATTATTTTTTAATCTTTCTTTATTATTTCTTCCCAACAGTCATTTTTTTTCAAAGTCAACAACTATTCCAACGGTTACATTTTCAATAGAGCCTTTGCATCCTGCCAACGATGATATTTTCAACATATATAGATCCACTTACATATATTTTCAACAACCTGCCAATTTTTTTTTGGAGAAAGAACCTACCAAATATCAATGTACTCAAACTTGCCAACTTTAAAAATTCACATACATATATATTCCATCAAACCTGCCAAATATCAATATAAAATCCACATACATGTTTATAGATGCATCCTGCCAAATATCAATGTATTGAACCTACCAACTCCCCCCCCCCCCCCACCCCCACCCACACACACACATATATAGAACCTGCCATTTTTTTTTTTTTTTTTTGAGATAGAACCTGCCAAATATCAATTTACTCAAACTTGCTAACTTTAAAAATTCACATACATACACACACGCGCGCGCGCGCACACACACACACATATATGCAACTTGCCAAATATCAATGTACTCAACCTGCTAATTTAAAAAATCCACATGCATATATATATACATGCAACCTGCCAAATATTAATGTACTCAACTTGCCAACTTTAAAAATTCACATACATATGTGTGTGTGTGTGTGTGTATATATATATACACACATAGATGCAATCCACGTACATAACTATCAATGTTGTCTTTAGAAGAATAAAACCCCACATGCATAACTCACACACTTAAGTTCCTACAACTTCCCTTGTAATTGTCATAAATGCTCAATGGGGTCTGATTGGAGTTGAGAATGAATTTCATGGTCTCAAATACATTGATGGGTTTCAATGAACTACGTAAATTCATTTGTGTGCTCCCATGATAGTTGTATAGTAGGATTGTCATCAATTTGTTCATAATCTAATTCCACCACTTCATTTACATCTTGCTCATCCTCAACGATCATGTTATGAAGAATTAAGCACGCTTTCATGATGTCTTGGAGCGTTTCACCATAGAAAAATCTTGCAGGTCCATGCACAATTGCGAATCTTGCTTAAACCACTCCAAATGCACGCTCTACATCCTTCCTATTCGCCTCTTGAGTTTTTGCAAATAATTTTCTTTTTTGTCCTCGTGGAGATGAAATTGTTTTAACAAATGTTGACCACTTTGGATATATGTCATCGGCAAGGTGGTATCTCATTGTATACTCATGGTCATTGATTGAGTAATTAACTGCAGAAGCACGTCCTTTTTCGAACTTAGAAAATATAGGAGACCGTTCTAATACATTAATGTCATTATTTGACCAAGATAACCCAAAAAATGCATGCCATATACAAAGATCAAATGATGCCACTATTTCCAAAACAATGGTTAGCTCACGAATGTGACTAGAGTACTGACCTTTTCATGCAACCGAACAATTTTTTCATTTCCAATGCATGCAATCAATGCTCCCTAGCATCCCTGGAAATCCACGTCTTTCCCCATTGGCTATAATTCTAGCAATGCCTTCATTGTTTGGGGACCTCAAGTATTCCTTGGAGAAAATATCAACCACCGCTTTAACAAATTTTTTCAAACTTTCTATTGCAGTGGATTCTCCAATCTGCACATACTCATCCATAAAATCAGCTATAACTCCATACGCAAGCATCCTAAGTGCAGCTGTTATTTTTGAAGAGAAGATAAACCGAGTCTTTGGGCATTATCACTTTTTTGGTTAAAGTAAGGCTCATAAGTTTCTACTTTAGATTGAATACAGAGAAAAAGAGACCGACTTATCCAAAATCTCCTCCGAAATAAATTAGGAGGATATACTTGTGTATTGGCAAAGTAGTCGAGATAAAGTCTTTTATGGTCTGCCAAACGATCATGTTCGATAGTCCGACGACATTTATGTTGTGATGTTGAACCCTTAAGAACTTGCCTCATTATCTCATCCTCATCCTCATCATCAAAAAGCAATTTGCGAAAAAGAGAGTGACTCATAGAGACAACCTTGAAGACAACAGTGTTAGAAAATTATCACTAATATTGAATAGGAAAATAATTAATAAGGGTTTAGAGAACATAATTGACAATATAGAAACTTATAAAATATACAGTCTATGTTCCTATATACAATATAGTCTTTATAAAATATTGATGTTAAGACTTAGGAATAGAATACGTACATATTTTATTATATAAACTTTACATACTGATGTATGATTCATCACAAAAAGAGCATCCAAATACTTAATATAACATCGTGATTCATCACATAAATTTTTCATATAACCAAAAATGATGTGATTACATAAGTGACACAACTTACTACAAATTGATCAAGTTGGAACAATGCATCATCTACATGTTCCAAACCTACGCTTAAAATAAGCCACTACCAAAATAAGGTCGAAACAAAATATCATCTACATATGCCAAACCCCAACCCTAAAATAATTTACTACAAAAATAAGGTTATAACAAGACATCATCTCCTTGGGTCAAACCCAACTATTTACTCTAATTTTTGTCTTGCAAGGATTTGATCCTTGAGATTTTCAAAATAAATTCTTTCTTTTTCATTCATGCCACTTGTATCCATGGTCATTATTCTTCCCTCCTCCCTAATAGTTTCAAAATGAAGTCTTTCCTTTTCAATATTAGCTATTTGTGCATCCACTTAAACCCTATCCGCTTTGATGCGAAGAGACTCTTTGTCTTGTTCGTGTGATTCCTAAATATGTTGCAATTTTTTCGCCAAATAATCCTCAAAAACCTTATCACCATCTGTTCTCTTTCGCTTAGCCTTTTCGGCTTTTCTACCAATTGGTCTCTCTAGCACCATTGTGTCATCATGATTACTACCAAATTGATCAATTGAACTTGGAGTTTGAGGGAGCCCTTTTGATCTTTTCTTAGGCACACTCCACTTTGGTTGGTTCTTCAATACAACCCAACAATGGTCAAATACAAAAGCTGTTTTTTTGTCGGGTGATGAAGCTTTATATAGAGCCTTTGCATCTTCCAACTAACTTTTTTTTAAAATAAAATAATTAGTGTCTTCAAACTATTTGGAAATTAATATTGTGACACCAGTGCAATATAATTTATACCTTCATTTGGTCAGTAGCACCACTTTGATTTTTGGCTTCAACTTTAGCCATGAACCCAGCAAACTTACTTGTCTCTCTATTAATTGTTCCCCATTGACTTGATAGGGAGGAAGCAAAACATGTGGTTTTGTAAGTATCGTTTTTGCAAAAGTATTGCCAAATTTTCTCCCAAAAATTTTCAGCCCTTTGGTCAATACCATGCACGGCATCCATGCTAATGTTAAGCCATGTAAAAACGAGGAGGTTGTCCTCATCTACACTAAAATTGCCACCATGTTTTGTTGGATTAGAGGTGACAATTTCAACTTCCGGTAAAGACTCTTGGATGGGCATTGAAGTATTTTGAGACCCACTTAAAAATGTTGCCACAAAATTGGAATCTCCTTGTAAGAAATTAGCATATCGTGATATGTCTCCTTGTATACCCATCCCTTTTAAATAGGGAACTTAAAATAGTTAGTGTATGAAATCAATTAGTATATGAAACCAGTAAAACAACAGCAGACTAGGTATGAAGAGAAGGGACCATTTTAATCATTGCTTATGGATATTAAAGTTCAACAAGGAGGAAGAGCATATCCCCTTCCGTTGAGTTATATTCTACCTTTTTGCTCAATTAGTATATGTACACCCAACTAATGTAATCAAACTAAATTTTCACTATAGTTATGGACAGTAACATACAATATATATATAGTTCTCATACATATAAGCTCCATAAGCTCATAATTCAAAATATTTATACTTCTCATAATTCAAAATACTAGCTAATCCTAATCAATGTTAAGGGATAAGAGTATAAGACTATAAGAGCCAACTCACAAAGTCCAAGAGTTCAAGTATTTGTGATAAGTGATTACTACAATACGAAATACAAACTTAACCAAATCTATTGTTTCTCAAAAAAAAAAAAAAAAATCTATAGATTGTGATAAGATAAGAAGTTATTTGTATTTTAAACTCATTGTATCTTAAATACTTAATTTGTATCTGACCATGTGTATATTCATATATAAGTTCAGAGCCTTCACATATTATGATTATGTTGAAAACTCAAATCAATTCTTATTTGTATCTTTCAATCAATAGAAGCTAATCATAATATTTTGGTGGTAGCTTCTCACGTATAGCAACATCCTACAATATATGTTGACAACTCCTAATCAAAACAACATATGTTGACAGCTCCTAATCAATATATTTCGACTATATATACTACAATAATTTTTTGTTATAGAAATACTACCCCTTTACACAGCCAAATATTAATAAAATATAGTAGCAAATATAACTCAAAATATACTCTGCATAATATATCTGCAAACACAGCCCATACATAGGGAACATGTACAAATAGAAATCAAATAAACACCATAGAGTTGAACACAACAAAAACCACTGATAGAACTTTGCATACAACATATTAATTTGTTGAAGAAAAAATTACTAAATAAGAACACCGATTATCTAATAAAATTGGGATTTTGGTAGAAAGGAATAAAATAATTACTGTTGCAGATCTATTAACCTTTGCAAGGAGGAGTTGTTGAATGATTTGTAAGGGAAAAAAAAAAAGCTTATCAAAGCACAGTTTTACAGAGGGGTACAGAAACAAAGAGAAAAGAGAGAAGGGAGAGAAATAGATAGAGAGTGAAACTTACTAGTAATTGAAGTTGAACCTGAGCAAACTTTCTGAAGATGTTAATCCCATGATAGAGAGCGAAAACCCCTCGTGATGAAGCTGAATCCCACCTCTGCAAACATCAACAACAATTTTTTGATCAAAACCCAAACACAAACACAAGCTGAATCCCCCTTTTTCTTGCAGAGAGAGAAAAGAAACACAAACATAGAAACTTGAATACATTGATCAAAACCCACATAGTATATTGCTTTGATTTTGATTTGATTTGATTTTTCACGATGTGTTACGGTCACCACGAAGCTTGCTCTCGGGATAGCCTAACCTCCTCCACTAATCCGATGAGAGACCAATTAATCACCGAGAGGGCACAAAAACCCTAACACCGACGGAGCTTCATTTTGAGATTTTGCAAACAAAATCTTAACCCAAAACCAAGAACCCTTGAGAATCTCGGTTTGAAGAGAGAGTGATAGAGTGAAAAGTTAAATGGGTAGAGCTATCTAGAGTGTTGGGTTTATGAGATGAGTAAATCGGGAAAGGGATTTGGATATGGGTGAGGGTGAATCGGTAGAGACATTCGGAGAGAAAGAGAGAGTTTGGTGAGAGGCTTCAGCGATGACGAGAGAGCAGGATGAGAGACCGTGTGAATGAGAGAGAAGAGAGAAGAGAGAGAATAAATTTGATTAAAAAAAAGATAGAATAGTGCTACAATGCCATCATACATTTACAATGGCAAAATTTTTTACAATTTTGAAATTTTACAAGACCGGATGTTGCTCACTTTTAATGCCTTAATGCTAAAATATGCTTACCTATGGCATTTGCAAGCCCAGCTGTGAATGCTCTTAACACGCGTCTTCCCCTAAAATTGCAAAATCAAAATTTTCTCTCTCCATCTCTACTCTCTTTCTCTTGCACTGCTCTTTCTTTCTCTCTCTTAACTCCAAACCTTCATAGCCACTGCCTAGCATCGCCATCGAAGCTATGCTACTGACCTCGCTGCTTCCAACACCTGACGTTTCATGAAAGTGGTCTTCTCTTTCTTTTTCTGTTTATTTTCTGTAATTTTGATATCTTACTTGTATGCTTTTTTGTTTCCCCTAAAATTACAAGGGTCTATCTTTTTATGATGATGGATTTGGCACCATAATCTCACCTTAGAAGGGTCTTATTTTTATAACCAAATCTCACTTGAAAGATAAATGCTTTGTTATGGGGTGAGAACACAGACTTGTATGATAATGGATTGGCTTTGCGGTTCTGTTATGGGTGAGATTTGGGTGTTTCTGTTTATGGAAGAGATGGGTCTTATGGAGTTGGGGTTTGGTATTGTGAGTTTGGGGTTTATTAGCTATTGGGCTGCCTAGATTAATATTGATGATTCCTTGCAGGTAATGTATGATACAATTGAAGTCAAATTTCATGCTGGTTGCTAAGTTGAAGAGGAATTTGGTACATTTTGTTAGATACCTTTTGATTATATCAACATTAGTCATGTTTATCATTGTTGCTAGTTTTTGTTATGGTAACCTTGCTAATCTATGTTGCTTATATCCTTTACTAAATCAAATTGTGTGAGTTTGGAGTTTGGCTTTCTGGATGGGATGGGGAATCATGGAATGATTTGGGTCAATTTTTGTATTATGGAATTTTGAAGATGATTTCGTTGTTGGTGGTATAGGTTTGGATGAAATTTTAGTTTGAATTTGACTTCCCTAAAAAAAAAAAATCAAAAACAAATCTTAGGAGTAAAGTAGAAGGATAGATCAAAACAATTTTATAAGATTTTTGTCTCTACTTTTTTTTCTTTCTACAAATTTGGCTAGATTTTTATCTTTCATATGTGATATTCTTATTATTTTGATATTTTCATATTTGGAAGTATTGTCTTCCAGCTTGATTGTTTGGTTTGCTGAAACTTTAGCTTATTGCTATAATTGATTAATGATTGAAGAAGAATTTGACGATGCTCAATGTGCAGCTCTCAACTTAGTTTTTTTAAATAAGTAGCTCCCAACTTAGGTTTGATGGTAATGGTATATTATATTGAGTGAATTTGAAAGATAGATTTATAGTAGTTCCTAAATTTATGGTTCCCAAAATTTTTCTTTTCTCTTCTTTTATGATGTATATGAAATCTTGAACTTTAATTTGGTTACTTTATTTGAAAGTAAAAATTAGTATTTTTTTCAAAGCAAAAATCTGTCAACTAGTAACTATATTCTATAGTTTATTAACTCTATTGTGGTTGTATGTGTTTTCCATTAAATTTTAATTTAATTTACTTTAGTATTGGTGTATAGTGACCATCTAACCAACCTTAAATGGTTTTGCAAACTGTCTAAGATTACTTCTTTATAATGGCTGTCATAGAAAATAAATTTCAGGAGCATAAAACAGTAATAGAGCAACCACACATAAGCAATAGCCTGAGAGCTATACTTGAAGACGTGCTAGACTTTGCAAATGAGATCGACCAAGTTTCATTTGGGTTAGGAGAGATATAAATCAAGCAGCTCATGAGCTTGCTAAGTGGGGCTTAGTTAATAATTGGAATGGTTTTGTAAATTGTGGCCTTACCTGATCGTCTGATGTATGTGATCATGAAGGATGCTTCGGGTTGTAACATTTCAGAACTAAACATGTCTTTTATTGACAAATGTTGAACAACCATCTCGCTTTCATTAGACCCTTGGTTAACGTCAGTTGAGCTACCATCTAGCTTTACTGAACATATCTTATGTTGAGTGAGATGCGCAAAATTTGAATTTCCCTCGCTTTGGATTCTTATTCACTTCCAATTTCTAAAAATAATAATTGAAAACCAACCAACAAGTGGTGGATTTGCTAATCTAGCAATTTTCGAACCTATCTGTCTTTCTCACCCCATCCAATTCAATGGAGCAATGCACTAGGAAAAAAAGAGCCAAAGGGGGTTAATATAACAATCTATATATATTTATCAAAATATACGACACTTCTCCACATCCTTATCAAAAAGTCCATGTTAGGATGATGATGTTCACATTCATAGAATGGTAGGTTTTGTTTTTTTTTTTTTTTTGTTTTTTTATATTATAAAGATTGATGTTTTTGTTTTTTAATTGATTAAAGAGTGATGTTAGAAATATTACAAATTTGACTACATCGATTTTACAAACTAATATGTCAAAAATCACAAAAAGTAATTATAGTACTAATTTATTATCTTGTTGAAGTGGAACCAATCACATTTATTGTTACTAATATTTATAAGTTTTTTTGTAGTAAAGCTTGTAAAAGTTTTAGTATTTTTCTTATTTTTTTAATAGATCTTTTGAGTTTCAAAGCTTTTTGGAGGATTTTTTTTTTCAATTAAAATTCTTATAGCCATAAAAAAGAAAAAAAAAAAGAATAACAACTTTTATTGAGAATAAAAGAGTAGAAAACCAACAAAATTCAGGCCACCTCCCCATCCTCATCACCTTCCATCCAAAGCATCCCACGACCCAACTGGGTTGATTGGGGAGGAGAACGGGGGGCCCATAAAATTAACATTGCTCGTTAGGCTTCATTGTCTCTTAATTCCTATACACCTAAAATTAAACGGATCTGAAAGCCCCTAAGCCCGGTAGATTAATCGATGCAATGGCAGTTCTACAGTACAATATAAAATTGCCAATAACTTTAGCTTTGGGGTAGAGACATAGCTGCCCATAAGACAAGCTTAGCAAGCCCATTCTCATTTATTTGTCGAGGGCTTGAGGCAATGGATATTGAAAGGTACCTATCATGTCAGCCTGCTCCTGATGAGATTGGGCTAATGACACTTGATGAGTGATGCTGAAATCTCTGAAGTATCAATTAGGCCCTGTGAGTTAAGATTGGATTGACCAGCCTTGTTTTGAAAAAGCGAAAAGGCAGATGAAATTAAAGACAGGCAGCTGGATCTGAATGATACTTTATGGTAATGGGTTATTATGATTATAAATTTATAATAAACAAATGATACTTTTCGTATTTGTATTTGTTTAATCGTTTCCATAATTGGGGATGTGTTGTGACTTGTGAGCCAGTCACAAGTTTGTGTCCATCTCATACAGGACGAAGATAACACAGAACTATATCAATAAAAAAGAGGTGCTAGTGGATCGATCTGTACCATAAGTTCCTGACAGCCTATGGAGATTACACTTGGTTGGAGAACATGAAACAAATGATTGAGATCAGTAGCCACTAGCCAAAATAGCTTTGAGAAGAAAAGCTATGAAGAGGGCGCCACTTTAAACGATTTAATGAGCTTGCCTTATCTTAAGGATGATTTATTTAGCACACACGTGCCAAATAATATGATACAAAATACTACAAGGTTGAAGGATAATAATATTAGGACAAAACTTATATACAATATCTTAAGTGCTGTTCCTTAGGTTTTCCTCTTAAAATTTTGCCATGTGGCTATTTAACTTAAAAAATATACTTCCATTCATGAAAAAAAAAAAAGCCATATGACAGAATTTTAAAAGAGGAACCTAAGAAACAGCACTTAAATATTATACATAAGTTTTACTCATAATAATAATAATTGTGGGGGGCTCGAGGATCAAACCAGGGAATAATTTGCTTAGTCCAAGCCTGAAAAGATAAATGTGCTTCGAGGATTTCACCCACCTGAGGATGGAAACAGAATCAAGACAATTGGTGTCTTGTGGTGTTCCAGGGTAAGGAGAAGGGGGTAGCGATGGAGGCAAGGACGATAGAAGAAAGTTTGTTGGAAGGAACACTTCTCTCCTCTACACTGAATGCCCTGCACTAATCTTATCAGTTGCATTAATGAGAAAATGACCCCTAAACAGTAATTTCATAGTTAGCAGCCCCTTTCACCACCTTCAGTAGAGTTTTGATGGGACAAGTATCCTTAGAATTGCTTTGAGACATAGAGGAAGGTTAGGATGCAAGAAAGGGGAATATAAAAGGAAGAGAATCTCCTAGAAATAAGGAGGGACATTTTCTCTAAGAAGTAGAAAAACAAGGAAGTGAACAGTGCATTATCTAGTGTAGAACTTGAACAAATTATATATAAGAAACTGGTTCTTGGATCTACCCGAGGAGAGCATTTTTTTTCTTATTCTCTACTTGTGTTACCCCTCTCTGTTACTCTAGGCTCTTCGACCTTAGACTTGAACTTAGTTTAGAATTGCACTTGAAGTATTTTCCCACTCTCTAAAGAAAATTCTATTGTTTGAGCTTGGTTTGAAGGACAAGGTACCACGGTTCTTAGTGGGCTTGGGCCTTTATTTTCTGAGTACCTACAATAATAATAATAATAATTGTAGGGGCATAATTTGTAATGGACCCTTAACAATAAAACTTGTAGAGATGTAGGTATACGGGCTGGGCATTAGCAATACAAACGACGATTGAGATGAAATCAACATCCTAACAGAATGATTTTGCTAAGTGTTTTCTGTAAGGGTAAGGACCATGACCCTGGTTAGGTGTTGGTAAGGATCTTTGTGATGGCTTCGGATAAGTATCTGTGAGGATCCTTCTAATTTTGGTTAAGGGTTTGTGAAGTATCTTTGTCCTCCGCCTCCCCCGGGGATCTCTCTTTCTTATCTTTTTTTATCCCCCCTCTTATGTTGGGAAATCACTTGGTTATATAGTATTTTTACTTTTGTTAGTCTTCACCGTCCACTTGTCAATTATCGGAGCTTATATGTACAGGGGATTGTCCCATCATCTGTATTTGCAGGCTTTATGTTACTTCCCAGCCGCCTTTGCAGGCTTTATAATAGTTGAAGTGACTGATGCTTTAGGATTTTCAGGTCACCTCACCATTAAAGCGGCCATAATATTGGTAACGTTCATTTATTGAATGAAGGATGTGGGGCCCTATTGCACTAACCACGCTGACCCACTACATGCGGCCCAAGGCCCGCGCCGAGGATAATGTAAAGGCCGAGAACAATGGGAAAGAGCCCAGGTCATCCAAAGGCCTCGCCGAAGATGACACGTCCTCGGCACACTGACTTCACTAAAGGGAAAATATCTCTCATTCGTTGAATATATCTCACCAACATTCTGACAGCTTTAATGGTGAGGTGACCTGAAAACCCTAAAGCATCAGTTACTTCAACTATTATAAAGCCTGCAAAGGCGGCTGGGAAATAACATAAAACCTGCAAATACAGATGATGGGACAATCCCCTGTACATAGAGGCTCCGATAATTGACAAGTGGACGGCAAAGACTAACAAAAAGTAAAAATACTATATAACCAAGAGATTTTCCAGCATAAGGGGGGGAATTGGATGAAGGAGAAGAAAAGAGAATAATAGATCCTTGGCCTGGGCCGAGGACAAATATGCTTCAAAAACACTTAGCCAAATTCTCACATTTAGATTCCAACGAATCTCATATAATAACTTATTTATTATAAACTTTATACCAGCCATTGTTTACTTCGGTGATGCCAAATCCTCAAACCCACTTCTCTACAAATTTTATTATTAAGGGTCCATTACAAATCGAGCCCCTACAATTGGCGCCCACCGTGGGGCCAAATTTGTATGCTGGCAAGTACGGTGATCGGTGTAAAGAAATTAAGGGCAACTTTTTCAGAAACAATATACCAAAACAATATAATCTACTACAGTAACAATCATTCAGAAGTCAACAATCACAAGAATAAAAATATGCGAAAAATAGAAAGAGGCAAAACAAGTCTACTTCTTTTATTCATATATGAAGAAAAATTACATCTTTTACAAGTGAAGCTCGTGGGGCTTGTTTTAAAACTAACTACAAAGGCAGACGCTTGACAAAGCCGGCAGAGGAACAAAAGGTAGAAAGCAAAGCTGACTGAAGAACAAAAGATAGAAAAGAAGCGAAAGAAGAAATGAAGAACAAAAGGTAGAAAGCAAAGCTGGCTGAAGAACAAAAGGTGGAAAAGAAGTGAAGGAAGAGAGGAGGAAAGAAGAGAAAGAAAACTGGCAGAGGAACAGAAGATGGAAAAGAAGGCTGGATGAGAAGTAAGAGAAGAGGAAAAGAAAAGAGGAAGGCTCGTTGAGGAGTAAAAGAAAAAGAGGAAAAAGAGAAAAGAGGGAAGAAGAGCTACATAGGAGGTGGAAGAGGTCGCGGCACAGGACGGCTCCACTTCTGGGTTCCGCCTGATTTCCCTCCCACCCCCGATGCAGCCGGCTTGGAGGGTCAATGACCCATACCCAAGGGAAGGTGGTTACGTTCTTCCTGGATCCTCCTCCAGACGGCGAGGAGGGTTCCTCCTCTGGTTAGGTTGAAAAGAAGGAGAACCTTTGGATTTCCCCTACTCCAACCCCAATGTGACGTCCAGGGTCGGAGTGCCATCCTCGGCTCCTGATAGGGGCTGTGCATCCCCAAGATCGCCATTTCCAAGGGCCAACTCATTCAAAGGGGCTCAAACGGCTATGTTTGGCAGAGCCTTTTTGGGGTGATATTTTTGGGAGAAATTTAAGATGGATGTCTATCAAGTGTGAAGGAGAATGTTGCCCTGGAAACGCCTTATATAGAGGGCGGAATATTGATGAGGGCCAATCCACAATAAATCCCAGGGAGAGATTTCCGGAGGTAATAATTCCGCCCCAAGTTCCAAGGGGCCTATCAACCGTTAGATCCTCGTAAATCCATGGCTAGCATTAATGAGAAAGCGCCTCATTAAACGAGAAGACACCGAAGCGTCAGAACACGTTACCCGGACAACCCAGGAGACGCCTCGTAAGCAGAAGGGTCCCATCAAACGAAGAGGCAAAACACGGCAAGGTCTTATTCTCCACAAACTCCAGCATATATTAGTATTATTCCACTTGAAAAGTGTAATTATTTAATACTTATTGTAAAACACGGCAAGAACTAAAACGGCTACGGATAAATAGATAAAATAGATGAATAAAATGAGAAAACTAGGTACTGGACAGAACCAAGGCATTGCATGGTCCTCGGACCCAAGCCTCATGGGGAAACCAGATACTTCAGATGATAAAATGAGAAAACTAGGTACTGGACAGAACCAAGGCATTGCATGGTCCTCGGACCCAAGCCTCATGGGGAAACCAGATACTTCAGATGATAAAATGAGAAAACTAGGTACTGGACAGAACCAAGGCATTGCATGGTTCTCGGACCCAAGCCTCATGGGGAAACCAGATACTTCAGATGATAAAATGAAAAAAACTAGGTACTGAACAGAACCAAGGCATTGTATGGTCCTCGGACCCAAGCCTCATGGGGAAACCAGATACCTCAGATGAATAAAATGAGAAATCTAGGTACTGGACAGAACCAAGGCATTGCATGGTCCTCGGACCCAAGCCTCATGGGGAAACCAGATACCTCAGATGAATAAAATGAGAAAACTAGGTACTGGACAGAACCAAGGCATTGCATGGTTCTCGGACCCAAGCCTCATGGGGAAACCAGATACCTCAGATGAATAAAATGAGAAAACTAGGTACTGGACAGAACCAAGGCATTGCATGGTCCTCGGACCCAAGCCTCATGGGGAAACCAGATACTTCAGATGATAAAGTGAGAAAACTAGGTACTGGACAGAACCAAGGCATTGCATGGTCCTCAGACCCAAGCCTCATGGGGAAACTAGATACTTCAGATGATAAAGTGAGAAAACTAGGTAATGGACAGAAGCAAGGCATTGCATGGTCCTCGGACCCAAGCCTCATGGGGAAACCAGATACTTCAGATGATAAAGTGAGAAAACTAGGTACTAGACAGAACCAAGGCATTGCATGGTCCTCGGACCCAAACCTCATGGGGAAACCAGATACTTCAGATGATAAAATGAGAAAACTAGGTACTGGACAGAACCAAGGCATTGCATGGTCCTCGGACCCAAGCCTTATGGGGAAACCAGATACTTCAGATGATAAAATGAGAAAACTAGGTACTGGACAGAATCAAGGCATTGCATGGTCCTCGGACCTGAGCCTCATGGGGAAACCAGATACTTCAGATGATAAAATGAGAAAACTAGAACTGGACAGAACCAAGGCATTGCATGGTCCTCGGACCCAAGCCTCATGGGGAAACCAGATACTTCAGATGATAAAATGTGAAAACTAGGTACTGGACAGAACCAAGGCATTGCATGGTCCTCGGACCTAAGCCTCATGGGGAAACCAGATACTTCAAATGAATAAAATGAGAAAACTAGGTACTGGACAGAACTAAGGCATTGCATGGTCCTCGGACCCAAGCCTCATGGGGAAACCAGACGCTTCAGAATAAAAACCAAGTGTTGGACAAACTCAGGCACTACGTAGTCCGAGGACTCCAGCCAATAAGGAGACCGCTCCCTCAAGAAATATTAAGTGTTAAGAAAAACTAGGGTCTTAGTATGAATCACGTGTCCAAATCTGCGGCAAAGCCAACCCCCCTCAGGCGCTGAGTAATGAGTCCTACTAAGGACGAAAATCACGAGAAATTGGGTGCTTAAGCACAAGCGACTCAAACCTACAGTTCATAAAGATTCCTCAGACGGCCCCTTAGAGCCAAAAGGAAATTGCAAGAGCGGTGGAAGTAACGATAAAATTAACAGAAACACAAAACTCAACAGGGCATGAAAAAACGCCGAGGAAGTCAAAATCGTCCTCCCCGCCCAAGGGGACGTGCAGCAGAATTTTGAGGGGCTATTGTGGGGCCCTATTGCACTAACCACGCTGGCCCACTACATGCGGCCCAAGGCTCGCGCCGAGGATAATGTAAAGGCCGAGGACAATGGGAAAGAGCCCAGGTCATCCAAAGGCCTCGCCGAGGATGACACGTCCTCGGCACACCGACTTCACTAAAGGGAAAATATCCCTCATTCGTTGAATATATCTCACCAACATTCTGACCGCTTTAATGGTGAGGTGACCTGAAAACCCTAAAGCATCAGTCACTTCAACTATTATAAAGCCTGCAAAGGCGGCTGGGAAATAACATAAAGCCTGCAAATACAGATGATGGGACAATCCCCTGTACATAGAGGCTCCGATAATTGACAAGTGGACGGCAAAGACTAACAAAAAATACTATATAACCAAGAGATTTCCCAGCATAAGGGGGGGGGGAATTGGATGAAGGAGAAGAAAAGAGAATAATAGATCCTTGGCCTGGGCCGAGGACAAATATGCTTCAAAAACACTTAGCCAAATTCTCACATTTAGATTCCAACGAATCTCATGTCATAACTTATTTATTATAAACTTTATACCAGCCATTGTTTACTTCGGTGATGTTAAATCCTCAAACCCACTTCTCTACAAATTTTATTGTTAAGGATCCGTTACAAATCGAGCCCCTACAAAGGATATTTTCCTTTTACCAAAGTCGGTTTGCCGAGGAGGCTTTCGTCCTCGGCGAGGCCTTTGGATGACCCGAGCTCTTTCCTATTATCCTCGGTCTTTACATTATCCTCGGCGCAGGCCTTGGGTTGCATGTAGTGGGCCAGCGTGGTTAATGCGATAGGGCCCCACAATAATAATAATTATTATTATTATTACTATTATTATTATTATTTTGAGAATGAGTTGAAGGATAGCTTTGTTGCAAACCTTGATGAGAAAAATTAACCAAATTATTTTTAAATGCAACAATCAAAATTTATATTCTACTATATCATTAATTTCCAAATGCCAGAATTTTATGTGGTGAAGCTTTTTTCCAATTTGAAAGAGCGTGTAAGTTGATCCATTTATATATAATTAGATTAAGCAAGATGGGGTAATAGTCCTCCTCGTGTTTCATTCATCAGATTGGAAGATGTATAATTAAAGAGAATAAGCAGCAAAAAAAAGCATATTCATAGGAAGCTTCATTGTGCCAGAAACGCCTCAATAATAATTTATAAAAATAAATAAATAAAAAAAGAAAAGAGGTCCACTCAGAGATTCCAATGTTGCACAATATCTAGAAGCAATTAATTGGCAATCATATTTAAGATCCCCATGTCCATTGTTCACATTGCACGGTGGTGCAAGCAACAGAGGAGTGTGAATCACTTGTTGTATTTCGCTGGGAAATTAATGATCTATTGGTCTATTTCTTTAGCACAGTCTCATTTTTCTTTCATTTGATTGGTTGCCTTATCAATTTTCTTATATTTGATTTCTTTTTGCAATGATTGAGAAAATCGAGGATGACTATTTGAAATGCTTTGGATCAATTTTCAAAATCTAGAACCAAAAAAACAATGTAAATTTTTAGTGTTAATCTAAATTCAAATACCCATCTTATCATGAAAAGGAAAAAAAATAATAATGAGCCTCAATGTGTCATGTGTGATGGGAAAATTTTGCATATTTATTTAAATAAATACAAAGCTGAAAAACAAAATTTATGCCTTTTTTGTTTTTGTTTGAAAGAACTAGGGGTGTGCAACCAACCTGCCAAAACCGACTCGATTCAATCCAACCCGTTAGGTTGGGTCGGTTTTTAAGGCTTGGTGGGTTGGGTTGGGTTGGGTTGGGTTACAATTTTTTTTTAATAGTGGGTTGGGTTAGGTTTGGGTCATAAAATTTTAAACCCACCAAACCCAACTCGACCCGACCCACCCATATATTTAATATATATTATATAATTAATAAATAAAAATAACTAGCTCTTCCTATCTTATATAAAAGCCAATTAGTTCACACAAACCCTAGTAAATTACTATTATTGTTTAGTCATTAATATTGTTTGCCTTTAAGAAATTACATTGATACTAATCTTTGGTTTTTTTATAATATATTTATATTTATATTTTTTCTACTCAATTTAATAATAATAATAATAATAAATTTGTCCAACCCATGGGTTCAACCCAACCTAACCCAACCTATGTGGGTTGAGTTAGGTTGGGTTGGACTTATGTGATGGGTTGGGTTGGGTTGAATTTTTTTTGATCTGCCATGATGAGTTGAGTCAAAAAATCTCCTTAACCCGACTTAACCCGACTCATACACACCCCTAGAAAAAACTTCTATTTCCATTATAAAGACAATAAAGAATAAGCAAAAATTCCATAATACCAAATGGAATAAAACTTTGGAGCTAGTAGTATTATCCCACTGTCGTTAATCAATTGCTTAAGATACCTTGTAGTTGGATAATTCTTTTAATATTCTTATTCCATTCAAGATTCAACCTATGTTTCACGCCAACTATATAATATATGTCTTAAGGAAAAGATCACATTAACCCAATCCATTTCTTCCATATCTCAAGTCTCAATGGCCCAAGCGTGGGCTCTAGTAACACGCGTTTGATACGGATAATCTTTCGTAGCGAGTTGTCCTTACGGCATGTTGTTTGCTAAAGAAGCCGTCAAGGAAATTGAAAACTCGGAATTCTACTAAAAAAACAAACTAACGGATAAATTTTGATATTTCTTATTTATTATTCATCCCCACAATCGACAATGCCTTCTACAAATTGATCTTTGGTTCTAAATTGTATATACATCTTTATCGCTTCTAAAATATCATAAGTATGAATGGTTAAGATAATTCATAATTACGTGGCTAGTGGTGCAAGTGGCATAGACAACTCTTTAACGCCACCACATGCGTCATTCGCCCTTTGCGCAAGTTCCTGATTTGTTAAAAGAAGTGTGCCACTGTATATTAGTATTACTCACTCTTTTGATATGTTTGAAGAAAGACAATGAATCTAGATTTGTCATTCTCATTCATTCCCTTATCTGGAACCACACCCACCTTCTACTATTTCACTCACACACAGCCTGCCATAGCCATAGATTATAGGACCCAAATCCCATTAATTGATCATGCGGAATTTTTTTTTTTACTATATTTAAATCTAGTTAGTGCCATCTTCTGTAAACTATAAAGACAGGAAGCTACTTTCAGGCGTGGTCACATGTATCATGTTATGTATGCATAAATAAAATTGAGGCCCAGAATAACAGGCAAACAATAGGAATAATAATTTATTCACGAATGCTACTGTCAAATCTAATGAGAAGAATAAAAGTAATAAAAATAATAATATTACAATAGACAAGCACAAGCTGTAATGGCTTGTCCATTGACTCTCCACCGCAAAATCTACTTTTTGTGACCCATACCGACAGCTCAACTCAGCATAACAAACGCATCCACCGAAAGCCCAACACCATGAGAGCCCACAATCGCATTCGCAGTAATTATTAATATTATTACTATTACTATACTGTCGAACCAGACTCAGTAAATTTGTACCGCCACAACCACAACCACAACCTGAATTTGAATATTCCAAACGTGTCCTCTCTGTTGTGGTTGCTGTAGTTGTCCTTTGAGAATCCGAATATGCGGTGATTGTTCCAGCTATTTCCTCTTTTGTCCTCATTAAACTTTCATATTCCGTACATTTCCCTACTCTTCCTTCGTCCGCACAACAAGAATTCCCACCTGCTGCTTCCTCCGTGTCACATGCAATTTCCAAATCCCTCACTACCACCCAACCATCCGATTCCCAATTTGCCCCTCTGCTTGTTGCTAATTTACCAATTCTCTCTTTAGCAGAAAACTCTTCGTCAGCATCATCGTCAACATCATCTTCATAGTCTTCCTCGAACTCTGAGTTAACCCAGTCGAGTACGCAACGAGGTGACGTGTCGGTAACCGTAACTGTATTTGGCGACACAGCCAATAGAAATGGATGCTGTAGCAGCTGATCACAGCTCCACCGCTTGCTCGGCTCTCTCCTAAGACACTTCTCGAGGAAATCCCGGCCGAGTTCCGACAACCGAGTTGGGAACTCAGGCAACTCGTCCGTAAATACGATTCGACTCAGCGTGTCAACCCCGCGATCCTCCCACGCTGGCTTCCCGGTTATCATTTCGATCACAGTACACCCCAAAGACCATACGTCTGATTCTGGCCCCTGAGATTCCCGCCCAATTACCTCCGGTGCCATCCACAAAGGACTCCCTCGTGGCAGAATAGGTGCCTTACACGTGTCTCCTGAGACCTCAACCGACGATCCAAAGTCGGCGAGCTTTGCTAAACTGGAATTGGGACCCAACAAAACGTTCCTCCCCTTGACATCACAATGAACAATGCCTTGTGAATGTAAGTACCTCAAAGCCGAGACTAAACACCAAGTGTGCGACCGTACAATTCTCTCGTCCACGTCAGCAATTCGTTTTGCCAAGTCAGCCACGGTGCCACCTGGCAAATACTCCATGTGCAAGTTCCGGTACGACGTCGTTGGAGACTCGTAGGTGACATCGTCCCCAAGGAACCCAACCACGTAAGGCGAAGACAACGATCGGAGGATCCGAATTTCGTTCTCCAAAGCCTCCAATTGACTAACCATACCCGAATTTTGATCCACGGACTTCACTGCAAATACATGACCATCCGATATGTTAACCCCGAGACTCACTGTACCAAAACTTCCTTTGCCGACACACTTCCCTCTAACCCAAGAAACCATGTTGATTTGTTCGAGTAAAGCTTAGCAGCTAAGCCAATAGCACCTTCTAAAATCTCTCAAAGCAAACTATGTGTCTTTCTATTTTGCCGGGGGGTCCAAGCTAAGTAGCTGCTTATATATACACGGAATGTGAGCGCCTAAAATTTAGAATTTGGAACATATCTTATAAAAAATTAAATATTTTTGGTCCGACATGGAATTCTTTCCCCCCCAAAAAAAAAAAAGGGAAATTACAAAATGGATAATTTGATGAACGGTTTGATGACGTCAAAGAGGTTACTGGGGCAGGAACTGGTCGGTGTTGTCGTTAAAAGTGATAGTGGGGGTGGGGGATTGAGGTTTGGAGAGATACTCATACTGGGTTTTATCCTTATCCATCTTAAAGCTGGGTTTATCTGGACCGTTGATTTTATGAGATCATGGTTTTTAAGTTTTTTTTTTTTTTTTTACTTGCAAGGTTTGTCTTGATCCGGTATTGGATTAGTTTTACCAATTTTGACATGTTGTTATTTCGTGGAAATATGGGATGGTTCGTGGAAGAAAGCATTTTATTTATTTATTATTATTTTTTTTTGGGAGGAAATTGTTTTTGTCTGGGAACGTGGAGGCATACTAGCTAAGTTGCTAGTTGTATTACAGTACAAGATTATTGTCCTTATGATCTGTTAGATTAGATCATTTTTTTATTTATTTGATTGTCTTTGTTGGCTTCTTTGTTACGGAATCAATAGTTATCAGTGACGACCCCTAACTAAGAGGTAACACGTTGTTATTTACTGGTGATTTTGATCTTAATTAATTTGGGACGGCTGTGATGAGGTAGTGTAGTGCTTTGAGAGTGGGGGCGAGGTGCAATGAATCAAGGGCTTCTAACTTCTAATAGCCTATCATGTCAAAAATCTCAGCAAAAAAAAAAAAACCATTTTTTCCAGTACGGACTCAGGTGGGGCCTTAGGGAGCCCGGGCCCCTGGGTCCAATTTTTTAAAATATTTTTTTATATATAATTATTATATATATATATATATATTTTATTTTTGTAATTAGTCCCTTCCAAAATTTTAAACCTCATTTCTTCCCAACTAACCTAACTAGCCTAACTCAAATAACAACTATCATACACAAAAATTTAACAAAAACAATAAAAATATTCACAATGATAATTGTATTTTAGCCAAAAAAAATCTATTTTACCACGAAAGAACCAAAAAATCAAGTATTATTGGAGAAGTTAAAACTAAACTTTTTGAAATTACAATAAACTAATATAAATACTAGTTGATTGTAGTAAATTTTTAAAAATAAAATACAATATTTTATTAAGCTTATATCTCTTCCTTCAATTAAAAAACTCAAATTCACTCTCTTTCTTTATTATTTTAATGAGTTATTTGTATTATTTTAAATGAAGTGACAAAAAAAAATAGAACATTTAATATTGAGTCTATTGTAAAGTGAGTTGGTAAAATAAATAAAATAACTTTTTAAGGTGTTAAAAGCTAAAAAATCCTAGCTAGCCTAGTATTAAAAAAACATTATTTTGTTTGTGTTTTGTTAATAAATAATTGTATCTTAATGTATTTAGAAACAATAATTTTGTATAATTTTTTAATACTATATGGATGTTTAGATTTTTTTTTTTTTTTTATACTCCAGTCTCCGCTAGTTTAAAATCGTAGGTCTATCCTTGATTTTTTCCTTAACTCCTGCACATGGAAGAATGTGATTTTTTTATTTTTTTTTTAGAATACTAGGTATTTTAAAAAAAAATAATAATAATAAAAATTAGTGAGTTTATATAAAGTAAAAAAATAATTATAATGAAATTTGTGAATTAGTATTTTATTAGCCGAAGGACTCCCATCATTTTGGTTCCGTCGCGTAAACGGGCAGCTAAAAGGGAGTGCCACATGGGATGGGTAGAGACCGGTGTTTGAAGTTTGAACCAACAGAAAAAGGATGACGTGGCAGAAAACTGTAGGTCCACGTTGTAGAGAGTGAGAGAGAGGTAAAGGATTAGGATTTAAGGAAAGGAAAAGATGGCTAGATGTATGGAATCCCACGATGCTGGTGCGTTGGCATTTTGAGGTAGAATTCTACCAAGTTGAAGTCTGTTGACGTGCACGATCTGGCTTCCAGTCCAGTGGATATTATATTGATATTTGATAGTATTCTATTATATTCAGAGTATGTTTATGGAAATTGGTTGCATGACATCCCTGCCTCAATCACAATGTCCATATCCCATTCGTATGAATCGTATCTCTACTGTCTACAAAAAGATTAGGGTCACCCTTACATGAGCTCATAGGTCATCTTACCTTTTTCGAAAAAAGAAGAAGAAGAAGGTCATCTTACCTTTTTTGACAGTTCACAGTTCCCAATTCAGTCCCAACTCCCAACCATCAGATTGAGGTAGCCCAGCCAATTTATGGATGATATTTCATTTTTTAAACACTACGAAACTATTTCTGTCATTACTCCCAAAATATATATATATATATATATATATATATGATTTCTTTGTACACAAAATTACTATAAAGTGATCAATTGTCAATGGTGTTGCCACGTTGAAGGCTGATATGAAGAAAAATAATATATATATATATATATATGTATATATAATTTAAATATTTTTTTTGACTATCTAAAATAAAAATTTGAACACCCTAACTCTAAAAACCAATGAAAAAAAGATAGGAATATCCAACAAGAAATTAAGAATGCATAGCTGCACTGCAAGGCGGGAAAAAAAAAGACACAAAAAATGAGGAGAGAATACACGGTGAGGACTGAGGAGTATAAAGAAGCTGAAAATGAGATTTGAAATTAGATGAGAAAGGAAAATATTGACCCTAGAGAAGTCAGATTAGAAATACAAGCTCATGAGAGGGAGAAGAACATGCTTAAAAGATTCCTACTTTACCAATATTGAACCCCAAAAAAACCAGATTTGAGTTTTTTTTTTTTTTTTTTTTTTTTTAAATCTAATTTTAGTTGGAATTTTCTTTAAAATGCTAAATAAGTCTATAAAAAAGCCATTAACTTTACTATTTAGCTTAATAATAATAATTAGTTTTTTTTTTCTTTTTGAGAAAGGTAAGCATATTTTAAATTGCTTAATTGCTTATAATTTGTTATTTATAAGTGGGGTGTGGGCCACTTAGTGGGCACCAATTTACTCTTTATTTATTGGCGTAAATGCACTTTTGGTCCTTACATTTTAAGTCATTTCTCAATTTGGTCCTTAAATTAATTTTGCTCTTAGGTCAGTCCCTGAAATCAAAAAATTAATTCTATTTTGGTCCCTGCCGTCAACCTACTAACAGAAAATACATACGTGGTAGACGGAATATACTATTTGCTGACATGGCTAATAAAATTATAATAAAAAAATATTTAGCATTTTTTAAATGCCATATCAGTATCTAAATTAATAAAAAAAGCCAGCTCAGAAATTTAACAAAAAGTAAATTAAAATTTTATTTTAAAAAAACCTTAAATCTAATTTAAACTAAAATCATTTCTTAAAAAAATAAAAAATAAAAATCCTTATCTTTTTAATTATTTTTGTTTTTGTTTTTATTTTTCTTTAACCTCATCAGCTTTAAAAACTATAGCAGCTTTGTCTTTTGAGATTATCTTTTTTTTTTTTTTTTTTTCTTTGAGATAATCTCAAAAAGACTAATCTTGATGGTCCTCGACCAAATATCCAAACATAATCTCATCAAAGATTAATCTCAAATTCTCTCTCTCTCTTCACCTTCCATGGATAGAATCTCTCACTCTCCACTGTAGGTCCATCGCCGGAGCTCACTCAGCTTTCTTCTCCACCACGCACCGGAGCTCACAAGCAATCCAATGGCGAGCTAATCATGCTTCTCTCTTGATGCGGAGAAAACAATGGGAACAATGGATTTCGCCGGAAAAACGAACTCAACCTACGTGAGAGAGAACGATGGGACGAGGCCAAACTCTCTTTTCGATTGATGAGGACGACGACGACGACGAGGAGGTAGTCGTTTGTCAAGACAACGTTGTTTGATGAAATGGCCGAGGAGGTAGAAACAGGGGGGTTTGACGGCATCATTTTGGTGGAGTTAGGGTTGGTGGTGTGAAACGATTTCGTTGGATTTGAGGAGGCAAAAATGATGTCGTTGGATCTGCTCCAAACCCAAAAACCATAGAATTTTTCTTTGAGTTTTTTGTTACTTGTTTTTGTTTTTGGTTGCTAATAGATGGGTTTGTTTGGTTGGGTTTGACTTGCTCTTAATCGATGGTGGTGGTGGGTTTGATTGTGAGAATGGGAAGTTTGCTGGGTATTCTTGCTCTTGTTTTGGGTTTGATTGTGAGAAGGTGAAGTTTGATTCTGGGTTTGCTATTGTTCTCTTTGAAATGCACTGTTGGTTTCTTTGATTTATTTCTTGTTTTTCTAGATTTGATAGAGATTAGATTTGGTTGCAAGATTTAAAAAAAAAAAAAATGATTTGGTTGCTGGATTTAGATTCGGGATTTGTCATATATTGGTTTGGGTGTTGGGTTTATTTCTTGGATTTGGGAAGTACATGAAGAACAATTTTTTATTTTCTTATTAAAAAAAATAATGAAATTAGATTTAAGTTTTTTTTTTAATTTAGTTTAAATTTTCTGAGCTGGTTTTTTTTTTTTAAATTAATTTAAATGCTGATGTGGCATTTAAAAAATGCTAAATATATTATTTTATTATAATTTTATTAGCCACGTTAGCAAACAGTGTATTTCGTCTGCCATGTATGTATTTTTTGTTAGTGGGTTGACGGCAGGGACCAAAATGGAATCGATTTTTTGATTTTGGGGATTGACCTAGGAGCAAAATCAATTTAAGGACCAAATTGAGAAATGACCTAAAATGTAGGGATCAAAAGTGCATTTACACCTTATTTATTACACCATATGAGGCAATGGTTGTGGGTCATGGACAATAGGGAGTTAAGACAAATTATTTTTGATTGAATTATTGTGCTGAATTCTATAGTCTAATGCTACAGATGCAATAGAAATAATAAATTTAAAAAAATTACAAAAACCAATAAGTTGTCAACATTGACCCCCTAAAATAATTTGCTAGAGCCACCATTGTCAACCATGAGTGAGATGGTTTGGTCTTAATTAAAAGCAACCACCCGTAGTGGTGGCGGCGATCTTGAGTCTGCCATATTGACTGATCTATGAGTTTGAGAGAGTGGCTGATTGTGGGTTTAAAGAGAGAAGTTGCTAAGAGAAGCTTTGGTTTGGCTTTTGAGACCAGTGCAGGTATTGTTGTTCATGGGTTTCCTACCGGTATCATTGTTCATTAGTTCGCAACCAGTATTGATTTTTTTTCCTCTCTCCCTTTTAATCGGTTTGGAATCTTTGGACATTTGTTTGTTTTATTTAAATGAAATGCATGTGAGTTCCATTAGTATCTTAATGGGTGGATTGACAGATGGCTCTATTTTGCACATGTGTGTAGGTTAATGAGCAAATTGGCCAATATAAAGTTTAAGGGGGTGTAATAACCACCACACCAAAATTTAGGGACTTTCTTAGCATTTTTCCCAATATAATTTTCCCCAATATAATTTAACCTATAGTAGATTATCTAAATAATATGCGAGTCATACTCTAAAAGTTTATTATAGAACATGTAACACATGTATAGTAAACCAAAATAATTTAAATTCCTAAATCAAAACCAATCAGACCACAATACCAAAACCTAAATCATATTTTCAATTTTTTTTTATTAAAAGAAAAAAGTGGAAACAAAAGTAGTTCTTACTACTTGTCTGACAGTGGTAGGGATTTCGGTAGGAGGCCTAATGGTGGTGGTGGCTCTCAATCAGAACTCTCTCTCTCCCCCTCTCTCTATGCCAATGCCACAATGGTCTAATGGTGGGGGTGGATCAGAAGTTGTTGAAGGACAGCCAGGCGGAATGAAGGATTGGGGGAAATGATGGATAGGAATTGGGGTTGGAAGGCTAAAAAAAGGAGAATGAGCTACATTTGAACAAGAGAGTTAAAGAAGAAGAAGGAGATGGGAGTTGAGTCTATGTTTGAAAGAGAAAACGAGTTTAATTGGGTTGAGTTTGTGTTTGGAAGAAAAAAAGAGTTGATTGGATTTTGTTTTGGGGAGAAAGAGATTTTTAAAAAAAAAAAATTGCTGATATGGAAAACTATGAGTGTTTCAAAAAATATGTGGCAAGCTCTCACAAAGTAATAAAAAAAAAGCCAACCCTTAGATTTTGTAGTATATAGTAAAGATAGATTTTTTTTTTTTAATTTTATATAAAATTTTAATTAATATACAAATTAATTAAATTTAGATCACCAATTTCATCATATTTTATTTTCGGATGAAAAGGTAGTGGAGACAGAGAATACAAACTAATTATAATAAAAATGATAATAAAGAATAATTAGTTGGTTGTGAAAAGTTGGAGTATGAGCAATGGAGGGATCTCTTTATTTGTTGGTGTGACTTGTTATGGTCCATCTGTCTCTAATATTTGTTGATGTGCCATGCGTCTTCACCTAGACGTTTATAAATGATTACAACGTCAAGTGTTTTTTTGTTTTTAGGAAAAAACCACCTCAAGTTATCCGCAATATATATGATGGGATAAGTTTAAACAATCTCTTATGCGGTGTAAGAAAAGGAAAAGAGGAAAAGAGTTGCCCACATAATTTTGTAAATGGCAAAATTTTAATGAAGAAAAAAAAGGAATGTAGAATATAATTTAAAATTAATTTAAAAATATATAATAAGGGTAAATTACAAAGTTGGTCCCTATTCTTTACACCATATTTTAATTTAGTCCATAACTTTTCAATTGTATCAATTTGGTCCCTAACATTTTTAGTATTGTATCGATTTAATCCCTATTGTCATCTCTTGATTGGAAATTGTTGGTGTGGCTAACAGGCTAAATAAAAAATTAGTTTATTACCACCCAACTATACCATCGCATCAAATTATTAAAAAAAAAAAAAACCCCAAATTAAAAGAGATTTGTATCACACACAGAGACACACTCTTTCTCTTGTTAGTATCATCTCCATCTCTTTACCCAAAAGAGAAAATCAACTTGCAATAGTTTTTTTTTTCTTTCAGTTTCTTGGCTGCCAAACACAACATAAAACCGTTTATAATTGCTAGCCACCATGATTTACTTATAAAACTACCCCATCTAAAACCCAAATCAAAACACCATTGACCAAACCCACACATCTACAATCAATCCAAAACCACATTTTCCAAACTCAGCCATTGTGATCTCTCTCTCTCTCTCTGCCATCATGATCAAACAAGCCGACCTCTAAAGACCATGCCACTGCCACCGCCACCGCCACCACTGACATTGGCTCCAAAGCATGAATTGAAAACCTTTGCAGCTCAGTCTCATCTGCATTAGCTTCAACCTTAACTCTCATGTATAAACTAAGATTTTCATTTTTTGTGTTTTGAGCTTGAGAGATCTAAAAGTTTTGCAGATTTGAGCAAAAAGTTTGGTTTGACAATGGTTGATTTCTCTATTTTGTTTTTCTAGATTAAATCTTTTTGATAGTGTTTGGTTGTCAAAAAATTGATGTAAAATTAAAGCAACGATGGGGATTTTCTCCATGTTTCTTGTGGTAATTGAGATTTTATTTTGTTTATTGTTATGTTTGGTTTCTTCAAAAATGAAAGAAAACCAAAAGATTTTATATATATATTTTTTCTGAAGTTGGTAGATTTTGAATTGATATTGAAAGAACGTATACAAACTACAAAGAGTAAAAGGGAAATTTGTTCAATACCACGCAGTGGCTTTTTGAGTTCCAGAAAGAATACTTGAGTTGAGTTACAAAAGCAACAAAATTGACATGGCAATAAACGAGAGAGTGAGAGAGAGAGAGATCTTTTAATTTGGGTTATTTATTTATTTATTATTTTTTTATAATACGATGTGGTGGTACAATTGGCAGTTGACGTGGTGATAAACTAATTTTCTATTTTGGCTGTTAGCCATATTAGCAATTTTCATCCAAAAGATGACGGTAGAGACTAAATTGATATGTCATTGAAAGGTTTGAGACTAAATTGAAATAATTGAAAGATTAGGGACCAAATTGAAATATTTTCTAAAAGATAAAGACCAAATACATAGTCT
This sequence comes from Quercus glauca, assembly GCA_023736055.1. Classification (NCBI taxonomy): domain Eukaryota; kingdom Viridiplantae; phylum Streptophyta; class Magnoliopsida; order Fagales; family Fagaceae; genus Quercus; species Quercus glauca. The sequence continues at coordinate 20,133,309 of CM043315.1, forward strand.
ACCCAATAGTAATGTATTAAATTATGAGGCCTCAACAAAAAATTAAATCTTATATTGTTTTAATCTGTATTTAGGCTAATTTGGCCATAGCTTAATACAAGTTTTTGATCTTTTTCTCATAAAAAAAATTCGCATAAATTAATCCTTCAAATTCGGCGTAGAGATCTACTAATATGTGATAACAATTTGAAGTTATATGATGTGTGTTGATGCCCACTTTGGCAAGGATGCCCAGTAATAGGAAGAAGCCCAACAATATGGGAAGGAATAAAGAAGAAGAATTAGCAAATTGAGAAGAAAACCATCAAGTCCGAATGGCAGAAATAATGGTCCATAGGCCTATGAAATAGTAAAAGGACCTCAAAGAAAGCAAGTGGGCCCAAACGAGCCCGAAGAAAGAAGTAGTAAGTGCACGGGCATTATGAGAAATGGAAAGCAAGCAAAAATGGGCTAAAGGTGCCCAAAGGAAGGAACTAAGAAAATGGGGTTGGTAGAAAAGTCTATAAACCCCGAAAGTAAAGGATATGGTAATTTGGGTCAAGGAAGCCCAAAATACTTAGCAAAAACCCATGAGAATGAAAGATTGGAATAGGTCGGGGATGCCCGAGGAAATGAAACGGGCTGAGGATGGCCAAAAGAATAAAATGGGCCAAGAAAGCCCCAAATGGATGAAGTGGGCCAAGGAAGCCCAAAACAACATGGGTACAAGTCCAATGATAGTACTGGGCTACTGGAACTAAGCAGAAAGAAAGTGTACAGCAAGCCCAAAATAGGTCCAGCAAGCACAAGTCAAATGATAACATGGCAAAAACAACGGGGCGACATGGCAAAGGTGTCAACCGACCCACAAAGAAGACAAGGGCTGGATTGAAGAAGGAAATGCCCATGCTCAAGCAAAACCCAGCCCAGGGAGAAAGCAAGATACAAAGAACGAAGACCCAGTAACTCACCCACGCTATAAGAGGTTAAGAATGAGTGGTAGAATGGGCAATAAAGACTAGACAAGCCCCCAAGTCATGGCAAACACGTGAACAACAGACAAGCCATGGACACACATGAAAGTGGAGCACGCACAAGCCTCAGGCACCACCCACTTGTACCCAGCCAATACAGAAGTGATGGGCCATGGGTCAGAGGTAAGAGAGGGTATGGTCTGGAGGTGGGGAGAAGGGGGAAGCCTATTATGGGGTTCCCGCTCAAGCTCTTTTGGGGGGAAATATCTTGCTGGGATGACATACCACCTAAAAAAGGGAAAGATAAGCTGGAATTACTAGGTGCATGCCATAAGGGTTAGTAAGAGAGAATGCCCACCCTTATCCGAATGGGAATGCCACAGAGAGTAAGAAAATAAAATAAAATTCTTTTTTATGGGTATGGAATGTGGCACATTCAACACAGGTAAGTGATGATAGCTGGGCAGTTGACAGACTAGTGGGTAGTCTGGGAAAGACACCTATACTAGGACAAAAGCAATTAAGGGGTAAAACAGTAAAAACTTGTCATGGTAGGCAGTATAAAAAGGGTCTTAGCTGTGCACAGTAGGGACAACGGAAGAGGAGAACAGAAGAAGGGAGGAAGGAAAACACGAGAGATAAAACAAGAGAAAGACAAGTAAGAAAATGGGTGAAAGATAACAGAGAAAACAAGAAACTTAGAAAGGAAAAAGGAATCAGAAAGGAAAAACAGAGAGTGAGCAAGAGTGTGATGGTGGGCATGGACCAATAGGCTATTCCCTTCTCTCTTTCTAACGGCCTGCTCTCTAGTGAGTATTAAGAAATTCGAGGATAAGCCATCTAGGCCCATTCTCTCAAAGTGGGCAATTTATGTGACAGGACTTCCCTATGAGATTGCCCACATTGAAGAGTGATTTCCTTTCTGGACTTGACTTCCTTAAGAAATCAAGCATGGCAAACTAATCTTTCTTCCTTTTATTGATCAAGCATTAATATCATTTCCATTTCTTTTTATTGTTGTTATTAACTCATTTTTGCCGCATTTATATCACTGTATTATTTCCTCCTTTACTACGAAAATGATTTAGTCTTTTATTTTGTTTTTGGCTAACAGTAAACATGTTCTTCTTATTTTTGTCATATTACACCTATTTGCCACAACTTTTTGTAACAGTATCCTCTGTCGTGGGCATGTGTCTAAGGTCCTAGCAAAGGGATTCTAGCTTGTGCATAAGCTGGCTTAAGGTGTGTTGCAGTTAAGCCAGTCCCGACTCTCCTACCCCAGATCCATTGGGCCGTAACGTGGTAGGAGACAGTCCAGCCTAGAGTTGCAAAAAAAGCCCACCATAATGTGGTTGAAAGAAATGCGTTCATCTAGAGAGTTGAAATATTGGCATAAAATATTTTAAGAAAATGGAATTAAAAAATATAGATTTTTAATTTTTTTGTATTTTTTATTCACGTTATAATTGAAAATGAAGGATTTTAATATTTGAACCCAACTTTTATGGAAGAACTACTAGACAATGTTGCCAAACTACAAAATAGAGTAATAAAGTAGGCAACTATATTCACAATAAGAAGTAAGAACATCAAAGTTTAGTAATATAAAAATATTTTCATAAAATAATAATAATAATTGTGGGGAAACGAATTTGCCCTCAATCTATTTGTCTGCTTTGGGGTAGGCTTTGGGCATGCTTATTGTGCAACTTCCTGCCACATATCCCGCACGACTTTGTCCCTTCAAGCGACGTGGGCATGCTTTGTGCAAGAGTCCCACATCGAAAAAAGAAGCGCCCCCCTCATGCCTTATAAGCTTAAGCTCTAGACATGAGGGTACCACTCGCTTGAAAGGACAAAGCCATGCGGGATATGTGGCGGGAAGTTGCACAATAAGCATGCCCAAAGCCTGCTGGTACCCTCATGTCCTGAGCTCAAGCTTATAAGGCATGAGGGGGGCGCTTCTTTCTTCGATGTGGGACTTTTGCACAAAGCATGCGCATGTCGCTTGAAGGGACAAAGCCGTGAGGGATATGTGGCGGGAAGTTGCACAATAAGCATACCTAAAGCGGACAAATAGATTGAGGGCGAATTCATTTCCCCACAATAATAATAATAATAATAATAATAATAATAATAATAATAATAATAATAATAAAAATAAAAGAAGTAAGTAATTGTATCGATAAAGTTTGACTCTAAAAATGTTTGACCCTCGTCCAACCTGTTACCTAATGTATTTTAAGATTATTCATGTATATTATTTAATGAAGCCACTGTCTTCTTTACTTTTCCGCACTAACTAATATGATTGCATGAGTTTAACTTAAATATGAAAAATTAACCTAAGTAACAAATTGGTTAATTAATCATGTTAAATGAATCTAATTTATAGGTGTCTAAACGAACTAAAAGCAATAATAAATGTTACGCTTCATATATATATATATATATATATATATATTCATGTGATTAAAACTGCACATAAACAATCTTATAATTCGTTATGTAAAGCGTTGGAAAAGATAACTCTAAACATATTTGGAGTTAAACTTTTTCCTAATAAAAAAAACATATTACACTTTCAAACGTGAAAACATTTAATTTTCAAAGAATTTGTGTTATATGTGATAAATAACAATTGTTTTTTTTTTTTTTTTGTTAAATACATACGCATGTGTATGATTAATGTAATACATATATGTCATACGCTATGTAATACAGATAGGAGGATTAGTGTTTATGTTTTCTTAATTAACAGAAAGCGGAAATGCTGACATCCCCTTCTGGTGGTGTGGACTTATGTCGTTGGACAGTAGGACAAAAGAGCAAACATTAATCGGACGGTCGACAATCCAACATGCATGAACAAAACGTTGCATCTTTTGCGGCTGACATGAAAACCTCACAGCACCCTTTGTTGCTCACCTTCTTCTTTTTCTTGAGGTTCATGCATAACAAAATCCGCCAGTTGTTAAGAGCATCTAAATTGTCTGATGCATTAGTTAAAAAACCTTTTTTTGTAGCTTTGCATCTCTCTCTCTCTCTCTCTTTTTTTTTCCTAATAAATCATTGGTTCTGTACCAAAAAAACACCTATCTCATTATGGACTGCAAGGTGAGACCCACACATTCTTTAAAGACATTTTTCTGATGTATGAGATAATTATTATTACTGTACGGACCATGAACAAAAGCTCAGTCCGAAATCATGGTTTGCTCCCTAAAACTGGCACAGCTCGTCCTAACACCAAACCAAACAACACCGAGAATAAAACCAAGCACCCAGTGAATCGTGGACGAGAGATAATGCCTTGTGGGAATCCGTCTACCGAGCATTACCCGACGTCTAGTGCAAGTTCCATTGATGTCATCTAAGGAGTATGTAGTGGGTCTCATCTAGTCAAGAATATGACACAGAGCGGGACCCACTTGCTTGGGGAAGACCAGCCTTAATCATGGCGAACCCACTAAAGCAAGGTGATAAAAGGGGGAAGGAGGGTGTGAAAGAGGGGTTGGAAAAAATTGACAAGAGAGAGACATGATTGGAGTAGGGAATCTTGAAATCTTGCTCGGATTTCAGGGAAGAAGGCTTGGTGGAGGAAGAACTTTCTCAATTGAGGGGAGGGGAAAGAGAGTTTGGGGCGAGATTAATACATAAAAACTCCATCGATAACAGGCAGAGATGTCTCTTGAACCTCCCATTATGAAATAAGCTCAACCCAGAATACAAGTAAATTGGAGGCTTAAGCCCAAAATCTTCATATCATTAAGCCCAGCCTCCACAATAACTATTTTCCAAAAATACCTAATAATTTTTGTCATGCTTTATAGGAAAATGTATTGTATTTAATATTGCCATTTAGTTTAAGTCTGATGACCGCCCATCTCAAAAAACCAAAAAAGAAATGCATAAAGTATACAATACAGGAAAAACAGAACAGATAAGAATGTACTAAAAAAATCCCAGGGGAACTCGTTCGTTATTGGCCATATTCATATTGACAATTAATATACATTGCATTTGCATCTACATATCCTTGAGGTTTGGACAAGTTTGGTACATAAACAAACAAGCTTGTACGAACGAAACACATAACGTGGTGTATATTAATCATACACGAGGCAACAAAACTAAGTTTGCAACTTCGACGAAAGGCCACAGATTTCTAACATGTGGTGTGGGTATACCTGAAGGCATTTGGTCTTATTCATGTGCTATTTCTATGGTCAATTTCAACGAATATGTCTATAGACAGGTGATCATGTATGTTGGTATATCTGTCTTATGCTAATGCTATTATCTTTAATTTATAATTGATTTTTCTGTGACGAGGACGATTATGCCCAAGATACGATCCTATAATACCAGCAACCATGTGGTATTCTCGTGATTAATTTGTTCTTCATTATAAATAATTGGTCTTCATAGTCTCGTTGTTTATATATCTTTTTTAGTGGACCAAAGACGGATAGACAAATTTGATATCTCCAAAAAATGGTATCACTCTTCTTTCCAGGCGAAATGTGGGACTAGTATTCCAACATATTGGACGGCATATGGATTCTGGAAGCCACACAATGACTTTTATTTATTTACATACATAAACTATTTTACAATATTTTTATAAAGGGTTAATATAACAAATTTTTACTAGTTATCATTTGAGCTTAATACTAATATTACATTTTTACTTACTAATAACCAGTTATTACTTCAGCCATTTGTAAAAAAGTTTGTAGTTTTATGTGTCATGCCCAATACATTAAAGAGAAATATTATTTTCATAATATTTTCATAACAAATCTTAAGTGAGAGGTTGTTATTAATTGTTACTGGTGGGCAAATAAAAAATAATTTCATATGGTGGATTTAAATTAGAACTTGTAACAACTTATTACCTAAATATTTTTTGAAAAAGTGTTGTGAAATTGCTGTGAATATAACACTTTCGATACCGTAAAACACTGCACCCAAGCCAAATATTGTCTCTCTTTTTTCCACAATTTCATGTTTAGTCTATGGATGCTTCTTTTAATTTTAGCGATCTTAGAATTAAATGAGTATGCAATTCATAGAATTAGGAGTTATTTTCTCGTTTGGGCAAGAAGAAGGTTCAAACTAACTAGTTTAAAAAAATTCAGCTTCCAATGCTTTTTTACAAATATTTTGTGATAATTTCAGGCGTGTGAAGTGAAGGAACATCATCAATGACATATGAAAATTCAATCTATCGCAGATTCACACTATAGGATAGGATCGAATTCTTCAACACGATGTGGTCAATCCGTGCAGCATTATATAAACTAGCACAAAACCAGCAAAGCTGTATTTGAATTTTGACATAGTCAGAAGTTCTACTTAATTTGTTTCATGTGTAGGTGAAGCTGATGTGGGTTCCCAACGAAATGCAAATTCAAAGTTGAACACGTCAAAAACACTTTGGACTGCATCTGAAAGGAAGTTTCTGTTCTTTGGCCATTCCTTCACTAATGAGGTGTGAAAGGAGAGAATATTTATCATATACTTAATAATTTTTCTTTCATTATAAAATTTACAATGAACCATATTTGTGATTCCTACAAAAGTGTAGCTAACTTAATCATATCTATTACGGCATGGACTACCAGCCCATTCACTTCCCATGCTTTTCGCATTGAATAAACTATAAGATTACTCAACAATAACTAAATTGAAACAACGGGATTTTTGGTATTTAACCATTTGTTACATCATTTCAAGTGTATCAAGATTTTTACAAAAATCATCAAATGACTTTTTTTTTTCTTAGTTAATGATCCACATAAGTCAACTCACTTGACTAATCTAGTCTAACCTGAAGTTTCACAAATATCTTTGATCAGGTGTAAACTTGGGTAACAAGTCTGATAATTAGGGAAATTTAGGATTTCAATTTGGATCCTGGGGTTGGGGGAAAAAAATTAACTGAAAACCCCAACCCCACGTGTACACACACATTGCATTCTATTGTCCAAGCTTGTGTCGTGCTTAGGAATGACAACGAGTTGGGTTTGGGGTTTGTTTCTTTATGCTTAGACCTGCCCCTGTTACACGAACTTGCACCGTTTAATAAATGGGTTTTTCTTAACCCCTAAACTTGTCCCGTCCCATCATGCCCAGCCCAAAATCACAAACACAGAAATTACAAACACAAAAATTTTAGATTTATGATTTTCCCTTTCAAAATCATAAACACAAACATAGAAATCACAAACTCAAAAATTTTAAATTTATGATTTTCCCTTTCAAAATCACAAACACAAACACAGAAATCACAAACACAAAAATTTCAGATTTCAGATTTATGATTTTCCCTTTCAAAATCACAAACACAAACACAAATGCAAACACAGAAATCACAAACGCAAACACAAACTCACATGATTGAGATGAAATGAACCTAGAAAAAAAGAAAAAGAAAAAAAAGATGGAGAATGAGGTGGAGACATATGGAGGAGGGAGTGAGGCCGTGAAAGAGTAGCTGAGCAAGGCAGTGAGGGGGGGCTAGCGGTGATGCATGCATAAGGAAGGGCTTGAGGGGTATGGCCAGCGGCGATGATGCAGGGATGAGAGTGAGAGTGAATGAGGGTGAGAGTGCGTGAGGGTGAGGAAGGAGGGCAGCTGGGCTGAGGCAGTGAGACTGAGACTGAATGATAGTTAGGGTTAGGTTAGAAAAGTGGTGTATATATATATATGTATGCTAGGTTTTTTTTTTTTTTTTTTTTTTTTTTTTTTTTTTTTTTTTTTTTTTTTTCTTGTAATTATGGTGTATACAGGTTGAGTTTGGGGTGAGTATCACTAAAACCCGCACTTGACCTGAACCTACTTTAGGTTTTATTTTTAAAACCCAAACTCGACCCTACTGTTTCGTGGGTCGGGTCGGATCGGGTACTCGCAGGTTGGGGTTTTATTGTCATCCTTAGTTGTGCTCCCTGTCATTTTTGTCTTGGTTTAGATTATTCCAAACTCTAGATCATGTTATGCCTACAGTGTCCAAAGTGTGTTGTCTCTTTGTGGTCGTCACCATCCACCACTTGATTGAAGCATGGTTAGTCACCTGAAAATGAGTTGTAAATGGATTTGATTGAGTGCTTGATCAACAACGGGTGAGAGAGCTTCCATTTGGTATGATTGGGTTGAGTTGCGAGTAGAGGCTAAACTCAAACCTGGTTAACCTGTGATCACCCTTTAGGATTGAGGGGGTGCAAATGGCCTTGAATTCACTGTGCTTGTGCTTAAGTAGAATATATAAAGTGAATTTCAGTTAACTCAATTAATAAAGTCTCTGATGGTTAAATAAGAGACTTGAGATTCGACCTCCGCCAACACTAAAAACCGATTGGTGTCTTAGTTTGATGATAAAGAGTTATCATCAGGAGCGGACATCATAGGTTGTGAAACTCTCTTTCAAAAAAAAAAAAAAAAAAAAAAGTAAAATAAATAAAAGTAAACCAAATTATGAAGGGTAGTGAGCTAGTAATTCAATTTAACCCATCACTGGCTAGATATCTTAGTCAAGGCCAACCTTGGAATATCTAGGATTAGGGGGTGTGGATGGCCATGAATTCAATGTTCTTGTGATTTTAAGTAGAAAAAATAAAACTAAACCGAATTATGAACAATAGTGAGCTAGCAATTCCGTTGAACCCATCATTGGCAGGATATGTTAGTGTAGGCCAACCTTGGAACATCTTGTCAAGGAATACTTTAACGATTACATACCGGAACTCTGGAAATAGCCATGAATTGGGTTAAAATATTGAAGAACAATTGTTTTAACTTTTTAAGAGACTAACATGGCTAACGAAGAATATAGAGGAGGTAAATTTGAAGTGATAGATTTATAATCTTAATAGAATCATGAACCACTGTACAAGTTTACTGCAAGTCTGAAAGGCAGTCTAGGAGTAAGATCAAAAACCTATCAGCAACATGAACATGGTATTGCGGAAAATTCAAGCCTCCAAATAGATCCTACCCAACTGTAAACCCCAAACTGAGCCTACAACATTCAATTAGTGGGATACAAGCATGTTGGGATATGTGACAAAGAAAGGAAAAAATGCCTGCGAGTACTTGACAATCAAATAGCTAGGGCTACCATTCAGAGCATGATAACCGAGCAAGATGTTCCTCAGAATTAGCACTAGGTATTTCCTGGTTTGAAAATGAGTATTCAATTCTATTTAGCACCAAGTATTTCCTGATTTGAAAATGTGTATCACTGTATAATAAATTGTAGGGAGTTAATAACAGAAATTACTCATGCCTGGTAGTGCAGCTGTGAAATAGATCATAGCCAACAGAATGTACAAGAGAATGTATGCAGAAATCCAGCGAAAAGTATTGTGGAGAATAAACTTAAAGGAATGAAGGTTATTTAAATTAAATGAATGAATACAATAATACAAGTATCTGACTGTTTAATCTCTTTTCTTCAGCTCTAATTGTAAAATAAAATCTCCTAAATATGTCAAATATCTCCAATAAATTGGGCTACTCTAAATAATCAAATATCCACCACCACCACCACCACTATCTCCATTGTGAACAAACCACGTATGACAACTGAACAGTACAAAGAATGAATTGTAATCAAGGGAGGGCAAAGCCAAATTCCCTCAACCTATAATGTTAGTTTAATTTCCTACTCTGTAATGAAGGGAATGTTAAATATAGCGCCCCAATTGAATTAGCATCACGCTTATATCATCAGAAGACCCTCGTGAAGCAGAAAGATCCGCAAGCATTTTACAGGCAGTCAATGGTTGTGGCCTTTCTATGCACAAAGGACGAGCAATATCTACTGCTTCCTGATTACTAACCTGAAAAAAACAAAGGAATTAATCTGATTAATAATCTTGTACTAATATCTTTCAAAGGCTTCACAAGTTTGAAATTATTTCAGAAAACAGAAAGGCATAGGAAACCACACCTTATCCCATAATCCATCAGATGCTAAGATTAAGAACTCATATTCTGGTATGATTCTAAGAACTTTTGTTTCTGGCTCTGCTATTACCCATTGCTTATGGTGTCGGTCTCCAATCCCTCTAGATACAGCCAGAGATCCCTGAATTCTCCATACTCCATGGCAGAAATCAACATAGCCACCCTACAAAATAAAATCAAAACAATTCATTAGTCATTACTCAGCTTGAGTGAATGAAAAATTGACAGAAGCAATTCACGCCAGATTGAGGGCAACATAATAACACTCACCAGGGTCTCAATTCTTTCCTTTTCGTCTTTCCTCGAAGGACGATGATCAGAGGTAAGTGCCTCAGCAACACCACCTCTGCTCAAAACAGCACGACAGTCACCAACATTGGATACAACAAGGTTCCCTTTCCTAATCAATGCTGTCACACAGCACGAGCCACCTCGCATATCCTCCTTCAAGAAATCGGAGTCCGTGTTCAGGTAACCTTGCTTAACGGCTTCGTCAATTTCATTTTCACCCCTTGTCATCACTTCATCTATTATGTTCTTATCCAAGTTTTCTGCCGCAAACTCAGCAGCTTTTGCACCTCCATGGCCATCAAATATACCAAAGAAAGCCTGCAAAGATGAAGTAACATCATATTAGATTCAAATCCATTGCCTTATCTCTACAACTATATACTATATCACAAAGCCTTCTCATATTTTCAGCTTGTCGTATGCTTGTTTGTATCAAAACAAAAACCTTTCTAAATGTATACAATTGAAGACTCCATTTATCTCACTGGAATTTATAGCTGTATAAAAGCTTCTCATTGTCTAAATGGTGGCTACACCTCCCATTTTAACAGAAAGAACCACAATAGACTTTATCCATGCAAGTACTCCAAAATGGCTTTATTTATTCATTCATTTTTTTTAGTTCTCCATAATTTTTATCTATCTTAGTAAAATTCGACCATAAAAACCCAATTCATTTTAATTGCACAAGCTAACTCCACAAACGGCATCTAAATTCAACATAAAATGAGGTACACGGACAACTTGATCATCAAAACTAAAAAATTTCGCTATGAAATCCTATTATAGATAATATGAATATCCAGCTTAAAACCCCAAATTGAAACCCAAAAAAAAAAAAAAAAAAAAAAAAAAAATCCCAATAAAGGCTCCTACTTTTTCAATGTTTCACCTCAAGGAGAACTTAATCACTAAAAACCATTAATCTCACAGAGCATATCTTATTGTTAGACCCAAAACCAAAAAAGAAAAAGAAGTAAATTTGACAATACCTGTTTAGAATCTCCTTGAAGATTAAGTAGAGCCGAGTAGCGATCCTCCATAGCTTCTCTCCTCCCTCTCTTACAATACACAGAATACCCATTTGCTTCTTCCTCCACCACCTCCCTTGCCGCCATCGATGGCGTAGCCGGTGTCCCAAAACACATCGAAGTTACAGGAATATCAAGCCTCGCCGGCCTCTTCCTCTTCAGCACCGTATTCGGCGATGAAGACCCAGAAGTCGAAACCGAAACAGAAGATGAAGAAGAAGAAAGCCCAGTTGGTTGTTTCGGAAACCGAAGCCTAAAAGGTGAAGAAGGCGAAGAGGGAGCAGACGAAGATGAAGAACATGGCGAAGGCTTTAGATGGCTCAACGTTAGCGTTAACGCTTCTGGGGAAGCTGTGATTATCGAGGTCTTGTTGCAGAACAAAGACGATGAAGGTGAGAACACAGGCGAGTTCGAAACAGCTACAGACATTTTTATTCTTGCCTTTACTTTCTTTTCTTTTTTTTCTTTTCCAAAAACCAATAACAACGCTTTCTCTGTTACGAGTATAATTTACAGCAACAACAACAACAACAACGTTCGACTTGTTTTGCTCTCTTTTGTCTCCGATTTCGCTTTTTTTTCTGTTTTGCTATAATGCTTTCTTTGATTCTTTTTCGTTTGTGTATGCAAAATATACAACGTTTCTGAGATTTTTTTTGTTCCAAAAGACAGGAGAGAGAAAGGTATTTAAAGGAAGGGGTTTTGTGGAGAGAGAAATAGTGGGGTCGTCTTAATTCCGTGTTTTTTGAGCGCTGAGCGCTCTTTGGGTTAATCCTAACGTCTTTTGACTAGCGATTCGTGGGCCCCTTTCTAGAAATTACAAAGTCCTTTTTGCCCCTTCCCACGTTTTCTGTTTTTTTGAAAGGTTCATACTTCATAGCTCATATACAGCTGGGGGTCTACAATTTTTTTCCCCCAAAATGGGAGACGAGATTTTAGGGAGTAGGGTGGCAGCTGATGTTCACACAACTAAATTCCGTGTGATTAAAGGTGAGTTTAAGAACCACTTATTTTGTTAAAATTAAAAATTTTTTAATTAAAAATATGTAGAAAAAAAAAAGTTAAAAATTGACTTTTGGAACAATGAGATTCACTTTAAAAGTAAAAATATATTAAAAAGTAAAATAAGTTAATTTTTTTTTCAAATTCTAAACGCAACCTAAGTGTTTTTATAGTTTTAAAGTTAAAAAAAAAGTGTTTATAATTTTTTTTTTGGAAGCATATCTCTTTTCCTTAATTTAATGTGCATTTTATCTTTTTTTTTTTTTTTTTTTAATAAGTATGATGGGCTCGTGCTTCAATACATGCAGGAGTTTAGAATGTTTTTTCCCGAAATGAAAGACGGGTTTTTGGAGAGTAAGGTGGCGACTAATGTTCACAATCCAATTTCTTGTGCTTTTAGAGTTTTCAAGTAAAAAAAAAAAAAAAAAAGCTTCTAGATCTTTTTTTAAAGTATATCTTTTCTCTATAACTTAATTTGTGTTTATCTTCATTAAAGTATGAAGGGTTCACACTTCATATATAGCTAAGGGGCTAGAATGTTTTTCTCCCGAAATGAAAGACTAGTTTTTAGAGTGTTTTTTATTATATATATATATATATTTAAAGCATATCTCTTTTCCATAACTTAATTTGTGTTTATCCATTTAAAGTATGAAGGTTTCAGAGCATCTCCAGCAGCTTCTCTAAATTTTTGTACTGTTTGGAGAATGAACAGTAACTTTTACCTTTTAGCTACCTACTTTTTCAAACCCACTTTCCAACAGATTCTCTATCCCATTCTCTATATCATTTAAATATTATTTCTTCATTATTTCTTTAACCTTTCTTTATTCTTTTTTTAATATTTTTTTATTCTTTCTCTATTCATTCCCAACAGCTATATTTTTCAAATTCCCAACAGCTATATTTTTAAACCTCACACACAGCAGCTGCTGCTCCTGGCGCGCGCGCGCGCGCGCGCGCACACAGAGCAGCTGCTGCTGCTGCTGCACAACAGAGCAGCTGCTGCTGCTGCGCAGCAGCAGCAGCAACACACACACACACAGCAGCTGCTGCTGCTGCTGCAACAGAGCTGCTGCTGCTGCTGCAGCAGCAGCTGCAACACACACACACACACAGCAGCTGCAGCACAACAGAGCAGCTGCTGCTGCTGCTGCTGCTGCAGCAACACACACACACACACAGCAGCTGCTGCTGCAGCAGCAGCAGCAGCAACACACACACACACACAGCCTGCTGCAGCACAACAGAGCAGCTGCTGCTGCCAACACACACACACACAGAGCAGCTGCTGCTGCTGAGCAGCAGCAGCAGCAACACACACACACACACACAGCAGCTGCTGCTGCTGCAGCAGCAGCAGCTGCAACACACACACACACACAGCAGCTGCTGCTGCTGCTGCTGCTGCAGCAGCAACACACACACACACACAGCAGCTGCTGCTGCTGCAGCAGCAGCAGCAGCAACACACACACACACACACAGCTGCTATTGTTGCAGCAGCAGCAGCAGCACGCACACAGACCAAAACCTCACACACACACACACACACACACAGCAGCACGCACGCACGCACACACAGAACAGACACAGCAGCACAGACACGCACAGCAGCGCGCACACGCACACACAAACACAGAGCAGCGCGCACACACAGAGCAGCACACACACAGCAGCACACACACACACACACAGCTCCTGTATATGGGCAGCACAGACACATACACACACACAACAGCGTGCACACACACAGAGCAGAGGCATCTCCCTTTTTTTTTTTTTTTTTTTTGATAAACTGCAATTTCATTAAAAGACTAAGAAGGATTACAAGCAGAGGCATCTCCCTTACAAATTGCCTCAAGCAAGGGGGGGAGATCACCATCAGAAAAACAGCAGGGGAAAACAAATATACATATATAATGCAACATGATCACATTGTATATAGTGCAATAGGATCACATTGTAGCAAAACAAAATGAATAGTGCAACAGGATCATATTGTAGCAAAACAAAAATGAGTGACCCAATATACAAAACAAGTTTAAAGAGCTCTTTTAATCATATACAAAATAAGAGCATTGATGATGATAATAGTCTAAGAACAAGACCTTCGTTTTTCAAGAATTTCCATTTGGCGTTGACGAATATATTCTTGCTGCACTGGAGACAACATACTTACATCCATCATCATAAGCTCTGATTCTTCCTTCAGCTTTTCCATTCTCAATTTCTCCATTTCATTTATCTCCTTCATTCTTGCTATTTCAAGTTTTTTATCCTTAAGTTGAATTCGTGCCATATCATGCTCCTGGTCTACAAGACGTCCTTTTTCAATACAAGCCATTTTCATCTCACCCATTTTTCTTCTTTCTTCCATCATGACATTCAATATGTCTTCTATATGTGAAGTCGTGCCTTCTCTGGACTTTTGTTTCTTCAATCTTTCTTTTACGGCCTTCACCCCTGGTGGTCTCTCCAAGTTTACAATTGGAACTTGTGGAATATCATCATCCTCTAAACTTATTGACTCTAGATTAGAAGGTGAACATGCCTCAGATCTCCTTCTTTTTTTTGGTTGCTGATTGTTACCAATAGCCAACCATTTTGGTGAGTACTTTAATAAATTCCAGCAATGTTCATATTGAAATTTGGTTTGCTGCAATACTTGATAGAGTTGTCTTGCTTCATTAAGCTGAAAAATTAACAAATAGTTTATAGTTACTATGTTGAAATAGTTGGAACAAATTAGCAAATTAACACAAATTTCTTTATAAGATGTACCTTGTCTTCATTAGTCTTACCACTTTCATTCTTTGATTCAATTTGTTCCAAACACCCACAAAACTTATTGGTGCAAAGTTGAATCATTGACCATCGATTCGTTAGAGAACTCACTGTACGCTCAGAAGTGAAGGTCTTCCACTGGTGGTAGTACTCCCAAATTCTTGACCAATATGTTGTGCGTTTTTGGTTAGTGCCTTGTACTACATCCTGGTTGACATTGAGAAATGCGGACACAAGAAGCACATCTTCTTGTATGGAGAAGTTGCTGCCACGTTGTAGTTTCTTAGAGAAGTTGCTACCACATTGTAGTTTCTTAGCTGTGGATTCAACTTCAGGTGGAGACATTTGGCTAAATTCTTGAGCTTGTGGAACACTATCTTCACCACTTATATGTGAAGATCCTGACATATATTCTTCGTAACTATCATCTAAAAGATTAGTGAAAGATGTGTCCCTTGGAATACTCGAATCCATTCCTAGTAACAAAAACAAAAACAATAATTTACATTCAGTTACACAGAAACAATAATTCTATAATGTATAAGGAATCCCTTTCATTCAGTTCATAGTTTATTGGCATCAAACTCCCAGTTCTATCACAGTTTCAAGCCATTAACAATAATTTATCTCAATTACATAGGAATCATAAGGAACAAAACTACAATGATCGCCACATTCTAAAAAACTCAACCTCAAAGCTGTCTATAAATTTTTCATTCTCAGCCCAAAATATTAACAGCACAAGAGATCTCACAATTAAGATTGTACATTCAGATACAATTTTCACAAAATCTCATGGAACCAAGCAAAATAAATTACCACATTCTAGAACTACACAACTCAATGCAACATGAACCATTAGATTAGTCACTTACATTTTCATTCATTGAACTATTTACACAAACATTTCCCAGAAAACATTTTCCAAAAACCATTCCAACCACAGATATAAAAACCCACCAAGCAAAAATGACAAACTTGCAAAACCCAATATGAATTCATCGATCAGGCATCATTGACATCACAATTTCAACTACAAAAAAACCCAGAATTCAGATTCTCAATATTTCCACACCAAAAAAAAAAAAAAAAAACAGAGACATAATAAGATTAAAGTTTGGGTACCGATATTCAGATTCTCAATGTTTTTGTTTGGGTTTTTTTGTTTTTCTTGGTTTGGGTACCGATATTCAAGTTTGAGATTAATTTATTGACTCTAATAAGATTAATTAAATAGAAAAAATAGAGAAAAGATCAAGAACAGAGTGAAAGACAAACAATGGAGAAAAGAACCAAAAACTCAAAACCTAAACCCAGATAGTGGTGAAGAACAATAGAAAAGGGTGAGCTTCAGAACTCGTAAGATAAACTAACAAATTCAAAAATGACAAAAACCCTATTAAATCAAAATTTTGGGTACCGATTTTCAAGGTTGAGCTTCAGAACTCTATTCTTCGTCACAGGTGGTTGAGCGAACTTCGATTGAAAGGCACGGTGCGAGTTCTTTTATCAAAGACACGGTGCGAGATTTTTGTGAGAGAGAGCAGCGGCAAGGGTTGATTTCGTGGAGAGCGGCGTTTTTGAAGAGAGGGAGCTTTCTGAGAAGAGAAACCAGACAATAGAGAAGAAGAAAAACGTTTGGGAGAGAGAAAGAATTGTAAATTTTAAATGCCACTGTTTAATTTTTTAATATATAATAAAGGAGTAGAGTTGCTACAGTGTTCTCTAAAAGCAGAGAATTACTGTAGCAACTTGAAAAATAAATTTAGAGTAGATAGGCGTTTGGAGAAGCTGTTGGAGGGTCTACAGTGACATTTGGTAGTCCAAATTTAGTTTTACAATACCTGTTGGAGATGCTCTCATACTTCACATACATCTTGGGGTGTTTTTTCTCCCAAAATGAAAGACGAGTTTTTAGGGGACAAGGTAGGAACTGATATTCATATTTCATAACTCTATTTATTGTGCTTTAGTGCTTTTAGAGTTTTCAAGTTATAAATATAAACAAATAAATAAATAAAACCAAACAAACAGTACTTCTATATATATATATATATATTAATTAAGCATATCTCTTTTCTACAACTTAATTTGTGCTTATCTTTTTAAGTATGAAGAGTTCATACTTCATATAATTAAAAAAAAAAAAAAAAAGACACAATCCATATTAGAATTATAAATAATGAACAAAATTTAAACACAATTCTTTAAGCGTATGACTTAAGTTCTTCAATTAAATTAAAAAAAATATAATTGTATTGACTAATGAATCGTAGAATTGAATTTGAATGTCCTAGAAAAATATAACACTATTTTTAGTGCCCTTAAACAATAATAACATGGTCATATGGTAATATAAAAGGGCAAAAGCGTCTATAGCAACGAAGGAACCGGTTCCCGTTTGTGAAAACGGCCATAGGGGGGGCAGCTGGCGTTCAATTAGCAATAATTCCAAGGGTCAAACACGTTAAATTTGGAGAGTCCAAAGAGTGTTTTGACTCCTCAGTAGCAATCCTTTGTTTTCTTCTTTACGAAGACAATGAAGGCTGCAACGTGGGTCCCACCGACTCTGGACTCTGAGTCGGAGGCAGGCAACCTCTCAGAAGTTACCGTTGCCCATACACAACACAACACAACACACGTTCGTAATTTGTGACCGTTGTGCTCCTCCTAAGTCTGTGTTTCTGACGTCACCACCTATGATAGAGTACCACGTGGGATTTTATTTTTATATTAGAAATTCATTTGGATAATTCAGAACTTTTTTAGGGCCATAAACTGTGACTGTTCCTATGAAAAGATTTTGGGCCCTTTTCGTATGTCAATTTCGTAAGACTTGGCCCTGAAACTTTAAAGGGCTTTCACCTTTTTCAAATTATTATTATTTTTTTGTCCTTTTAAGGTCGGCTCTCCCGTCTGATAAATAGACACGTGTTAAAGAAAGAGTCTTGTTGGAAACTCAACCGGCAATTTTTTGGTTTTTTTAGTGAAGAAAACAAGAAAACATTAATGTGCATTAAGCACATTTGAGCAGCTGGACCAATTCTTCTTTGCTTTTTGTATAGGACTGGTATTATTTTTTATGTGAGGTGAATTTTGTTGATTAGAAAATTAGTACGAAATTGAGGTGCTTAATGGCATAGGGGTGTTCATCGGTGCCAATAACTTTTTTTTTTTTTTTTTTTTTTTAGGGGGGTGAAGGGATTTCTCACCTCACCAATTCCATTGGTGTAGGGGAAACTCTGTCGTACTTAGGTCAACTTGTTAACTCAGTAACTGGCGATTTGGTGGCATCAACTGGTGAGCAAAGTGATGAGGAACGCAAATGACGGGGTAGTGAAGTGTATACAAAAATCTTCCAAGTTCTGCAAATATTCACTTGACCAAACCCTTACCACGATCTGATGACAAAGAATAATATTTAAAAAGACTTGCACTAACCATGGTTAGGATTTGGTGAAGTGAAACATTTCAAATTTTGGAAAATTATATTTTCATTATTTATGAAAGGACCAATGTGTTGATTTCCGCAAACCTTAATAGATGGAAATGCCATTTCCCTTAAAGTTTTGTGGTGGAGTTTTGTTCTCCCAAACCTTAAGGGAAGTTTGTGCAATTTACCCGATAATAATATAATATGTCAAATATAAAAAGTGTATAGTATATAATATATGTTGTCGGTGTGATTAAGGGCGGAGCTAGGGGGGGGGGGGGTGTTAAGGGGGGCAACCTCTACCCCTTGACTCCTCCTAAAAAATCCTTTATATACTTCTAAAAGTTTAGTTCTTTACCCCTCCCAATGTTAGAATAGATAAACAAAGAAACATTTTTCCATTTCTACTATAAAAAATTGTACATCTAAAATGAAAAATAAAAATAAAAACATATCTTGCACTAGAGAGAGTCTAGAGACACAATAAAATCCCACAATATTTTTACAACTTTCTTGTTTTTAGTTGGGATGGATCCCATAATAATTTAATTTAATTTATTTTGATTATTGACACCTCTATTTATTGTAAAAATATTGTGAGATTTTGTGGTGTTAACTCCTCCCACTTTAAATAGTCAGCCTACACATTGAAATAAATGCCACCAAACTTTCACCTTTGTTTCGTTATAGGTTCAGCCCGTGGAACTCAAACTTTACACAAAATATGGTGGTCATTGGCGGCTCTACATGCAAGCTAGGGTGGTCATAAGACTACTCTAACTTGCAAAATAATGTATATATACACTAGCCAAAAAAAAAAATTATATGCTAAACTAACCTATTGTGACTACTCTAATAACAATGTTAAACACCCTAACTTGAGAATTACAAAAATTTGGGTTCAATAAAAATAAGAGTAATGCTACTACATTCACAACATTTTCACAATAATTTCATAACAAATTTAATTTGTACTGATTCTAATTTGGGCTCAATACTAATATTATTTTTTTACCTAGCTTTTTGCATAAGATTTATCGTAAAAATGTTGTGGACATAGCATTACTCCAAAATTAATTTAGCCCCCCAAACATAATCCTTGTTGATGCCTATTTTTGACAAAAAGGACCCAATGACAGAAGAAGCCCAACAATATGAAAAAGATAGAAAAAGAGAATAGTAAAATAAAGACTATTAGGCCAGAATGGCAGGAATAATAGTCAACAGGCCCACTAAAATAATAAGTGACCTGAAAGAAAGCAAATGAGCCAAGGAAGCCCCAAGAAATGAAGTAGTAGGCCCATGGGAATCGTAAGAGATGGAAAGAAAGCAAAAATGAGCTAGGGAAGCCCAAAGAAAGGAATTAGTAAATGGGGTTGGCTCAAAGGCCAATAAGCCCAAAGGTAAGGATGTGGTAATTGGGCCGGGGAAGACCAAAGAATTTAGTAATAGCCAATGGGAATGAAAAAGGTAGGAAAGGATGAAATGGGCCAAGGATGCCCAAAGAACGAAACGGGCTGAGGAAGCCCAAGGTATGGAATGGATTGGCCCAGCAGGAATGTTGGACAGTAAAGACCAAAAGAAGGAATAAGGTAAGAAATTGACATGGCAGGTGCTTCAGCCCGTAAGCCCAGAGGTAACAACAAGGCAAAAAGATAAGTGATATCACAGCAGGAGCAGTACAGTGACATGGCAGGAACACCAGTCAACCTACGGACGCAGGATGAAAAGGGACATGGGCCAAGTTGAAGAAGAGAAACCCTATACCCAAGCAATGCCTAGCCCGAAGAAGGGATGAGATGCAAAGAATGAAAGCCCAAAGACTTATTCATGCCACAAGAGTTAAATGAGCACTAAAGCGTGCAGCAGAATCAAACAAACCTGGAGGTAATGACAAACACGTGAGAGCCAGAAAAGCAACGGACTCATATGGAAATGGAGCATGCACACAAGGCTTAAGCACCACCTATCAGTACCCAGCCAACATAAGGGAGGTGGGCCACGGGTTAGAGGTATGAGAGAGTGTGGTCTGGCAGTGAGGAGAATAGAGAGCCTATTTTGGGGTTCCCGCTCAAACTCTTTTGGGGGAAATATCTTATTGGGATGACATCTCATACAAAAGAGGTAAACATGAGTTGGAATCACTATATGCATGCTATAGAGGTTGGTAAGGGAGTGGTTTAACTCTTATCCGGATGTGAGTGTCAAGGGGAGTAAGAAACAAAACAGAACCACTTTTGCCTGGGGATGAGGCGTGGCACAGCTAACATAGTATAGTGGTGGTGGCTGGGCAGCTAATAGACCAGTGGGTAGTCTTGGAAGAACGCCCAAAAAAGGCCAAAAGTGGTTGAGGGGTAAAAATGGCAAATCTTGTCACGACAGGCAATATAAAAGGCTATAGATGTGCACAGTGGAAAATGAGGAAAAAAAAAAAGGAAGAGAAAAGCAGTAAACTAGAGATATAGAAAAAATAGCGAGAAAGATAGAAAACAAAGCAAAACAAAACAAAAAAAAGAAAAGAAAAAAAGAATAGAGAAAACCCAAAGTAATGGAAAAGTATGAGTGATAGAAGTAAAAGTATGCATCAGTAGGCTATCCACTTCTCTCCCTCTCAATAGCCCATTCTCTAATGAATTAAGAATCCAAGATTAAGCCATCTAGGTCCTTTTTCCAAAGTGTGTAACTTCTACGACAGGATTCCCCTCTAAGGTTACCCACATTGGAGATAGGTTCCCTTTTGGACTCGAATCTGCTAAAGAGCCAAGCCCATTCTTTTAGCAGACTAGTCTTCTTTTTCTCTTGTCTTGGTTGATTAATGACTAACCTGACATCTTGCTATTAATCTTTATTTGTTATAATATCTTTCTTCGTGAAGCAGTTCATGTATTATTGTTCTTAGTAGAAAATTTTTTAGTTAAGAATATTTTAGTTATCCTCCTGCATTGTTTTTCTGCTATAACATTTTGTAATAGTCTTTCCTGCCATGAGCATGTGACACACTCAAGACTCAAGCCAAGGCATGTCAACATAAGAAGGGCCCAACTTGTGCATAAACTGGCCTAAGGTGTGTTTCAGTTAGGCTAGTTTTGACTCTCTTACCTCTCACAGGGTTGTGGTTAGGGCTATCCAAACAACCCACAGATCCGACCCACCTAGCCAAACCAATGGGACTCGAACCATTCGCCGCCTGATTTGACTACTCTGGTGGTTGGTGGCGGGTCTTTACTTTCCAAAACCGATTTCTGCGGATCGGTGCGGGTTTCTACCTCCAATACCCTAGCCACCAGACCCGATCGCCATATAAATGGGTTTAAAGGTCTGAAGTTTGTTTACCAATCTCATTCCAGTCCTTACTTTCCAAAATCATCCTCTCACTCTCAGTTCTTACTCTTACTCTCTCTTCTTAGTCTCACAATCTCTACTCTTCGCCGATGTTTACCCTTCGCTGATCCTGCTTGTCGTTGATCTCTGCCTCTCCATCGTTGATCTTTGCCTCTCCATCGTCGATCTCTGCCTCTTTGTCATTGATCTGTGCTTTTCGTCGTCGACCTTCGCTTTTTGTCTGTAATGTCCCAGCTCATCTTTACCTCCATCTCTCAGATTCGATCTTTCTATTTCATCTCTTACGTTCGATTATCTGTGGAATTCCTGTCTATTGTTGTTTTTGTTCTTTGGATTTGTGGATCTGTTCTTTGGGTTTGTAGATCTATTGATTTTGTTCTTTAGGAATCAAACTTCAGTGTTTGATCTTTGTATTTCAGTTAAAATCAAAGCCGATCATTGCCCACCCGAGCTCAATCTGACTTGACCAGTGGCTTTTCGCGGTTGGTGGCGGGTCTAGAACTTCTCCACCTGATTTGATTGGGTCGGTTGCGGGTTAGGCACAAACTCGACCTAGATCGACCCGTGGACAGCTCTAGTAGTGGCACAGTAAGAGTAATCCAGCCCAAGACACAAAAAGGCTCACCATAATCCTTAATCCTTTTTTTTTTATTAAAAAAAAAAAAGCTTAAATAACAACAACAAATATTAGCTCAAATAACAACAAACATAATCCAAACAAAAATAAGACAAGACCAAACAACGACAAGTGAACACACTATTCAAAAAAAAAAACCTATTATAAAACAAAAAGATAAAATTTGTAGCTCGTTCAACTTATTCAATAAAAATAATCTATAATTTCATTTTTCCTTAAAAAATGGTACCAAAAAAAAAATATTGTGGTTGTGAGTTTTCCTTGATGGTGACAACAGTTATACTTTTTTTGACTTTGCAGTTACGAGCAACTTGACTCACAGTTGTAGCAAATATTCAAGTTATCGCTTTATTAGATTTTGTATAATTTAAATTTCTTAGTGACCACCCTAAAAAAAATTCTTAAAGTCGCCACTGATGGTGGTACTAATTTTTTTTTGAGAGAGTTTCAACCTATGATGTCTGCTTCTGATTATAATTCTTTATCATCAGACCAAGACACTAATCAGTTTTTTGTTATAGGCGGGGATTGAACCCCAAAACTCTTATTCAACCATCAAACACTTTACCAGTTGAGCTAATTGGAACCCATATGGTGGTACTAAATAAGTAAAGCTTCCATTATTATTATTTTTTCTCCCCTATCTCTTACTTTTTCATAGTTTCAAAATTTGAGTTTTTACCATAAATCAAAAATTTAAATAATTAGAAGAATCAAGAAAAAAAAGTTGAATTTTACTTTCTCAATTTATTTTAAGATATTTAAAACCCTCTAAATTTTATGTATATAGATAAATCTCTTACTTTTATTTTTTATTTTTTTATGTGGGAAGATAAATATCTTATTTTGATGTTAGTAACTATGAATTGGTTGTATTACAATTGCTTATTTATTTTACAGTTATTTAAATTTTAATAGATTTTGTATGACAATTATTGTTATTTATAATTTTATTTTATATTTTAGGTTTTTTTTAATATTTTCATTGTCTTTTGATCTTGCGCCCTCTAGATTGAAATACTGGCCTCGCCACTAGCGTGTGATTAGCTATCAACTATTTTTCAAGACCCTCGACTAACAACCAAACCACCAATGTTGGTCGAGAACTGGTTGGAAACTACATAAGTTGTTGGCTTGGCAAAGTTTTGACTAGTTCCATCAACTTTGATCGGCAAATGAACACACTAGTGGATAGGTTTTAAAATAACTTTACTCAATTCTATATTAAACTCGAATCTTTTTTTTGGAGACTTGCAGAACAAATGCTGGATTAGAACAATCACTCCATTTGGCAATTGGCTTTCAGCTGGATTTTCAGGGATTATTTTATGGTAAACTCCTCAGATTTGATTACTGTGGTTCATCAACAGAGTAGCCACTCGAATCTTTTCGCAGTAGTAGTGTGGTTTGTTTTGAACTAGGGGTGTCAAATGGGTGGGTTTGGGGTGGGCATAATTGGGTTGGGTATATAAAACTCATTTACCTATTAAAACCCATTTAATTAATTGCTTCTAACCCAAATCCAACCAAATCCAATTATAATGGGCAAACCCCAATTCACCCAATTAACCAATTATCAAAATTACCAAAATGCCCCTAAAGTGAAAATGACCAAAGTACCAAAATATTTTAGTTTGCATTTTTTAAATGACACATCAACATTTTAATTTTTAAAAAAAGCCACGTTAGACAATTAAAAATAAAATTCTGAATTTATAATTTTTAAAAATTTAATTAAATTAATTTTTTAAATCTTAAAATTAGATATTTGTATCTGGGTTGAGAGAGAGAGAGAGAGAGAGAATGATCTGGGTTTAGAGAGAGAGAGAGAAGGGCTGAGATGTGGCCGGCGGTGATCAGGTGGTTCGACTTTGGCTTCAACTTCTCTTCGAGTGGTTTGGCTTTGGCTTGAAGATCATCACTGATGCCAAAATCTTCATCCATCAGAGGAGGCAGGTTTAGATTAAATGGCTAGACCCTTGTTGCCACGGCAATCATCAAATGCAACAAGGTTCATGATCTTGACCCTTGTGATCAAATTTGAAATGACCCTGGGCTCACTAAAATGCTTGAGGTCGAGGGTTTTTTTCTAGGATCAGAGCTCAAAGAAGGCGTAGATACACCATGGAGACAGATGGTTTAGAGGACGAGGAAGTGGTGGTGAATGAGGTTTATGGTGATTGTGGTGGTGCTGGCGAGTGTGGGGTTCTGGGAGACTGGGTTTGAAGCTGTTGGGTTTCCGACTAAAACGTGATTGGAGGCCGAGAAAATGAGGGAAAATGAAAACCCTCGTGAAACATTGAAACGTCTGAGGGCTTTTTTTTTTTTAATTTATTTATGGGAAAGGTTGGGTTGAATTTGGGTATATTGTTTTTGGGTTATATGGGTTTCAATGGGTTTTTAGTTAAAATCCAATAATCACTGGGTCTAATTGGGTTGATTCCTATTTAACCCAACTAATAATTGGGTGTGTTTGGGTTCAATTAGAGTGGGTGGGTTTAGGTGGGCAAATGAGTTTGGGCTTACTTTGCAACCCCTAGTTTTGAACAGAAGAAACAAACCTTGGCTTAAAGAGGATTGTCTTTCCACTCAAAATTTTTTTGAAGCAACTACTACCCTCATCAGATTTTCAGAGAAAATTTGGTTGTCGCCAACCTTGCTCAACACCTCCAAATGTCAGATAGAAGGCACCAGCACAGATTGAATTTAAGACTAACCATGGTTGTCAAAATCGGGATCTTACGTAAGATCGTTGGAGGTAGGTGGGATCGTAGATCGTAGGATCGGATCGTGATTCGTAAGATCTTACATTATTTGAGAAAAAAAAAAAAACAAATTGGTATGTTAAATAATCACATAAATTATACATTCACAAAAAATAAAAAATTTGCATCTATTTGATGTAATTACCATGCATCATTACATCCATTTGTAAGTATCATTTAAGATGTCAAAAATCTCAAAACGTAACACTCTATTGGAATGTTATTTTTTGTTTTTTTTCAAATAACACTCTATCTCGTTATATTAAAATAGCAAAACTTGATCTATTGGAATATTATTTTTCATTTGGGTCCAACTGAACTTTCTGTTAAGTTAAAGAAGATTACAAGAAACCAAAATCGTTTAGAATCGTCAGAATCGTACGATCCTGAACGATCGCTAAGATCCTTGAAAGATTTAGATCGTTTTGGGCAGGTGAGATCATAAAATCATAGGATCATAAGATTCAGATCGGGATTTTGACAACCATGAGACTAACTATGATGGAGCCATGTTTGATGATTTGGATGAAGTTGGAATCAGGATTGTTGTGCGAAATGGAAAGGGGAAGGTGATGGCATCTCTCTCTCCAAGAAGATTGCCAAGCCCTCTTACGTGGAATTACTTGAACTATTGGCGGCTAGAAGGGCGGCTCAGTTTGTTCAGAAGCTCGATTTCTGCCATTCTATTTTCGAAGGGGACTTGATGTTGTTTTTAAATCCCTCAAAATGGAGAATTCTTCGCACTCTGTTTTAAGTCACATGGTAAAAGACACAAGGTCTATTGCGGGTTTTTTACAAACACATTTCTTCTTTCATATTAGGAGGTAGGGAGTTGCTCATGCTTTAGCCAAATGAGCTAAATTTTCTTTTCTTTTATTAGTCTGGATGAAACATACCAGACACTTCTTTTCTTGTTTCTGGCTTTCTGCGGATTTTCCTACCTTGAATAAAGTTGCCTAGTTTGGTTTCTTTAAAAAAGAAGAAGTTTTTTTTTAGGCAAGCTCATGATAGAATGAAATAGTTGTAGACTTAATAATATCTTAGTCGTCTAACTCTTAAAAAGTTAAAATAGTTTAGCTTACAGATTTGTCATGACCAAAATATATCATTGGTCGTTAAAGTTTACAAAGTGTGCACATTTGGTCTCAGAAATTTAAAAAATGAAGAAGAAAAAGAAGCTCTTATTAGGTGGAGAGTTGGTGAGATATGGCTTGCAATGGGGTAAAAGTTGAACTAAAAGCTTAATTAAAAAAATAAGTGTTGAGGTATAAAATTGTGAAGAAAGCAAATCTAATGTGGCACAATTTTCCTTTTTTTTTTTGTTGAGAAAAACGACTTGCTACTTTATTGAAATTGGTTTGCCATGTTGGGTACATCTTGATGAACAACAGTAAATAATGGTGTAGGGACTTCCTCCGTCCAGACTACATAGTTAGATACATTGATAGAGTATATTGCTAAACAATGTGCTAATCTATTGCCTTCTCTTCTACAATGAGAGTATAGCAATTTTGAATAACAGTTTGAAAAAACAATGGCATCCTGCAGTAGTGGCTCCACTGAAGCTATAAATTGACCCCCTGCTTTGAGTGAGTTAATTATAAGTTCAGAATCGCCTTCAAGTATGCTTCTGTGATGCCAATTTCCTGTCCAAACTCCAGAGCCCGTGCAGCTGCAATTACTTCTATCTCAATTGGTTGAAAAGCTGGTGCAGTGCTAAAGATGCAATAACAGCCCCTGAGTTATCCCGGATTACCACCCCTATCCCGCTCTTGTTTTCCTGTCTGAAGATCATGCCGTCAAAATTTATTTTGAAACCAGTTACATTAGGAGGCTTCCACTTCGTCCTTGGTCATGGCAACGCTGGGGGTTGAGGAGGAATTGTGGCCATAAACTCATCAAGTCTCTCCTTCGCCTGGGCTGTGATCAGGTCCAATGAATAGAAAGGTCTATGAAGCCGAGCCTGGTTTCTCTAGTGCCATATACCCCACGTCGTCATCGCAAAAAGCTCCGGACTGCCATGGTTGTTGAGTATCCAAGATAAAAGCTCCTTGAAGTTTGTGGGTCTTATATTCTGGCAAGCGCTCCACTCCGAAGCTGTCTATACCGAACTGAGCTTGCGGCATGACCATAGTGCGTGTAACGTGGTCTCCTCTTCCATCACGCACCGTTTGCACAGTGCATTTTCAGAGATATGTCGCCGATTCAGGTTTGCTTTTGTAGGGATAGCTTCACGGCAAGCTCGGCACACAAATTTTTTTACCTAATTTGGAACTCTCAAAACCCAGATTCTATGCCAAAAACTCCTTTCCTCCACCTGTGTTTCCAACTCCCCTGTTTCTTTAACCTCGCTCTTCAATAAATGGTACTCGGATTTACAGGTGTATTTCCCAGTTTGTGTCCATGGCCAAAACAATTTATCTTCGGTTGGATATCTTGACAGCGGAATTGATTTTATGAGGGCAGCTTCCTTAGGTACAAATATGCCATCAATAACATCTTCATCCCAAGTCCTTGTGTCTTCTTTGATGAGTTTGTCAACCGTGGCTTCCTCCCAGCCCTCCAAAACAAGTGATAGTAATCTGTTAGTGGGCTTAGTTGGTAGCCATGCATGATGCCACACCTTGACTTTTTGCCCATTACCTATTCTCCAACATGCTCCCCGTTTTATCACATCACGACCATGGAGTATGCTTTTCCAAGCATATGAACCTCAACTTGATTCCGCCACCTCCATAATCGTGCAATTTGGAAAGAAGCGAGGTTTGTTATTTTTTGACCCGAGGCTTCTTCATACAACGATAGAAGTTCCAACACCTTGCTGCATTCTTCGGAATTAGCTCTACAAAAAAGAAGGCTATCATTTGCAAAAAACAAATGGGTTAGTTTGGGTCCTCTTTTGCACAAATTGAAACCTTGGATATCACCATTGCTTGCTACCTTATTGATTAAGCCATGAAAGCCCTCTGTGCAAAGGAGGAAGAGAAAAGAGGAGAAAGGATCTCCTTTTCTTAGACCTCTTGAGGGATGAATCAGACCCTTTGGTTCTCCATTCACTAGTATAGAATAGGTGATTGTTTTCACACACACCATAATAAGCCCAATCCACTTTTCAGAAAAACCAATCTTCGCATCACATTTTCTAAAAACACCCATTCAACCTTATCATAGGCTTTACTCATGTCAAACTTCAGTGCCATAAAACCCGTTGCACCTGAATTAAAATTTTTCATACAATGTAGTGTCTCGAAGGCAATAAGGATTTTAGCGAAAGTTGATTGGTTTTCATTTATGACAGAATTGAGGAATTTTTTCAGCCTATTAGCGAGGACTTTTGCAAAGATTTTGTAAAGTATATTGCATAAACTAATAGGGCGATATTCTGACACTAAGGTTGGGTTTTTCTTTTTTGGGATTAGAGCAATAAAGGTATGACTCAACGGGTTTGGGAGAGTACCTGAATTTAACCAAGATAGCACCGAGTGAGTAACATCACCTTCAATCATGGGCCAGAAATGTTGAAAAAACAAAGGGGGCATTCCATCTGGTCCAGGAGCCTTCATTGGTGCCATTTGTTTCAAAGCTTGGTTACTACCCATTTCTCAAATCTGCTTGTCAATTCTTTGTTCATGTCTTCAGTGAT
Organism: Quercus glauca; assembly: GCA_023736055.1. Classification (NCBI taxonomy): domain Eukaryota; kingdom Viridiplantae; phylum Streptophyta; class Magnoliopsida; order Fagales; family Fagaceae; genus Quercus; species Quercus glauca. The sequence continues at coordinate 20,162,169 of CM043315.1, forward strand.
CAGTTGAGGGATATGGTGTAGAGCTTATTGGTGAGTGGTCGGACTTGAGGTAGTGAAGAGTTCACTATAGTATTTGATGAGGACATCTGCTATTTCATTCGGCCCTTCCTTCCATACTCCTTGGATGTCATTTATTCCCATAATCACATTTTTCCTATATCGGTGGGATGCACGACTACCGAAAAATTTTGTATTTCCATCTCCATTTTTCAACCAAAGAATACGGGAGCGTTGATTCCACATCCTTGTTTCTCCGTTCCACAACTCATTTATCTCTCTTTGCAATTCTTTTATCCGTACATTGCTACCAGTTCTCAATGCCAAGGCTTCCTCTTCAACTAGCATGTCCCTCTTCTTTTTTAACTCCTTCCTTACATTGCCAAAGACATTGTAATTCCACCATGATAAATCTTTGCCACACTTTCTATTTTTCCAAGGATTTCCTTATTCAGATCTAGTGATACACATGATCTCCATGCTGCTTCAACCACCTCTCCACACCTACTATCAGACAACCACATCTCCTCAAATCTGAAGGGTTTTTTATAGGATGGAATTTCTATACCTATTGGGTTTATAAGCAACAGGCAATGATCTGAAGAAAGACAAGGTAGGTGGTGAACTCGAGTGCCAAGGAACCTTAAAAACCACGGGTTGGTTGCTAATCCGCGGTCTAATCTCTCCCAAATTGAGTGTCCATCATTATAATGTCTTCTCCATGTGAATTTTGGGCTACTAAAACCCAAATCCATAAAACCGCACTTGTCTATAACATCCCGGAAGGCTTGCATTTGACTATTTTCACGGTTTGCTCCTCCCATATTTTCTTCCTATCTTGTTATTTCGTTAAAATCCCCAGCACACAGCCAAGGAATGTGTGGCTTATCATTTAGGGTTCAAAACTTTGTCCACGCCTCATGCCTTCTATTTGTCATTGGTTCACCATAGAAACCTGTGAAACGCCGTTCTTGAGGTGTATTCTTCTCAATAAGTGCATCAATACAATACTTTGATGAATCTTCTACTGTGACTTGAATATCTTCCTTCCACAACAGAACTAAACCACTGCCTCTTTGGCCACTGGGTACTGACCATTTATTTTTGAAATCAAAATTGCGTAACACTTCATCTAGCCTTGCATCGTCTGTTCATGTCTCGGCTAAAAACACAACAACAGGATCTTTTGTCCGGATATAATCTCCAAGCTCTCTTACTATATGTGGGTTCCCAAGCCCACGACAGTTCCCAATTAAGAGAATCATTGCATTGGGCGGGATTGAACATCAGCCTCCTCCAAAGTAGAAGAAATAATCTCAACAGAAACCGCGCGATTTTGGCTTAGTAAACCATTGGGATGGGAGAGTTCCTCATAAACTCTTTTGGTCGATAGCACTGATTCAACTGTGCTTTTGATTCTGTCCGTCTTATTTGGTTCATCTGCCTTGTTCAACCGTTTCCGTGATCCTTGTTGCCTTGGAGGTAGTGTTTTCTGAGTTTCAGTTATGGCTGCACGTGTGGTTGCATGGGTTACGGCCCCTTGGACATGAGAAACCCTAGCTGCCTCCTTTACTTCTTCAGTAATCACGTGCTCCTTAATTGAGATATCAGCATTCAATCAGTCATTTATTGTGCATGGCCCGGTCTTTAAGTTTGACAAACCCGCATCAATTTCAGCGAGCTTAGAAGGGAAAGTATTATTGGCCAACGGTTCTTTTGGGTCAATAATAGACTTTGCTACCTTTTTGGGAGAGTTTAAAGCCGGATTTATAGCTGGTGGGTTGGCAGATCGTGTTTCTTCAGGTGGCAATTCAATATTCTTTGATTCACAAACCACGTTCTCTAATTTATTCACCAATAACTCCACCTCATCATTATTTTGCGCCAAAACCGTGGGAGAATTATGCTGTGAAGCTGTAACCGACCCCATTAATTGAATCATTGACTGCTCCTCTCTGTTCTGTTCCACGTCAGCGGGTGCCGTTTTAGATGGAGGGGCCTTCCTGATGTTTGCCTGAGCTGGCCGTGAAGGAAACGGAGACCTTTTGGTGGCCGAGCTTCCATTTTTTTTGTGAAAGAAGCCTGGCACTGAAATGACATTTTTTTGTATACGACTTGCAGGTGGTGCGCGAAGCCAAGGTCCATATTGCTGTTCTTCAACTTTGAGTGAGCCTTCACTGTCCAACCACACCTCACAGTCCCTATCGTCATGGTTAAGACAGCCACACCAATAGCAAATATTGGGTAGGCGCTCATATTTGAAAGAGACCCACTTTTCTTTGCCTTGTCCAATTGACACCATTCTTCCTCGACTTAGTGGATGAGTGACATCCACACTGACTCTTACCCTCATGAAACTCCCCCCATTCATCTCCGTTTTAGTCTTTGGAATGATCGTGCCAACAGTACTACAAATCCCTTCTGCTACCTTTGGATTGATGAATCTCACTAGGATGTCATATACCTGCACCCAAAATGATGTATTACTGAATTTCAAATCCTCAATTTGTGTGTCCTTATCATACCGTTGCAACACCAGAAGTTGTTTATCGAAGCTCTAAGGTTCATTTGAGAGAATGGAGTCCACTTCTTGTTCATTATCAAACGTAAAGAGGACTATGTGATTGCCCATATTTTTGACTTTGAAACCATTCTTTGATCTCCACAATGGCATGAAATTCGAAGCAATAGCTTCCATATTCAGAGCCCTTCTTGTGTAGAATTTGCCAGCAATGATAAATTCTGGGCGTAGCCATTTCCTCCTCAAGATTGAAGGTTGGCCCTTCTCTGTCAGAAATTGACAAACCTTTACAATGGTTTGTGAGTTCATCCATGATTACACTGTTTTCCAAACCCCCCAAAGAAAAAAACCACTAACATTAAGGATAAACTTGTTATCCTAAGAGACAAAAGCACCTACAAGTAGGGACACAATATTCTACAGCCTAGTGGAAGCTCACAGAGAAACCACTAGTGACAAAGAAATCTTTCTAATGTGGCACAATATTAGAAGGTCAACACAAAATCAAATGCGTCGGTTATATAGTATTTATAGATGAACATTATTGGTCAATTTATTAAGTGTTGTTAGTCTTATTGCCTATGTAGCTACTTGAGTAACGGCTTGATATTTTTTGTATGAATTAGGAGGCAATGTTGTATTAAAAAATTATACATCTTCCCAAACCAAATGGAATCTTAACCCATCCCCCCACCTCCAGCAGTGGCTCCTTCCTCATTCGGATCAAACAGATCCCAAAGATCTCCATCATCAGTCAGACTTCGATACTAGTTCTCATTGTTCTCATTCTATCTCTCTACTTATTTGTTGTAGTTGAAGAAAGTCCTTGAAAGTTGAAAGTCAACTTTTGTATGCCAAAATCTATATATTCAATCATCATCGTTACAAAAATAACGCCTATCGTGATATCGTCCTGCTATCTTGCACAGTTGCACATAATATGTACGAGATTGAGATGAATAACATTAAGGGCACGTTTGGTAGACTGTAATAGACATTGTAATGTAATAGATATTCCTATGGTATAAATATTCGGTTGTTTGGTTATGTTTTTATTACAATGAATAGTTATTCTTTATGAATAGCTATTCTTCAAAATGAGGAATAACTATTCCTTATCAAAAGTATTGAATATCTATTCATTCACCTTATATAATAATTTTTTTAAAAAATTTCCTAAAAAGCCATTAGTTGCCACATGGCCCACATCTTCAAAATGAAAGAAAATAAATTTTCCTTGTTGTTAATTATTAGCACTATTTGGAACACCCTAAAATAAGTGTATTTTAGGAAATTTGACTTAAAAATGATTTAATTATACATTCTTTTTTTATTCTACTAAATTGTGGATGCATATTCAGAATTCTATTCCTAAAAGGTCACCAAACTAATGAATAGTAATACTTATTACATTCTAAGTTAATATATTCCTTGTAATACTTATTCTTATTCCCATGTAATAATCATTATAGTGTACCAAACGTGCCTTAATAGTAGAGGGCTAAAGGCCACTCAATGTTGTTGTCTGACCCTTATTGAAGCTTTATTTCGTCGTTGATTTATGTGATTATGGGTAGCTGAGCTTTAGGGATTTAGTTGTGGGGAAGGAGTACATGTGAACTCTGGATGCAGTGGAGTTTTAGGAATTTAGAAACATTTTTTAATATTAAAAACATGAGAGATGCTACGTCTACAATATTTTTACAACAAATTATAGATGGTTAGTTGTTATTGGTTCAAATTTGAACCTAACACTAAGATTACTTTTTTGCTCCAACAATAACAGCCAGTTATAACTTGCTACTTAAGATTTATTATAAAAATGTTATGAATATATCATTTCTCTAAAAATAAAGTCTCTCGTTGTGGGTTTTGCCCCTAATATATATATATATATATATATATATATATATATATATACACACACATACACAATAGATGAAGAAATCTAACATAATAACCCCAAAAAAAAAAAAAAAAAAAAAAAAAAAAAAAAAAAAAAACCCACTATTGGTTGATCAAAAATAGCATCAAAGGTAAACCCCAAGTTCTTTGTATTTGTAGCGACAAATCTTGATGTTGAAAGAATATTTCTTGGGTCGTGCAATTTGATGACTTTTTTTTTTTTAATAATAATAATAATAATTTTTTAATGGGAGTATAGAACATATTAAGTATGTGAATTTGTTTCTCAAAAAAAAAAAAAAAAAAAGTATGTGAATTTTTGATGAACTAACATTCAGAAAACATTTTCATTTCCTTTGTCATTTTTCTTTTTTTGGACAATGCTTGTTTTTTTGATTATTTAAGATTACTAGTTGTATGATTTAGAGCTAAAAACATTGCTTATAAAAATAATCCTGACAAGCTTAGCGCTTTAATATACCACTTTGAAAATTTCTTCATTGAAAGGGATACAAAAAAAGAAATCATATTCTTAAAATATTTTATTTAATTAACTTATTTAATATAATTTCAACAACAACAATTTTGACAGTAATTTGATTATTAATTATGAACACGAATTTGTGAAATGCTAAAAAAATTTAACTGAGAGAATATAATTAAGTTTGAAGGTGAGTCTGATATCAGCAAATGTTTCACGTTTGAAATAAAATTAAACAAACAAATTCTAAACTTTTAATAGATAGGTGACAGGTTCAATAACATTCCCCAAGCAAATACATCATCATGATCCATCAAACGCTTTCACAGTAACTCCCAAAATTTGCCACATTTACTTGTCACTAAACCCATCTTGGTTATAAATCTTTCCTAGGTCAAGAGAGATAAAATCTTGATGAAAAAGATTTTAAGTAGTTTATCTGTTTATGCATTCACATCCAAGGTCAGTGAAATTTTGGCTATTTTAGCACCGCCTTTTGATATGAATATATTTATGGGCTTCAAGGGGTATTGAATTATGAGGGTGAGCAGGAATTGATGGGCTTCATGAGCTATGTAAGGAGTATAAAACTGAAAAATGAGCATGTTTAAAGTTGGGTTTTTGTTTAAGCGAACTGGGCTTCCTGCGTAATGATAATTGAGTTAGGTCCTTTATCAACAAAGGAGGGGCTTTATAGGAATTGAGAATTGCAGTGAACAGGTCAAATCGATTTGCATCAATAATAGCAACGCGATGAACTAGGCTGGGATTTTGAGTCCTATTTATTAGAAGCATCAGGCATGATGAAAGTACGATTCTCTCTGATCGATTTGGAGAAGTCATCGATTAAAATTCACTTGGACAAACTCTTAATACAAAAATGAGTGACACCATAACCTAAGTCCAATTTTACCCATTCCGTTTCAAAAATTAAACGTCCAAATTACCCCTTAGGTGGGCTGCTGGGCTTTATTAAGCAGCCCAAGTAGAAGCTTCTTCGTTTTAGGTGGGGCTGCTGGACAATTGGCCTTTTTCAAAATCTACATGTCATACAGACTACAAACCATATTACATTCTGAACTCAAAATCTAGTCCCACCGTCAAAATATATGATTCTCGAATCAAACTTTTTTTGCCATTGTTGTTTAGATCAAAACCTACGACCTGATTCTCCATACATACCTTTCAAACACACGAGTTTAACAAAAATATTTAATTATAATACAGTACTAGATATAAGATGATAATTTTGTGTTGCAAAATTGGGTTTTACCACTAATCAGCCTTTATAAAAGACGCGAACATAACACAATATTTGATTTAAATAAAACATTATTAAAACGAAGAATGTAGTTCTCCAACGTCCAAATACAACATAAAGGTTGCACCGGATAGCGAGGAGAACGTATATCTGGGCTTCAATTAAACATAGCTGCACACACACACAATTTAGTGTAAGCCAAATTAAGCTATCCAAAGAATATGAAGCCCTTCCAAATAGATTAATAATAAGCACCCAAATGGAGAAAAAAAAAAGTTCAGGAAAAAACAGTAAATTGGGAGTACTAGAATGAAACTCAGTCCCTTAGATGTTCATAAAGTTTGCGATCATTACCGCAAATCATTACAGGTCTGTAGACTCATCACCGTAACTCATAATAGACTCCCATCTTAAAAATAATTGATAAAAACGAATTTAATTTTCAATAAAATGTGGGGAAAATATTAGGATTTGAAATAAATAAGATATAGTTGCTTCAGTGTTCTCCCAAAGCAAAAGAAGATACGTTGAGAGATAAATAAAACAAAAACAACACGATCGATATTGCTTCAAGGGAACGAGTCATGTGGGAATGGGTAAATCCACACTGACCAGATAATGAAGCCTCTTTACATCAGAACAAACATGTTTTAGAAAAACAAAAACAGAGGAAGAGAAATTGTGGGATTCTGAAAACAGTTTTTGAGAACTATTTCTAGCGAGGCGGAGGAGAAGGCTACAAGCTCAGCTCTGTGAAAACCCTAATTGCCGAAGAGGGAGAGGCGCTTGGGAAGGTGTTGGACTTGGTGGTTGCTTTTATAGAGGGAATGGAGGAGGGATCGGACGGTTGATGTATGATCTCTTTATATGTCCGGCTGATATTCCACGCACTCGTTTTTTCCCCTAATTTCGTTGAATCACAATGAAATTACAAAATTATCCCTCAGCAGTCAGGCCTTTTTCTCTTCCATTTTCATGTTTCTCACTCTCTTTTTTTTTTTTTTTTTGAAACTTTTCTCACTCTCTTTTATAAATGTTTTTTTTTCTTTTTTAATTTTAAATTTTAAATTTTAAATATGGAGTAATTAAGGCCCTGTTTGGTCCCTAAGAACTCATATTTTGTTTTCATTTTCATTTTTTTATCCATTTTCTGCATCTTAGAAAAAAAATATGGAGTGCCCTATTTGACACCAATTCTTACATAAAATAAATAAATAAATAAATAAATAACAACCACAAAACACCCACAAACTTCAGTATTTTTATGAAATTGTCACTAAACCCGTTCAGCTAAAAGTGAAAATGTTAAAAAGTTGTTTCCATATGTTTTCATTCTCACATTTTTGTGGGTATTGAAAATGAAAATGAGAATAAAAAACATACCCAAACAAGTTTTTTTATTGGTGGGTACTACATAAAGCAGTAAATGAAAACAAAATAAACTTTAGGCGAAAACTACGTTTTCGTTCCTATTTTTCACGCGATTCCCACTTTGGTCCCTAACTTTTATTTCCACCGCTTTTAGTCTATATCTTAAAAAACGTGTCTCGTTTTTGTTCTTACCGTTACATCAGAGACGGGAAATGCACACGTGGCAAACAGAGTGCGCTGTTGGGACACTAAAAGCTGACGTGACCATTAAAATAGTATTAAAAATAATTATTTGGTATTTTTAAATAACACATCAGCATTTTAATTAATAAAAAATTAAAAAACCCAAAAAATAAAAAGCTAGGCCAGAAAATAAATAAAGAATTTAAAATAAACATTAATCTAATTAATTTTTTTTTTCTTACTTTTCTTTTTTTTTTTTTTTTTTCCCGTAAGAACATACATCCTCAAGCCCAGAAATGAAGAACACACAGGTAAGAAGAGAAAACAAAATCAAAAGCACCCACATCACAATAGCCAAAAACCCAAGCTTTAACATTCTAATCCTCAAAATTGTACCTCATTTTCTCGGCTACCAAACAAAAACACATACAAAAAAAAAGTGTCATTTAAGCTATATAACCACATCAACCTCACAAAAACTTAACCTTTTCCATTACCCACATCACAAATAACCAAGAACCCAAGCTCCAAATCCCCATCATCGAAAATTTTCCCCCATTTTCTCAGCCACCAAACAACCCCACCAATTTTTTTTTTTTTAAAAAGCTCAAAGGTGAGATTCGAGAATCACCACGGGCTTCGAGCAGGCCCAGTCGCTCTGGCGCTCCTCGAGCTGCTTCGCCGCGGTCTCCCGAACCACCATCGGCGGCCCGTGCATCACACTGCGGCTGCTGGCTTGACGAAGGAACCGCGTGGCTCGACGGAGGCTCTGGCGCTGCACGAATCGGTGTTGATGATTGGGTTTTCTCTGGGGTTTGTTGAGGATTTGTGGTCTAGAATTTATGGATTTTGGTTTGATGATTGGGTTTTGTTTTGTTTTTGATGTTGGATGATTTAGATGTTTTGTTGTTGATCTGGTTGAGTTTTGATTTACTGGTTTTGGAGATATGTTTGGGATGAAATTCTATGTATTTAGTTGAATTTGTGTTATAAGAAATGTTGGAAAAGAAAATCTTTGAGTACTATGTTCTTCGTTCTTGTGATCTGGGGTTGTGTTCTTGTAATCTGGGTTTAAGTTCTTGTTTATTCAAGCTCAGGGGTGTAATCTGGGTTGTGTTCTTTGAAGTTCTTGTAATCTGGGGTTGGGTTCAAGCTCAGGGGTTTGGTTTTTTTTTTTTTTTTTTTTTTTTAGATCCGAATCTTAAGTTAATGTTTATTTTAAAATTTTTATTTATTTTCTGGCCTAACTTTTTATTTTCTGGGCTTTTTAAATTTTTTTTAATTAAAATGCTGATGTGGTATTTAAAAATGCCAAATAATTATTTTTAATAATATTTTAATGGCCACGTCAGCTTTTAGTGTCCCAACAGTGTACTCCGTTTTCCACGTGTGCATTTTCTATCTCTGATGTAACGGCAGGAACAAAAACGAGACACGTTTTTCAGGATAGGGACTAAAAGCAGTGGAAATAAAAGTTAGGGACCAAAGTGGAAATGAGTGAAAATGTAGGGACGAAAATGTGGTTTTCGTCTAAACTTTATTTTTAGAGGAACCAAACATGGCCTAAGTTTTTTTTTTTTTTTTTTTTTTGAGAATTAATTAAGATAGTTAATTGCATTCATTAGGCATGTGTTATTACTTGCTATTGATACTCGTTTTTGTTGGCTCAACAGTAGAAATGCCCAATAGCAAGCAAAAATAAAGAAGAAAAGAATAGAAAAGCAAAATAGAAGCAGATGTGTCATAAAAGCCCAAAGAAGATAGAAAGAAAAAAAAAAAAAAAGCCTAGTGGGCTAACTTGGCAGGAAATAACAGCAAGCAGGCTCATAGGCACAATAAAAGGTAAAAGCGAAGCAAATGGGCCATAAAAACCCAAAGAAAAAAGAAAGATGAAAATAAAGTCTAGTGGGCTAGCAGGCCCACAAACGCAATAAGAGGTGAAAGTGAGGTAAACGGGTTGTGAGAGCCCAAAGAAAGATGGAAAGCTTAGTGAGTTAGCATGGCCACAGGCACAATGAGAGGTAAAAGAAAAGTAAAGTGAAAGCTAATGGGTCGTAAAGGCTCGAGGAAGGAAGAAAGAAAGGGATAAAAGCTCCATGGGCTAGTATGGCAGGAAGTCTTGCCAAGCAAACCCATTAGCCCAAAAATGGATAAAAGGAGACAAAGCAAGCCCAAGAAGAAGGCTCATGATGTTCTCTCCATAAAGGATAAACATGGGTAGAAGGGACACGCAGCAAGATGAAAACAAAACTAACTTGCAATGGCAGAAATGGTGTGGGAATGAAAGAAAACAAAAAGAAAGAAATAGTGGAGGAAGCATGCAACGGTCGAAGCACCACCAACTTGTACCCAACAAATACAAGAGAAGTGGCCCCATGGTCAAGGGATTTAGAGGGCGTGGTTTGGTTGGAGGGGGGGGGGGGGGGAAGAGCCCATTTTCAATTTCCAGATAGGGACTCTTTTAGGGAAATGCCACTTGATGCATCCTAGAGAGGTAGGTAAGGAAAAACCCCAAGGCCTTATCCATTCAAACAAAGAGGAAGGCTCATACCAAGATCGAACAAAAGGGAAATTTTGCATGTAACAAGTAGTGGAAGAAAGAGAATACACTAGGCACGTCAAGTAGTGGTAGTGGACGGGCAACCAATGGGTTGGTGGGCAACTCCAAAGGGGTGTCCACCGCAAACCAGAAACAGTTGGTGAAGCTTTAGGGGTAAAATAGAGAAATCCCATAAGATTAACCCTATATAAATAGGACCAGTAGCCACAAATGGGAAAGGGGAGGAACGAAGGTAGGAAAAACAGAGAGAATTGAAAGAAAAATAACAAAGAAGAGAGAAAGAGCAAAGTGAAAAGAAAAGAGAGCAAGCACGGTAAAAAGGCATGCATCAATAGGATATCTTTTTCCTCCCTCTTAAGTAAACTCACTCTTTGAAATTCCAGAAGCAGCAACAAGTAGCCATCTAGGCCCATTCCCCATAATGCATAACTTTAATGGCATAGCCCAATAGTAAGGTTGTTCAGGTTCGGGTTCGGGTCCTCTTTGGTTCACTTCTTACGAGAAGATTCAACATTTTGCTCTCATTACAAACTTTTGCACATAATAACTTCACCTACTGGAAATTTATTATATTTTGCTGTATCAGTTGTTCTACTGCAGTATCTTTAGTATATTTTGTGGTATTAGTTGCTTTGTTGTAGTATCTTTATTATATTTTGCTGTAGTATCTTTATTATATTTTGCTGTATCAGTTGTTCTGTTACAACATCTTTAGTATATTTTGAGATATCAATTACTCTACTGTAGTATCTTTATTATTTTTTGCTGTATCAGTTGTTCTGCTGTAGTATCTTTATCATTTTTGCGGTACCAGTTGCTCTGCTGTAGCCTCTTTATTATATTTGCCGTATCAGTTGTTCCGCTAACTGAATGTTCTTGTTGTAACTAATCCATTTGCTACGGCTAACTTTCTGCCGTAAGACATTTACTCTTAAATCCATGAAACGTGTGCTAATGTTAGCGGAGTAAAGTGCATATGTATTTGTTTATCTCTGTTGTTTCCATTCTTGGATGCTAGGCTTGCGCACAGACTGGCTCACAACACGGTCTTGCTTGAGTATTGGGTCAGGCCCAACTTCCCGACCCACAGCAAAATGGGCCTAGGTGTAGCGAGGCAGGCCTCAACCCGTTGACACAAAAAACCCACCTACACTTACTTATCAACCAGACATAAAGTTTCTAAGAAAAAAAAAAAAAACGGAAGTATTTTTTCCCAAAAAGTGTTGGACAAATGCATCTTAGTTCAAAAAACATTAGATAATCAACAAAATATTAGACAATTTTTTGAGCAAATACCTTTTTTCTTTTTTCTTTTTCTATTTTGGTACTCATTGCAAGTGGTTGAAGTTATATTTTGATGTAATAGTTCAAAGTGATAGTTTGAAGCGGTATCTGACTTCTTGGATTATTGCATGGATTCAGAAATGACTCACTTAAGAAAACTTTTTATAGAAAATGCAAGTTATAATGAAAATGAAAAATTATATGTGAAATTCAAAGTTACTTTTTTTTTTTGGTAAAAAAGGAATTTCATTAAAACTAGAAGGAAGCCCCAAGATCAAAACAGAACCTGCTGCAATACACACCACGGCTATTAGCCTCCAAACAAGGAAATAAGTCCACAGACGGACTGGAATACAGAATAAAATCAGCATCTAAACTGATACCTAAGTTGGCAAGACAGTCAGCACTCCTATTAGCTTCCCTGAAGACATGCCTTATGGTAGAATGGGGAATCAAAGAAATCAAGTGTCTGCAATCCTCCATGATGGAAGACACAACAAAATTTGGGTTACCTTGGAGATTAAGGGTATCAACAATAGACTTTGCATCTAGCTTTATGATGACTGCCTGAACATTCAGCTGCTGACACAACAGAAGCCCATCTCGGAGTGCCCATAATTCAACGGTGAAGCTATTGGCTATGCCTATTCTTCTTGCAAAACCCCCAACCCAATTCCCATCCTCATCTCTTAAGAGACTGCCACCTCCAGCTAGGCCTGAATTCCCCCTTGAAGCTCCATCCACATTTAATTTCCTCCAGCCGTTTCTTGGTTTTTCCCACTTTATTTGCTTCATGATTCTGTGCTTGGACATCAAAACCTTACCGGCACAGTGAGTGCACTCCACTGCTTTATAGGCAATATCCCCATCAATTTTCGGATTCAGCTTCTTGTTCTCAAAAACTAAAAGATTTCTACCTTTCCAAATCATCCAAACTGCAAACATAAAGACTTGGTTCCATGGGGCTTGGCTAGCCACACGCTTAATTTTGGAAGAACAATTACCAAATAACCAATCCTGAAGGTTGGAAGAGAAAAAGGTACTATTCGAAAGGTGTACACCCAACTGATGCCAAATTTTTTTAACCACATGGCAGTCCCGAAGAGCGTGCAATATGGATTCAGAATTGTTGTGACAGTGAGGGCACGCTGTGTCTACTAACATCCCTCTAGCTTGAAGACACTCCTTGACACCTACGCTCTGATGCATGCATTTCCATAAGAACATTTTAATCCTGGGCAAGGTGTCTAGCTTCCATATCCACCTACCTTGAAATCCTAATTCAGGCAAAGGATCAATGGCGAGCAAGTAGGCACTGTTGAGCTCGAAGGAGCCTCTCGGTGAAGGCTTCCAGGCCAATCTATCTTCATTCCTCCTAACAAAAGAAATGGGAGTGGCTTGAAGCTCTTTTTTAACTTCTTCAGGCAGCTCTATATGAAGACGATCCCAATTCCAACCTCCCAAGTCAGCAACATCCTTAATTCTAAGATTGGAGGATTCAAAAGTAAGAGGTCCCTGGATGATGTTTCTAAGAGTACCCATGTTTGACCAGCTATCATTCCAAAAACTAAGGCTGCTTTCAAACCCAGGAATCCATTTAATTCCTTTTTTGAAAATTTCTTCTCCTTTCTTCATGCTCTTCCAAGTGCGAGAACAAGGGAGGTTGGCCTCATTCTTGGAATTTAGCCTCTGGTGGGTGCAATACTTCAACCTTAGAACTTTAGCCCATTGGGACTCACCCTCCGTATGGAATCTCCAATTCAACTTAGCAAGAAGAGCTGTGTTCCTTCCTTTGGCAGTTTGTAAGCCCAAGCCCCCTACATCCTTAGGGGTAGTGACCTTTCTCCACCCTACCCAATGCATACTCTGCTTGGTACTAGTGGAATTCCAAAGGAAATTTCTATTAACCTGGTCAATACCCTCCAAAATCCTCCCAGGCAGCAGGTTATTTTGCATCACATAAGCAGGAATAGTGAAATTCAAAGTTACTTAAAACAAGAATTCGATTCTAAGTTATCTTGATCGCCATTGGATTTCAAAAGGCTAAATTTAGGTTGCAAACAAACTAATTCGATGTCTAACTTATTCGAAGGTTTGCATAAATATATCAAAGCCTAAGTTATCACACTTAACACCAAGCTGATTCAAAGCAAACATATTTCAAATTAGCCTAAGCTATCACAATAACACAATGACTTCAATAAGTTCTCTTAATTGTTTGAGATGGTCTTTCTCTTGGAGCCAAGTCTCTTATTTATACTTGATGCTTCATTGATTATTGTTAGCTACCATACCTTGCTATCCTATCAGGCTTAAAGGACACTTGTTGAATTGATAATAGGTGATTGTAACTTCCTGTAACTGTTTTGAAATTTACTGTAACGACATCATTTGTCTTTCATCAAGGCATTGTTTATTGAATTAATAGCACATTTCAATTCCCTTTAAAACATTTTTTTTTTTTTTTTTTGAGAAGCCCTTTAAAACAATTGGTCAACAGTAAAGAGAAGGTATTAAAGGGAAATGCTAACGGGTGCTCTTAGAGTATTGGTTAATAATCCATTTAAAGAAAATTTTTATGAGAAAAAAAAAAAAAAACAATTAATATTTTGGCAGTTTTTTTCGTTTCCCATAAAATTGATATCAAAATTTTCTTAAAATAGATTATTAATTAGTGCCCTAAGGGCACTCGTTAGCATAACCCTTAATTAAATGAGATTGCTGAACATGAAAGCTTTCACAAGATTGCAACCCATTTATTTTTTTGTAATTTTGTAGCTCGTATTGGTAGATGAACCGATATAGAAAACCCCCTTGAAATGTACCATTAAAAATATCAAAGAAAGCACACTATATCAGACGTATTGGCCGATGTCCAAGCATTTTATAGCTCAAAAAAACATTGGCATGTACAAAAAACTATTTAAAAAAAAGAAGAAGCAATTGATAGATATTCCACGTCACCGATTGCCACTCCTTATGTTTTGTCTACCCCCTTTTTTTTTCCCTTTATTTTATGTGCCTTTTTGTTTATATTCCCCCCCTTTCCTGGATTTCCCCAACCCACCCCCACCCTCCTGGATATGCATCAATAAAAGCAATTAACAGAGTCTGGCTATGGTTTTGAGATCTATGTAATAGAAACATGTGCAGGGCACAAGTCAAATGGGATTGATGAAAGTATTAAACATAACTTAGTTCATACAAAAATTGGTATGGAGGTAAGTTTTATCCAGCAAAACTTTCTCTTCAATTAAAATTCATTTTGACAAACTTGAGCTTTATACAAAAATGAAGAGTATCCGTAATTGAAAATCCCAGTCCAACTTATTCACTTTGGGTGCCCATTTAAGCTGGCTCATTTGGGCCATTGAAAGTAGAGGTTTTTTCGTTTTGAACTTTTAAGAGTACAAATATACATAGGATTGGACATTCTCAACAAAAAAAGAAAAAAAAAAAAAAAAGAAGAAGAAGAAGAATAGAATTGGACAAAATAAGGAGTGAAATTAGCGTCTTTAAATTTACCAAATCTTCATGTTGTTGTACCACTACAACCTTACACAACCTTCGAAATTTGATTAAAGACGGGCTAAAAGAAAATTCCACGCAACTGGAAGTATAGTCCATCAAAATAAGGAAATTTTTTTTTTTTTTTTGAGAAGAATCAAAATAAATACTTGGTCCTTGAAGCAAAATACCTTTTTTTTTTTTTTTTTTTTTGGGGGGCGGGGGGGGGGGGGATAAGTAAGGAGATAGTTGATTAGATATTAATAAGTTAGTATGTTACAAATGTGCTCGACCTTATTAAGGTCCAGCAATTATTCCACTACATCCGATGGTTCAACAAAAGATACGTAAGGAGATAATAAAGCAGTTCCTACAATAGCAAGAATGTTTGCATACTTATTTGTTTCGCGATTTGCATGCTTACTGCTTAGTTTGCCTGTTTGGGATGGCTTAGTTGAGGTCCATGCAATCAATCAATAAAGGTTCCATAAGAGCCTTGAATGAGGAATTAAGTGTAAATTTGAACCACAACACTGGTGTCAAGCTCAACAATTAAGTTAACAATTCCAAGGTCTTCGGCTAGTAGAAGCCCATCTCGGAGGGTTGTTGTATAGATCGAAGAACAGATTTTTCCATTATGTACGTATTTCTCTTCATATTTTGCAATTAACCGAGTTCTTTTAATAGATTAAAGAATAAAAGCAAAAAGAATCTAGTAAAGTTGAATATGTAAGGTATGCATTCACCGATTAAAAATAAAACATCCATCCAAAATGATTCAAAGATCAAGTTATCAAAGAGCAAAAACAAAATATAAAGAAGTGTCAACGTTAACTTCAAAAGTGATTCAAAAAGATAATAATGATTCTCATGACCAAAAGGAAATCAAAGACAAAATGATGACAACAAAGTTTAAAGAAGTCAACAAGACAATCAATGACAATGAAGATTAAAGAGAGTTCCAAGAAATAAATAAAAAATGCATTTCTCATAGAAAGACGACACAACAATATTTTCTAAATAAAATCTCTTATAACCTTCATTTTTCTCTCTCTCATTTTTGCACCTTCAATTCTAGAACTCCAAGCTTGCAACTCAAAGTTTTATTGTACCTTGGAAAGGTTGGAGGAGGCGGGCTAATTAGGGATCACAATGGAGACTGGGTTGCAGGCCTCTCTAGGAGTCTTGGCTGCATTAATAGCTTTATGGCAGAGTTGTGGGCATTAAGAGATGATCTTATTCTGGCCAAGGACCTCAATCTTAATAGCCTTATTGTTGAATTGGATGCTAAGATTGTAGTTCAACTAATAAATAACGATTATGCAATATGCTAATGGAGCATCTTTTGACTGACTGCATGACCTTTCTGAGAGCCATCCCCAACAAACGGGTTGAGCACACCTACTGCGAAGCAAATCAATGCAAGGATGCTTTAGCAAGAGTAAGGGTTAGGCATAATTTCTCTTTTGTAGTTTTTGTGGAACCACCGCCTGTGGTGGAGTCTCTGTTAACTCGTGGTAAAACTAACACGTTTTGTAATAGACTTATTGCTTCTAATACATAAGTAGCCATTTCTGACAAAAAAAAAAGTTTTATTGTAAGTGTTTCAAAGTTCAAATAATAATATTTCAACTTTCATGGTCTATCTATTAAATTTATGCTTTTATTTTTTGGCTGTGGCATTGCGAAAAGCGTTAACAATATTGATTAATGCTACATCTATTTCCCTGGTCTTCGCTTTTCTTCATTTTCTTTTGGGAAGAAAGAAAGACAAATGCAACTAGAGTAAATATCCGGGCAGATGTCAGAGGATTAGGGAGGAGAAAACAAGGAGTCTTACAAATATATATATATATATATATATATATATATATATAAGTTGAGAAGAAAAGCTAGACATTGGGGCATTACTAATTTATTACAACAGTGGTTTCAGCAGAACCGAGTGGTCCCGTGGAGCAAACCTGATAGAGATTATGCAGGTCGTGTCCATTTTAGCTCGCAAAATTGATCACAACAGATATCCCTCAACTAGCAGACTAGCACAAGCCTCCGCTAGGTGATCATTGTTTTTAGCCTTACAAGTAGGCCTGCCTACACAGCGTTGTTGTGGAAATTGACTCTAAGGACTGCATAGCTGTCTTGAAGCCCCAACAGCTCAAACTACCATGGTTTCTGCAGATTATTTTGGAGGATGTATTCAACCTGGTGAAAGAGTTTGTTTTGTGTAATTTTTCTCGGTGTTATAGGGAAGCCAATAAAACTGTCATCAAATGGCTAAGTGAGCCTTTAGTTTGAAATTTGAAGGTTCCCTCTTGGTAGATGGGCTCCCATTTTCAGTTGCTGAGTGTGGGGGAGGAATGCTTCTGTAGTTGATGCATGTATGCTTGTTTTCCACTTTACTAAAAAAGTATTTTCATTCAGTGACCAAAAATAAAGAATATTATTCATGAGAACACTTTCAACAATCTAAACCGCTTAAAAATCCTTATGAGAGGGAAATTGCTACAAAACAATAGAAAATGGTCTGAAATCCTTATGACAAGGGTGTAAAATACATGGAGGATAGTTTTTTTTTTTTAATAAGTACATTGAGGACACACACGGTTGTCTTTACAACTTAAGATACTCCCAAGTCCATTCCAATATATGCTGCAGCAACATTAAATCTTCCACAATACATCCTTGTTTGTCATCCTTCAAGTTGATTCCAGATCAGGTCCTCACCCTAGAAGCCTGAAATAAAAGTTAAAGAAAAATTAAGAAAATGCACTTGTTTTTTAAATAATTCATAAGTAAACTAGATTACTTTAGAGACAGAGATTTAGAAATCTCCAATATGGGGTTCAATGACTCAATAGCAGACAAAAAAAATTAAAAAAAAGAAAAAGAATTGAGGATCAGCTCTACATGTAGTAGAATAACAATACACACTGATTGTGGGTTGAGTCGGCTGACTAATAACAGAACATACCACATTGGTTCAGGCCAGAAAACAAGGCCCAAATCCCACCATCGTTTTATTCGTTGCAACAATACCAGTACAAAGCAGTCAAACATTGTCACCAATCTACAATAAAAATTACAACCTGCAAGTTCCTTTTTAATTTTGGCAATCAGCTCTTTCAAGCATGTATGAAAACAAAGGTAGGCAAATATGCCACATGCATGTGCATGACAAGCAGCACACAAAAAGGACCCACGACCAAACACTTTGACATGCAGAACCATTCAGAAGCAGTTATTTGGAGATCTCCATGTATAAAATGAATGCATGCAGAGGTGCTATAAAATTTCGTTGGTCAAAAAATGAATTGTTTTAGTACAAATTCCATCTCTTTCCAATATCTCAAAAGTTTAGCATAAAGTATAAGCTGTATTCCTTACACCCCTAAGTAATGATATGGAAAATATTTCATATCCTTACTTGTCCAAAAGTGTGTCACAAAGTACATAGCGACTTTATCCAATAGTAAAATGCTATATAAGTTATCGCTTCACGAGAAAAAAATAAAGGTTCTTAAGTTACCTCTTGCAGAACTCAGTTACATATCGTGATCCGTTGTAAAGAATGAACCACATCAACATGATGATCAAAGTATCTGGTACAATTTAGGAATTCACAAGCGCTGGTTGACGATGGAATGGTGGCAAATAAAACCAACAGTAGTTATTAAGTCATTTGTAAATTAACCTTAACTCTTAGTTTTGAATTTTGACTCAAAGCAAAATTATACTACTTGTTTAGCTCATAATTGGCTTCACAAATGTCAAAATAGTATGTAAAATAACAATATCCATGACATAAGGTATTACAGACATATATCATGGAGATTGGATCCTTAAGGAGAATGGTGCAATGGAGGATACTGAAAAGATAACGCTCCCACCAATCCAACATGTAAAGCCCAAAAGTAACATTGTAAAGATAGATCTTCCGCTGAATCCAGTTCATAGTTCTGAAACCTACAAAAATGGGCATATATCTAGAATCAAGCTAAGATAGACATGAGCAAAATTGAATCAACAAATTGAAGAAGTTAAATTTCACAAAAAAATTAGAGGGAGAAAAAAGGACTGGGAAAAAGCTGATTGCAATCTAGAACTTTCACAATCTGTGGGGATAAAGGAAAAAGAGCTTAGGTTTGAGGTTGGACAAAGTCTTGTTCATTGTGTGTATCCGTGAGTGAGAGAGAGAGAGACATCTATAAAATAGATATCTTATATCCCAAAGTATTTTTTTCCCATGTCTTTTTAATGATTCTAAAATGATGAGAGAGTTACAATTCAGCAACAACCAGGCTTGCTAAAACTTTTCTGTGCACAAAATCTGGGCAGGGCATTAACTAATTGCAAAATTGGGTCAACGTAAAGACCCAACAATTGTCAACTGCATCCACATTTACAGTATGATCAAACACACCCATGAAATAAATTTTGATCATCAAAATCCCTTAATCTATAAATTATCTACATGGGCCTAATTCATTCAAGTTGGTTAGATTCCCACTCAGTTTCCTTTCCTGAGAGATTGTTAAAAAAATTAGCAACAGCAACCGTTTGATAAGAGACAAGACAACAGATCAAGTAAATTCAAAGTACTTCCATTTCATGGTTTTTACAGCTACTTTTTATATCGCGTACATAATTGGGTTTGGGTTTATTAAGCTTATTGAGCAATAGCTTATATTTATATCCATTGAAAGAGAAAATTTCCAACAAATGAACTTATTGGGATTTCACCATTTCTCTTGGTGAAATGGTCAGCTCTCTCTAAAAAGCAATTGGATAATTGATCTGATCTACAACTAATTTAGGAGCAACCCATAATCGAAATCCGTAGACAATAAACAAGGTCAAGGAGCTAGGGTTTGGGTTCGTACCTGAAATGAACTATTCAATTAGTTTAGTCCACCTCTTCAACGCGGCAATTTAGTTTACTCACAATTTTTCTTCCTCTCACATCTAAATACAGATTTTAGCTTTGTTTCGTTGTGTACTACCATTGTCGTTTTGTCTTTTAAAGTAAATATAGCGGCGGCTACCATTAAATCTCGCCGTAACAATTCATAATTAGTTTGACGGCTACATTTGTGAATTAATTCACGGCTACATCTTGACTATAGAACTTGTGTTTACATTGAATCCAATATAGAATCATGATAATAATTGAATAAATAAATAATATGTGTTTAATATAATAGATTTGATTAATAGTTGTAATAGTAGTTAAAATAAAGTAATATATATTTAAATGTGAAATAATCAACTATTCAATAATGTAAATTTAAAGATATGGAAATGTAGTGACTTATCTTTGTATGGTTTGTAACTCCACCTGCATAACATCAGTGAGTTGATCGTATTCTAGCAGAATGACTCCAGCGGTGGAGAGGCAGTATGCCACGATAAGTCCTTCCTTGATGACTTCAAGATTGAAGGGGTAAAATAGGTGCAATTGGAGGGAGAGAGAGAGTATGTCCAGCTGTGTGTAGAGGCTAGTTAAGTTTGTCCCCTTTATCATGCACTTAAATGAATTTCCCCTTGATAATGCTATTTTAGTTATTAGAAGTTATGAACAGTATTGCCTTCCATGAGAAGGGCTTCAATATGAAGTTTTTATGCCTTCTAAGAGAAGGGTTTTATGTAAAATAGATTCGTGCCTTCCATGAGAAGGGCTTTTGTAAGAAGTTACGCCTTCTAGGAGAAGGGTTTTAGTAATAGAAGTTTATACCTTCCATGAGAAGGGCTTTTAGTATAAGTTTATGATATCTCTTGAGAAGTATGGAGATGGTAAAAGATATAGATGTTTTGTGGGATGTAATATTTGTAATTTGTATGAGTAATAAGTATAGGTATTTGGTGAGAGATGAGTTTGTAATATATATGAGGAATATGTATATATAATTTGTGAGAGATGTAATTTGTAAGACATATGAGAGATATGTATGGGTATTTTGTGAGTTGTATGAGAGATATGTAAGATGGTAAATGAATTATGTTAGAGCTGCTAGAAAGATTATAGTGATGGCTTTTGTTGCTTTCTAAGAGGAAAAATTTTGTAAGTGAAAAGTATGGAGATGTGTTTAGGTATTTGGAGATATGAACAGTAAGATAGTTGTATTTTCTGAATATAGAGAGTGAGAGAATGAGCTTAAGATGATTAATGATGTTGGTGTGTAATAGTGTATTTAGCAATGTTGCTGGGATTTTTTGCTGGGGGATGGATAAGTGTTTATGAGTAGTTGTATGAGGGGTATTTATGAGCTAAGGGATGAAGAGCTTAGTTACTAACTTAAGTACTAAGAACTTAGAAGCTCAGAACCTCATTAAAGAGCTAAGGAGAGAGAGAGAGAGAGAGAGAGAGAGAGAGAGAGAGAGAGAGAGAGAGAGAGAGGTTATGAGAGGTTAGTTCTTCTTTATTAGTGTGCTTTGGTGTGTTGATGAAAAGTTCTATTTATAGCTGAGTTTAAGGGGGTACTAATCAAAGAATCTCATCCAAAATCTGCCCCAATTAGCAATAAATCTTCAAAAAATCCATCCTATGATTTGGCCGAAAATGGTATGTTCAACTTTAAGGGGTTTTTGCTGTTTTGGGTAATATCAGCTAGAGGAAAGACCAGCAAAAAAGGAAATGATTTTAGCAAGAAAAAGATAGTTTCTTTGGTTGGTTTTGGTTTTTAACCAAATAAGAAAATTCAGTAATGTTAAGAATGTTTAGTCAGCTGTCTCATATGTTCTGAAAAAGCTGTGACAACTGTTTGAAAAAAGTTGTCATAGCTGTCATAAGATAGCTGTTGCTTGGAGTTGAAGTAGAAGAGGTCAACTAGATGATTTCAGACTGCTAAAGAGAATAATCAGGATTTATTTCTTGGATTTAGCTGAAAATGGTAAGATCTCTTTTAAGGATATCTTGCTATTTTGGGTATAGCAGCTAGCTACTGGGATTGAGCATTAAATGGCTGGTGATGTCATTTTCAGCCAGGTGTCCAGTGCTGAACACACTATTGGTGTTCTCCTGGAAATGTTTCCTTTTTTAGGTATTTATATTTTTGGTCTATGGTTTTATTACAATACATTTTTAGTAAGTAATAGAATGATTGATTGATAGTTAATGAAGCTTTAGCGATCTAGTCAATGTCTCATTATGTTGTGACTTAATCTTAATGAGTATGAAGAACATTTAATGCTCTGCTCTAGCAGCTGGCAGGAGAATATTTGGTCTGATTATGGCAGATGGCAGCTGGGTATTGAAAATATCATGAATATTTTATATTTAAAGATTAAAGATAGCCAATCAGATTTAGCCATGTGTTTGAGTTGAATTTTAGCTGAAAATAGTAATGTAGTTAATGTGAAATAATATGATTAGATTTCCAAATTCGTATAGGAACAGTTGAAGATTGAATGAATAGTTATTCGGGTTAGCATTTAGATGGCTAGATGAATAGTTATTTGAGTTTTTGAGTGTTTGTCATATGATGAATATTAAGTTTTAGGACAAGAGCAATGGAGAGTTTTATTATTTTAAGTGTTATGTGATAAGAGAGGTGTTGAGGGTCATTTTCGTAAAGTCAGCCCAACCCAGCATAACAGACAATAATAGCGGCAGGAACAGAATAAAACTATTAGGCCCGAGCAGCAGGAATAACAAAACACAGGCCCATAACACGAGCAAATAGGTCTTGAGGAAGCAAATGGGCCTAAAGGGCCCGGAAAGAGAGAAATGGCACCCATGGGCAATGTATGGTATGAAAAAGTGAGAATGGGCCGCGGCAGGCCCAAAGCGATGTAAAGAAAGTAGGGGTTAATGGCAAGCCCATGAACCCCAAGGATGAGAATGAGGAGATTGGGCCGAGGAAGCCCAAGGGCCGCAGGCCCAAAGAAGAAAGAAAGGGACGATGGAGCCCATAAAGTGAGAACACCAACAGACTTCCATAAGTCACTGGGGGAAGAAGTGAAACGGCAAGTCTGAAATGGGCCTAGCAGGAACATGTTGCCATGGTAGGAAAGGCCAAGCAATGAAAACAAGACATAAAGCATAAAAACGAGAAATGGGCCAAGGGAGATGTACTAAGGAAAGCCCAATCCAAAGGGGGTACAAAAAGTCTGCGTAAAAGAATCAAAAAGAGCGGCAGACGAATACCAACAAGCGCCATGAGCCGCAGGCCGGTTTCGAAACACACATAACAGGGAGTATGCGCAAAGCCCAGGTGCCACCAGCCTGTACCCAGCCAATATGGGTCGTGGTGGGGCCATGGGTCTGTGGTAAGAGGTAAAGGGGGGTGTGGTTTGGTGGTGGGGAGGGGGGAAAGGATTTATTTTGCATTCCCTGTCCAAACCCTTTTGGAGGTACGTCCTGCTGGGATGACAGACCGTCCAAAAGGGGTAAGATTGGAGAGGGAATGCTGAGTGCATGCCATAGGAAGAGAGAGAAAGCATTTAAGGCCACGGCAGAGCAGTGCCACGGCAGACAGAAACAAAACGAACCTGTCTTTGTCTGGCGAGGGCGAACTATGCGCAGAGGGTGGTCGGCAAGCATGCCCAGACCAGACAAAGGCCGTTAGAGGGTAAAATGGTAAAAGAATGCTTACGGCAGGCCCTATAAAATGAGCCTCGCCGTGCCCTGTAGAAGGGACCGAAAAACAGAGGAAGAAAAACACATAGAAAGAAAAACTAAAGGAAAAAGGAAAAGAAAGGAAAAAGATAAGAAAATCACTTGTGAGGATAATAAGCATGCACCGATAGATCTTTTCTTTCCTCTCCCCCTCAAAATCCCACTCTCTAAGGGATAATGAAGCGGTAAAAATAACAATAACTTTCTTCACACCTCAACCATTTAGGTCCGATTCCCTCAAAGTTATTAATCCCCACGGCAGGATATTCACCTGGGAGGTTGATTTCATTGAGAGGAAGCGTTCTTCCTCTTTGGACGGTCACCATTACAGACTAGATTTTGGCTTGACGTTTATCTTTGATTAAACCTCCATCATTGTTTAATCCATTGCTTTCTTTTCTTTTAAAAGCCATTATTATTATTATTGTTACTACTACTGTGACATTCGGCCATCATTATTATTGAAAGCTATAACATTCTGTTTGTTCACTTTGTTATCATTGTATCTGCCTGCTGAAATTTCGTTATAATAGCTCTGCTTGCCGTAAAGGGTGTTCCTGGCAGACTAGGTTAAGTTTGTGCCAAGCCAGCCCAAAGTGAGTTGCAGTTGGGCTGGTCTCAACTTCCCTACTCAGAAAACACATAAGGGCCCATCACTTGCAGAGGGCGGCCCAGCCCAAACACAAAAAAGGCCCCTACAAGAGGCTTATCATATGTTACCCACTACACATTTACTCGTTAGAGTTCAAGGAGTTGGAAAAGACACACCAAACAA
This sequence comes from Quercus glauca, assembly GCA_023736055.1. Taxonomy (NCBI): domain Eukaryota; kingdom Viridiplantae; phylum Streptophyta; class Magnoliopsida; order Fagales; family Fagaceae; genus Quercus; species Quercus glauca. The sequence continues at coordinate 20,186,631 of CM043315.1, forward strand.
CATGTTTATTTTATCAACTTTAAACTATTGGAGCTTTACTGAACATACTTCTTAGCGCTCCAAACCATGACTCCTAAAGTTTCCCCAAAGAGACTCATGAATTATAAGTCGAAGATGAGCTTTACTGAATGTACCTTAGGCTTTGTTGTTATTTTGTGTAAATATGAGTTTTTGTTGGAGAAGCTACTTTCCATGAATATTGAAGAGGTAATATAAGCTTTGAGCTTTGATTCATTGTTTGAGCTTGATCTACATATTGATGTTGATGATGTCGTGGGTTATAAGCCCAATTGATGAAGAGGAAGTGTGGACCATGAATCTGCCTTTTGAAGTAAAGATGGTGTGGGCCATGTGAGCCCAACTCATGTAGTTAAATGAGATATGAGCTTATTTTGGGCTTTAAAGATATTAACAAAAAAAATCAATAATATGTTAATGTGGTGTGGGTTCAATGAAGTAATTCCATGTGGCGAGAAAAAAGAGTCCTCAACGACCTTTTAATATATGAGTCAAAATGGTCATTGCTGATAAGTGATGGATGAAAAATACTTATGTGGCTAACAGTGATGTTAAAATGTTAATTTTTATGCCACCTATATGCCACGTGGCCTTAATTAAAAAATATCTACTTTTTCTTTAAATTAAAAAAAAATTCACTTTTTTTGTTCACTTAATAAAAAAAAATAATATGATTTCAAATCCAAAAATCCCATTCAAAACTAATTTGATTTCAATTTTTTTTTCAATGAAATCTGCATACATTTTATTGCTAGAAAATAAAAATAATAATTACAACAAAAAATTTAACCCAATACAATCTCTTAAAGAAACATTATAAGCAAGAATCTAACCCAACGAAGTTCCAATCCATCTCTACTCTGCAAGATCCAACCCAGTAGCACCATTAGAAGGACTTGATAGAGAGGCTTCACGGCGCCATTGAGTTCCGAAGACGATGCAAGAAAAAAAAGCCTAGCCAACCATCAATTTGTGGCAAACCCCAAGAGAAGGACAAACAGAGCTACTAAGAGACAGTGCGTGACCCAAAAAGGGAGAGAAAGGACTGACGATCTGGGTGGGGAGAGAAGCACCGCTCACTAGAGCCACAGATGGTATCTTTCTCTATAGTAATTGAAGATGGAAGGAACTAGGAAGGAAGAAGACGATGCTGAAGTTCTCGAAAGGAATAGTTATTTTTTGATCTAACTGAATTCTTGGTTTTAGAATATTGATTTGATTTTGCATCCTTGAAGTATATTTTTTTATTACTTGGTCTGTGATGGTATCTAGATTTGGATTGTATTGTGATTGAAGAAGATTTAGTGAGTTTAATGTAGTAGTACAGTTTTAGTCTTTAGACAACAAAGTTTTTTAGATTTGAAAATTGAAACGAGATTTGTAATTCAAGTGAAAAGAAAAAAAAATTGTTTTTTAATTAGCCCACATGGCACAAAAATTAACATTTTAATACTACCATTTGCCATATAAGTATTTTACATCTATCACTTAGAGCATTTGTAGCAGATGTTCTATAAAAAAATGCAATTTTGATACACCAAAAGCTTACTTTATTATTTTACCACATCATTTTATAACATCTCATTTATCAGATATTTTATCATTCAATTCTATAAATTAAAATAATATTTACATCACATTAAAATAATATATTAAACTACTTCCCCATTATCATCATCATCAACAACAACGGCACAACCACCTCGGTTGCAACAACGCCGACAGCCGCCACGGGCACAAACCCACATCCACCAGCACCACCTTATAAAAAAAAAAAAAAAAAAACACACACACACACACACACACACACAACCGCCGCCACCCACTGACCCACTGCATCCCACACACCCAACCACTGCCGCTGCCAACCCATCACCGTTGACCCATCCTTTATAACTCATTCATAGGCTGGTCCTCCCACCACCGATTTCGCACAATAGAACCCACCACCACTGATTCGCCCATCACCATCTCAACCCACCCACTACTGAACCGGGTATCAAATCACTGCCAAAAAAAAAAAACCACAGCGACAGAGATCGGAGTGAAAGAAGAAAAGAGTAAGAAGAAAAAACTGAGGGTGATGTTGAGAGGAAGAGAGAAAAACAACGAGATTGAGAAGAAAAAAGAGTGAAAGAAGAAAAGAATGGAGAGGCTTGATGTCTAAGGAAGAATGAGAGAGAAGAGAAATGAATAAAGTGAAGAGAGAGGAGAGAGAAAAGAGAATAAAAAAATATTAAATCGTTATACCATTTATGTCCGTACCATGTCAAAATTGAAAGGGTACTGTAGCATGTTGCAAAAATTTGACACATTTAACACATCTGATAAAGTTCTGTTTTTTGTGTTTGATGTGCCAAATGCCAAATATTATAGCATTTAGCACAAATACCACATTTGCTATGGATGTTCTTAATGATAAAGACTATTTTAACTTAAATATCAAAAGGTTATGGACTATTTTGACATATTTGAAATATTAGAGACTAAATTAAAATAAAGTGTAAATGTTAAGAACTAAATATGTAGTTTATCCATAATATTTTAGTAAAAAAAAAAAAAGTTCCTATTGACATGTTCAAGCTGGGCTTTTAAATCGTGTGGAATAAATAAGCATTAGGCCTTGTTTTTAAGCCCAATGGCACAGCAATCCAAATCGGGCCTACATTCTGTCAGCAGGCATGTGCGCCAAACCCAAAAAAAAACAACAACAACAACAACAACAACAACACAGTGCCGGCTCAAGGCCTAGGCCTAAGGCCTCACCAAAAAACAAAATTTTTCTTAAGAAAAAAGGCCTCATTTTTTATAGTTAAAGACTCAAATTTTTATAAATTATATATATATATATATATATATATTCTAAAGGTTGTACATTTTTTTATTAGTAATGCTAAGAATATTACAAATTTTACTATTGGCTTACAAATTGCCATGTTATTAATCACAAAAAAGTGATATAAATATTCATTAGTTAAATTGATGAAGTTCATCAATGAGAGACAATATCACATTATATTTTGAACATTTTATAGTGCTTTTAATTAGCGCATTTTTCTTTTTCATTTCTATTAAGACTCTCAAAGTACAAGACCAATAGAACCTTAACTTAATTGAAATCCTAAAATATTTCAAAAAGATGTTGCAAATGTGTTAAATCATCAATTATAGATTAATCTTTCCTAATAGTTTGAGATTTTGATTTTTGTAAAATAATATCCTATAAAGCCACACACCAAATAATATCTATCTCTCTCTCTTAAAATCAAAATATAAAATTAAAAATTAGATTACAACTTTATTTAACTATGCATCATCTTATATCCAAAATAAAGTATATTTTTCAATCGCAATATATTTTTATTTCTTTTTATTAATATTTATAGGTTCAGCTATAATATTCAATTCTCTATATGAAATTAACATTAGTTTAGTTGGTATTATTTATGTATTTAATGTATCAAATTAACCTTAATTTGATTAGTATTAAATAATTTTGTTTAATTAATATTTACATATTAAAGGCCCCGCATAAACTTTTCGCCTTAGGCCCTAAATTATGTTGAGCCGCCCCTGCAACAACAACAACAACAAAAACACAACAGCCAAACCAAACCGATAAAGAGAAAAATGTGTAACAATCTCATGATTCTCATCCTTCTTGAATGCCTTCCCTAACCCCAGCCCCAGCGCCCTCCCCCACCCCAACCCCACCCCCCCCCCCCCCCCCCCCCAACACACACAAAAAAAAAAAGAAAATCTTATCCTTACATGGACCTGAAACCTAGCACCTAACACCTATAACAATACCATCCATATGAATATATGGTCCTCAATAAAGGGATTGGCTATAGTGCTCCAACTTATATTTACAAAAAGGATTTTTTATAATAAAGTAATTAAATTATGATTAATTGTTAAACTTATTATAACTTCTTCTTTTTTAAGTTTTGGACTTGTCATGAACCTTGTTGTACCTGATGAGAGATTTAGGGTTCATATCTTTCCACTCTAAGTATTGGATTGTGAAAAATAAAAAAATAAAAAAAAGTTTAGATTTTTTTTTTTTTTCTTTTGAGAATACTAAATATTTTTAACACACACACACGGGAAGAGGGGATAAGTTTTTTAAACTTATAGTGTGTATATCTAAAAGGGTCTAATTCTTGAATACACAGCATAGACTTTAAATCTCTTAGAATTGATAATGAACAAAATATATTACACTAGGTAGTGACATAATTGTAATTAATCTCATATTTATATGGTCCCTATTAAAAAAATATTATGTTTTGTTGGGTATATATATATATATATATATATATTATACGATGATGATGATGATCCTAGAGTCTACAGTGGGGTCACTCAGCCAATTGGATGGCACTGGTCTTTTGAATATGTGTAAAAATCGTAGTAAAAAACTGAATATGATTGTGTACATAAGCAATGAATAGATAACAATAAAAAAAAAAAAAAAAGTTTTTAAAGGTCACTAATGAAGAGACAACTCCTAAAAAAATGGTTAAATAGTTACTAGCAGTTAAAAATCTGTTTTGTGCATAATTCTGTTAATTTGTTTGTGATCTTGATCCAGCGAACTTTTTAGTAACTCTAAAAATCCTCAGACAGCGAACTTTCATTTCTAATTTCACTTGAGTGAAACTCTAAGGGTCTGTTTAATACCACTTATTGTTAAAAACTGAAAATACTGTAACAAAATAATTTTTAAATGTGTGAATAGTGTCGTAGAATCTAATTTTAAAGAAAAATTTACTAAAATCTGTACTTGCGGGTCCCGTAAATAGTGCACGGGACCCACACAAAAAAACGCAGATTCGCACTACTGCTGTTTTCAATGCAATCCAAACATATACTAAAAAGAAAATCTGTTTTATTCCCAAATCATTTCTCAGTCTTGCACTTTCACAGTCGGATTACCACACATATTTCACAGTCAGATTACCACACATATTACAATATACATGTTACAATATGCATACTCCAAAAAAAATATGTTTTATTCCCAAATCATTTCTCAGTCTAGCACTTTCATAGTTGGATTACCACACATATTACAATATATATATATATATATATATATATATATATTATTAAATAAAAGTTGGATCATAAAGATATCCTATTTAATTATCATGTGATTGTGCCAAATAATATCAATTTTTTTGGAAAGAAACTAAAGCTTAATTGTTGTTATCTAGTGGCTCTCTCTTTTTCTCTGGATAGATATAATAGAATTTCAACTTATGACATCCACTTCATGATTTTATCACCAAACTAAGTCACTAATTGGTTTTTAGCTTAAGTGGGGTACAAACCTAGATCTTTTATTCAATCACAAAAAACTTTTCCAGTTGAGCTAACTAGAATCCACTAGTGCCTCTCTCTTTAATTATTGAAATAGTTTATTTTGTTAATTGTTAAGATGGTTTAATTTACCTTCTCAAAAAAAGATAGTTTAATTTAGGAAAAAATTTATTACCTCAATTTCAAGACATTTATAATTCTACCACAACTAAAAAAAAAAAAAACTTAAGATAGTACAAAAAAAACTTAATAGAATTTTACTCATGTTTACTCATATATATATAGACACACACAATTACCCATGCAATGTACAAAAATAACTTAAGATAGTACGAATTTTACTCTTTTGTGTACAAAAAAATTTAATAGAATTTATATATATATATATGACATCAAGAGTCTTATAATTCACAAAACAAAATTATTACACTCAAAATCCCCTTAAACTAAGGCTATTTTCCATGTGTTCGGCAAAAACCCTCCTTGAGTTGATTCTCTCTCAACACAGATGGATTTGCCATTGGAAACCTAGGCAGTATTGGTGGTGGAGGCCTCATCCGTAACAATAATCGGGATTGGGTCAGGGTTTTTCTAGAGGTTAGGCCTACCACTAGCTGCCTATAGTTGAACTGTGGGCTTTTAGAAATTAGAGATGGATTGATTTTGGCGTCAACTCTAGGAAACACTAGCTTGATTATTGAACTTGATGCTCTATCTGTTGTGCAACTAATGAATAATTCCCCTGCTAACCTTCTATTAGAACCCCTTCTCATTGATTGCAAGAACCTATTGAAGACCATCCAAAAGACTTGGATTGGGCATGTCTTTAGAGAAGCTAACCAGTTTGTCTATGCATTGACTAAATTTGACACCTCTCTTTTTGCTTCTTTGTATTTTTTTTATTACCCACCGACTATGGTAGAGGACCAACTGTCTATTAACAGGGCAATAAATGTGTGAAACGGACTCATTTTTATTTTCACTTAATCTATATCTATGCTCTTTCGACACCAAAAAAAAAAAAAAAAAAAAAAAAAAAAATTTCTTATAATTCAGTTGAGTTTAGTAGAATTAGTCATTACGAACTTTTTATTAATGTCAGAGAATTATAGTTTGAATATCTCCTGCCCACTTTTGTAAGTAATTTAAAAAAAAAAAAAAAAAATGAAAAGCACCCATCCACCTTCTTAAAAGTTAAAACTAGAGTTGTAGTGCATTTGGAACCCCACAAAGATGCTTCTGATGCCCGTTTCAACTTTCAACCTCTTCAACAACAAACACGGTACACACTGCACTGGACAGGAGACAACTAAACCCGTAAAAGAAGACACCGTTAATGTATTATTAGTGGGATGCTCTAGATAATTTATTATATTACAGAAAAGAGGATCCCAATATTGGCAACCAAAGATAAGTTTTGGACTATTTTTTTACTCCAAAGATGAAAGAAAGAAAAAAAGATTTCCCATCTATGAATTAAAAAAAAAAAGGCTCCAGTTACTGTAACAGTAAGTCATTCAAGAAAAGCAAATGGGGTCATGATTAGATAGCATTAAAGAATTAAGAAAACCAAATTGGCATCGAAACCACATGGAATTGGAGAGAGATAAATAATTGAAGAATCTCCCATCTCCATGTGTCTTTGTCAACAAGATGAGAAAAATGGTTAAGGTTAAAGACTTAAAGACAAGTAGAAGAAAAAGAAAGATGAGAAGATTGGTGGTCTCCACAGTTCCGTGTCACTTATTTAGTACATAACACACGCAACTTCATCGTGTCGCCGCACGCCATTATAGCTATAATAGCAATTGGTATTATTATAGATTAAGTGTGCTCTGATTAGTCTCAATGCAGAACGAGTCTAATTGGACCTTACCTACCTAACAAAACTAAACCGTTCTTTAATTGACACTTAGAAGGAGGTGATCGTTGCTACTTTATCAACTCTTTTTTCCATTCCTCTCAGGTCATTATATACAATAAAAATGGCTTCGTTTTCAATCCATTCCTCTTTAAAGCAAAAGATATAAAATGAAAAAAATTCAATACAATAATGCATTCCCACGCCATTAAATAACTCTTGTGTCTCATACGAATTATCGCATACATATCCACTATTGCAAGTCACCGCGTGCTAAGTGCTGAAATTGTATTTCTCAAAAAAAAAAAAAAAAAAAAGTGCTGAAATTGTGACACACTAGATGATTGCTACAGTTTCCAAATTGCCACTTTAATTATTGATTTCACATAAAAGATGGCAAAGTCAGTCAACAAGAAGAAGCTGCTGATTACATTACATGTAACATTGTTTCGTTTAAAATTTTCAAAGTAAGTTACATAAGACTACTGGTGAAACTATTTTAAGACTCTTCTTGATGCAGATTAAATTCATAGTTGTCATCAAAAAATGTTTCGGCTTTCTTAAGATGCATGAATTGAGTTTAGGTGTATGTGTAGGTCTATCTATTAATTTGATCTTGTACAACACTTAGAGAGGAGTATTTTAGAAATCTAATTCTATTGTATATAATTACATAATACATAATCATAAAACAAGATTGAATACTCCAAGCAATTTAGAGGTGAAATTATTCAGGGTACTCAGTATAATAAATCCTCCTCTCATATAATTGTGAACCTTACTTATGGAGCCTACTTTTATACGGGAGATCAGAGTAACCCACCTTTTTATATGAGAGATCAGAGTATTAAATCGATTGTACGAAATAAATTGTAGCTCATGCTTGCTTAAATTCCTAGCTAGTGGATTGATAAAGTCATTTATAGGGACTTGATTTCTTTGTCTGATATGTACAGTCATGGAATAAGGTTGCTCTGGCATTATTGAGGAGACTTGACATTGTGTCATTAAACAATGTTTGTATAAACAACTTGAAATTAATTATGCAGATTTTTGTTATCATGACTTAAAGCTGTGATGGGAGGTAAGTCAGCAATGTCAAGAATATATATATATATATATATATGGATAAAAAAGTAAAAATATTATTAGTTGTACTACCAAACACTAATAAACTAACATGCTGTGAATGTGATTAGTGAAAACATAATAAATATATTTCTTAATTATTTTTTTTTATCTCATATTTAGAATTTTAGGCATAAGTTTGTAAGGCTTATATATGTAGCAAATTTGCAAAATGCCTAATCGTCTACTTTTTTTTAGACAATATTATAAAGAGAAAGAAAAACAAAATTGAGGGTAAAATATAGAAAATAATTTTTTTTTAGGATTTTAAGAATTAAAAAAAAAAAAAGGCTTTGATTCCATATTAACTTTGATACGATATTGGAAAAGATAAAATAAAGCTCTAATGCCATGCTGGAAAAGGCATTTGATACCAAGAAAAAGTGTATGACAAAATATGAAGATGAACTAAAGGAGTTATAGAGAAGAAGAGAAAATATTAACATGGTTCAGTCTTAGAGGTCTACATCCATAATGAAAAGTGCTTGATAACTACATGTATGCTATTAAACTCTATGCATTAGAATGAATTCATAGTAGGATATTTGTAGTAGGCTAAACTCTAAAATAACCATACATTAAACTAGGGTTACAACATTTGTCATACAAGTAGAATTGTAATTCCTTTGCTTGCACATTAGGTAGGATTGGACATAGAAGTTGAGTAGGATTAAGGCTTGATAGACCCTTTTAGGTCTGATAATGTACATAGTGTCACATTATTTAAAATTTGACACTATTTAAAATTTTAAGTTATGTGGCACTAGATACATTTTTATTTTTTTAATATTTAATATGAAAAATAAATAAATAAAGAGAATCCGAATTCTTTTTCAAAGGAGTTGTCAAGGCATGCAAACTTAGTGATGGTCTCATTTTTTCCTGAGTACAACTTAGCCAAATCATCATACCAAAATAAACTATACCAAAAGGCTAGTAAAACGTTACGTGACTGTCTTTTATATATATAGCTGAGAAAAAATCCAAATAAATTCTAAATTGGATTTCAATTAAGGGCCAATTTTGCACCATATATCTAAATTAAGATTTTAATTTTTATTCCAAATTAATTATTCGTTGAAAAAAAAAAATGAAGAGTCTAATATTGAATGAACCATATAAAAAAAAAAAAAAAAAAACAATCATACACCTAATCTAACCTTTTTTTCTTTTTTTTTTTGGAGTATAAATACGTATGTGATCTAAACTACCTTAAAGTTGATCTTCAGATAATATGTGCCAGTTTATGATCTATGTAATATGTTGGAAACACTATATGGGCAATTGATAAGTTTCATTTTAATACAAAAAAATAAAATATTTATTATTAACCAAATTGTAAGTATATATAGGTTAGTTAAGATCAAAACACTTCCTTGAAACTATATGGTAGAATATTCAAAATAATTGTAAGAAGAGATTAAAATAAACATATGATCTACAAATCTTTTTTTTTTTTTTTTTTTTTGAGGTAAATGATCTTCAAATCTGTTAGGTTCTAAGACTTTAGGAACTAAATGCATTAGAACTTTATTATGTATTATGTTGGCAAACCATGATCAAAATATAGAGTCTAGGTTAGGCTTGCTCAAAGTGTGTTTATTTGTAAAGTTGGAATCAAGTGATTGCAGAATTTACTGGACTAAATCTGCAAGGCTCCATCAATCAAAAATTAGACTTGATCGATCGAACCTCGTGCAGATTAATTTTTCTGCAAAATTTCCAACTCAGCCCAAACCCGTTTGACGTGTAGGGTTTTATGTTTTACTCCAAGTATAAAAAGAAAAACTCTAGCTACATTTTAGAAATCTTTGATGTGCTGTGTGTTGAATCTCTTGTGAGATCTAGAGGTGTTTACTTTCATATACACTTAGGGTTATAAAGATCAAGATTCATGTCAAGAACTTGGTGATCGTTTTAGTTGCTGCATAAAGAACTTAAAGAAAATCTGAAACCTTTGAGTGGAGTCTCAAAGTCACAAGTGAGAGTACTTGTGGTTGCAGTGGATCAAGGAAAGAAGTAGTCCATGGACTCGGAGCTGTCACGTGGTCGTGGTAGTAAGTTTTCTACTCGAGGTAGCAATAAGATGTTAGTGGTTTAAGTCTTATTGTACAAACTTTAATTCTTTCATAGTAGATATGTTTTACCTTGAGGATAGTTAGGTTAAATCATCTCCAAGTTTTTTACCGGTTTGGTTTTTCTGAGTTATCATATCGTGTGTTTTTTATATTTCTGCATTACTTACATGATATGATTTGAATGTGTTAGCCTAGATCTGAATAATTTATCTAAGTAATCACTTGACTAAATACTAGGTTAAACAACTTGTGTTTTAAGGGATCTAAAAACATACAAAATCTTAGTGCATATAGAATTTTAGCCACACATAGTGTGGGTTACATGCTAATAAGAAATAAAATTTGAATATAACTCATGTATATGCATGTGTATAACTAAGAATGTTCAAAAACACATAAATATGAGTATTTTTATATTTCTAATATATGCACGAATAAATTTGAAATAAAATTATAATTAGGACATATGACACAAAATTAAAGTGCAACTAGAATATAATTTAAATTCATAATCGAGATTTCATTTTAATTAATTAATTAATTAATTATATAAACTAAAGTAAAAGTGGATTCCTTCTCTGGATTCCACCCATATACATATTTGCTTTTATCGGCTCAGCTTGCTCCACACATGACGTAAGCATATCTAATCTAAAGAGAAACATAACTCTAACATTATTAAAGAGTTGGAAGCCATTATTGATTGGATATTACATCATGCATCCATCATCTAAGTATTGTTTTGTTTGTGAGTTTGTCAGAGTAAATTGGATTATATCACGTATCCAATAATTTAAATAAACACTAATTATCACCATTTTAGTATATTTCTAAATTATTGATTCCATTTCCATATTCTTAAAGGAGGGATATAATTTTAAAAACTCTACGGGTTGAGTTATTCAAGCCAATCTGTAAAATTCAGGACTCTCTCTCTCTCTAAATGGAAACTGAGCTTTATTGAATGTGAGTGAATGTATGTACATTTGCTTCTTAATCCTACCTTTATATACAAGCTGATGCTAAATAGGAAAATAACTAATTCCCTATCTGTAGGGAAGTTTGTTACAATCAAGAAACTACCTAAAGCTTACACGTGTGCATTAATCACATCATCACTTGAATAGAATTAATCATCTAATCATAATATGGAATTGATTCTGTCAAGTCTTCTACAACTTCATGACTCCATCTTGTTGTAACTTCCCTTTGAGTCTTCTCCTAATGATGCAATGCAGGCTATGCTGCACTGAATTGCAACTGTCCTCGACGCTGAGGTGCACTCTTTGTTGCACTTGATTGTACCTTGCCTTGATGATGAGTGCACTCTGTGTTGCACATGATAGTAGCCTGTCCTGATGACTAGTGCATGCCATGCGCTTAACACCCAATTGTTGCTGAGGAGGGCATGTACTTTCAACACTCCCCCTCAAGAGCAAGGCTCTTGCTTGTGCTTCCTTGCTTTCCTTAGCTTCCTTTGTGGAATCTGGATACTGATTATGATGACTAAAAATATTAATAACCCCCAACTTAGCAAGTAATCTCAAAAAAATTTCAACACCAAGTGCCTTGGTAAAAATGTCTGTCAATTGAGTTCTTGATGAAACATAAAAGGTCTTAATTGTTCCATCCAAAATTTTATTCCTCATTATGTGACAATCAGTTTCAATATGTTTTGATCTTTCATGGAACACTAGATTAGCTGATATATGCAGTGCTGCCTGGTTATCACAGTAAAGCAACACTGGTTTTTGATGTGGAACATGTAAATCCCTTAACAAATATAATAACCAAGTCACCTCACATGTGGTTGTAGCCATAGATCTGTATTTTGCTTTTGCAGAAGATCTTGAAACTATATTTTGTTTCTTTGATCTCCAAGATATCAAAGCATTACCAAGGAACACACAATATCTTGTCAAGGATTTTTTGGTATCAAGGCAGCCTGCCTAATCTGCATCACAGAATGCCTTAAGCTATAGATCTGAATCTACTAGGAAAAACACTTCTTGACCAGGTGTGCCTTTAATGTGTTGGAGAATTCTGGTTGCAGCCTTCATGTATGGAACTCTAGGTTGAGCCAAGAATTAACTAAGCCTATGCACTGCATAGGTTATGTCTGGTCTGCTTAAGGTCAAGTACATTAGCTTCCTAATCAACCTTTTATACTATCCTGCATCTTTGAGCAACTCTCCATGTTTTGGCAGGTTTACAACCAAGCATACCTGCTTCCTTAAGCACATCAATTTCATACTTCCTTTGATTGATGCTAATCCCTTTAGCACCTCTAGCAATCTCAAGCCCTAGAAAATAATTAAGTGAGCCAAGATCCTTGATACCAAATTTTTGGTCTAACACCTGTTTCAGATTGGCCACACAAGTTGAATCATTGCCTGCGATGATCATGTCACTACATAGATCAGCAAAGCATTAAAATTAGAACCACTAGAATGAACAAAGAGTGAGTGGTCTGCCTGTGATTGTTTAAAACCAAGTGCTGAAATGGTGGCAGAGAGCTTGGCATTCAACTGCCTAGAAGCTTGATTCAAACCATAAAGTGATTTGACCAATTTGCAAACCATAGGAGTTAAAGAAGTGGACTCCCCCTTATTGTGATAACCAGGTGGTAAGTCCATGTATACTTCTTCTTCAAGATCACTATGAAGGAATGCATTATTGATGTTAAGTTGATGTAAGGGCCACCTTTGAGCTGAAGCGAGAGCAATAAGAACCCTTATTGAGACAGTCTTGGCTACAGGAGAGAAAGTCTCCAAAAAATCAAGACCTTCTCTCTGAGTGTATCCCTTAGCTACCAACCTATACTTGTATCTTTCCACATTGCCATTAGGGTTAAGCTTCACCCTATAAACCCATTTACAACCAATTGGCCTTTTACCAAGGGGTAGTGGTGTTAGAACCCAAGTCTGAGTTGTTTCCAAGGCATGAATTTCTTTTTCCATGGCTTCCTTCCACAAGGGATCTTGGATAGCCTGAGAAAAATACTAAGGTGTGGAATGGCCTTGGCTGATAGTCATTAGATAGGATTTGTATTGAGGATCTAAATGATAGTAGGTTAGACAAGTTGATATATCATAGGGTGCCCCTGGAGGGTGACAACCAACAGAAGTAGGTGATAATGCAGAGGCTGAATTGCAAGCATAATCTTGTAAGTACATTGGTGGTTTATGAACTCTAGTAGACTTTCTGAGTGGTTGATCTTCAACTGCAAGGTTAGTGACAATAGAAGGTATAGAATCCAATAAAACAGTAATGGAATCAGATGGCAAAGGATTAGGCAAATGTTCATATTTTGAACATATTGGAGTAGATGATAATGATGATGAAGAATGAATAGTTTCAGGACAAGTCTCACAATGATTAGTGTGCATGTCTAGTATGCTAATAGGAGAAACAAATGGACCTAAACACCCTTCAGAAGTGGTATCAACATTAGAAATAAAAGATTCTGCAGAATTAGCAGTAGCATTGCCAAAAGGAAAAATAGTTTCATGAAAAATTGCATCTCTAGAGATGAAAATATTTATGGTAGTTAAATCCAACACTTTGTACCCTTTAACACCAAAAGGATATCCTAAGAAAAAACATTTTCTTGCCCTTGTTGCAAATTCGGATCTATTATGTGAAAGAGTGGAAGCCTAACAAAGGCACCCAAAAACTTTCAAATGACCATATCTTGATGCATAACCAAAAAGAACCTCAAATGGAGTTTTATGAGCTAAACATGAAGAAGGTGTTCTATTTATCAAATAGACTGAAGTGAGAATGCAATGCCCCCAAAAATGCAAAGGCATGTTGGATTGAAACATAAGAGCTCTTGCCACATTTAAGATGTGTTGATACCTTCTTTCCACAATGGCATTTTGCTGTGGAGTTTCAACACAACTTAATTGATGCAAGATACATTTTTTGACAAAGAAATCAGACATAATAAACTCAGTACCATTGTTAGTTCTTATGGTTTTTACCTTTTTTAAAAACTGTGTTTCAACCATAGTGCAAAATTGCTCCAAAGTAGGTTGAGTTTGAGATTTATGCTTGAGTAAATAAACCCAGGTACACCTTGAGCAATCATCCACAATGGTTAGAAAATACCTGCAACCATCAATGGTAGGAGCAGAAAAGGGACCCCACAAATCACAATGCATTAACTCAAAACATTCAAGTGAAATATGAGTACTAGGTGTAAAAGAGAGCCTTCTCTACTTGGCCAAGGGACAAATTTCACAAGGAATCTCTCTATTAGTGTTTGAAAGAGGTACATTATTGTTTCTTATCAAAGCCAATTTAGTATTTAATAGATGCCCCAACCTGAAATGCCAAATACTTGGTTGAACAACAAGATTATTTACAAAACTAGCTGTAGAAAAACAATTTCTTAAGGTTGATAAACTCTCTTCCAGCAAGTATAGGCCTTTGAACTCTCTACCAAGACCAATTATGCTCTAGTGAGCAAGATATTCCCAAAGAAAATGAGACAACAGAGAATGGTTTTAGCTAATTGGCTAACTGAAAGAAGGTTAAAACTAAATGAGGAAACACATAAAACATTGGTAAGTATAAGTGTTTTTGAAATTTTCACAGTTCCTGCATGTGTCACCAATGCAGTTTCACAATTTGGAAGGTTAACAAAGGTATTAAGGGTGGCAGTAACAGAAGCAAAACATGATATGGAGTGGACCATATGGTCTGTTGCTCTTATATCTATAACCCAATCAGTTTCACTAAAGATTTTCCTATCAACAGTCTCAGTTGAAAAAATAGAATGCTCTAAATTGGGAACAAAAGGTACATTAGAATTAGTACTTGACATTAGAGCTGAATTGAAGTTGAGATTGGTTTGTGCAGAAGTACTAATCACATCAGAAGTTGAACTAGAAGCTCCTTCACTACCAGTGGCAATGCAAGAAGTGCTCACACTTGCAGCATGATGTGCATCACCAACAACAACTCCTGAGTTAAGGAAAGCAAGCAATTGCTCACATTGTGCCTTAGAGATAGGGCACTGATTTGATGGCACTAAGGCCTGCTTTGCACCATTAACACAATTGCAAGAAACTTGATTGACATTAGCATTTGCTCCAACCTTCCCTTTAGGTTTGTAACCTGGAGGATATCCATGCAACTTGTAGCACTTCTCAATTGTGCGCCCTTGCATGTTGCAGTGAGTGCAAAAAGGTTTGTCTTTCTTTGCATTACCTTTATTCCAATTGGAATTTCCTTTGGAATTGGTGTACATAGCCATCGCGTCAGATTGTGATGAAGCTGAACTTCCATGTCCAATGTTCTTGTTTGATTCTTCTTGAAGTACCAATGAATAAACCTTGCTCATTGAGGGAAAAGGATCATATGTGAGTCCTGACTTCGTAAAGTCTCAAAGTTCTCATTCAATCCCATCAAGAATGTCATTACATAGGCTTTATCATGTGAAGCACTCAAGATCTTCATTGCTCCACAAGAACGTTCTGGAAATGGCTCAAAATTCAGCAATTATCCCCACAATCGCTTGAATTTGGTGTAATACTTAGTAACTGTCATTTGATTTATGAGAAATTTCCCCCTGCAAGTTGTAGATCTTAGGTCCATTCCCTTATGAAAATAGGTTCTTCAATTCGAGCCACATCTCTTTAGCTGTTTCACAGTACATGATGTTGCTAGAGACATCAATGTGCATAGAGTTGATCAACCATGAAACTACCATGGTGTTGCAGCTCTGCCAATCCTCATACAAAGGTGAATTAACTTCTGGTATTGAAATCTTACCATTCATGAAGCCAATTTTCTTTTTTGGTAGTAAGAGCAAGCACCATTGCTCTGGACCAAGAGTGGTAGTTTCTCATGCCAAGCAAGGGTTGAGTGACTAGAATGTTACCCGAATTCTAATTGGAGCTAAGAAAATATGGATTAGGAGCATTGGATTCACTCTTAGAGTTTGTATTTGTGTGTGTGGATTGAGTGTTGTGAGGCTTAGAAGAAGCATCAGTTTCTGAGGAAGCCGTTGAAGGACCTCGAAGGTGAGAGAAAGAACTGAGCAGAAGATTCTAGAAGAAAAAGCAACCACAGCTTTGATACCATGTAAAATTCCGGACTTTCTCTCTAAATAGAAACTGAGCTTTATTGAATGTGAATGAATGTATGTACATTTGCTTCTAATCCTACCTTTATATACAAGCTAATGCTAAAATAGAAAAATAACTAATTCCCTATTTGTAGGGAAGTTTGTTACAATCAAGAAACTACCTAAAGCTTACATGTGTACATTAATCACATCATCACTTGAATAGAATTAATCATCGGATCATAATGTGGAATTGATTTTATCAAGTCTTCTACAACTTCATGACTCTATCTTGTTGTAACTTCCCTTTGAATCTTCTCCTGATGATGCAACGCAGGCAGTGTTGCACTGGATTGCAGCTGTGCTCGATGCTGAGGTGCACTCTCTGTTGCACCTGATTGTACCCTGCCCTGATGATGAGGTGCACTTTGTGCTGCACATGATAGCAGCCTGTCCTGATGGAGAAATTATAAGGTCCTCATGATGGACAAGTGACGTGGTCAACCATTCCACTAAAAGACTCCCACCTATTTAAAATTGCTGAGTCATAAATTTTTTTTAAACAGAAACTGATTACTGACTCGGCAATTTTAAATAAGTAGGAGTTTTTTAATAGAATGGTGGATAAGTGACGTGATCTACCATAAGGACTGTATAATTTCTCGTCCTGATGACTAGTGCATACCATGCGCTTAACACCCAGTCGTTGTTGAGGAGGGCATGTACTTTCAACGCAATCCAAAAGATGTTAATCCATTTTATTTGATGAAATTCGATACGTAGTACGTGCATGTGCACAAACTCTAAAAGATCTTCTCTTTATATCAAAGATTTTGAATGAGCTGAACATGCAAAATAATCAAACAAAATGCTTCGCCTATCTTTAAAATATTTTTAGCAAATTTGTAATATCGATGACTTTTTTAATATTCGGAACAAAAAAGAAAAAAAAAAGAAAAAAGAAAAAAAGAAACTATAGTCCTTTTGTCTTTAGATGTATAATTTTGGACGAGGATTCTAAGACTCTAAGTTAATTTTTTTGAGAAAGGATGAGGATTCTAAGTTGATTGTGAATCATAAGACTTCACTACAGTCCAATTCGTGGCCACACTGTTCAGTGAGAGCCAAGCTTTTTATCATTTTGTAAGATGACTCTGTCTTAATCTATCATCATCTGGATTTTTTTACGCGAAACAGCTATTTTTAGGCCAAATGTCTAGCAGGAACCCTCTTGGGCATAGTTTCTCATTATTATTATTGATATTAAAAAGATGAAAAATAATAGTATGTCCCAATTAGTTCAATTGATAAATTAAAAACTAATTAGTATCTTAGTCGGATAATAAAAAGTAACCATTATAAAAAAGATATAATAAATCAAAAATCCTATCGTGAATATATGTATATATATATATATATATATTTAAACAAGAACGGAGAATCATAAAACTATTATAAATTTTATTATAAAAATTACAAATTTACATGATAATGAAAGTGGTTAATGTCATATTAAGAACATCATATATTATATAAAAATAATTCCGTTCTAGGAGTTGAAGATATGCCAAGTGACTACTTTATTCATTTAATTATTATAGTCAAAACTGTTGGGAAATTTAGACCCCAGTTGATAGAATTAACAAGTTTTAAATCCAAGTTGTTAATTAGATTTATTATCAATAAAACTTGTTAAAACAAACAAACATCAATATCATATCAAAATAATATGCAGCGGAAAAATAAATAAGACAAGATATGATGACCCAGGAAAACCGATGAAACCAACCAGTTTCACAGTAAAAAACCTGGGGGGAAACCTTCCCGAAAAGCAATCCACTATAGAAAAGAGAAGTTTCAGATCTAGTACAAAACCTTTGTCCCTAGACTCTACAATCCCTGTAGATGAACTCACAGCAGAAACCTTCTACCGCTTCAGAACCTCTGAACTCTTCAATATATGAACGCCACCCTTTGATGTTGCACGGATCCCAATACGTGACTAACTCCTTTGCACGAATCCCAGTACGTGACTCACTCACCAACTTGAGGAAGAAGAATGTTGGCTGCAAAGTTCTTCACTTCATCAAGAATGAAGATCAAGAAGCACTTGGTTACAAAACCCTAAGGCGCAAAAGACGCAGTAGCTTCTTTCTTAGAGAGAATAATCTTTTTCATATGTTCTCCTTGTATTCTCTTATTCTCTTGTGATACGGCCTCCAAAATAAGCTTTATATAGGTCTAGGGTTGTGGGAAAAGAAACCCTACTCAAATACATAAGCCTGGCCCAAAAATCAAAAAGCTGAAAATTCTGATTTCCCGTAACCTCGATAGATAGCAGGTGTCGAGGAGGTGTCGAGGTAGGTGTCGAGGTTTAATGAATCTCAATAGACAGCTATCGAGGAGGTGTCGAGGTAGGTGTCGAGGAGACAGAAACTTTCTCGATCGATCGACCAGCTATCGAGAAGCTATCGAGATTGCGATAAGAATCAGCTGAAGATCTCGACAGATAGCTAGGTGTCGAGGTAGCTATCGAGAAGGTGTCGAGATTTAAAATATTTGCACTTCAGCTTGCTTTTTCTTGGACAGACTTGATGACTTCAACACTTGATCTTGAAACATGGTTTCTTGAAGTATTAAACACATCCTAGATCTACCCAATTACAAGTAAAGTGCGTTTTGTCAAAGGATTAGCCAACTACATAAAAATATGTCCTTAACAATCTCCCCCTTTGGCAATCCGTGACAAAACCACAACAAACAAATGAACATATGAGAGAAGTCATAAATCACTCAACCCATATTCACTTGTTGAATACAATAAAATCTATCCTAACACAAACTCTTGAAAAACTTTGCAAGAAGAGAGTCTATGGCAAGAAAGACTTTGACAACCTGTATTTCTGAAACACTTTAAACAAAACTCATCAAGGCATCTTGTGTGAAACAGAAAATAATTAGATTGCATACAAGTAAAGAAACATGTGTATAAAGATAGAAAAGAACCAACACATGTAGAGATAGGTGAAAGAAACATACATCAGCATATAAAGAAGATAAGCACAATGTATGTAAACATGGTCACAAGACCCAAGATACAAGAAGAAGGAAGTAAACACTCCCCCTAACAAGATGAAACACAACTCCCCCTTACAGAGGCATGTATTTCTCCCCCTAACTTGTAGAACCTAACTTGTAGAATCTTAAAGAAAGAAACCACAAAGTCTCCACAATTTCTCCCCCTTTTTGTCATGATTGACAAAGGGTATAGGAAGCTAGAAAGCTTCACCCGAGAGACATAAAGATGATCAAGGATGATCATGGGGGCACAAGAAATCCATAAAAATGCATGAATGTAATGAAACAAGATGCTATGGATGACAAGATAATAGAAAGATGCAAAACATGTGAAAAACACATGGATCCCAAAACACACACACACACACTAAACAAGTCTAACCAATTTTATATTTCAAAAACAAGTCAAGACAGTTTAGTGAGCATACAAAAGCACATGTAAAACCTTTGTGATGGCCAAATCACATTGTACCTGCACATGTATCAAAAGTAGCAAAGAATATTGCGTGTTGTGTGTGAAAAACATCGCAAGATTGCATATGTGTATACATGTTATGACGATCTGAGATATGAGAAAATAACTTTAACTCACACACAATCATAACTGTTTGATGGGGACTATCACCTTTGAGGTACATCCTATAACTCCCACATCTCCTAGAATACACGCTTGCAACCATTTAAAGCATTTTTAATCTTTTTGCTTTTTTTTTCTTTGCATATTTTCTTTTTAAGCATATCATATATGGGTTTATGAGAAAGAGAAGAAATACCCATTGATATTTGACATTTCAATTTTGCTATGCCTAAGCATACAAATGTCATTGACATCACACTTTTGCTATGCCGAAGCATACAGATGTCATTAATGATTGGCGGGCAACAGTGGTGAGATGGTTATTTATGCCTTTCTCTTAGGATTTTCTAGTCCTACCCGTCAAAAAGAGTGATATGAGTGTTAAGTCTAAGAAATAACCTAATCTTACTCATCACAAACACGAGCCACAAAGCTCACTTGCTTAGTTGTGCATAAAGATGCTCATCTAAGCTACAAGAGATACAAAGTTTAGAAAACTTTGTTTCATTGGCCATCTAAGGTACACAAGTACCAAAGTACACAAAACACACACTGTTTTTGTATTTTTCTGATTTTTCCTTTTTATTTTAATTTTGAAAATAAAACAAAATAAAAACTAAACAACCAAACAAAAACAGACAAACAACATGAAAGCAGAAAGAAATATGCATATGCATGAAGGTATGATAGAAAGATGCAGATGCATGAAAGCATGATTTCAAAAGCAGATAAGAAATCAAGCACAAAGAGTCCTACTTTAGATAGAAAGAATTAAAGCAGAGGACAAACAGAAAAGACAATTAAGTCTTAGGCTCCTTTCTCACCCACACAGCACGAGTCTTTGGCCGTGAAGATGAAAAGGCACGTGTCCTAGTATGTCTACTAAAGGACATAGAAGAATTAGAATTCTCCTGAAATTGAGTTAAAAAGCTCAAGACTTTTAATAACTCTCCAAACAAAGGTGTAGGTCCTTGAGAGGAAACCTGTGACCGTTTGGACAATTGCTTATGAGGATACAACCTAAAGCAATTAGGACGAATATGTCCAGCAACACCACAATGGTGACAAACATGAGGTTTAACAAAGGATGTAGATTTCATACCTTTATTACCTTTCTCAAATTGGGGCACAAAGACAGTCCTTGATCCAGAAGCCGTGGAAGAGGAAGGGCTGGAGGAAACAGCATATCCTAAGCCAGTCTTATCAGAGGCTTCCTGAAGGGTCATCTTCTTAGGTACTTCATCATCAGAAGAATCCTTACTGTCACTAGCACTCTCCACAATCACCTTATCAGTTGTGGCAGCAAAGGCCATAACATGACGACATTCATCCACAAACTCATCAGAAGAGTCATCCTCAGTATCACTCCAAGTAGCAATCAACCCTTTCCCTTTTGGCTTCTCGGTCTTTTCCTTCATGAGGTAGTTTGGACACTCTATCCTCATATGACCAAAACCTTTGCACTCATGGCATTGGATAAGGGGTTTCTCATTCTTGCCTTTCCTAGGAGGTTTGCCCTTAGCCTTTTTCCTAAACTGAAGAAGCTTGATAATCTCATCAGTTATGAAAGTTAGATCCTCATCCTCATCTTCACTTTCATCTTCATCTTCAGAGTCCTCAATCTCTTCCTCTATACCCTTGAGAACCAAGTTTTTACTCTTTCCACCTTTTCCCATTGAGCCTAATCCCATCTCATAGGTTTGAAGGTTCCCTACAAGCTCAGTCAAAGGAATTTGATCAATGTCCTTGACTTCTTCAATGGCAGTGATCTTGGCATGGAATCTTTCAGGTAAGGACCTAAGGATTTTCCTCACAATTTTGGATTCTGCAATACATTCTCCAAGGTTGAAGGAAGAATTCACAATATCCTTGAGTTTGGCATAGAACTCATCAAAGGTCTCATCCTCTTCCATCCTTATTTCTTCAAAACTACTAGTGAGTTGTTGAAGCTTCACAGTCTTTACTGCCTTGGTACCTTCATAGGTGGTCTCAAGAATGGTCCATGCTTCCTTGGCAACTTCAGTGGATGAAATTTTCTTGAATTCTTCATTGGTCACCCCACAAAACAAAGCATTCAAGGCCCTACTATTGAAATTTGCAACTACAATTGTTGCATCATCCCAATCCACAGGTGCTTCCTTTGGCTTAATCCAGCCAACTTCAACAGCTTGCCATACCTGTTCACCTAGAGCCTGCAAGAACACTTTCATACGAACTTTCCAGTACGCATAATTAGTTCCATCAAATAAAGGAGGTATATATAAAGATTGTCCTCTATCCATGACAACGGGGGTCAAGGATCACACTCAGGAAATTAATCCAATCAGAGTGTACCCGCTCTGATACCACTTGTTGGGAAATTTAGACCCCAGTTGATAGAATTAACAAGTTTTAAATCCAAGTTGTTAATTAGATTTATTATCAATAAAACTTGTTAAAACAAACAAACATCAATATCATATCAAAATAATATGCAGCGGAAAAATAAATAAGACAAGATATGATGACCCAGGAAAACCGATGAAACCAACCAGTTTCACAGTAAAAAACCTGGGGGGAAACCTTCCCGAAAAGCAATCCACTATAGAAAAGAGAAGTTTCAGATCTAGTACAAAACCTTTGTCCCTAGACTCTACAATCCCTGTAGATGAACTCACAGCAGAAACCTTCTACCGCTTCAGAACCTCTGAACTCTTCAATATATGAACGCCACCCTTTGATGTTGCACGGATCCCAATACGTGACTAACTCCTTTGCACGAATCCCAGTACGTGACTCACTCACCAACTTGAGGAAGAAGAATGTTGGCTGCAAAGTTCTTCACTTCATCAAGAATGAAGATCAAGAAGCACTTGGTTACAAAACCCTAAGGCGCAAAAGACGCAGTAGCTTCTTTCTTAGAGAGAATAATCTTTTTCATATGTTCTCCTTGTATTCTCTTATTCTCTTGTGATACGGCCTCCAAAATAAGCTTTATATAGGTCTAGGGTTGTGGGAAAAGAAACCCTACTCAAATACATAAGCCTGGCCCAAAAATCAAAAAGCTGAAAATTCTGATTTCCCGTAACCTCGATAGATAGCAGGTGTCGAGGAGGTGTCGAGGTAGGTGTCGAGGTTTAATGAATCTCAATAGACAGCTATCGAGGAGGTGTCGAGGTAGGTGTCGAGGAGACAGAAACTTTCTCGATCGATCGACCAGCTATCGAGAAGCTATCGAGATTGCGATAAGAATCAGCTGAAGATCTCGACAGATAGCTAGGTGTCGAGGTAGCTATCGAGAAGGTGTCGAGATTTAAAATATTTGCACTTCAGCTTGCTTTTTCTTGGACAGACTTGATGACTTCAACACTTGATCTTGAAACATGGTTTCTTGAAGTATTAAACACATCCTAGATCTACCCAATTACAAGTAAAGTGCGTTTTGTCAAAGGATTAGCCAACTACATAAAAATATGTCCTTAACAAAAACATTCAAAATAAATTAAATATGATCTTATAAGCTTTCATATACCCAATTTTTATTATATCTTATGCCTGTAAATGCACCAGGTGGAAGTCATCTCATTTTTTCCCTTGGCCTTTGTCCCCCCACCCCATAAGAATTTTATATTTGTGGAGTGACCATCACACAAATAGTGTGCAGTGGTACTTCTACAACTAAAATACTACTACTAAGAGTGATTCATGCATTTATTTCCTTATATTTTTTGTGGTTAGTCTAAATTTGGTGAAGATTTGCACATTTAGTGGAACTCGGGATTGATTTGTGAGTACCTTGGGACTACAGCACCCGTGAGTTGACATGTGAGGAGCATGTGAAAGGAAGTTCAAAAGTTTGTTAGAGTTGGAGAACTCACGAGTGGGCACACCTGCAAGTTACATTGATAACTCAATTTGTTGAACTAGTTGTGCATCTTTTACCTCCTCTATAAATACATCTCTTTCCCACGAATTTTAACCTAGAGATTTAGGATTTTATAGATCGGAAACACCCATCTTGAATGTGTGAGAATTGTGCCTTTATTGTGAGAGCCAAACACATTAGTTTCTCTACACCTCTTCCAGTGGCGGCTCTAGAAATTTTTTCCTGGGTGGTTATTATAAAACTTAAATTGTACAAAATTTAATAGAAAGAGATATATTGACCAAAAAAAAAAAAAAATGCAAATACATAAAATCTTACAATTGTTTTCTATGAGTTTTCTTTTTTTGAAATCTTTGAATGATAGTCTCGTTATCAATTCTGCAAGTTACATTCTTTCAAAATTTTAGTTTGATAAAAATTTTCTTGTATTTTTCCATTTTGTTTGTAAGGGCCTAATATATTGTTAAAGGGACCAAAGTTTAAGGACAATGTTTGAATACAAACTTAGTAACATGAGTACATATTGAAAATCTAACAGTTGAATTGCATATTTTTTATGTTTTTAAAACATATGTCAAAATTCATGTCAATCAAATGTTATTTACTATTCGATCCATAAACTTATATTTTAGGCATACTTTTAAACCACAAAACTTGAAATTTAAATATTTGATTGATGGCATAGTTATTGATCTTTAATTTTATTGAAAATTTGTAAGTATGGAGGATATGAGAAGAAATGTAATCCAATTGTGGATTTTTCAAAATTTACAACCAATAAAAAATATTAAGTGGAGTTGTACCCTTATGATATAATCAAGTTTGTAGCCAAATTTTGTTCAAAGTTTAATTATGTTGGGCCTAAAAAAATTTAGGGTGGTCATAATTTTTTTTTAAAGGTAAAAAATCATAAAATCTTAAATTTTATATATAATAATAATTTTTTTCTAGGTCAAAGTGGTCCTATGACCACATTGGCTTCAATGTGGAGCCCCATGATCTCTTCCTTCTCCCATTGCCATACCTTGAGAGAAGATTAACCCAAACACAACCTATACACAAATTGAGGGTTGAGAGTGTCTTGGTTCATTGGGAAGCATTGGAGCTTGACCACATATTTAGCTGGTAAGGCGTGATAGTGTAATCAGGTGGTATTGCAGGATCCTGAAAGCTAGTAAAGACAAAACTCCAAGTAGCCCGTTAGTAGCAGAAGCTTGGAGAGTTTAAGTACAGTAGGTAGATTAGGCTTGGAAGGTCTTTTTGGTTATTCTTGTATTCCAACTTATTTTACTCCCAGTTCTTCGTTTTTCTTCTTTGATAGCACATTAGGTGTTATTTTTGGATTACATCCTTTTACTTATTGCCCTTGGTTTAATTGCTTTGTTCAATTATGTTTATCCATGCTCTAGTTTATTGCTTAAGTTGATAATCAGTTAATTACGTAAATTTTGTATTAATTGTGATTAGCTTAAAATTAACCATGTCGTAATTAAATTTGGGGGGGGGGGGGGGGGGGGTCTAAATTAGTATCTAGTAATTAGGCTAGTGTATTTTCAATAACAGTTACCAATTACCTTCTGGCCCTGATGGCATTCCATTCCCATTTGTAAAGTCTAAACGAGGTTGATTTCTCTCACTTTTCAATGGAGAAAGAAAGAAAGAAAGAAAAAAAAAAAAAACATTCATAATATCTCAATATTTTTTCAGATTTTGTTTCTAACGTATGATAATTAAGTTAAAAAGTATTTACTAGATTTTATTTGTCTAAATAATGAGAACCAAGAATTTATCTTTGGAGCCAAACAAAAAATAATTTTTTTTTCTTTGTATATATCAATTAATTCCTATTATGTATAATAGTTTCAAATAGTAATGTTAATTCAATTCAATGTGTGCTAAAAATATCTATTTATTAAATTAAACAATGAAGAGTCAAGATTTAGAAAAAGAATGAGTCAATAGTTTTTAATTTGCCTATAGACCTACATTTCAAAATAAATTAATACCCATTAAGTATAACTGGCATAAAACCCATGCAAACGCATGGATAAATTTAAAATTAAACACAATTTTTATTATAAAAATATAAATAATTAGTCAAATTATTTATAAAAAAAACATGTAACACATGCATACGTATAGATACATTTAAAATTAAACACAATTTTTATCATAAAAATATAAATAATTAGTCAATTTTTTTAAAAGAAAGTAAAGGTAATTAGTCATATATTAAAATTCTTACCTAAATTTAACACTACTTATGATCATTTTTTTTTTATTCTAATTTTTAATAAGATAGAATGTGTGGTGATTTTTGTTGTGGGTGATTTTTATTGAGTATATGTGATTAGTTCTTTTATTTATTTATATTTATTTTATAGTTCATTAATATTAGATTCTTAGTATTTTGCACCCATTAACTCATTTGGTATAAAGATTAAAAAATTTAAGTGGACACATGGTACAAACTTAAATGAATAATTATAGTGTGGTTCCCATATAAATTTAGACACATGACGCAAAATTGGATTCTAATTTCAAATTCTAATTAAACTTTCTCTAAGTTTTACCTATTAATATTAATATTAATATTAATATATATATATATATATATTGTAGGAGCATTGGGGTCAGAAGCTCATTATCTATGTAAATATTGGGCCTAAGGCCTAAGCCGAGGACTAGAGGTCATCCGAGGATGAGTAAACATTGTCAAAAGAGTCCGTGTTAGTAGATGAAGAAGTTAGTTTTGGTCATAATGGCCTAGGAGGGTGGGCCGAGGATGAATGCCTCATTGGCTAACCAAAGTTGAGGTCCAAATAGGTGGTCTGTCGTCCAGGAGAACGTTTTAGGAAGTTCAGTTGGTACGGATAAGCATTGTAGAAACATATGACAGGGGGGAGTCCTAAAATATATAAGGAGAAAACTGTTACCACCGTATTAAATACTCTGCAACTAACTCTCTGGCCGCATTAATGTGGAGGTGATACCTGAACAGTGGTTTTTAGCCTTACAACTATTACATAAAGACTTTAGGAAGGTGCTGATGGGACAAGTATCAACACCAACCATCTAGCCTGTACGTGGTGGATAAAGAGGAAAGGGGGAAGAGAGTATAAGAGGGGGAGGAAGCAATGAGAGAGGGATCAAGAAATAAAGAGAAAAACACTGTAGTATTAAGAATTGACTTTGTAATCAAATCTGAAAGAAATATATAAGAACCAATCTCCTCGGACTTAGCCGAGGGCGATTTTTTTTAGTTTGAACTTGTTTATCTTCATTCTTTTGTCATCAAGATCTGCCTTATTTGTTGTCTGATTTGCTAAAGCCCAGTTTTTTCCAATCCACTCTCTACAAATTCATTGTTTTGGGCTTCTTGGGTCTAAGTCCATCTATCTTTTGGGTTAAGAACTTAAATCTGGTCCTTACATAGATATATATATATATATATATATATATATATATATATGATGTGGTATATAGTACTAGTATATTTTAATTACAAATTGACATTGGCTTTTCTTACTCGTGTTGTTTCGAATGAAGATATATCAGCAGGCCTTTGATCTCTTAAGGCCTTTAAGGCTCCCGGTGCTGATGGTCTTCATGCTGTGGTTTCTTCCAGCGGTTCTGGCTGTTAGTGGGGGATTCAGTTAGGTTTGAAGTGAAGCAAATTTTTATTTCTGGTAGGATGCTCGAATACCTTAACCGAACTATTGTTACTCTTATTCCGAAATGTGGTAGTCCGGAATCCTTTAATCATTACCGGCCTATTAGTCTATGTAACACGGTTTACAAGATCATCTCCAAGATCATTGTGGCTCGGATTTGGCCTTTTCTTCCAAATCTTGTCTCTCCGCCCCAAACAACTTTTGTTCTTGGGAGGAAAGGAGTTGACAATGCGATAATTGTCCAGGAAGTTATTCATTCCATGTCTAAAGCTAGGGGGCAGTGTGGGTACATGAGAATTAAGATAGATTTGGAAAAAGCATACGACTGAATGGAATGGAGTTTTATTCGAGATACTCTCAACCTTTTCAGGTTTCCAAGTCAATTAGTCTCTCTAATTATGTGCTGCGTTTCCACATCCTCAATTTCCATTCTCTTCAATGGGGGTGCTCTTGAGCCTTTTCTCCCTTCCAGAGGTATTAGGCAAGGTGATCTAATGTCCCCATATCTTTTCAGTCTATGTATGGAGGTGTTGGGAGCAATGATAGCTGAAAAATGTAGTTCCAAGTTGTGGAATCTAGTCAAGGCTTCTCAGGGTAGAATGGCTTTCTCTCATTTGTTTTTCGTAGATGATCTGGTGTTGTTTGCAAGGGCGGATAGGAAAAATTGTGTTGCTGTGAGGGAAGTTCTGGATTATTTTTGTGATATTTCTGGACAAAAAGTTAGTCAGGAGAAGTCTCAGGTTTTCTTTTCTCCCAATGTATCAATTGTGAGTAGGGTTAACCTGTGTAATATTGTGGGTTTCTGGTCAACTCTGACGCTTGGAAAGTACCTTGGTTTCCCAATTAAACATTCAGGCACGCCTCAAGACTTTGGATTTATCTTGGAAAGAGTGCAAGGGAGACTTGCGGGGTGGAAAGCCAACTTGCTGTCATTTGTGGGGAGGCTTGTTCTTACACAAGCTGTAACATCCACAATCCCAAACTATGCTATGCAATGTAGTGCTCTTCCTGCAAAAATTATCACTAATGTGGATAGGCTTAGTTGCAACTTCCTTTGGGGATCATCCGATAACAAGAAAAAGCTTCATTTAGTTGGTTGGAGCAAGATTACAAGGCCCAAGCAGGAGGGTGGGCTGGGCATTCAAGCCGCAAAAGCAAAAAACATTGCACTCCTACCTAAACTAAATTGGCGCCTCGCTTCAGAACCTAATTCTTTGTGGGCAAAGGTGTTGACACAGAAATATCGAACTCCTCGGAGACTTTTAAATCCTCGTACTCCCCTCAGAACTTGCTCTGTTACGTGGTCAGCCATGCGAAAGGGAGAGCGAATTTTTAAGAAAGGATCAAAATGGATGGTCGGGAGAGACAGCTGTCTGTCACTATGGTATGATAAGTGGTTGGATAAGGGTGAGCTTAGATGCTTGATAGAAGGTCCCCTAAGTCGCGGAGAAGAGCATGTCTAGTTGAAAGATGTGGTGAGTTTTTCGGGTTGGGACTGGCAGGGCTGTACTTTCAACCTCCCTGAACAGCTTCATACGTACGGAGGTCAAAGCGACTCCCATCTCTTTCACTGCTCAGAACTTAGACCGAATCACCTGGTCATCTAATCGAATTGACTGCATAGTCTACACAGGGGCGGCTCAACATAATTTAGGGCCTAAGGCGAAAAGTTTATGCGGGGCCTTTAATATGTAAATATTAATTAAACAAAATTATTTAATACTAATCAAATTAAGGTTAATTTGATACATTAAATACATAAATAATACCAACTAAACTAATGTTAATTTCATATAGAGAATTGAATATTATAGCTGAACCTATAAATATTAATAAAAAGAAATAAAAATATATTGCGATTGAAAAAGATACTTTATTTTGGATATAAGATGATGCATAGTTAAATAAAGTTGTAATCTAATTTTTAATTTTATATTTTGATTTTAAGAGAGAGAGATAGATATTATTTGGTGTGTGGCTTTATAGGATATTATTTTACAAAAATCAAAGTCTCAAACTATTAGGAAAGATTAATCTATAATTGATGATTTAACACATTTGCAACATCTTTTTGAAATATTTTAGGATTTCAATTGAGTTAAGGTTTTATTGGTCTTGTACTTTGAGAGCCTTAATAGAAATGAAAAAAAAAATGCGCTAATTAAAAGCACTATAAAATGTTCAAAATATAATGTGATATTGTCTCTCATTGATGAACTTCATCAATTTAACTAATGAATATTTATATCACTTTTTTGTGATTAATAACATGGTAATTTGTAAGCCAATAGTAAAATTTGTAATATTCTTAACATTACTAATAAAAAAATGTACAACCTTTAGAAAATATATATATATATATATATATATATATATAATTTATAAAAATTTGAGTCTTTAACTATAAAAAATGAGGCTTTTTTTCTTAAGAAAAATTTTGTTTTTTGGTGAGGCCTTAGGCCTAGGCCTAACTTGCCTAGGCCTTGAGCCGGCACTGAGTCTACATTCCTTACAAACACAACAGGGG
Organism: Quercus glauca; assembly: GCA_023736055.1. Lineage (NCBI taxonomy): Eukaryota > Viridiplantae > Streptophyta > Magnoliopsida > Fagales > Fagaceae > Quercus > Quercus glauca. The sequence goes on from CM043315.1 coordinate 20,216,841, forward strand.
CAGATCACATTCCAGCTCAATTCTTATGATGAGTCAGTTACCTATATTCATCATTAGCAACTATCATACAACAAAAACTCATAATGTATTTTTTACTGCATACAATGATGCTAAACCTAATCCCATAAACCCCACATCTTATTTCCATACTGACATTGCATCCAATATCATATCCTATATACATATAAATATTATCTAACGAACTTTTAAGGTTATGGTACAAGTAAATCAATTTTATCCAATTTCTCCAATTTACAATAACTGAAATGGATAAAGATCTAGCAAGGAAGACACTCAGATGAGTAAGGCAAACATCATATACAGCCACATAACCACCTGCAGCAGTAAGCTGGGCAGTCATGAGACAACAATCTGCCACTTTGTTTCCTCATGGTCTGCCATTCGCATGGTGATATAAAAGCAAGAGTAAGGCTAACGGAAAGGTAGCAGCAAAATTCTTACATATACAGAACAAAACTTGGAACCTGAATTTGTATTCTGTTTTCCTTTCTCCACATAGAAATTAAATCCTAGATGAAAAATAAAAAATAAAAAGTATTAAGCACATGGCTCCACACAATAGATATTAGTTACTAAAAACCAACTTTACGTCTAGGTCCAATAGGAGTAACTAATAATTTGTTCAATTATTATGAAATTTTTATGGTATACTTAGCTTTATTTAAGACTATAAACGAGCTAAATCGAGTTGTGTATTAAAAATATAGATTTGTTAATTTAAATTTAGGGCAAATTACAACTTACCTATCCGTGATTTAGCTGAAATTTAAGTTGCCTATCTGTGGTTTGAAATTTGACGGTTTGACCGAAATTTAAGTTGCCTACCTGTGGTTTGAAATCTCATAATACAAGTGTGGGGACTCAAATTGAATTGGACCCAAACAATAAAATTTGTAGAGCATGGGTAGAAGGGCTAAGCACCAACAAAACAAACTATGGTCGATATGAGATTCATAGGAATAATAATAAGGAAATTTGACTAAGTGTTTGGGAGGATAGTAACAATGGTTTTTGCCAAGTGTTTGTGAAGAAAGTTTGTCCTCGGCTCAATCCAAGAATCTCTTTCCTTTAGAACTGACAACTACAAGGGTTGTCCTCGGACTCCCTGAAAACCACTTTTACATTTCTATTCCAAGGTCCTCCACTTCTACGTTGGGGGTTCTATCTATTATATAGTCTTGTTTAGTTGATCTCTGTCGTCCACTTGTCGGTCATCTGAACTTATGTCTGAGGACTCGTTCTATTAGTCACTTCTGCAGGCTTTCTATTAGTTGGAGTAACTAAGGCTGCACTGTTCACTGGTCAATTCACCATTAATGCGGCCAGAGTGTTGGTGGCATGCATTTAATGAGCGATGACAGCTTCCCTCCTTCAACGTCACCTATCCGAGGACGTGGGCATTCTCAGCGAGGTCCCTTGACGACCTGGGCTTCGTCTGCTTATCCTCGGATTCTGCCTCTCCTCCGCATGGACCTTGGGCCCGATGTGGAGTGGGCCGGGGTTACTAAATATTTGGGGCCCCACAACAAGTGTTCCGTTTGATTTTTTTTTTTTTTTTATCTGTTTTGATCTTGTATTTTTATGTTTTTTGTGTTTTTGAAGGAGAGAAACATAAAAGTGAGCAAAATCACATATTTAACCATGTTTTTAACAGATGTGGGTTAAAGAAATCTAACTGAACTAACTTTAGTTGGATAAAGTGCTAAATTTTAAATCACAGGTAGGAAACTTAAATTTCGGTCAAACTACAGGTGGGTAAGTTGTAATTTGCCCTTAAATTTATTTCAAACATGAGCCGAGTTTGAGTTCCACCAAACACGATTACATGTTTAAGTTTGATTCATTTTCTTTTTGAACAAACCCAAGTTTTTTCATGAGCTACCCGATTAACTTATTATTTTCTATATATAATAAATTTGTTATTAAATTGTTTTAATGCATTTTTAACTACAAATAGACTTATTATATTATCAATAAATTACAGAAAACAATTTGATATTATATAAACCTATTTACAAACTAACACGATCCAATTTCAAATTTTCATATGCCTATTTTTACACAAGTGTGTGTATATATATCGAATCTTATATATTTATGGTCTTGATTACAAACATTTATCATATTTTTGAACTTAAACATGTTTAATAGTCAAATTTAAACTTACATTTGAGCTTAATTTGTTTACTGAACAAACAAACAAAAAAAATAAGCATTTTACCTTTTTAAACTCAAACTGTTTGGTTTATTTACATCCCACGCTCTATTGATGTTCAAACCTTTTCTCGTAAATAGTGCTATAATTTATAGGTTATACCCACGGTGCTTCTCTGCTGTCATGCTTAGCCGAAGACATAAGAGATATGTCTGACAATACAATGTGGTCCACCCAATCAGCCTCTGCCATCTCTCATTTTACTTTGTCTACAAACTGTAGACAAGATAAGGCATTCTTTTCTTAAGATTAGCGTGTTGACTTTTGATAGTGATGGTCTAGCCTACTAAAGAATTTTTTCTTTATTCTTTTTTTTTTTCTTAAGTTTTTAATCTTATCTTTTATGTCACTCCGATCCGTCTATAAATGCTACATACAAATTCTTGACATTGCATGGCCATGCGACTGATATCAAAAGTCTTAAACCATCCTGACAAGGTGATAGCTCATAGCTCAATTATTATTATATAAAGATCCAATTTGCATGGCTTGGATTGGTCTCATGTGGGGTGCCAGATTGCCCATCTCTTCTTTGCTGGTAGCGTTGAACGTTTGGTAAACCATTAACAGATTGCATTATTTTGATCATTAAAAAAAAAAGAAAAAAGATTAGCATCACCATGATTGATTTAGTATCTAATATAACATTTATTTCAGAACTTGCTTGCTTATAGTCTAGAATTAAAGCTCATGAAACACGATTTTCAATGTATTTATTTATACTTACTCGACGATCCATGTGTTTAATATTTTGATTACCCCAACAGACCACTATATATTCACAAACTCGACCAAAAAAAAAAAAAGAGACCATTATTCACGACCCATGTGAAACCACAATAATTTTTTTTTTAAAGGAAAAATGGTTAGACTATATACTACAGTTGCTAATGAGCTAATACAAACAGCATGCAGGTGAGGTATAATGAATAACAACACACTGTTATTGGAGGAACTCATGCCCTGTAAGAGCATTCACAGCAGTGGAGCTAAAAATTTAGTTTTTTAGCTCCACCAAAAGTTACTTTATCTATTATACCTACACATCTGCTGCAGCAGTGAATCTATTTTAACTATCAACACAATAAAATAATATAAACATTACAATAAAATAATATACCCCTACAATAAAATAATATATCTCACAACCCAAAAAACATCCCAGCACCGACCACAACCTCCTCTACAATCAGCCACAGCCACCACTTCCACCACCACCACCACCAACACAGACACAACCAAACCCACAAACAAAATAAATCCCCAAACAACCATCATAGTCACCAATCCACCACCACAGCCACCAAGCCCACAGGAAAAAGAAAATCAAACACCGTACCACCAAACCATAGCCACAACAACCACCATTGCCACCACCACAGCCATCAAACCCACGGAAGAAAAAAAAATCAAACATCATTCCACCACCACAGCCATTAAACCCACAGAAGAAAAAAAAAAAAATCAAACATCATCCCACAATTACAGCCATCAAACCCATAGAAAAAAAAAAAAAAAAATCAAACATCATTCCCGGTGGATCGATGGCGTGGATTGATGTGGATCGACGGCGTGGGTCTGGCGGCGAGGATCGACGGCGTGGGTTTGGGTCTGGCGGCGAGGATCGACGGTGGCGTGAGATGAGATGAGGCTGCGTGGGGCGATCGGCGGCGTGAGGCTGCGTGGGGCGATCGGCGGCGTGAGATGATCGGCGGCGTGAGGCAATCGGCGATGAGAGAGTGACTGAGAGAGACAGATGAGAGAGTTTTGAGAGAGAGATGAGAGAGTGACTGAGAGAGATGAGGGATGAGAGAGACTTTTTATTATTTTATTTAACCGGCCGAATAAAAAAATAGTTTTTTTTTTTTACTTCAGCTACAGTGCACATCTAACTTTAGATGTGCACTGTAGCGAATCATGTATATTTTTTTGCTTTAGCTCCACTGCTTGAGCATCCTTTTAATGAAAGTGGAGCTAAAATATAGCATTATGACTTTATACCACCACTGCTACAAATGCTCTAACACGCTGGACCAAACTCTTACCACAAGCCCCACCAATGAGTTGGTACAACTGCCACTTTTCGCAATTATATCCGAATTTCGCAAGAATCTCAGCGTAATATTCCAATGTTTTGTGGCTGGGCAGATAGTCATAGTGGAGGGTGAGCACATGGCATAAAGATATTCTACTAGTCCTTATCAATTAATGTGTTTCCGCGTGTTGAATTAGTAAGAGAGTTAAATTCCGAACACGACCTTCGAATGTGCCAAAAGTCGAAGACGATACGCGTACAACCGAAGCCGCTCCTCAAGCAACCCAAAAAACAAAAAAAATCGAAGCCGTTCGTGTTATATGAAAAGAAAAAAACTTTTTCGGTTACCTTATATCAGCCAGCAAGTTGGAAATAAAAGAACCATTATTTAGTTTCGGCAGTATTTCCCTTAAAAATATATCCGAAAGCACTTTATTGAGTTGAAAAGAGAGAGTAAAATATTAAGTATGGGCCACATGGCCTCCCGATTACTGAAAGGTCATTTAATAGGAAGATTACAGTTTGAGCTTCTTTGTACAATTGTCCCTCCATAAGCACTTATAACCTTGGCGCGATGTATCTATATTTATGTTTTTAAGAGTTACAATTGCGATTTAAAAACACGACTAGTTAGAGTTGTTTATGGGTCAGGTCAACTCGAATTTGGAAAGATTTCTTAGTGAAACTTCTCTAAGGTCATGATTTTATTTTTTTCCTTTTTTTTTTTGGGATTATTTTAGTGGAATGAGGGTGTCAGGAGTAAGTAAAATGGAAAATTTGGAGGTACGATTGTGTTTTAAAAAAGCTGCAATTCCTAGGTTAGATTGACATACTACTATTGTTTTTTTTTTTTTTTTTTTAGTGCTTCTTTCTCCGCATCTCAAGTTTAGAAGAGGATGTTGGTATATTACAAGTATTTGGGACAAGTTAGATATTACATATATATATATATATATATATATATATCTTTGTGTGTATTAACGTTGCTATACAATTAGATTATATACAAATGACCAATTGGGAAGCCTTTGATTGCGCTAAAATAAAAGAATTTTTTTTTTTTTGGGTCATAATTTAGAACTGATCAAGATATGCTACATGTGCTAAATGTGTGTAGTATCTAACATGTCCCAAATACTTGTAATATACCAATATCCTCTTCTAAACTTGAGATGCGGAGAAAGAAACACTATAAAAAAAATAGGTCTATAGACTATAGCCGCATTTTTAAAACGTTATTGAGCTATATCTACATTTTCTATAGCCGTGTTTTGTAGTGTCGCCCATACACCATGACAATAGACCCAATTGGTCTATATCAACGTTTTTAAAAGTGCCGATATAGGTATTTAACCTATTGTGGCATTTTAAAAATGTGGCTATAGAGTTTTTTTTTTTTTTTTTAATTTCTTTTTTAAATATTAACTTTAGCCGTGTTTTATAAATGCTGCTATAGGTCTTTAACCTACAACGACGTTTTAAAAACGCAGCTAAAGGTTTTTTAATTTTTTATTTATAAATATTGACTTTAGTCGTGTTTAATAAATGTTGCTATGGTCTTTAACCTATGCGGCTAAAGGTTTGGTTTTATTTATTTATTTATTTATATTTATTTATTTTTTTTAAATTTTAAATAGCTATAGACATATTTTATAAATGTTGCTATAGGTTTTTTTTTTTATTTTTTTTTAATTTTTAAATTTAGCTATAGCCGTGCTTAATAAAAGCTGCTACAAGTTTTTTTTTTTTCCCTAGGCAGATCACAAATTTTTGTTTTTGTTTTTTCACAGAATTGTGTAGCAACCTACTAGGTAGTTTTATCAACCTGTTTATATATGTCCAGAACATTTAGTACTAAATAAAGAAGTGGACAAAACAATCTATCAAATTAATACATTAATAACATGCTACAATGTGTAGATTGAAATGCCAAATTAAAGAAGACAGTCCAAATGTCTAGAGAAGTTAACTATCCTACATTATACATTATACATTCAGTAGATAAGTAAATAACTAAGTACTTCTCAAACCCAAAAATATAAGAACAAAGTTAACTATCATACTTTATACAGTGATGTATACTTCTTGCAGCCGGAGAGTACTCATCAATCCTCATAATCATCATCATCGTTATCCTGAATATAATAAGGGCATAATATTAAGATCACTTAACAACGTTCGTATGAAATAACCAAAAAAGAACACAATACTGCGCTCTTGACCCATCACCTTAGCAAATGCGTCATCTTTGGACCATAGGATTCCATCACTACTCTCTCCTTGTAGTTGTATGCCCTCTTCATTCAGAAGTTCTTTCATCTTGGCTTGTTTTCCAAGAAGAATCAAATAACATATTACTTCCTATAAATAATACAAACATTTCCACGTATTTATAGTGAGCAGATAATACTTACAATGTTTTCTCCCGCTTGAGCAGTAACAATAGTCCCATCTTTGTAGCTATAACCACTGCACGCTCTATTGGTGCCCTTGTTTCTTGCGACTACAACATGTTCAATAGGCTCATTACAATAGTTATAGGGTGAAGACGTGTTTAAGTCTATATAGTATCATCTTTGTAGTGTGGCTACCCATATTCATTCAGTATAATATATAAGAGTTCATGTCGAAGATAGAAAAATATATGGCATCATGTATGTACAACCTATATATAGCAATAGTCAGCCCAATGCCAAATCTAATGTACATAAAACCTATGTCTAGTCACTATAGATCTAATGTGATGATGATGATAATGTAGGACAAGTACTACATGAATATAGTCTACCATGATAGCATGTGATAATGTATGATAGAGTGGAGACTAGCTTGGAGGATTGTGAGAGGCGATGACGCTACTAAGTGGGATCAGCGATGCAGGTAATGCAGGCCTGGGCTTCGTCAACGATGGTATAGTGAGGAGGATCAGCGGTAGGGAGGGTGGATCAGCGGTGAAGGTGGGGGAGTCAAAGGGAGAGGTGAGAGAGAAGGTGAGAGTTTGGTGTGTGTGTGTGTGTGTGAGAGAGAGAGAGAGAGAGAATTGAAATAGGTTTAGTATTTTAAATTAAATCTGGTTTTTTTAAGCCCCTATTACAGTGCTTTCTAAGTGCCGTAATAGGCCTAAGACTAAAACCAATACTATAGTGGCGCTTTCAAGGCCGTAATAGATTCCTTCCATTTTTTTTTCCTTCTGTTATACCCTATAACAACACTTTCTAAGAGAGCATTGAAATAGGTTTAGTATTTTAAATTAAATCTAGTTTTTTTTTAAGCCCCTATTACAGCGCTTAGAACTTTCTAAACGCCATAATAGGCCTAAGACTAAAACCAAGACTATAGTGGTGCTTTCAAGGTCATAATAGATTCCTTCCATTCTTCTTTCTTCCGTTATACCCTATAACAACACTTTCTAAGCACTATAGCGGTGTTTTTAAATCGTCGTAATAGGTCTTACTTTTCGGTTGGACCTATGGCCATGCTTCTCGAACGTTGTAATAGGCCTTATCCACAAAAATACAGCTAAAGACCCTTAAAAACACGGCAATAGGTTGGCTATAATGGCGCCGCCAGAAAAACGTGACTATAGACCTGTATTTTAGTAGTGAAGCAAACTTGAGTTAAAAGATGAGATTACAAAGACGACTCAGTAGATAGACTTGATGAACACATCAGCAAGTTGGTCTACAAATGAAATTGAATGCAAATGAAGGTTACACTATTAGAGACAACGACTGTTGAAGTGATAGTCACTTTGTATATTCATGAAAGAGATCATTATGAGTAATGTGGATAGCACTTCAATTATCGCAATGGGTAGGAGTACTGATGGTCTGGGGAGCACTCATATCCGCTAATAGCCAGTTCCATAGAAGTTTAGGCGTAGCATCATTAAGCGCTTGATACTGGAATGGGCTACAATATATTGTTTCTTATTATGCAAGTGAGGTGCCAAGTAAGAAACAATATCTAGTCATGGAATGACGATCAGTATAGGATCATTAGTCTAAACTACATTAAAGTAAGCTCATAGCTCAGGAAGGATGAGAGGAGAAGTGGAGGCCATGAAAAAGTCTTCCTTGATAGAGTGGAGAATGCAAAGAACCACAACATAGTGAGTAGATCAAGAGTTGCAAAATGATCAATTTCAAACTTAAAAGGATTAAAATGATTTATGGACAAAATTAGCGGGTGTTAATTTCATTTTTGCCAATATGATATGTACAACAATAATAAAATCTTAGTTCACGAATTTTGAGGTCAATTATTGTTATTAAAATTTATCACATATATTCTTTTTTACCAATCCCAAATCGTATTCTTTATCACCTCTTAATGAATAAGTATGTCATTTTATCTATTTCTACTAGTGTTATTTTATGTCTTCCTCTTTCCCTTTTCTTTTTCTCTATTTGAATATATATATATATATATATATATATATATATATATATCAAATATTAGGTTTATATTCAAAGTGGTCAATGCCAAAGAAAATAATAATTAATATTGTTGACAAGACATTTAATTATATATCATACTCCCTAATTAGAAATTTTCCCCCTTCCACATGATATAAATATGAGGAGGTCAATAGTTAGTTTGAGTAAAATGTTTATTTTGTTTTGTTGAGCAAATTGCATGTGATGCCCCATATTGATCTAGGCTTTATTGAAAACCATAAGGGGCCTCATTTGTGATTTGACTAATCCTTTTAGTGTATAGTGCAATCTGCGCAGATATGTCTAGCGTTTTTCCTTAAGTCGTTAATTAACAGCTAGAAAAAGTCTCAATTGTGACTAGCTTAGTCCTTTTGTGGTATAACGCAAAATCCGCAAATGTGACTAGTACTTTTCCTTAACCCATTACATGAATGATAAATGTTTTGGAGTAAGACTGATTCTTATGTATTGCTTTATCGCAGGTCTCATTACGGCTTTTTGCAGGAAGTTCATTTTAGATTATTACTATAGTTTCGTATGATCAACTATATAGGTTATTACTTTGCCATCATGGTCTACTCTTCCTTTTGGCTATTTAGGTTACTATAGGGTTGTAAGTGAATTCATCCAGTTATAAATAACTTGGATTTAGTTGAGAAAAATACTTGTTTATATTCATTTATTTAGCAAACAAGTCAAGTTCAAACCCTATGTTTAGGCTCAAATATTATATGAGTTAAGTTCAAATATAATAAACTTAAACTATTGAGATATGATAAATTTAATTATTTAACCAATACTTTTAACAATCCCCCTTATTTGTGTGCTCAACCTCTCTTTCAATAGGTGAGGCCTAACTTGTGGGATTTGAAATAGGAGGTAGAGTAGAAGAGATAGGGATCAAACTAAGATCTCCTGCTTTGATATCATGTTACCGATTGTTCCAAAAGTTTAAGCAATTGAGATATGGTGAATTTAATTATTTAACTTGTGGGTGCCTGAGAACCGAGGATGGATCTGAAGAGTTGCAACATGACTATGGGGATGTCATAGTCCACGGGTTCGAGGAAAGAAGGAGATGAGTCAAAGTACTCTAAAGGGATTACAAGAGAAAGAGAATCAGTGGCTATAGGGGAAGTTTCTAGCTTGGAGTAGCATGTCTCCTCTGCATTAAATGGTGGGCAACAACTTTAGCAACTGCATCGATGAGGAAGTGACCTGAATAATGCAAGTCATAGCTAAGTAAGCTCCTTCCACCATCTTCTTCAGATGTAGAAAAAGTCAAGTGTCATGAAAGGAAGCTAGTTAAGTAGGGATGGATGGTTGAGATATAAAGAAATGAGAGGTATTTAAGAAAGGGGGGTTTGATAGAAAGAGGGATCTGAAACATAGGTATCACAAAGACATAAGCACTAAAGGGAAACAAAAAGAACAGGGAGAGAGAAAGGAGAGTGAACAATGTAACTATTTGTACAATCTTAGCCTCCTCGGGCAAGTTTGTGGAGGAATATATGCCCTTCTATTCTATAAAATTAACCTTTTCTTCTTTATCTTGATCCTTGGGCAAAGCCCTCATCCAGAGATATTGGTGGCCTAGCATGCAAAAAACCTCACAGGATTATGTGAAGAAGTGTGACCAATGTCAGAGGTACGCCCCAAACATTCATCAGCCAGGGGAGTCCTGAATCCATTATCTAGCCCTTGGCTGTTTGCTCAGTGGGGCTTGGATATGGTAGGACCATTTCCCCGAGCTATAGGGAATCGAAGATGGCTCATAGTCGGCATGGACTACTTTACCAAATGGGTGGAAGTTGAGCCACTTGCTAATATCCGAGATGTGGATGCTAAAAAGTTCATCTGGAGGAACATTTTCACAAGGTTTAGAGTTCCTCACACGCTAATCTCAGATAATGGCCTTCAATTTGACTGCAAAGCCTTCTGAAGATATTGTGGGGAGTTAGGGATTAGGAATGAATATTCTATGCCTGCCTATCCTTAAGGGAATGGATAGGCCAAGGCCACCAACAAGGTTATAGTGACTGGGTTGAAGAGAAGGTTGGACGACGCCAAAGGGAAATGGGTAGACGAACTTCCCCACGTGTTATGGACCTATTGTACCACACCCCGAAGATTAACAGGGGAGACTCCTTTTTCAATGACTTATGGGGCAGAGGTAGTAATCCCCCTTGAGTTTGGATTCCCAACTTTGAGAACTGATCAGTTCAATGTTGAAGAGAATAACTATTTACTCCTAGACAGCCTAGATGTAGTCAGGGAAAGAAGAGAAGTGGCAATGGTAAAGATGGCATATTACCAACAGAAACTCAAGCAAAGGTATGATAAGGGAATGAAGTCTAGGCCATTAGCCTTGGGAAACCTGGTCTTGAGGAAAATAGTGGGGACAACAAAGAACCCTACCTGGGGAAAATTAGGCCCTAATTAGGAAGGGCCATACAAGGTCACTTCTATTGATGGCATTGGGGCTTATTATTTAGAAGATTTGTATGAAAATGTAATTCCTCATCTTTGAAATGTAAACAATCTAAGACATTATTATTATCAATGATTTCCTTTCCAATTCCTATCTTGAATGGTTGTGTCTTATTATGGATGTGTTTGCTGAAACAATTAGTCTGTTGAATATTCTAAGTGTTGAACAAAACCTAAGCCTTGTCTGGCTCCTCGGATCACAAGCCTAGGGTAAATTAATATTGTTTGAAATATTCCAAGTGTTAAACAGAACCTAGGCCTTGTCTAGCTTCTCAGGTCATAAGCCTAGGGTAAATTAACACTGCCTAAAAAATTCTAAGTGTTAAGCAGAACCTAAGCCTTGTCTGGCTCCTTGAGTCACAAGCCTAGGGTAAATTAACACTACCTGAAAAATCCTAAGTGTTAAACAAAACTTAATCCTTGCTTGACTCCTCAGGTCACAAGCCTAGGGTAAATTAACAATGTATGAAACATTCTAAGTGTTGGGTAGAGTTTGGATTTGACATAGCTCCTAAGGTCACAAATGGGGAACTAAGTGGACCTTGAGAAAGGTTGCTTGAAGGAACAGAAAAGTAAGCGCCGTGGGCATTTCCTCAGGTTTCTGAAGTAGTGCCAGCAAGTTTACTTTAAAAATCCCAAATCCAGTTTTAAGTAAGTGTTGGTTGATAATTCGCTTAAGACCCATAGGTTAGTTTACTCTTTATGTTATAATTGAGTGGTAAATTGCGACGGTGTGATTGTTATGAAGGAAGGAAAATAACGTAGTATGTAAAATGACTACCACAAAGTAAACAGTAAAAAAAATGTACAAGTATAAAAAATATATATATAAACAAGCAAGGTTAATTTTAAACTTTTTTCATTAAAGATAAAAGAATTGTGGTACAATAAAAAAAACGAAGGGGGGGGGGGGCACTAGCTATACAAAAGCCCATTACAAAATTGCCTAAGTATATCCTAGTCTAAGGCTAAGCTAGGTTGTTGGCTCCTTTTCCATGGTCCCCTTCTTCTCTTGCTCTTTTTCCTTCTTCTTCCTATTTAACTGCGCCGCCTCGGCCACTTCCTCTTTGGTCTCCATGTCCAGCACATCTGCTGGAGGTGGCAGTGCTTTCTTCTTCTCTTTGCCCTTGGCTGAAGAGTTGCAATAGGACTATGGGGATGTCACAGTCCACGGGCCCGAGGAGGAAAGACGCCGAGGAAAGGAGGAGATGAGTTAAAGTACTCTAAAGGGATTACAAGAGAAACAGAATCAGTGGCTATAGGGGAAGTTTCTAGCTTGGAGTAGCCTATCTCCTCTACATTAAATGGGTGGGTAACAGCTTTAGCAGCTGCATTGATGAAGAAATGACCTGAACAGTGCAAGTCACAACTAAGCAAGCTCATTCCACCATTTTTTTTTTTTTTTTTCAGATGTAGAAAAAGACAAGTGTCATGAAAGGAAGCTAGTTAGGTAGGGATGGATGGTTGACATATAAAGAAAGGAGAGGTATACAAGAAAAGGGCAGTGTGACAGAAAGAGGGATCTGAAACATAAGTATCAGAAAGACATAAGCACTAAAGGGAAGCAAGAAGAACAGGGAGAGAGAAAGGAGAGTGAACAGTGTAACTATTTGTACAATCTTAGCCTCCTCGGGCAAGTTTGTGGAGGAATATATGCCATTCTTGTTGAGGAATATATGCCATTCTATAAAATTAGCCTTTTCTTCTCTATCTTGATCCTCAGGCAGAGCCCTCTCTTGTTGTTTGTTTTGCTCTCTTACAAATTTTATTGATTTGGGCCATGGTTGAATTGTACAACTCACTGTTCTAAGTAAGCTTGGGCCGCAAGATCTTTTGGTCCTTACATAACTAATAGTTATAGCTAAAGTATATAATATTATATATCTACAAGTATATATGCATATAGACTCGAAATTGGATTATGTAAGTTTATAAATATGTTTATAAGATATCAAAATATTATTTTGTAATTTATTGATGATATAAATAGATAATTTTTTATAGTATGTATAATCTTTAACAATATAAAGTTTGTGAATCTAATTTTTATAAGTTCTTAAAAAATAATTCAGATAATATAATTTAAATTGTAATTTATTTTTTTATTATTAGCATATTTTTAAGGGGTAAAAAAAAATTTAGCCTTTGTAATTTTTTTTTTATTGGTCTAACTCCCCTTCCATTCTCCCCTTGGCAAATAAAAAATCTAAAAGCCCATGTCAAATGGACATTAATGTTGTCTCTCTTCCCCTTCCCAAAATCATTTTCTTCTCTTCTTAGCCCCTTTCAGCCTTTTTCCTTCTCTTTCCAACTCCATAGCCGTCACTTGAGCTTTTTTCTTAATAAAATAAAAATCCCTCTCTTCAAAGAGAAGCAAATCTCTCTCTCTCTCTCTCTCTCTCTCTCTCTCAAAATTATTTGTATGAAATTATTTGTATGAGTCATATTTAAGATAAATAATTTAATTTGATTTTACATATATTATGTTTTATATATAATTAATGTGAAAAAATCTATTTTAGTTTGATTTTAAGTTATTTTTTCTTTATGTGCAAACTAAGATTATTGGGTAAATCTATTGTAAATAATTGTTTACTAATTATAAATAAAATATTAAAAAATGTAAGTGAAAATCTCACAAATAAATAAGAAATTATATCCATTAAAATTATTGTCTTTTAAGTCTAAAATTGTATTTTCATTTGACACTATTGCAAGTATTGTTTTCCCCTTCTCTTGAGTTCAACACGATTGGAGAAGTTTAGAAATTATTTATTGATTTTGGAATCCCACATATACTAATTATCTTAAAAATATGTCCCACATTGAAAAGAAAAGAAAATAAATAGGTGTGCCACTTTTTATAAAAAGAGTAGTGCTGTGGCTTTGTTGTATGTGTAAGAGTTGGAAACAAAGTTTGTTTTATGAGAGAGGCAGGGGTGTTTGGATTTTATATTTTAAAATTTCAAAATTTGGATTTTACTCCCTAAATTTTAGCTGTGTTTTGATTTTACTTCTTAAAGTTTGTGGGTGTTAGGATTTTACACCCTAAAGTTTCAGAAACTTCAGAAAGTAAAATCCAAACAACCCCAAACTTTAGGAGGAAAAATCTAAATTTCGAAATTTTAGGATGTAAAACCTAAACAATCCCAAAACATCAAGGGATAAAATTTAAATTCTGAAATTTCAGAGTGTAAAATCTAAACACCCCCAAACTTTAGGGGTGTAATTTGCAATTTACTCTTTTTTTTTTCTTCTTAAATAAGTATTTATCCTTTCTGTTCCCATCTCCTGATCTCCTTTATTACTTATATATATATATATATATATATATATATATACACTATCTCTAAGAGGATTCCCCTCCTTGACCTGGACTTTTTTAAAGTAAAATATATACTCATCCCGTATCTAATAACTTTTCTTACAAGTGTTTTAAGAATAGGGTCAATAACGTCAAAAAGAGAAGTCCTAAATTTTAGGTTTTCTTTTTCCTTGTTCATCTTTTTTTTTTTTTTTTTTTTTCCTAAAATTTCTTTCGCGTTCAATTTTTTCCCTAAAAAAAAGCTTTCTATGGTTGGTTCCTTTTGTTAATTATGTCATTTTACACCTTTTATGAATTGTGTCATTTTTATTTCAAGATAGCTCGTTATATCTAATTGGTTGGTTAGATTTTGTCATAGGCGTTGCTCCATGCTAAAAAATTATTGACGTTTGTTCTTTTTTTTTGGTTGATTTTTGATAAGCAGAAGGGATAAATTCTCTATTATCATTTATCCATGTAAAGAGTCTAATAACTATTATCCTATTTCAAACTAATCTTTTATGGCACACACGAAGAAATAAGGAGAGAAGCGAAAATTAGTATAAGAGAAAGTGGTTGGGATAAATTTTCCCTGTCAATCTACGTCTATTTGGAAGACTAAAAAAATAGAAAAAGAGCCTCATCACATGCGCTTCGCACGTGCGATGAGGTTAGTAATTATAAAATAATTTTAAAGCTACACGCTTTAATTGGGTTACAATTTTATTGGTGATAAATTAATTGGACATTCAAATACACGATTTTGTTATGGGCTGGGGTGGTGCTTGGGCTAAGTTGAAGATGCGGCAACAAAGCTGATAAACATTAGTAGTTAGTTTACTATGTATGTTTTGGTGACTATCAACAGGGGCGGCTTGATGCATTTTGGAGCCTAAGGCATAAATTGATTATCTTGTTTTAGTTGCAAATTATTACTAATTAACATGAACTATGTTGAATTTTTTCTTTTTTTATAAATTTTATAGACAGAAAAAATTTGACAAAATTTTTTATACTTGTTGATGTGGTAGATTGATAGTTGTAAGTTGATAAATAAAAGAGTGGCGTTAGTAGTAGACTTAGATGAAACCTAGTAAAAGTTTGCTAACTAAACTCTTATTATTATTATTATTTTTTTTTAGAAGTACAACAATATTCAAAATATTTTTTACAACAAATCCTAGGTTTTAAGTTGCTTTTTGTTTTCTATTTGAAAATATCACTATAATTATTTTTTTGCCATCAATAACAGGTTGTAACAACCTGTTACTTAGCATTAGTTGTAAAAGTGTTGTGAAAAATATTGTGGACGTTGCATTTTTCTCTATTTTTTATTTGTTTTTCATCTGGTAAAAAAGTATTATTTTATTTATTGATTATATATAACCCTATTGTTTAAAATTTGAGGGCCTTTTTTTTACATGGGGCCTTAGGCGGCCGCATCTCTTGCTCCACCATTCAGCCGGCCTGACTATCAAACAGCTCATTAGGTAGGATTGCAATTATCTCGTTATCATTTGTTTTAAGCTTATCATTATCTCTTATTTGAGATTCATGTTAGACTTTGTAAGGCTATATAAAGCCTATGATTAATAATAGCAATCTATAACTTTTATAGGAAAAATTATTAGCAATAATGCTATTTGGAAGATTTGGTTTATCTTCGAAACTAGTTGCTAACCCATGTGATGCATCAAATAGTTAGCAAATGTTAAATGTTTTCACTTTGTTCAATGCTACAATTAGCAATATACCAATATATAGAGACAAAGGATCGAAGGAGGAAATATGGTTTTGGATGACAAATAAAGGCAAACCGGTCACTCTTTTATTATCATCTTTTTTTTTTTTAATTTTTTTTATTTTTTATTTTAAGGAAAATCATTATCATCTTATAAACAAGGCAAAGTATATTATATTATTCATATCATAACAATTTTACCAAAAAAAAAAAAAAGTTACATTAGGTACAAATTGATGAAAACCTTATTATATGCATACAATAATATATATATATATATATATATATATATATATATATATATATATATATATATATTAGAACCCCTTTCCCTCTCCCTTGTGTATGTGTGTGTTTGTTTCTAAAAAAAAAAGGGTAATTGTTCCACATTGCTTAAGAGAGTGTGTGTTGTGTGTAGTATAACTTACCCCACCCTCCTTAAAAGTTACCATGAGTTTTGAGTAGAGTTGTGGTGTGCCTTTGTGTTAGAACCCCTTTCCCTCTCCCTTGTGTGTGTGTGTGTTTGTTTCTCAAAAAAAAAAAAAAAAAAAAAAATATATATATATATATATATAGATATATCAAATATGAATAATAATATCTCTTATGTAATCTGTACGGGCACAATTTGGAGCCCAGGCCCAATAAAGGGTTGGGTCTTGATCCAAAGAGCCCGATCCAATAGATTTATAGAGAGTGGATCGAAGAGAGGGGATTAGACAAAATTACCAACGGCTAAAGTGGCATTAAACTCAATAACATACGAGTACACTACACATGAAAACGGATCCATGTCTAATCCAAGCAAGATCTTTTTTATTGTATCTCCTTATTCCATTTTTCTTACAGTCCACTTTCTTCCTCCCTCTTGCAAGGGGGGTCGTTTACATTTTATATTTACTGTTAGATCATCTTAATCGTCCACTTGTCGACCATCTGGGTTGCTACTTGAGTACCTGTCCCATCTGCCACCTTTTTTGGCCTTCTGTGAGTTGCTGTTGCCAATGTAACACTGTTCAGGAGTCTCTTCCAAATAAATGCGGCCAGGAAAGTGGTTGGTGGGCATTTAATGTGAAGGTAGTAGCTTTTCTGTTAGACACTTCTGGGTTTATCTTTTCCGCAATTGTAGGGATCTTTCTTGTTAAAGAAATCTTCTGATCGATCACCTGTATTGTGAGGAATAGGGCCGACCGATATCTGACAACATCTGAGGGAGAGCTCCCCTCGGACCATATTAAGTCACTTCGTCTTTTACAGTCCTAGGCCTGGAACTTCCCCCAGCCGCTCCTCCCCCCCTCGGACACTCCAAGTTTAAGATGGGGCCCAAGGCCCAGTATGCATTATGGGTTTTTACCCCTCACATAATCTATAATTAGTTTAAAAAGAAATTCAGCCCATATATATATACATAGGTTGAAACTCTTTTTCATATATATATATATATATATATATATTTATTTATTTATATCAAATCTGAATAATAATATCTCTCATGTAATCTATAATTAGTTTAAAAAGATATTTGGCTTATTAAAAAAAAATCAAAAATCAAAATCAAAAGAAGAAATTGGACTTATGCTATTGATAAAAACACTACAGAAAAAGTCAAGTTGGGTATAACGTAATTGTAAATAAAGAGTTTCGTATAGACATTTATACGGACAAACTATTAAAAATAGTACGAAACTTTTATTCTTACTTTTAAACAGATAAGATTCATTTTAGACTTGAAAGGGTAAATAAAGCCTATGATTAATAATAGCAATCTATAAATTTTATAGGAAAAATTATTAGTAATAATTTTATTTGGAAGGTATGGTTTTTCCTCAAAATTAGTAATTAATCCATGCTATGCATATTGGATAGTTAGCAAATGTTAAAATGTCTTCATATTGTTGAATGCTACAACTACAATTTGTAATATACTAGGAAGTATGATTTTGGGTGACAAATAAAGGCAAGCCGGTCACTCTTTTATTATCATCTTTTTTTTTTTTTTTTTTTTTTTTTAGGGAAAATCATTATCATCTTATAAACAAAGCAAAGTATATATACTATATTATTCATATCATTACAATTTTACTTTTAAAAAAATTACATTAAGTGCAACTTGATGATAACCTTACCATATGCATACAATTATATATATATATATAAATTTGAATAATAATATCTCCTCATGGAATCTTTAATCAGTTTAAAAAGAAATTGGACTTATTCATATATAAAAAAATAATATAAAAAAAAAAAAAGAGAGAAGAAATTGGACTTATGCTATAGAGAAAAAGACTACAAAAAAGTCAAGTTAGGTATAAAGTAACTGTAAATAAAGAGTTTCGTATGGACATATATAGGTATAGACTACTAAAAAAAAAAAAACACAAAACTTTTGTTCTTACTTTTAAAACGATGAAGTTCACGGATTTGTGGTAGTATTAAATATCAATCATCAAACACTTAACTTTCAAACTTTAATTTGAGAAACATAGAAAAAAAAAATTGGAATGAAAAAGAAAATATAAAGAAACCAAATAGGAGAGAAAGAAGGGGATCCGGAATATATATATATATATATATATATATGTTAGCATCGATCATAAAGCCGATGCTATGGAATCAAATTCTGTTATCGATTAAAACACATTATTACAACTCACCTTCGTCTTAGTTTGCCTTAACATAAGTGTCCATTATGTCTATGGATGTATCAAGTCCCTAGATTCCAAACCCTTTTGGTGGTGCTTCTTCTTCTGGTCCTATTGGTGATCTGCTCCTTCTGATGGGAGTGATGACGAGTGATCCTTTTGTGTATCATGAAAAAAAGGGGAAGCTGTTTTGTTTAGGGGGAGAAAAAGCTGTTTATCTATGCTTTAACTTTTTCTTAGTTACTTAGTTTCTTTGCTTTAAGCTTAAAACATTTGCTTTGTGTATAATTTGGGTTATTTACCTTTTAATATTTTGGCTTTGAAACAATATGTTTCTTTGAGTGTGGTTGTTTAAACTATCTACTTCAAGTTTTCACAATTGGTATCAAGCAAATTATGTTGATTCACATACTTTTAATCAATGCTAATTGTAGTGTTTTATTATTATTATTATAGCATTGTGATTATTTAGTATATGTTTATGTTTCCACACACACATGCATTTATGCTTTGTTTTAGTGTTTCAAGAAAGACAGGTATTCTCTGTACTCATGACATATATTCATCTTCTTGCAGCTTTCTAGAAGTATGTTGAGTTTGTTGGGTTGTGTATTTTTTTGGATTAATGTAATTGAGTTTTTGATGTATTGTGGTTTTGTCATGGATTGCCATATAGGGAGATTGTAGAGAGTCCATAATTTTAGGTTATTGACAACCATGAACAAATGTAACCTATTAGAACTTAGTTTGTCTAGTTGATTAGTGTTGAATTAATACTAGGATCAAGACAAATCAAGTTCAGGGTAGTTGAAGACTCAAAAATATAGAAAATTGCACTACTGGAAGACTGCATTTTGACTGTAGCTTGACAAGTTGAAAGTCACTTATCTCGACTAGTCGAACTTCACATCTTAATAGATCAAGATTTGTGTCGATTGGAATTTTAGCTTTCTCTCACAGCCATTTGATATAGGGTTTTGATAGATCTTGAGTATATATAAATAAATACCCTAAAGCATGTTTTTGAAAAAACAAGAGTGTAGTGTTCTGTACACAAATCTAGAAAATTTCCAAACCCTTTTGAAACTTCAATTGGAGACAACAATTGCAAACATCAGATCCAGTTACTTAGCAAAGTTATAGCATTCAGTTAACCACAGTTGCTAATCCAAATTTTTGAGTGGAGATTTTGGAGTCACGGACAAGGGAGTTCGTGTGCAATAATCCATTATAAAAGAGTGCATGAATTTGGAGTTACGTGTAGTCATGCCAGTAAGTACGGCATGAGGTAGTAGTAGATTTAAAGTTAAGTATATTATGTAAATTTAATTTCTATTAATAGATATGTTGCCTTGAGAATTATTTAGGTTAAATTTTGCCAAGGGTTTTTACTATGAAACAACAGTTTCATTGATTTTCCAAGGTTATCATTTTGTGTCTTATGTGATCTAAATCTATGTGATGTTTAATTGATTCAGATCTAATGCAAAATTAATTTAATTTACTATTTGACTAAGATTTGATAAAACTTGAGACAACTGGGGTCTAAAACAATAACTATTAATAATGGATTTTGATTGCATCATGTTATTCAAATTTGTGATGCTTGCTTTTTTTTTTTTTTACAACATTTTTTTACTCGCGGGTGTTATTCTTATTGTGGCATCAACTAAGCTCATTTTAAATTGGCAAAGGAAAAGCAACGGGCAAGGACAGAATAAAAAAGGTAAAATGTGATTACTTTTTTGACCCACAGAAATAATATAAAAAATACAAAGTTTAATTACAAAATTGATTGTAACATAAAGATACAACTTTACTCAATATTTTTTTATTGGATGTGAATTTTGAGAATTATACCATTAGATTACATCTTCTTCTTATATCCTCTTTGCTTGCAAAATTTCTAGAAAATTAAAAATTAATAGCTATGTTATCATCAATAAATTATTTAAATTGCTAGTTTTTATAGTTTAAAATTATGCATAAAATATAAGATTATATATCATATAGTATATAATATTCGATTAACATAAAATTTGACATGTGTATTAAAAGTGTAAAGAATATGCAATTTAACGGTTAAATTTTCAAAATATATAATAATATTTATTTTATTGAGTAATGTTGTAGACTTAGATTAAAATCAATTTTATGGTTAAATTTTGTTCATATACAAAATAGTGCATATGAGAGTTGAGCGCTTGAGTTAATTATCAACTACTTAGGCTAGAGCTAGTCTCTTTCACTAATAGAAAAGGTTAATTTTACGTAGTTAGGGAATCTTTGAAAGTGTAGTTAAAAAAAAGCTAATTTAGAAACATTATTTGTTACAAAGATGACACCTAAGCGGATAATGACCAAAATCATACTTAAAAAAAAATAATAATAATAAAAAAATAAAAAAAGAGGATGTTTGGAAGAAGAATTGAAACTCTAAAACAAACAATGGATTGCTTTTTTTTGTTTTATTTTTTAATTTCTTCTCCGGATATGGAGTTGCACAGCAATCAACTCGGCGTGCTAGAAATCTAGATCCCGTGAACTGTGAACCACAGTAACATTCTTTGATTTAGACATTAACCTATAATTTATGATACTTTGCCTAATTGAATTGAAAGGAGCCCCCCGTTTATCTAATTCTGTTCCTATTTTTTTTTGCTGAATACGTAATTCTGTTCCTAAGAACTTGCCAATGCCAAACCTTTTATCTTAATATGTTCTTGGAATCTAGGATGAATTTTTTAATCCAACTTAAAAAAACATCCACAGAAACTTGTGGAACATGTATGACTCACCTGTTCTACAAATTGTTTCTTTGCCGTGTAAATTTCTGCCAAGATACGAAGTCATAATTCTACGCCACAGTTGGACATACGAATGAAATTGCCAAAAAAAAAAAAAAACGTCAAATTCATAGAGTAGGATCTTTATATCTATCATTATATATATACAGAATTGTTAACTTGTAGGGGAAATTGATGCTGAAATGGATTTGAATCAATCCATATGTTGCACACTTGATAATAACAAAACTAATAAAACCCTGAAATTAATGACAGCCCTTTAATTTACCCCTAATCTCTATCACTATTCAAATTTCATACCTGATAAACCCAGGGGACCCCTTTATCTTTTTATCTCGAGTAAAGTCTAATTTAAGCTTGTAAAGTGACCTGAATTGTGGATAAATTGGCTCTGAGGTGATGGGCTATTATTAGTCTGGAGTCTGGACACTAAACTATGCACATGTGAATGTAACATGCTTTCGGTATGGTAAACTGTACTGTCGTGGATATATATAATATATGTTCAGTTCAGTCATCTATTTCTTATGCCCAAAGGGGTTTACTCATCTCATCTGTTCAGTTCTTTTAATTTATTTTAATTTGTATGAAAAATTATTGTTTGTATTGCGTAGATAAGATACTCAGAAAACTTGGATTATACATGGGGTGGGGTGGGGTGGAGGGTAATCCAAAATTCGAAACCACCACTCCTTTTTTTAAAAAAAAAAGTGCAGGTCAAACAAAATAACTGCATTTAGTAGCCACTTGATCCCACAATTTGATGCTCCCAAGTAACAGCAGGCATCAACAACTAAACCAATTATTTCAATCAAAACAGCTTAGAAATTGATCACATTACTCTACATGTAGTTTCTGCTTGTTTTTCACTTCATTGGTAGGTATCGCATCTTTGTAGTGTTTATCGCTATCATTTTCTTCATTTTCAAATACTCGTAGTTTATATTTATAAGTCACACGATAGCACGATAGCTAAATATAATGTTATAAATTACCCCATCTTATATCAAATGACCAATCACATATTTTATAGGGAAACAAAAAAACGTGTTAAGACTTTTTTGTACTGTGCATTGTTTTTTCACCAATTGCATGGGCCAAAAGTCACCGATCAGAGCCATTGTCAGCAACGCTGACATAATCTGAGGCCCTCCATCCTTGTAACTGACACCTTGATGGTTGAAATCAGTGTGTACAAAATTGTTTAGTCAATTTAAAAAAGCTCAGCTGACTCATCTTCAACACAAGCAAAACGGATAAACCTTGCCGTGAAAATTGGAGCATTGGATCTTCATTTTAAGAAAAGAACAGAAGCAGCTTTTTTTTTTGGATTGAAGAAAAAAAAAAAACAGCTAATTATATCACAACACGTGACACAAACAAAGACGATAATTGGAAGTGGGTCCCGGAGGACAGCACCAATAGTCCAAAAATAAATGGGGGAAGGAAATCAATAAAAAACGGTGTCGTTTGGGGTGACCTGGTTGGCCTATTTTGAGAGATCCTGCCCCTATAAATACGTGGCTTGTGATGCGGTGAAACTTACTCCTTCAACCATAAATAATACGTGTTATATTTTCTCTCATATCCTGTCACCACCTCTTGCTTTCTCGGCTTCTCTTCTCTCCTTTTCCTTTCTTCCAATTTCTTTTTGTTGAACTCAATATGTGTGGGATACTTGCTGTTCTTGGATGCTCAGATGACTCTCAGGCCAAAAGGGTTCGAGTCCTCGAGCTTTCACGCAGGCAAAATATTTGTTCCTTAACTTTATATATATTTTTCTACTTGACTTTCTTATAACATGTTCTACACATTAATGGTTCTTATATAATAAGATAAACACAACATAAAAGTACTTGTTTTCCAATTTCTTTTGAGACTTTTAAGTGCAATCTAGATAAGGGTGTGAAGTTTGTATGGGAAACTTAATACTTCGACTCTAGAGATTTTGTTTGTTATTGAGAATTCCAATTTTCCTAGGCAAGCCCTTTAAATTTTATTGGTTCTTTAGTTTTGCTATAGCTTTTAATTTAAGTTCATAAAAATATATTCGAGCTTAACCTCCTGTTCCAAGTCACTTTCAGGGCTCTGATCAACTAGATGTGTAGTATGGAATATGGATACACCCGAACGTAATTTAATATTGGCAACATATGGGAGGAAAAGCCAAATATTTATTACATATTTGAAAAGATAAGGGAGAAAAAAAAAGCCCCATAGTTATTTGAAAATATTGCTCCAAAGGCGAATATTGTGTCGGTGTTACAACTAATTACAATCCCTGCAATAATTTTATCCATGAACTTGTGATCGTGACCAGACCATGATGGTATGGTGTACCCCTCGGAGAAAATTTTCACTCATTTGGGAAAATTTTGATTGAGCAAATTTCCTAGTGTCCATTAACTTTGTTGGGCACCTATGTGTAATATATATATTTTACTTTTATGGGGATAAGTGTGTTAAATTAAATATTCATTAGATTAGATTAGCATCTAATAATGATAAACCATGTGGGATGCGGGTCCATGCAGAGTGCAATGATTAATATGGACATAGTAACTTCTGGTAAAAAAGATATTTAGCCAAAAAAAAAAACTTGTGGTAAAAGATGATTAGTCACTTTTTGGGTTGTACAAGAGGGAAAGATTTTTTTTCCCTGAAATAAAATTTTATTGAAACACAGCAGAAACAGATTCTGGCCACCCTCGTACAAGATAACATTTACAAAACTCGGAGGGCCAAACTCCATATCAAAAGAACCAAAAAAAAGATTGGCCGAGCGACCAATTTGAAATGATCTTTGGGTATTTTTTTGTCCTTTCATAGATTGAAGCATCGTGGCCCAGACTGGAGTGGTCTGTACCAACACGGTGATTGCTATTTGGCTCATCAACGCCTCGCAATTATTGACCCCGCCTCTGGTGATCAACCTCTCTTCAATGAGGACAAGTCAATTGTTGTGACGGTATGTGCTTTCTGACTGTCCCTTTCATAGATTTGTTTTTTTTTCTTGATAGAGCTGTTGTGTTTTGGCCCTTTTCATAAATTATAAAAATTGAATGATGTTAGGATATTGCAAATTTTACTGCTGCAATAATTTTGTTAGAAAGTGTATCAACTGGTCGGGCACTTTCCGTGCCAAATTCATTGACAACTTAACACAACCTTTGTAACTATTTTGTAAAAGAATAAATATGTTATTACCATGCATTTTTTTTTGTCTTTTAAATTTTGTTTGCATTGGTAGGTAATAATGGAGTATGAATTATATCGTTCTATAGTTAGATCAATTTAATCTATATTCAATAGTTTTTTTTTTTATTTTAAATTATATATATATATATATATAATAAAAAAATAAAAATAAAAACCCTTTTGTTTTTAGTTTTATTTGTGAAATTGATGTAGTTTCTATTGAACATCAGGTCAATGGTGAAATTTACAATCATGAAGATCTGAGGAAGCGATTGCCAAATCACACGTTTCGCACAGGCAGTGATTGCGATGTCATTGCCCACCTGGTGGGTGGCTTAACCTTGGCATATCATATCATTTCGATTGATCATGGGAAACATGTTTTTTTTTTTTTTTTTTAATATATATATATATATATACACACATATGAATGATAGTTTCATGTTGAATTATGACCTATGATATTAGTTCTTGTTTTACAAATATTAACAGTCTTCCTTAATCTGTGTATGTAGTATGAGGAATATGGGGAAAATTTTGTGGACATGTTGGATGGAATGTTTTCTTTTGTATTACTGGATACACGCGACAACAGCTTCATTGTTGCCCGTGATGCTATTGGGATCACTTCCCTCTATATTGGTTGGGGCCTTGATGGTAATGTTTCAAAACGGTTCTGGTTTATGAGCACAGTCATGGTCATAGATAGATATATCTACGTTCTGTTCTGTGCACAATTTCGAATTGAATTGAACTTGATGTTAGTAACTTCAATTTTATCCTCCTACTATGCTATATTTTCAGGCTCCATTTGGATATCGTCAGAACTTAAAGGATTGAACGATGACTGTGAACATTTTGAGTGCTTTCCACCTGGTCACTTGTACTCCAGCAAATTAGGTGGACTAAAGCAGTGGTATAATCCTCTTTGGTTCTCTGAGGCTATTCCATCTACCCCATATGATCCACTTGTGCTCAGACGTGCTTTTGAAAATGTGAGAAACGCAAATTCTTCTTGTCCTAAAGTGTTTGAGATTTTAGTTTGCAAAATCTAGAAAGCAAGCAGGAACTTTTGTAATTTTAGCTGATTTTCTGTGTACAATTTAATATGTTCAGGCTGTGATCAAGAGGCTGATGACTGATGTACCTTTTGGGGTACTTCTCTCTGGGGGTCTGGATTCATCATTGGTTGCCTCTATCACAGCTCGCCACTTGGCTGGAACAAAGGCTGCCAAGCAATGGGGAACACAACTCCATTCTTTTTGTGTCGGCCTGGAGGTGAGTTCTAAATTTTATTAATGACAAATTTTAGTGCAGCACTCAAGAAGCTTCTTTTAATTTCATATTGATCCGTCTTTCTCATGATCAGGGTTCACCAGATTTGAAGGCTGCAAAAGAAGTTTCAGATTATTTGGGTACTGTTCATCATGAATTTCACTTTACTGTTCAGGTACTAATTCGAAATTAGTGTTTTATGCTCAAGGGTTTGACCTTATGTTAATGACTACGCAAAAATGTAAACCTCTTGTCTGTTGAATTGTGGCAGGATGGCATTGATGCCATTGAAGAAGTCATCTACCATATTGAAACATATGATGTAACAACCATTAGAGCAAGCACCCCTATGTTTCTTATGGCACGTAAAATTAAATCATTAGGGGTGAAGATGGTGATTTCTGGTGAAGGTTCAGATGAGGTATTTGGTGGGTATTTGTACTTCCACAAAGCACCCAACAAGGAAGAGTTCCACCGGGAAACATGCCAAAAGGTACTACAACCTGACACCTGTTATTCTGCATAGATTACTGATCCACGAGATTGTATTGTGAGAGATAATTGGTATCATTTTGTTCTTGTATGCAGATTAAGGCACTCCACCAGTATGATTGCCTAAGAGCTAATAAATCAACCTCTGCTTGGGGACTGGAAGCTAGAGTCCCTTTCTTAGACAAAGAATTTATTAATGTTGCAATGGCTATTGACCCAGAGTGGAAAATGGTATGGAATTAAGATTCAATAAATTGGGTTTGCCTTTTTTATTCTTTTTTTTTTTTTTACACGTGAGTTTTACCATATTTCAATCCATCACAGATAAAAAAGGGGGAAGGACGTATTGAGAAATGGGTTCTGAGGAAGGCCTTTGATGACGAAGAGCGTCCCTATCTGCCAAAGGTATTGCATAATGACTTCCCACCTTAATTATTCTTTTGGTAACTACATAACTAACATGTCTTGTTTGATCCCGTGCAGCACATTTTGTACAGGCAGAAAGAACAATTCAGTGATGGGGTTGGATACAGTTGGATTGATGGCCTTAAAGCACATGCTGCTCAACATGTATATTGGCTACTCTCTGTTTCTTTTATTCTTTTTCATTTTCAATTGAAAGCTACATGATGTGATAAAACTGCCGTGGTTGATGAATAGTGCTCAACTTGTACTTTCAGGTGACTAATAAGATGATGCTTAATGCTGAACGCATTTACCCACATAACACTCCCAACACAAAAGAAGCCTACTACTACAGGATGATTTTTGAGAGGTTCTTCCCACAGGTGTGACTAAATCAAAGTTATTTTACCCAGCAGATAAATATATTATGTGGATGACATTGTGAACCAACTTGGTTATGCTTACCCTTTTCATTACTCTATGTTTTTGTAGAACTCGGCTAGGCTGAGTGTTCCCGGTGGAGCAAGTATAGCCTGCAGCACTGCTAAAGCTGTTGAGTGGGATGCTACATGGTCAACCAATCTTGATCCTTCTGGAAGGGCAGCTTTAGGGGTCCATGTTTCAGCTTATGACAATCAGGTTCCCTCTGCCAGCAACAGCATACCAGAGATTATTGGTAATGTACCTCTGAAGATGGAAGTTAGCAGTCCCGGAGTTGCAATCAAGAGTTAATAGTTCTGATAGGGGACAGGACTATATCCAAATTTGAGGCATAAGTTTAAGCAATTACGAGACTTTGCATACCCTGCTATATAAAGGGAATACATAATGTTAGGAAAGTATTCTATGGTCTTGTAAAGGTAATGTGTGTTCAATATATTGTACTTTCTCTATCCTAAGACATGCTTTTGAAGTGTGCTATGAATATATTTGAGTTATTTTAAAGAAAAGGTGGGAAATCTTCCTTCTTTTATCTGTGATAAGTGGAATGTTGTGGTTACATTTATCAGTCATTTCTAAATAGGGATGGCAAAAACTCTCCACCTTGTCTTACAAGGGTTTTTCCTGCCTCGAAAGGACAAGGGGGCAAGGGCGGGTTTTGCTGGCCTTGTCGCATCTCACACTACCATATTCTGAATGTGTATGATAAGCTTCAGGTAAATAGCACTGATAAAGATAATTTTGGTTGTATATGAGGCAACCGACCTCCTGAACGTGCGAGAAAAGAAGAAAATTAAGATTAATTTCCACTTGCCTTTTAATTCTTTCCTTGCTATATTTAAATACAGCTTCTTCTGATAGCAATTACAAATGATTACTAGATAATTCAAATAGCCGTAACAATTGGCTAAACAATATCCTAATAAAAATCAACTCAATCTCCTAAATAATAGAGAACCAACCTAATCTCATAAATAATAGGAATTCTTATTGCAATCAAATTGAACTAACAGAACATAAACATAGAGGATAAATCTTGTTTGGTTGGGCTGCTTGGACGGCATTTTTTAGTGTTTAAACACTAAAAATGGTGGACCAAAAAAAAAAAAAAAAGCGTTTGGTAAGGGTATTTTTTATTGGAGTGTTTGAGTTACGTTACTCATTTTAGGGTGTTTAAACACTGAATTTAGAAAACTTCTCTTACCAATTTTCAGTTTTCAAACAACGCTGCTTAATGACACTTTTGTAAATATGTTGAAAACCATGGAGCCCACTTGATTACCATTTTTCAATTTTCAAACAATGTTGCTTAATAGCATTTTTGTAAATATGTTGAAAACCATGGTGCTTACTTGATTAGACAAAACATAAATTGACTTCTCTCATCTCAAATAAAAAAAATTAAATTGTATTTTGCTGGTCAGCTTTAAAAAAAAATAAAACACACACGTATCAAATACACAATTATGTTTTTTCACATACCGGAAACATGTTATTTGAAACATTGTACCAAACACATCTTTTGCTTTATGAATACTGTAAAAACGTGTTTCTACAATACTTTTTAAACCACATTTTTCACATCTATATCTATATATATCTAAAAACTAATACGTAGTATTTATTGTTGCTACGCTTTAGTTGAGTTATATTAGCATCCACGTCATTATCCAATTTCTTTCCAATTTTTCTATAATTGTTTTTTAATATTTACTCATTTTTTTTTTTAATATTTACACTTTCTCCAACATTTCTCCCTCCCTTATCTTTTCATCTCCCCACTACTTTAATATCACTCTTTGTCTTTCCCTTATTTTGTCTCTTCTTATTCATACCATTTTACCATACCTTTCTCTCTCCCTTATCTTTTCATCTCCTTACTACCCTCTACTTTAATATCACTCTTCATATTTTCTTTCATCTTCCCTTATTTTGTATCTTCAAATTCACACATTTCACTATAAATTTGTCATTTTTTCTTCCAGTTTTGCATAGTTTTTCCTCACAAAAATGTTATCTCTCTCTCTCTCTCTCTCTCTCTCTCTCTCTCTCTAAATTTTTTGGTTGATTTTTTTTTTCTTGTATCTCTACTTTAGGTTGACAAATTTTTGTATTCTTAAGAACTCTATTTTTGGTTGATGCGATTAAATTTTGTATTTTAGCATGTTAATCTTTTGTTCTCTTTGATTGTTGATTTACTCTAATCAATTATTATTTTTAAATAATCCTAATACGCTAATTTAGTACAATAACAACCTTCATATTCAATAATTGTTAACTATATTTTAATTTTAATCTTCTATTATGAAAGAAACGTGGAAAATACTCGAATCGAAGGAATTCCTCTACAATTGAAGGAAGAAATACTGCTTGAAAAAAAAATCACAAAAAATAGAAGGAAAATCAAGCAAATAATATCCATGGAATGGGAGTCAAATAATCGAGTACTCTACATTTTTTTTTTCAATAACATTACACCAATAATATATTTAGTTTTCAATAAACTTAACAAAAAAGTAATTTTTTTTCCCTTTTATATTGTAGGAAACTGTATTCACATGCCTTGCAACAACTGAAAATATTGAAACAAACTTTGGATGGTTACAATATCAGATGCACAAAGTGCAACAAAAAAGTTAAATTTGAAAATGATTTTTTGTGCAACCATTGCAAAAGTAACTATGATTTTCCAATTCCAAGGCAAAATATAAATGATCAATTTTACAATCATAGAATATATGTAAACATGCATAAAAGTAAAATTTTTTAATAAAAATATTTAATCAAATTAGATATTTATACGTGCAGGTATAGAATTCAACTCAATGTTGATGATGCAATAGAGTATGTTGTATTGATTTTGTTTGATAAGGAAGCTGAAAAATTACTTCAAACAACAACAAGAGAACTATCAAACAAATGTGCAATTGTAAGAACATACAATTAGCATCTATGATCTTTCATTTACTTTGACAAGAATATGCTAAATTATATTCAATATTTAATTCTACTATAAATTATCCTTATTTTGTTCCAAAAAGTAATCTCTAATAATAAAAAATACAGTTTCATGAGCAAAAGCTCCTGTCAACTTGAATCCTACTATATATTGATGATATGTATATAACATAGTTTGAGACATAATAACATTACAAATATTAATAATAATAATAATAAGGCTGCCCTAAAAAAAAATTATCACGTGCAAGGCCGCGACAAGTAATTTTAAACAACAACACTAAAAATCTCCAACCAAACAACCTTAGAATTCAAATCTTCAGCAACTCAGTAACTTCAGTTGCATGACTTCAATTGTATCAGCCACGTGGTTTGGCTGTCCATCTTTGTCTGGGAAATAACATTCCCTTATCCTTGAAGGTGAATCTTGTCCTTAAGATTCAAATAGGGATACTAATGTTGTAAGTCTGTAAACCTCTCCCACGCAGCATTTCAACACTTGTACCGGTCCACTGAGCCAAAGCCTCTTGTAGCATTTTTTTGCCACTCTTCACCCGACAGAAGTCGACGATCCGGTTAGGCTCCAAAGTCACTGTTCCTTTCTCGGTGACAATTGGTAATTCTACAACTGGATAGTCAGCTGCACCTAACTGTTTCTTTTGCAAAGACACATGGAATACTAGATGCAAACGTGAGTTTGGTGGTAATTCTAGGCGATAAGCCTCCTTTCCCACTCGCTTTAGTACATAGGATGGGCCATAAAAGCGAGGTGAAAGCTTAATGTTTCCACGAACTTGTATATATTGACATTTGTTAAAAGGGCTGGAGCTTGAGATAGACAAAATTACCATGTTCAAATTCTTGTTCTTGGCAATGACGTTCAGCAAGTTCAAAAGTGAATCCCGTTCAACAAGAGATCCTTCCACCGTAACTCTGAACCTTAAATTTGAAAGTCCTCAATCCAAAATTGGCTAGTGAAAATTGGTTCTGTGTCTGATACTATCGAGGGCAGCATGCCATGGAGGCGAGTAATCTCCTTGACAAATAATTCTGCCAGGGGCGGAGCCACATAGTGGCTTGGGGGGGCCCCGGCCCCTGCAAAAAAAAAAAAAAAAAAAAAAGAAAAAAGTCCATTAGAGTAGGTAGAAAAAAAAAAAAAAAAATTGGGCCCCCCCAATATTGGACAGCCCCCCCCCCCTCCGCAATGCCCAATTCTTAACTATTCTCCTAAGCCCAACTCAATTTTTTTCCCAAGCCGAGCTTTAGTTTTAAGCTTTATCACCTTATGTACTTCAAATAAAACAAGCTGGCCCGCTCAAATCCAAACACTAAAAACAAAACTTCACTTTCTCTTCATCTCAAAAAATCCACCCACTGACCCACAAAATCCCTTTCTTTACTTCTTATTCTTTTGTTTGTCTTCTTTGATACACTTTCATTTGCACTGGTACCGTTGCGTACCTACCAACCCCCAAAACTCCAGTCCTCTGTACTCACAATCCGGAAAAAAAAAAAAAAAAAAATCCTAACCAATTTTGTCTTTCTTCATCAGCTTTAGTTTTGGAACTTGGTGACTGGTGAGTTTTCTTCTCTTTCTTAAGCATTAGACATTCATCTCTTTTTAGTGTCTTTTTTTTTTTTTTTTTTTCCTCAACTATTCACATGCTCTTTATATTTTTCATAGATTTTTAGAGAAATGCATGATTGAAAGCATAGGGAGATTGTTTGTAATGAGTCTTGAAGGGAAGATCTAAAGTTAGAGGCAATCAGGCAGAGGGAGTAGGCATTGTCACATAGGTGACCCATCTTTGCACTTTGTGAAGACAAAGTTTCTAAGGTAAAATTGTTTTGATTTATTACCTATTTTTGATTAGTTAGATATCATGTGGCTATGAATGTGGGTGTGGGTGTGGGTGTTGTTAAATTGTTTGGTTTATGTTGTGTACCAATACTTGTGTGTTTAATTTTTGTTTTTGTTTGAGGGGTTATTATTATTTAAAGTCGTATTAAAAATGGGTTGTATGTTTAAATTATAGTGGAAATTTTGTTTTTCTTGAGTATGAATAACATCCATATGACTAAATAAAAATTTCTAATTAAAATTTTATTTTTTAAGCTTATTTTCAGGTTAATTTTTGAGTCATATTTTTAAAACTAAAAGAATTATGAGCAAACGAAAAATAATTGATGCATTCTTTAAGAAAAAAGATGTTAGCAATTCAGAAATTAGGACACCTGTGGCTGTAAAAATAAATGTTGATACTTTAATGCCTGATAAACACCCTGATCCCTCCAAATGTTTAGGAATTCAATCTGAAGAGATAGATCGTGATCCAAGATCACGTAAACAAATATGTGAATTACCTATCAACAAATAAGATGAAATCCGACGAGCTTATCTCAAAGAAGGTCTATATCAACCTAAAAATATAGACTATCCATACAACGATGATCCTTATCGTCGTCGATTTCAACCCTCATGGTTCAAATCGGCCTCCCCATGTAAAAACTCCTGACTACGCCCTTGTTGCCACTGATTTTGCTAAGGCTTTTAAGAGCCAAGAAATGCCTGTATTTGGATAAGCGATCAATAAGGACCATGATCATAGAATACCTATGTGAATTTGGTAGCCTTTCGATGAAATCCATTGATGTATCTTCCCAAACTCAATATGGAATCAGAAGTGGCTGTAGTAACCTAGTAGGAGTTGTTGTATCGTACTTACGACATTGGCAAATGCCGCATTGCTAAATGTAGGTTTGTATGTCTCATTTCATGCCAACCCAGAAGAAGTTAGCAGCCACTCTTTTATAAGTTCGCAACACGTCGGAATGACCACCTATTGGTGTATTTGTTGGCTATACAAAGCCTTGACTTAAATTTCAACAAAGTACTCACAAGAAAAAGAGGAATGAAAATTTTATTAGAGTACTTCAAACATACAAACAAAAAGATTAGAGGCTACTACCTTGAGAGCTCACTACAACTTTTTATCTTAGATACTTTCACATCATACATCTATCCCTTTTTATAGGGTGAAGTTACAAGAGCTATCATTATTATCATGACTCTTCATTTCATAACAGAAAATTCTAGAATGTGGAAAACCCAAAGACACAAATGTTATGGAATGACAATAGGCACAAATAGTTGTGGAAAAATAAAAGACACAAATAGTTATGAAAAAAAAATTGTTATGAAATATCAAGAGGCACCTTTTGATTTACCACTTCCAACACATGCCCTTTAACCAAAAGCATCTTCACACAAAACATTGTCCACAGTCTTCTGAATCAATTAATTGGTAAGGCTGGTAAAAATGTCTGCTACTTGCTCTTTTGTATTGCAATATTGGAGTTTCACAACTTTCTGTTTCACATAATCTCTCAAGAAATGATACTTCATGTCAATATGTTTGCTCCTTCCATGTTGAACTAGATTTTTAGAAAGTTCTATGGCAATTGTTATCCATATTAATAATTATGGATTCTTCTTGTGGATAGGAATGGCAACGGGCAAGGTTCGGGCCAGGTTTTTTCATACCCGGACCCAGCCAGTTTAATAAATGGGTTTTTTATGCGGGGCCTAAACCTGCCCCGTTGGCCCCATGGGCCCCTTTAGCCCAACCAAATTTGGGCCTAATCCATGGCCCGAATCATGGCCTAACAAAAAAAAAAAAAAAATGAATTGAAGCTTAAATTCTAATGGTGATTGGAAGCAAATTGTTTCAGATACAGGGCAGATCAGTTTCATAAAAGCATAAAAACGAAAATGAATATTCATTCCAGTGGCAAGACTAACAATTAGCATAACTAGATTTGATACATACTTTGGTTGAAGTCCATAGTTTAAGTAGAAAAAACCAACCAAAAAATTGAAACAAACATTTCAGAGACTCATACTGAATACGATATTAAAAATAAAAAAAATAAAAAAATTTGAAGAGAAGTAGAGAACAGACTGGCGTTGACAGCTTGGGACAGCAGTGACAGCTTGGACTGGTGGTTAATGCTTGGACCAGCGGTGAGAGCTTGGGCCAGCGATGAGATTAAGAGTGAGTGAGAGCTTGGATTGGTGGTGGTGAATGCTTGGATCGGCGGTGAAAGGCTAAGAATCTGAATGACCAAGAAAGAAATACAACATACATCTCCTTTCCGCGCCTGAGCAGAAGGATGATCCTTCAGCCCATGT
Source organism: Quercus glauca (assembly GCA_023736055.1). Classification (NCBI taxonomy): domain Eukaryota; kingdom Viridiplantae; phylum Streptophyta; class Magnoliopsida; order Fagales; family Fagaceae; genus Quercus; species Quercus glauca. The sequence continues at coordinate 20,251,499 of CM043315.1, forward strand.
TGAAGGTGAGTGTCTCTGATGCCTCTGTCTATGGCTCTAGTACGAGTTTCGGCCTCGGCCTGATGTGGCGGGAACCTAGGCCTCAAACTGTGCCACCGAGCGCCAGAGTCCAGATGGACCTCATCCCCAAAAAAGTCGACCTCTATGTCAATAAGGAGATCCTTGGCTCGTGTCACTCCTCCAAAGGCCCCTCTCCTTGTAGCCAGCCTGCGTCGTGAGGAAGCCCCACTAGAAACAGTACGAGACTCAGAAGAAATGCTAGTCGTCTCGACTGAACGCATCCTCCAAGATCAGGTCTCCATAGGTATATTGCCGGTGGGCCTGGGGTCATCTACCCCGCAGTCAAAGTGGATCTGCAGAACTCAAGTCGCCTGCTCGCTAGTAGAAATGGTCTAATCGTCAGAAGAATCGTCCTCGTGGGATGTAGTGTAAACAGGGGCCTTCCCCCAGTCTCCCCTGGAACTAGCCCTCCAAGACATGATCTACAAAGCAACAAGAAATCCAAAGCGCAAGTGGTAAGCCCATAAGTTCAATGGCAATACAGATGAACTAACACTTTTTCCTAAACATGTTATGCAGGTCTATGTCAAGCATATGATCTCATAAGAAAGCAGATTCTTACAAAGCATTCTACAGTGGGCAATACAGATGAACTAACACTTTTTCCTAAACATGTTATGCAAGTCTATGTCAAGCATATGATCTCACAAGAAAGCAGATTCTTACAAAGCACTCTACAGTGGGTAGCTAGCTATCGCATCCTAGTCTCACAATCTACAGTGGGTAAGCCAGCGATCACGTCCTAGACTTACGTTCACTCGAAAGTTACCAAGTTCCTAATCTACAGTGGGTAAACCAGCGGCCGCACCTCGAGCTCACATTCACTCAAGAGTTTCCAAGTTCCTAATCTATAGTGGGTAAACTAGTGACCGCGTCCTAGACTCACATTCTACATTGGGTAAAATGGAGCCCGCGCCCTAGACTCACATTCACTCAAGAGTTTTCAAGATTTTCGATTTTACAGTGAGTAAACAAGTGGCTGTGCCCTAGGCTCACATTTCCACTATTCCTGACTGCCTGGTAAGTCTCCTTACCTGTATCCCGCATTTTGTTCCAACATATTTACGCTTTCATGTAACAAAAACAAAAACAAAATATATTTGCATTTTCCTAAGATAGCACGGCATAAATCATGGCAAAAAATATATGTTTATGAAAATACAAAAAAATAAAATAAAATAAAATAAACACTAGCATGCATCCCTAGTAGTGTTGCTACTAACATTTTGTAGAAAATGTAAGAGAAAGAAGAAAAATTGACACTGACCTCAAGTGCAGAGAAGACTGAAATAGCGAACTAAGATTGAAAAGACGGACTCGCTAAGGCCCGAGATCGATCCAAAGATTTTTTCAGAAGTGAGAAATGAAAGAAAAGTGAGAAATGAGCCAAAACAGGGCATTTATAGGCCCTGGGCTACTTGCGCACCCGGCGGCCCTATAAGGGCCGTCGGGCAGTGTTGACACGTTGACCCAGTCAAACCCCCAAAAAAAAAAAAATCTTCTATTTCCTCTCCTAAAGTTCAGAGACGTGCTCGGAAAATATTTCAATAGCAGCTACAGTAGGTTGATCAAGTCAGGTAAAGTTCGGTCTTGATCCATGAATAGTCTTTGCACACAAATTTAGGGGCAACAAAATTCGAAATCATGTTTTTTATCCAACACCTCTCATTGCACTCGAGATTTAGATAAAGAAGAGGCAGCTGTTGATACTGTATTTTGTTCGCCCTTGATTTGCGTGTCGAATCCCAAAAAATCCAAAAATATTATTTTCTCCCCATGGGGCCACGAAAACATCCAGAACGACATGGTGTAACCCGTTTGGGCACCAGAGCACCTGAAGTGCCTTTTTCAACCAACATGACCAAAATGCCCCTAGTCAACCCTAGGTTTGACCGAAGGTTAAACGAGGTCAAAGCCCTCACAAAATGACATTTTTCATGGTTTTACATCAAACCCGGGCTTCTCGGAGATTTTTAACAACTTTGACCCGAAGTCGATCCTAAGTAGGCCCAAAAACCCTAGTTTTGATTCGGCTATCGGAACGAGTTGAAACCAACACCATTGCAAAGATTATCAAATTCTCATCCTAAGGACTGTTCATGGGTCAAAATCGGAGTTAGAACGGCCGAGATATCACAAAAACCGGGATGACGCATCGATCGATACACCGCCAACTTCTAAGAGCCATAACTTTTGATCTGACTGTTGGATTTTCAAGTTCCATACCTTTTCAGAAATAGGAAGTCAAGATCCTTCCAAGGGTGTCAAGATCAACCTGATTAGAAGAGGTTGGAGGCTAGTGGCCCTTGAAGGGTAGCTGCCTTGAAGTTCGTGTCAAGGCTATAAATAGCCCCAGGCACCCCTCAGACTAGAGGGAGAACACATTTTTCTACTAGGTTTTGCATTCTGCCTAGTTTTTCCACACATTTTTCCCTCTTCCAAACACAAAAAAAAAAAAAAAAAAAAAAAAAAAAAAAAAAAAAAAACCCATAAAACACATCAAAGATTTCCTGACTCTTCTCTCTTCACCAAAAAAACACAAGGCATTGTTCTTATACTCAATCTTTTTTTCCTTGGTTCTACACTTGGGATTTGGGGTTTAGGGTGTGGATGAAGCTTTTTGGCTACCATCCACACCCTAACCTTCTTTAGCATGTTTCTTGCTTTCTTTGTGTTTCTAGCTTAAATCTCTTTGCTTTAATGCTTTATGCCATGTTTCATGCTTTGAGAGACTGGGAAAATTAGGCCTCTAAAAAAAGAGAGATTTTTGTGTGCTTTTTCGGGCACCTCTCTTTTTGGGTAAGTGGTGTGGAATCGCCACTTATTTTTTATACAAAAAATAAGAAAAACTAAATAAAACTTGACTGAATAGCGTCCTTTCATTGATTGAATAAAAAAATTACATAATTGAAAATTTGGAAATTACGTGGCTTTGGGTCTTAGTTACAATCTACCAAAAAAAATAAAGACAAGGCTTAAATCTACTTATCTAAAGACTTAAATTCGGAAGTTAGGTTACGAAATAAGAAGGTGTTAGGCACCCATTCCACCCAGACAGAGTCTGGTCTTCTTAACTCATGTGACCTATATACCCTTTATGTATGCTATGAATGATATGTTGAACATGTGAAACAAAAATTAAATCACATAAATTTATTTATGAATTCATTCTCTTCTTTGTTTAAAAAAATTCAGATCTGTTTTAGTGATAAAAAAAAAAAGTTATTTTAATTAGTCAAAAGTGCCAGATCTGTTTTGTAATATGTAGAAAAAATGGTTTTTGGAGATAAAAATTCATATTTGTTTTTTATTACATAAAACAAAGTCGTTTGATTTGAAAAATATCAGATCTATTTTTAAGAACTTAGAAAAAATGTTTTTTGATTTATAAAAGATCAAATCTGTTTTTGAGAACTAAAAAGATGTTTTTTTTTTAATGACAGAAAAACCAGACCTGTTTTTATATGTTTAAAAAATGAAAAAGATTTTTTTATGAAGAGAATTTTTCTCATAACATAAATTTATGCATTATGAAACAACCAAAACAAAAATAACCATAAACACAATCATACATAATCTTTTTCTTTGTTTCAAAATCTGCATATGTTTTAAAAAAATCATATCTGCATCTATAAGAGATACAGATCAATTTTTGAGTTGAGAAAAATCCAGATTTGCATCTAATTAAGATGCAGATCCATTTTTTGATTAAGAAAAATTCAAATCTACATCTAGGAAAGATGTAGATTTGGTTTTTTTTTTTTTTTTTTTTTTAAATTTCAAGAAAAATTAATGCAGATAATTGAAATTAAGAAAGAGATTGTAACAATTATATACAAGAAATTCAAGATCATGCTTTAAACAAAACAATAGTTAATAAATCATGTTATGAAAAAAAAAACATGCATCTTCATAAACAAGAAGTATAAAAAAGAATAGGGTGATTGAAAACAACCTCTTGCATGAGCACTCCTTGTTCTTGAGAGGATGTTTCAGGGTTCAAAGAAACTTATTCAATTATCTTTGAAACCTAAAAACCTTAATTTTAGCAGCAAATATCCAAGAGGATCAGCAAATATCAACAATTGGAGAGCCTCAAAACATATGCCTCTCATAGCGTCCAAAAAAAAGTGTTGAATTTTGAGATTCAGTCTCTATTTATAGAGGCCAAAAGACTCTAAAAAATAGGCATGGATGATTAAGATGCGAATCCGGACGCATCCTTCTGCGAAAAGGTTGAAAATGGTGTACCTTATCGTCACTTGAAGGGAGTTGGGCCTAAGCCTAAAAGGGGACCATTCGACTTTTTTAAAGTGCAGTTCGGCACTCCAAAAGTGCTGAATGGTGCTCTTGGACGCTGAATGGTGCTCTTGGACGCCGAACGTTCATCTATGTTTGGGTGCATTTTGGACTTTCTTTTTAGGGTTTTTTTATTTGATCCTTGCACCTAGACGTGTTTTCATCCTTAGTCTATGATTTTTATCTCTTTTCTGGATAATTCAGGCTTTTTTAGGAATAATTATCTTGTAGATAAATACCCTAAAATAAATCTTGATAAAGTTTTAAATTATCCATAATTTTATTGTTATCCAATCATCCATCTTATTCCTATACATACAATCCTATTTTAAACACTAATTATCAACCAATCACAAAATTATTTAATTAATTTTAATTGTTAACCAATCAGAATTAATTTAAATTAATCGTATGTGGTCGACTCTACCTAGACACAAAGGAGATGAATTCATATGTGGCCCATAGCTTGACTCATGAACCTCTTCAATTATTTGTTGTGCTTCCTTGGCGGTTACGCAAAGGAGATGAATTCCATACTATGATCTTCTGTAAAGCCTTTAAATTAATCGTATGTGGCCCATACGAGATGAATTCATATGTGGCCCATAGCTTGACTCATGAACCTTTTCAATTATTTGTTGTGCTTCCTTGGCGGTTATGCAAAGGAGATGAATTCCATACTATGATCTTCTGTAAAGCCTTTCACCACAAATAATGTAATTAGTAGACAACCTCTAGATAGTTAATTGGTCATTCTTGTCTATAGACTTAGGGTAGGTGCCATCCTTGAGATATTGTAGGATGTCTGAATATCATTCACCTTCTCCATTCCTTTCTTAATCTTCTTTTATTGTCATGCAGTAGGCTGGTTCTTTTTTTGTTCGAACACTATCGGTCTGGCTTGATCTTCTTTTGGCCCATCCATCATGGATGCCATGGTTGCTAAAGTATCTGCAATTTGATTCTGCATCCTTGGCACATATTGATATTGAATCTTGCTGAATTTTGATTCCCACTTCTGAAGACATTCATGATAAGGCATCAGCCTTTCTTCTTTGATCTTCTATTTATTCTGAATATGAGAGATTATCAAAGCTGAGTCTCGGTATACCTCCAACTCTTTTACTCCAAGGCCTAGGGCTACTTGTAACCCCATGATGCAAGCTTAATATTTAGTGGCATTATTGGTGGCAGGAAAGTTGAGTTTGCCAAAAAAATGGAATGTGTGTCCCTTTTGGAGAAAGTAAGAGAACTCCAATTCCACTTCCATTTTGATTTGTTGCTCCATCAAAGTACATCTTCCATGATTCTACTTCAATCCCCATGATGTCTTTATCTGGAAAGTCTCCTTGGATCTCTTCAGCTTCTTTTGGTGAACAATGGGCTAAGTGATCGGCAATTGCTATCCCTTTCACAGAGTTCTAAGTCACATACTTAATATCAAATTTTGATAGAAGCAATACCCATTTAGCAGTCTTTCCATCTTGCACAAGTTTTTCCATTAAGTACTTCAAAGGATCCATTCTTGCAATCAACAAAACCTTGTAAGCAAGCATATAATGTCTCAATTTACAGGTTACCCATACAAGTGCTACAAATGTCTTCTCTAATGGTGAATACTTCTCTTCATAAGGCAACATCTTCTTGCTAATGTAGTATATTGCATTCTCCTTTTTAGTCTCCTATAGGTATTGAGCAAGTAGAGCCCCCATTGCTGTATCTGTAGTGGTGAGATACAACAACAATGGCTTCAAGTACCAGTGGGACAAGTATTGGTGACTTCTTGGCATTGTTCATTCCATATTGCAAAAACCTCCTTCTTAAGCAATCGAAAGATTGGTTCACATGTCATGGTGAGCTGAGCTATAAACCTGTTGATGTATTGTATCCTCCCCAGAAATCCTTGGATCTCCTTATCAATTCTTGGAGGCTTCATCTCTACAATTGCCTTGATTTTGTCAAGATCAACTTCTATTCCCCACTGGCTTACAATAAGCCCTAACAGCTTTCCGAATGTAACCTCGAAAGTGCACTTTTTTGGATTTAACAGTAACTTGTAGAACTGAATTCTTTCGAAGAACTTCCGTAAAGCTAGCATATGTCCTTCACGGTCTTTGGACTTCACTATCATGTCACCGACATAAACCTCTACTTCTTTATGGATCAAGCCATGCAACAAAGTGGTGGTTGCATGTTGGTAAGTAGCACCAGCATTTTTAAGGCCAAATGGCATGACTTTATAGCAATATATCCCCCATGGTGTAATAAAAGAGGTTTTTTCCATATCTTCTAAAGCTATCTTAATCTGATTGTACCCTAAAAATCCATCTATAAATGATAGCAAAGCATAACTTGTTGTATTGTCCACTAGGACGTCAATGTGAGGCAAAGGAATGTCATCTTTTGGACTGGCCTTATTCAGATCTCGAAAATATACACACATTATGACCTTCCCATCCTTCTTTGGCACTGGAACCACAATAGTTAACCATTCTGGATAGTTGACCACCCTCAGGAATCCTGCATTGTATGGTTCCTCAACTTCTTCCTTGATCTTGAGGGTGCATTCTGGCTTCATTCTTCTCAACTTCTGCTTGACTGGCTTCATGGTTGGATCTATTGGAATGCAATGCTATACTATATCTGTATCAATCCCAAGCATGTCTTCATATAAACACGCAAAGACCCTTTTGAACCATGTTAGTAGTGCCACTAATGCATCTTTCTCAGAAATGGTTAGAGTATTGCCCACTTGTATCATTTTAGGTTCATCATCAGTTCTCAGGTTAATGGATTGGGTTTCTTCTTTTATGGATTCTAGGCTCCATGTTTTAATTCCTTATTATTAAGAGTTTTACCAATTTCAGAAATAAAAAAAAATTCAAAGCCAACAAATAAGCAGAATTAGAAATCATATTAAAAGGAAAAGAGTTCCCAATAGACTCATCAGACTCAATAAACTTAACTACATCAGACGCAACTGAAGAACTATCACAAACAGACTTAACAAGAACAGAAATACTAGCAGAAATAAACTCAATAGGAACATAAACAATGTTCTTGGCATGAGTTACTGGCTCGACAGTCTTGATCTTCTTGGTAAAAGTGACTGACTTGACAATCTTGATCTTTCTCACAGAGTGCTCCATAGGGTGAGCGGCTCCCTCCCATGCCCAGTTCTTCAACTCGGTCGTCGCTTCCACAATGGCAGGTGGCTTCCAGTAAGCTCCTTCTTCCCTCAGCATCAGTACCGGGGGATCTACATCCATATAATCCGTAGTTTCTTCTTCAATCTCCATGTCTGTAGGCTTTTCGGTCACAAAAGCATCCAAGCGCTCTATGCTATCCTTCCATTCATCAAACGGGTCGTACTTGCCTCTGTTGCCCAAGTAGGTGGGTTGAGGGAGATGCTTTGACTCATCTCCTTCTGTCCTCTCATTATTACGTTTAGCGTTCTCAATTGTCATGATTTTGAGACTCTGGACCATTAGCTTTGGGTTTAAAGCGGCCAACTTAACATCTATGTCATCCTCCTCTTCAGTATGTGGGATTGGTGAACTTGGTTCAGAATCATAATATGACCCCAATTCTGGAACCTCTCTTCCATGCTTGTCATACCTAGGGCCAGACCTTGAACTGACATTAGTGATATCACTCCAATCTGAAAGGTGCCTATAGGGATATTCATCAAGATACATTTGATTGGCTTATGCAGTCTCCTCTCTTGCATTCTCTAACACATTTATCAGCCTGTATTGATTAATGTCGCTCCACCTGTTGGCTTCAGCATTGTCTTCTATATCTTTATCATAATAGTCCACATTGCTGTCATATTTCTCATAGAATAGGTATGCATCTTCATCTTCTCTATCACTAGGGGGTTCACCCCAATCACCACCACTATACGGGCTATCATAATTTCTACTATTGTCATCATTATTGGTGCTGCTGTCATCATTATCATGTCCACTATCACTGCTGCTGCTGTCACTACTACTATCATTCTTGTCTTCACTTCCACCCTCATCATCACTAGGGGTTGTTCCCCCTTCCTCATCTTCATCATTAGCTCTTAGTTCATACGGGCTCTCTAATATTTTCTGGCAGACCTCCTAATATTCCCCTTCTTCTATGTTGCAAATAGGATCTCCAAAGAGTGTAGCCATGGCATCAAGATCCATGTAATTAACCCAATCAGTAGGAACCCAAGTTGTATCTTCTTTCTTCAATTCTGGAACCTTATTATTGCAGTTAAGTAGTATCTCAAACCCAGGCACCATTGTTTTTGTCACAGGATCAAATCTCGGTTCAGGGAATTCCCAATAACATTGACTCTCTCCAGCTTTGACAAACTTTCTGTTCAATGTAGGAGCATAGGGCTTCAGAGGTTCTGAAGGACAAGGGAGTCCTTTTGCTTTGGCTTTGGCTCGAGCCATCTTTCTTACTTCCATCTCTAACAAATAATCATTAGTGGGCTTGTAGCCTAGCCCAAAAGGTGGTGTGACAGTAGGAATCATCGAGACTTGAACAGTAGGTTTCTTCATAGTTCTCTCCAAATTCATCCCTGAAAGGTAGTTCATTCTCATCATCACTGTTACCACATTGTTGTTACCATAAAAAGCAAAGTTCATCAGGATCTTCTCCACTTCTTGTTCTCTCCTTTCAAAACCAGGCCTTTTAATCTTAAAGCCATCCAAGGTCAATGGCACTTTCTCAGAATCAATACCGTAAATAGGCTTAGGCACAATTAAAGTGTCCCCATATATGGTCACAATGGCCCCTTCATGTGGAAACCGAACCTTTTGATATAGAGAAGAAGGTACAGCTTTTGTGTCATGGGTCCATGATCGCCCAAGTAGGGATGGCAATTTAGATCCGGCCCGCGGGTACCCGGCCCGGCCCGACCCTAATAGGCCGGGTTTTACCCGGTCCGATTAAGAATAGGGTCGGGTATGGGTTTTAAAAAAAAAACCCGAAACGGGTCCGGGTTTTATTAAAAAACCCGAGACCCGACCCGAAACCCGACCCGGTAAAAACCCGGTTAATTAAAATTACTAAAATACCCTACTATATATATATTCCTAACATTTCTAACCCTAATTAGCTAATTCCCACTTCAGCACAGCAGACAGCAGCCTCCCTACTCTCACTCTCACTCAGCAGCCTCCCTACGCTTCCTCCCTCTCAATCCGACGGCCTCACAACACCCTCACTCACAACACCACCGCCTCACTCCCTCACCCTCACTCCACCGTGAACACCACCAAAAACCCAGACGGCCTCACAACACCACCGCCTCACCTCGAGCTGTCGCCAAATCGGAGCTATCTCGTCGCTTTTATTCACCTCGAGCTGTCGCCGTTTTTCTTCGCCAAAACGCTCAGAAAACTCTCTCACAAACTTCAATTGCTTTTGTACTTTGAATATCGGATTCTGAATCAGCTTCCACAACAAGCTTTTCTCTCTCTCACTCACTCAAAGACTTCTGTAGTTAATTTTTCCTCAATAATGCAGGTTCATGATTCATCATCTTCTGTGGAAATCGTTCATTTTGCTTGGTTTTACTCTCTTTTTTTTTTTTTTTTTTTAACTCTGTATTTATGCTTCGTACAGAGTGTTACTAATCTCATCTGAGTCAAGTTTTCTGAGAGAAAGAAATTATGGAAAAAGAGTGAAAGAAAAAAAGTTAAGTGGATCTGATCTCCAGAGCCCAATCTCAGACAATATCCGATTCTACTAGGTACGATCTTCTACGGCTTTTCATTTCATTGCATTTCTATAGATTTACTTGGATTCTGTATTTGGAGAAATTGTTTGAAATGAATAAGCTTTGTTTGAGTTTTTATTTACTTATTTATTTTTTAAAAGTAATATTTATTTCAATTGCTTTGAAATTCTAGCTCAATTCTTTAGCTTTGTGGTGGAGTTTGAGCTCTATTAAATTTCTTTGGACTCGTTCAGAATCTGTTTGGTTGAGATTTTGTATTGTAGGGGGTTTGTTGAGAATTTTTTTTTTTTTTGGGTTGAAAATTTTTAGTTTTTTTTTTAAATAATTTTATTGTTGGTGTTTTCAATTGGTAAAATTTCTAGCTTGAATCCCTAACCGTTAATTTGTGCTGGAAATGGAGTTCTATTAAATTTCTTTGATTCATTCGAGAATCTGTTAGGTTGTCTAAAAATTGTAGGAAAAGAATGATGTATTGGAGAGGATTTTGGGATTGAATTGGCTTTGTGTGTGTGTGTGTGTATTCAATTGCTTAAATTTCTAGCTCAAATTGTTAATTTGTGCTGGATTTGAACTCGGTTGTCTTGTACATTCTGGTTTTATTTGAGCTTAAATTATTGGTTGATTTTTGCTATTTTGATTTTGGATGAAAAATAGTAAGTAAAGCTTAAATTTTTAGGTTCTATTTGGAAAGATCAAGTCTTGGAATTTGATCTAGATCTTGAATTTCTATAGCTAAGGATTTATTGCATTATTCAGATCTACTCGCTTGATGATGATTTTGGGCTTTAATGATAGTTCAAAAATTTTTATAGGGGTGTAGTGATCACTTATATACCCTAATATACCCTAGATTATCCTAATATATCTATAACAAAAACCATGGATTGAAATAATTATATTGTGATTAATTGGGGATTTAGAAACAATTTCATAAGCTGTATACTATTTACAACCTTTTCAATTGCACAAGGAGTGCCTTGGCACAGGAACCAAAATCTGATTTGTGACTGTATCAATATATCCACTTTAGTGCATAATTTGGTGCATGAAAGTGATGAATCAATTTATAGATCAACAAAATCATAATAAAATTGAAAAGAAAGCACTAATTTTTCAATTCTAATGGAAATCATTTCTTTCCATGGCACTTGAAGACAGTCCATATAGAATTCAACTATTGGTTTTATTGGGCCATCATCAAGGCTATAGCAAAAATCAAAGCTAGAGTTGCTGCTTTGAATGGTTGAGGCGTTGAGCCAACTTAGAGCATCTTTGCTTTCTCTATCAAGGTTGAATATTTCACTTATTTAGAGCTTATCGTAATCACTTATATACCCTACCCTAGATTGTCCTAGTAAATATTGTTAAATATTGTTTGGGTTGTGATGACAATTGTAATGAAATATTGTTTTTTGTGTTTGTTGTAATGAAATACTTTTAAGTCCACACCGTAGTAGACTACATCCCAAGACTATAGAGGCAATGATGTGTGCTCAGAATTGGTTATGGAGTGAAATCAACGGTTAGCAATTGTCTAATTTCTATTTATAAAATCAAAATTGTGTTTTTATGTTTGCTAGTTACAATTTGATGAAGTTTATTCCATTTTTTAATTCATTGTTGTTGTAGGTTCTTCAACTATATCTGGGGATAGTACATTTCAATCCATTCTTGATGATGGGGAGCCAAATGAAGATGATGGGAGTTGTGCCACAATTGATGAGAGTTGTATTACAATTGATGAAGATTAAACATTTTGTATTAATTTAGTAACTTTTTTATTTTCTTAGACTTGTTTCCTTAATTTGTTGGTTTGTACTTATTCTAAACTTGTGGGATTTATTTTGTAACTTTTTAATTTTTTGGATTCGTTGGACTTTTGATACTTATTTTTTGGACTTGTTGGATTTATTTTATTTTTATATTTAGTTGGTGATTTTAGTTAAGATTTTGTTGATTAATGATTAAATGGTTATCTTAGCTAGGTAATTTATTGATTTAAAATCTTAGTTATGATTTATTGAATTATGATTATGATATTTGTTATGATTTATTGATTTATAGATTTATAATTAACAGGTGATTTATTAATTTATGATTAGTATCTTTAGCCTATGATTTGGACTGATTTGGCATTTGGGCTACGTTAATTATTTAGGCTTGAATATGCAGGCTTAATGTAGGCAAAATCTGGGCTTAAATCTAGGCTTGAATCTGGGCAAAATTTGAGCTTAAATCTGGGCTTAAATTAAAATTTGGGCTCAAAATTTTTTTTTCTTTTTTTTTTTTTTTTTTCGGTTGGGCCCGTTTGGGCCCAATTCCTAAACGGGGCCCGCGGGACCCGCGGGGCCTGGCTGGGGCGGGTCCGAGCCCCGGGAAAAAACCCGGTACCCTAAACGGGCCGGGTTCGGGCTACGGGTTTTGCCCCGCGGGTCGGGTTCGGGTATGAAAAAACCCGGCCCGAACCCGACCCGTTGCCATCCCTACGCCCAAGGAGCATATTAAAGCATGAGACTATATTAAGGACATGAAAATCCACTTTCTTGACAATCAGACTGATGGTAAGCTTTAATGTTATGGTTCCCAAGACTTCTCTTCTATTGTTGTCGTATGCCCTCAAATGTTGATCAGTAGACACAAAGTCTTCAATACTGAGGCCTAAGCAGCTAGCAATCTTCAAAGGACATACATTCAAAACACTTCCATCATCTATCAAAACCATCAATATCCTCTTCCCCATGGAATCTACCATGATATGCAACGGGTCGTTATGGTGCTTACCATTCTTGGTCAGATCCTTGTCAGAATAGGAAATGGTGAGTTCCCTATTTATGGACCCAATCATAGCATTCATATCCTAGGAGGTTGTGGTTGTAGGGACTTGAATTTGGTTGAGAAGGTCTACTAGATTTTGTCGGTGTTTGTATAAGGCCATGAGTAAACCCCATAAGGATATGTTCGCTAGTGTCTTCTGTAATTGCTTAAGGACTTCATCTTCTTCGATAGGTGTTTCTTGGGTGGATCTGTTCAAAGCTTCCACTGGGTCGTCGGTTTCTAAATGTGGGGGTTTGAAATGTCTCTCCCCTTTGTGATGTGGGCAATTTTGGTTGGATCATTGGAATCGATGTCTTGGGGTTTGAAGTGTCTCCCCCCATTTATGGGTATTGAGTTGGATTGGGGTTCGAAATCTCTCCTCCCATTTGTGGATGTTTGGTTGTTTACGTGGGGTTTGAAGTGTCTCCCCCCATTTGTGGATGTTTGGTAATTCTCGGGTTCTGGTATTTCATTCCATATGTCATATCATGTGGTAGTAGATGTCCTATCCATTAATTCTTCCCATGTCATCGTGAAGCATTCAAGTAGGTCATAGATCAAGTCGGATGGGTTTTCCTTATTTTCTTCTTCAGTCATCAAGCAATTAATCGTTGGTTCTTTCCTAAAATTGTGATTGGGCAAGGGATTGTTAGTGATGCTAAGCCTTGTAAGTGGTGCAATCACCTTGTTATCTATTAGGTCTTGAATTGCATGACGAAAGGTGAAGCAACGGTCAATTTCATGACCAGTGCCTTGGTGGTAAGCACATCTTTTATTCACATTAAACCTTAAAGGCAAGGGGTTTGGAATTGATCTTGGATCTAAAAGTTTCAATAACCCTTTTGATTTTAGCTTGTCACACATTTGGCTTATGGGCATGTGCAACTCATGAAATTCCCTCTTAGGTCTGGGTACTTGTGGTACTTGCATAGGTGCAATGGGTGCAACCAATTGATAAGGATCATTTTTATGGATGTTGAAAATTTCTACAGCCTTAAAATTAAATCCTACATTCTTTTTAAACCTTGGTGGGTCATCAGTCTTTGTAGTTCCATTATTTATTGCATCCTCAATTTGGGTTCCAGTAGCAATCAAAACTTTAAAATTAGGAAAGTATTGTGCAAACAAATATTTGTGGTATATAGGCAATAAATTCTTTACAACCATGGCTAAATGTTCCTCCTCACTCAGCCTACTCATCATTTGTGCTGCCTTGGCTCTCCACTTGGTAATGAAAGTAGAGATGGATTCTTTCGGTTCTTGCTTAGTGGTCTCAAGGTCTCTCCTTGTGATTTCCACTTCTATATTGTACTTGTATTACTTGTGAAACTCTCGGCCGATGTCCTCCAATTTCTTGCCTTTGCATCATCCAGATTGAGGAACCACCTAAGAGCAGCTCCGGTCAGTGTGTTTTGCAACATCTGAGCAAGTACTTCTTCAGTAGCGCCTAAAGGCTGCATAGCCCTTATATACATCTTTAGATGGCACTTTGGGCAGCCAGTCCAGTCAAATTTGTCTAAAGTTGGCATCTTGAACTTGGGATGCAGCCTCGCATCAGGGAAGGGTGAGAGGGAATCATAGTCCATAAGGTCCTCCATCTTACGGGCTCTTCTAATCACCTCCTCCATTTTATTCACCCTCTCGTTGATCTTCTTCTCACTTTTTACAGCCGGTGGATCACGATCAGTCTTGTCCTCCTCTTGATTACTTTTCGAATTTTGAAATTGTTGCATCCTACGGTTTATGTCTTCCCTCAGCTGAATCTGACTAGCTACCATGGTGTTGAGTAGCTCTTGGGCGTTTATAGGTTCCTCTGTGTTTGGGTGTTCTCCCTCTTCCACCATACTGCTAGGAGTTTCAAACTTCTTGTGGCTTGAACTGTCTTAGAGGTCAAAGATGGGGTTGTGATATTGCAGCAGTGGAATTTCTTCTATGCTCGAGGGCTTCAATATTGTGATGAGAGTGACAGGCTTGGAACTGGAGCTACTAGCTTGAGTATCAAGCTTAGGTTCTCTTTGTAGCCTTCCTTCAGATCTTGACCAAATTCTCCCCTATTGATAGGCTTGGTCGGGTTAATCAAAGCTAAGACCCCATCCACATTCATCAATCAACCAAAACAAACACACACAACATGCAATGCAATTTTAACCGGGACCAACCTAAATGTAGGTTCTGAGTCTTTATGTTGTAGGGTGGGTTTGTTGTTTCATTGTTTCCCATAGTTAGGACGTTACACCTCCCAACTTGTAATGTAATGAACATTGTGTTGGTCTGAATGGCAGGGTTTGTCCCTTACAGTCAACAGGAAATGATCTAGTGACTTTAGGCTATGAGTTGGTGAGTTTGCCACTAGGTACCCGAATCTAATGAAGATCGGTGATCCATGGTTACTACCACCACAAGTTGTTGAAAAGGGGTGCATACATATTTGCTTGGATGGCACACTCTATGACAGTTAGGGAAAGATTTTAACAAACAATACAAACAACAATTATACAACAAAGTATCATACAACATCTTCAACAAACATAGATAAACAAACAAACAACAATATCATGCAAGACTATGCAAATCAAAGGTACACATTTGGTTACTTAAGTCTAACATGAAGCTTAGCCCTCAACATGCCCAGTGGAGTCGTCACTTTAAGAGACCAGGAAAATTAGGCCTTTCAAAAAAAAGAGAGATTTTTGTGTGTTTTTTTGGGCACCTCTCTTTTTGGGTAAGTGGTGTGGAGTCGCCACTTATTTTTTATACAAAAAATAAGAAAAACTAAATGCAACATAACTGAATAAAAAAAAATTACATAATTGAAAATTATAAAATTACGTGACTTTAGGTCCTAGTTACAATCTACCCAAAAAAATAAAGATAAGGCTTAGATCTACTTATCCAAAGACCTAAATTCGAAGGCTAGGTTACAAAATGGGAAGATGTTAGGCATCCATTCCGCCCAGACAGAGTCTGGTCTTCTACACTCTTGTGAGCTATGTACCCTTTATGCATGCTACGAATGATATGTTGAACATGTGAAATAAAAATTAAATCACATAAATTTATTTATGAATTCACTCTCTTCTTTGTTTAAAAAAATTCATATCTATTTTAGTGATTAAAAAAAATTGATTTTAATTTGTCAAAAGTGCCAAATCTGTTTTGTAATATGTAGAAAAAATGGTTTTTGGAGATAAAAATTCAAATCTGTTTTTTATTACATAAAACAAAGTCTTGATTTGAAAAATATCAGATTTTTTTTTAAGAACTTAGAAAAAATGGTTTTTGATTTATAAAAGATCATATATGTTTTTAAAAACCAAAAAAAAGGTTTTTTTTTTTTTTTTTTTATGATAGAAAAACCAAATCTGTTTTTATATGTTTAAAAAATGAAAAATATTTTTTATGAAGAGAATTTTACTCATATCATAAATTTATGCATTATGAAACAACCAAAACAAAAATAACCATAAACACAATCATACATAATCTTTTTCTTTGTTTAAAAATCTGCATATGTTTAAAAAAAAAAAAATCAGATCTACATCTATAAGAGATACAGATCAATTTTTGATTTGAGAAAAATCCAAATCTGCATCTAATGATGATGCAGATCCATTTTTTGATTAAGAAAAATTCAAATCTACATCTAAAAAAGATGTAGATCCGTTTTTTATTAAGAAAAATTCAAATCTACATCTAACAAAAATGCAAATCCATTTTTATTTTAAGAAAAATTCAGATCTACATCTAGGAAAGATGTAGATCTGTTTTTTTTTTTTTTTTATTTCAAGAAAAATTAATGTAGATAATTGAAATTAAGAAAGAGATTGTAACAATTATATACAAGAAATTCAAGATCATGCTTTAAACAAAACAATAGTTAATAAATCATGTTATGAAAAAAAAAAAAAAAATACACATGCATCATCATAAACAAGAAGCATAAAAAAGAATAGGGTGATTGAAAACAACCTCTTGCATGAGCACTCCTTGTTCTTGAGAGGATGTTTTAGGGTTCAAAGAAAATTATTCAATTATATTTGAAACCTAAAAGCCCTAATTTTAGTAGCAAATATCCAATAGGATCAGCAAATATCAACAATTTGAGAGTCTCAAAATGTATGCCCCTTACAGTGTCCCAAAAATAGTGCTGAATTATGAGATTCAGTCTCTATATATAGAGGCCAGAAGACTCTAAAAATAGGCACGGTCGATTATGATGTGAATTTGGACGCATTCTTTCGCGAAAAGGTCAAAAATGGTGTACCTTATCATCACACAAAGGGAGTTGGGCCAAAGGCCAAAAGGGGACCATTCGACCCTTTTAAAGTGTCGTTCGGCACTCTAAAAGTGCCGAACGGTCTTCTGTGTTCAAGTGAGTTTTGGACTCTCTTTTTAGGGTTTTTTTTTTTAATCCGGTCCTTGTACCTAGTCGTGTTTTCATCCTTAGTCTATGATTTTTATCTCTTTTTTGGATAATTCATGCTTTTTTAGGAATAATTATCTTGTAGATAAGTACCCTAAAATAAATCTTAATAAAGTTTAGATTATCCATAATTTTATTGTTATCCAATCGTCTCTTTTATTCGTATGCATGCAATCCTATTTTAAACATTAATTATCAACCAATCACAAAATTATTTAATTAATTTTAATTGTTTAACCAATTAGAATTAATTTAAATTAATCGTGTGCAGTCGACTTTACTTAGACATAATGCATGCTGACTATGCAAACTTGATTATGTGACTTCTTTCGATCCGATGGTTCGATTTGGAAACCAAACATACCATTGCGACCATTAGAATCTCAAGACCATTTTCATGATATGCCATGAATAAATTAATGCATGTAATGCAAGAACAAATTGATGTATGTAATGCCAGAACAAATCAATGCATGTAATGCAATCATGATTTTTGGGGTACATGAATGATCATTCAAGTCATTCTCCTTGATTAAATCATGGGTGTAAAATTGAATGTCTACACATGCTTAGATCTACATATTTACATGCTTGTATGTTTAGATCTACATGCTTAGGTTTTTATGCCATGTTTTCCTATGTCTTTATGCCTCTTTTAGTTCTAGGTTAACGTTAGGGTTACATGCTCACATGCTTGTATGATGTTGTTGGCTATGCCTTGCTTGGACCTATGTGTTTATGTGTTTATTTCCATGTTATATGGTTAGGTCCTTGTCTTCACATGCTTATATGCTTGGATTCATGTTCTTCCATGTTTATGTGCTAAGTTTCTACATGTTTACATGTATGTTTCTAATCATATATGTCTAGATCTACGTTCTCACATGTCTATGTGCTTAGATTTATGTTCTGTACATGCTTTATGCTATATTCCATATGCTTGTGCACTCCATGCCATGTTTATGCGCCCAAACCTTGGCTATGTTTGTCATCTATGTGCTTTTGTAGCCCTTTTGTCGCTTTGTCTTTCTTTATTGTGTTTTGGCCTATTGGTTCGGACCCGATCTAGACCCTATGGTCTTTGTCATCGTCCGTACACCTTGGCTCACATCAAAGGGTTTGGATCACCCCTATTTGCATGTCTATGCTTGCTTGTTTCTATGTTTTATGCTTGTGTTAGCCTCTCTAGTTCTAGGCTTTGCCACATTTGACACCTTTAGCAGGTTTTTGGTTGCGTGGTTACATCTAATGCCCACGAGGGCTTGTTTGGGTGTAACCACTGGGGACGCATCGCCATGATACCAGTTGCCTAGTGCACACCTTTTCCCTTTTTCGCTCTGTGCGATGATATGCTTATCATGCTTGTTTGTGCCACCCGTTGGCTTTCTGTGCTTCTTTACACGCTTGCTTACATGTCCATGCACGAGTCTTGCTTGTTAGTATGTCATCCATGCTTCAACACAATGAAGCTATGGACATTTGATCCAAATCGAAATTTGTCCCTCGCAGACACCAACTTTTGCTTACTATCTTGCTTGTTTTCCTTATCGTTTGTTTGCTCGCATCCTTGTTTCTATGTTTGCCAAGTCTATCATGCTCATCCGCTTTATGCCTTTTCATATTCTCTTTGCATGTTTTCCTTCCATTGCTTGTCTGTTGGCTTCTTGTCTTTGCCTTTGCATGTACACACATGGAGCGAGGACGTATGGAGCTAGGGCACGGTCTTCCAAGTGCAAGCAAAAAGGGCGTGGATGCGAACATGTCAATATGCAATGTTCAGTAGATTTAGGAGTTTAGCCTTTCCCTTTGGTTATGTACTCTTTTAAACCCCTTCCTTCCTCCTCCCTTTCTCTTTTAGATGGTTTGTATTAGGTATATCATAACATGTACCATTCGTCCTCATCTCTAGAGTATGGCAACCCTTGTTTATCTTCCTGCACTTATATTTTGGGCCATGCTCTAAGGATGTAGGCATTTACTTTCCTGCTCTGTGTGCTTGGATTGTGCATGATTTGTGTGTGTGTGTGTATATATATATATGCTTGCCCCTTCTTGTGTGATTGTCACAGTCCTTTAAATTGTCTTTATTCATATTTTTATAATGGCTAGAATTATATTTATACTAGTAAAAAAGCTTAATGTTTTTGTTATATTTTGCATTTTTTTAAAGATGGATTGTAAAAAAAGAGAAAAAAGTCCGACTTTAGCGAAAGGCATTCACAATCACAAGATGGTATATGATTTAGTACAAAATGGCACTGTAATAAATAAAACTGGCCCATTTAGATTGGGGAAGAAAGTAGAGAGACTAGAAGAGAGTAGATTAGAATTAGCTAAAAATATGCTAATTTTGAGCTAATTCTACTATTCTTTACTCTACTCTATTTCTATTTCTTTTAATCCAAACGGACTTACTCTGTTGCTTTTGTTCACCCCGTCTCTCTCTCCGGCAAAGAAATGGCAAACATGTGTTTTAGTCGTGTGCATCTCACATGACTTGACTTAACGGATCCTAAGTCCTAACCGTGTTAAGCTTTTCCTTCCTTTACCCAATCCCTTTTTTCAGAAACCAAACAAGACTTTAAAATCAGAGAGCAGATCTGATAAACTCGAAGTGGTACTGGTCGATGCTTTGAGCTCCTCCTCATTTCTCTTATAAAATCTCCATCATCATCATCATCATCTCAAACACAATCAAAAAATCAAAATTAAAAAATGCACGGACAGCCTCGCAAAGCTCCAAAATCAGAGGACGAATTAGCTTCAGCAGCCAAAACTGAAAAGCTTCGCAATCTCCAATCTCAGTTCCTCTGTTTCCACCATAACAACATGCACGATTCTCTCTTTTCCTTCACTTCTTTTTTATTTGATTTTGATTTTTGATTCTTTCTCATTTTTGTGAAAAAAATTGTTGTTTCAGTTATTCTAAGGAAGCTCTAGAGGTAAACGCGAGGCTTCTAGAAATCAATCCTGAGTACTACACGGCTTGGAACTATAGGAAACTCGCCGTCGAGCACCGTCTCACTCAGTCCGAGTCTGATCCTGACTCGGTCAATTCCATTCTCAATGAAGAACTCAAAGTGGTGCGCCTTACCTTTCTCTAATTTTAGCATTGTTTTCTGCTCTCAGAACTGCAAGGAATTGAAATTCTCTGATTTATAAAAACGTTCATTGTTGATTTTTCTCATTTGTTTCATCTCTGTTAATTTTCTCAGTGACCAAACAAAGCTTATTTCAAATGGATAGATAGATTTCTGTTACTTGACAATTCCACTGTTTGTGTAAATTTCAAGGTCTTTTATTTATTTATTTATATATATATTTTTAATTATATCTGATTGACATGAGATGTGTAATCCAACTGTTAGGTTTTGAATATACTGATCCAATACAAAGGTTTTGAGTGAAAAGTTACATAAGTATAGAATAGTTTGGATTGGGTTTATGTAGATAGAGAGCGCATTGAAAAAAAGCTTAAATGCATAAGCAATTGTTTCAGTTGAATTGAGTGTTCATTTTCTCAATCATTTGATTTCTATTAATTTTCTCAGTGATCAAACGTGGATTGTTTCTAAATTTATCTTTGTGCAGTATATAGAATAAATTTTGGATTTACTTTATGTAGGTAGAGAGTGCATTGAGGCAGAACTTTAAGTCTTACGGAGCGTGGCATCATCGAAAATGGGTGCTAAGCAAGGGGCAATCATCTTTAGATCACGAATTTTGTCTACTAGATCGGTTCCAAAAGGCCGATTCTCGGAACTTTCATGCATGGAATTACCGGAGGTGAAATCTTAGCCCTGATTTCGAATGTGTGCGATTTAGAAATTTTTTGTTCATTCTTTGACTTAAATACTTTTTTGGTCAGATTTGTGGCATCATTGTTGAACATATCAGAGGTGGACGAATTACAGTATACAACGGATATGATAAATAAAAATTTCAGCAATTATTCTGCGTGGCACAATTGTAGGTATAATTCGGATTTGGTTTTTTCTAGTCAATATTGGAAATACCAATTATACTCCACGATGCCTAATTTCAGCTGCAAAAGCAATGTGACATCTCGCCGGATTTTTGCTATGGAAATTTAGTACTTTGCTCGAAAGCCTTAGGAAAGTATAGATTGGAACCACACTCATTCAAAAGCCAAACCTCAAAGCCCCCATGTATACAAAGCCCCGTAAGTAGTGCTGAAATCATGTTTTTACTGCCAATTTTAAAAAATTAAGGTTTTATCAAAACAAAGGATTATCCTTGGACAGGCGTTGTGGGGTGCCTAACACCTTCCTCACACGTAACCAAACTTCCGGACCTAAGAATCAAGAATTTTTGCCATCCACATCAGATTAGGAAAAATGTCATTTTTCTTAACCTAAAATTGGTAATAAAATCAAGGCAAAAATGCAAAACTGACCCTTTAACTTTCACATTTTTTCATTTCAGTCTTCTAACTTTTAGTTTTGTCAATTCAGTTCTCTAACTTTCAATTTTTGTCAATGTAGGGCTCCATTACATTTCTGTTAGTGGCTGTCGTTATTTGCATTTTATTTCTTATTTTTTAATTCAAAATTAAAAGAAAATAAGAAAAGTCTGAAGAAAAAAAAAAAAAAAAAACCAATTGTAGTTGTTGAAGATGACAGAGTTCTCGAAGAGGATTCTGGCAATGGTGGACTGAATGTCGAGGGTGTTGCGGCGGAGAGAGTTGAGGTCGAGGTCGGGACGCTTGAGGGACTTGCTGGAGGGGTCGCCGACGATGAAGGCCACGGGCTGGTGGCCGAAGCAATGGACCCAGGAGAGGACGATGACGCCGAGGAGGTTGCCGAGCTGGAGAGATTGAGCGGTGGGTTCGAAACCGCAGTAAACTTTGAGAGCTAAGGAGGAGGAGAAGGAAACGGTGGTGGCGATGTCGTGGAGGTCAGGGCTGGTTAGGGATTTGATGAGGCCACGTTGCTAGAGGTTTTCGATGACATTGTTGTTGTTGTTGAGGCGAGGAAGAGAACGAAATGTGTGGAGGAGTGGTAGCAGCAATAGCTGTAAGATTCTGAATCGGTGATGGGTTAGGAATTTGGGTCTTCTTTGTTTGGGAAGGTGAACGAATTTTTTTTTTTTTTAATTCCAAATAAAAAAATAAAAAATAAAATGCAAAACAGCGTCGTTTTAGTGAGTTTAACAGTAGCCATTAACAGAAATGTAACGGAGCCCTACATTGACAAAAATTAAAAGTTAGAGGACCGAATTGACAAAACTAAAAGTTATAGGATTGAAATGAAAAAAATGTGAAAGTTAGAAGATCAGTTTTGCATTTTTGCCTAAAATCAATTAGAAACAGATGACCAATCACACCTTAGAAAAACACAATGATTGCTGGCAACTTCATTTACCTTTAATAATTCCCTTAAAATTTGGCCAAGATTCGTGCCACACCTCCAAAGGTAGACCTTCCTTCCTCCACAAAGAGAGAGAGCACTCGAAGCTCCATGCAAACCACCAACTGCACAGTCATCGAGAGGGGCCTCCAACAAGCCCCACGACTGCAGGAGCGTCGCCACGGCAGGTGGTCGGACAAAGGCCCGACTATTCTCCCTTCTGGGTCAGCCGTCGACATTGCTTCACATACAGAAGAGGATGCTACCACATATTCAGCTTCACATGCTGACAAAACTACAATACTTTGCTTTTTGGACATCCAAGTGAAAGTTGTTGATCCAAGATAGAAAATATATCCGGTAGTGCTTTACTTTTCATCTTGATCACCTCCCCAATCACTATTTGAATAACCATATAATGCGACATTATTATTATATGAATATAAAAAACCAAAATCCATGGTACCTTTTATATATCTTAGGATCCTCTTTGCTGCAAGCCAGTGAGATTCCATTGGTTTCTCCATATATTTGCTCAAAAGACCAACATTATAAACAATGTCTGGCCTTATGGTTGAGAGGTACCTTAAACTTCGAATCAAACTCCTAAATAGAGTTGGATCTATACTTTTCCCTTCTCTTTCTGTTGTCAGTTTTCGATCTACTGCAACAAGGGTATTGACAGCATTGCAATTTTTCATATTAAATTTGTCAAGCAATTCCTTTGCATATTTTTTTCTGACATATGAAAATACCATCTGGTTGTTGTCGTACCTCAATCCCAAGGAAAAATGACATAAGTCCAGAGTCAGTCATCTCGAACTCCTTAAACGCAGCTTGTTTAAACTCATGGAACATTTGCTGACTGTTTCTTGTGAATAACAAATCATCAACAGAAAGGCAAGCTATAAGAATTTCACCATGGGCATTCTTCTTGATGTACACTGCAAGCTCATAAGACACTTGACAAAATCACTTCCATGAAAATAGCTGTCAATACGAGAAATCCAAGCTCGAGGAGCTCGCTTTAGCCCATATAAAGCTTTCTTCAAATGATACACCTTGTCTTCTTCTCCTTCAACCACAAAACCTTCAGGCTTCTTTACATACACCTCTTTTTTAAGTATGCCATTTAAGAATGCCGATTTGACATCTAGTTGGTATATTTTCCAACTATGATGTGCTGCAAATGGCATATTTTTCCCTTCGAAACAATAGTTTACGAGCCAAAATCAGAGTTAAAATAGATGAGATATCACCAAAATATACCAAAAACCCTAATAAAATCTTCAAATTTTTTTAGGAAAACGGGCATTTTTTGGGCCAACTTCACGCAATAAATTGTACTGATTGGGTAGGAACTGAAGCGATTCAGTTGAACCCAATTGAAGAATGAGGTCTTAACTACCTCTCATAAAAAGGGCTTGATGATATCTACCTTGGATTGGAAGATACAAATTTTTTAAGGAAAAAATGTCACAAAATTTTTTCAGCATTACATCATCTTCCTTCCAGACGCATATCTTAATGACTGTAACTCAAAATCTTGCAAGTACAGGTTCATTGGAAACTAGACATCCATAAATTTCCAAGAATATAAAGTTTGAATAAAATGGAACTAGGAAATACCCCCAAAAAAATGCACAAAGATTGGACAAGTTGTAGACACAGCATTTTATACCTACTACCGTGTTCCTCAATGATGTTAGAATTCTAAAGCCCAAGGTTGGTTTAGGGCCCAATTAGATTGAAATTGACTTGAGGAATGTATTTTGGAAAATATAACACTTTTATGAATCAAATAAACTATTTTTGGAAAATAAAGGTGGTGTAAATGCATTTTTAGTCCCTACATTTTGGCTTTTTTCTATTTTAGTCCCTACATTTTAATTTTACCACTTTTAGTCCCTAAATCAATTAACGCATTCCATTTTGGTCATTTCCGTTAGCCCAATACTGGAAATTGCTTAGGTGGCAGACAGAACTATTAAAATAATAATAAAATTTTTTTTGTACTATTAAGAATGCCACATCAACTTAGAAATTAAAAAAAATTATTTATTAATTTTAACTAAATTAAAAAAAATTAAAAACAGATCATTTAAAAAAGAAATTAAATTTAAAAAAAAAATATTTACATTCATCATGAAGAACATGTTCATGTTCTTCCTCAAATAATATGTTTGGTTGTCGAGGAAATTAAAAAAAATCAAGAACATGCCAACATGGAACGCGTAAAATCAAAGGGCACAGATCTACAAAATACAAAGACCTTCAAAGATTCAAAACACAAAGAACACAAACCCCAATCCAACCCTCAATCTAGCAAACCCAAAACATCACATGAAAAATCAAACCCTCCATACAAACATCAAACCCATAAACAAACCCATAAATTTCAAACCCAAATTCGAGAAACCCGTAAACAAACACAGAAATGTTAAACCCACCGATCTAATAGAGACCCACTAATCTGTGAGAGATTGGAGGTAAACCACCGCCGACCTCAGCCCCTCCACTGTCACCGATTAGTCCATCAAGCCACTACAACCCACACCAACGTCAAACCCATCCAACGATCCACCCCCACCTACCATCGAACCACCCACCACTTCACAACCATTGATCCGAGAGAGAGCTTTAGAGATTTTTCCAAATCCACGATTGGAGCTTTAGAGCTTTAGAAAGATGAAAGAGAGAGGGAGATTTTGGTTTGAGAAAGAGATCTTTAGAGATTTTCATTTGGGTAAGCAAACCCAGATCTACAATCTCTCTTTCTTTTCACTCCTTTGCTTTATCTTTGGCCTCGTCGGCATTATCCTTGCCGTTTCTACTCTCCGGCGACCTAAACCTGTGCCCATTTTCCGATGTGGCAGATTCAAAGACACTTTATGGGCTTTCTACTCAAAAGGTGACAATGGTGGGGGCTTGGTGGAGCAGCCTAAGCTACTTGGGTTCGTTAGTATTCACACCGAGTTTGGATCATCCGATCGTCGCTTGGCTTTGAGGGAGACTTCGTTTCCATCTGACCCAGATGGGCTTTTGAGGTATCTCAGCTTTTTGTTTAGCTAAATTGTTGTTTTTTGGAAAATGGGTTGTGATCAGATTGTGCGTTGGCATTGCAAATGGAAATCGATGGTGGGTTTTGCTTGCATGTGATTGTTTGTTCTTTGTTGATTTGAACTAAATTAAACTATCTGTTTTTAATTTTTTTTATTTAGTTAAAATTAATAGATAATTTTTTTTTTAATTTATAAGCTGACATGGCATTTTTAATAGTAAAATAAAATTTTGATTATTATTTTAATAGTTCCATCTGCCACCTAATCAATTTCTGGTACTGGGCTAACGGAAATGACCAAAATGGAACGCGTTAATTGATTTAGGGACTAAAAGTGGTAAAATTAAAATGTAGGGACTAAAAGTGCATTTACGCCAATAAAGGTCACAAAAACTTTAGGGCATGCGTACACATACAACCGTTTGCACACGCATGCTCAAGCTTTGCGTGTGCATGCTTCATGCATACGTGCGCATACACGGGCATGTGTACACATGTTAGGGTTCCAAAAAAAATGAAAGACCTGTTTTTCTACATTAAAGCTGAGTTTTGAAATGAATCTCACATCGTTTGGGAACCATTCAAAACCCTTATTTTTCAACTATAAAAAGCTATACATGGTACCTTTTCAAAACACACAGAAAATCCTAAATGAAAACACAAGATTCACTAGTAATAGTGAATCAAAGAGGGAGTTTTTCACAAAATATCCTCAAGTCAATATTTTTTAATTGAGGCCTTTTCTGGCCTTAATCTTTGAGTTCAAGTTTACTGATCACTTCTTTTATTTGATTGTGAATAGATTAACTGAGGGGAACTATTAAAATCAAAGTTAAGGAGCTTTGAGTTTTGAGGTATAAGTTCTAGTCCATTTTCTTTCCTTTTCTTTGTTCTAATCTTCAATTCCTTTGTTTCTGTTTGTTTGTTTATGTGATAACATGTCAGCTTAGCTTTCATTTTCTTTGCTTTATCGTCTTATGCATGTTACGTTGTTAGTTTAAGTTTATGTTCTAATGTGTTCTGTGTTTTCTAGGTTAGGGTTTTATGGTTTGTATGCGCACACATACTTGAAGTATGTGTACGCATACAACTAGACTATGCACGTAGCCCTATGTATCCACATGCATACTCATGCCCAGCAACCCTAATTCGACCCTTTCTTGCTTCTGTTTCTTTATTTCTCTTATGTAACATGCTTCTACTTTGTTCTATTTTATGCGTATGAGTCTCTGCCTCCATGTTTTGTTTGGTGTTTGTCCTTTATAAGTTAGATTAGGATTTCTTTCCAATTCTTGCTATGATATGCCATGAAAATGCATATGATATGACCATGCATTTGTTTGAGATATGATCTTGATCTTACTTTGATGAACATGAATGATATTTGCAAATGCTTTGCCTTGGATATGATAACATGTTTGTTTGATCTTAACATGCCTATATTTTTTTCCTTGGATATGATATATGTTTGCTTGTTTGCTGCCTTAGATATGATATGATAGATGTATGTTAGGGTTTTGGGATGAAAATGCCATGTTGATTGCGAGATGTATACTAGTGTGTGTTTGAGTCTAGAATGATGAATGTTGAATATGCCTTTAATAAGATTAAGACGTAAGACACAATGAGTGGAAGCCGACCCACGAGACGGGTGGGTTTGGGTTTTTAATACCTTCCCATCCCCATACCTAAACTCCAAACACATGCTCTGGTAGTAGATCAGTCCTTTCACAAAGGGCACTATATTTATGGATCCTAGACCTAATCTAAGTAGCTACTCCATTTTTTTTCTCCGTCTCAATCCACTCGGCTGAGGCGTACTCCCCAAACTTGTGGCGCCCACACCAACAACCGAGAAAATTGATAAAATAGCCCAATGAGATGGCAAAAATGGGAGCCTAGGTGAAGTGTGTCAGGATACACTTCACCTAGCCACCTCTTGCCATGGGTTGCTAGGTGAGTGTGTCCTGATACACTTCACCTAGCCCCTATCTTCTTTATTCCTCCTATAAATACCCCCCCCCCCCCTTTTGGTAAAAAATAAGAAGTTTTTGTGAGAAAATAAGGGGAAAAATCTATTTAATGTCATTTAAATCTATTTAGGAGATACCCAAAAAAAAAAAAAAAAAAACTATTTCCCAATGAATCTTTATAATATTTATGCACTTTATTTTAATGTCATTTAAATTTCTACACTTTATTTTTCTTTTTTCTTTTTTTTTTTTTTTTGGTCATACACTTTATTTTTCAGCTCTTTACTTTAAAGTCATTTATTTTTCAACTCTTTACTTTAAAGTCCTTTAATTTTGAGCTTTTTATTTTCCTTGTTATTTTTCAGCATTTAATTTTACTTGCTCTTAAATACATAGCATTCTCTATATTGTTGCTCTTTATTTTTCTTAATAATGTTGCCGTAAATTAAAAGTTGCTTGGGTAAAAACAAATCATTTATATATTTTTCTAAGGAAATGCTTTTCACAATAAATTTTATTTCTCCTACCTTTTTTTTTCTAATTTTTTTTAAAACAAAATCAAAAAAAAAAAAAAGCCTTTTTTTCCAAAACAAAAAGTCTTTTTCTAAAAAAAAAAAGCTTTCAAAACAAAATGTTTTCTCATTTTCTTTTAAAATCTGACAATAGTGAAAAAAAAAAAATTTTCTTCAAAAAAATAATACTTTTACTACATTGAAAAAAAAAATCACCACGTTGGAAAATGCTTTCAAAAAAATGTTTGTTCTTTTCTTTCCAAATCCAAAAAAAAAAATGTTTTCAAATAATAAAAATGTTTTCAAAAATGTTTTTATCACATTGGAATTTCTTTAAAAAAATAAATCTTTTGAACAAGTAAATTCTTTTGAAACTTGTCTTTACATAAAAATCATGGAATTTTTCTTGGAGCCCAATACTCCTTTTTTTCTTTCAAAAATAAAAACCCATGAACCTTGTTAGAAATCTTTTCAACTTAAGTAATACTCTCCTCTTCAAACCATTTTTCTCAAAATCATGGAACTTTTCAAAACCCTTTTTCTAAAAAATGAAAACTTGTTTTTCCTTTGCAACTTTTCTTGTTCAAAGGGACTTTTCTTTAAAAAAATGTTGAAAATGTTTTCTTAAAACTTCTCAATAAAAACATATCTTTCAAAAAAAAAACAAAAGTGTCTTTTCCAATCTTCCTTTCAAATATAAAATAGAGTTAATGTTGTAAATTTGTTTATGTCTTGAAATTTAAAAGTTTTCCTTAGAATGATATTGTAAAGAATTTGTGTCTATGGTTCATTTCCTTGAACCCATGAACACCAATCAAGCTCACATTGTCCCTCCCAATTCTTTGGCACTAACGTGTTCTATTTGTCATCTTTTTTGCATGATGAAAATGAGAAACTTGTGAATGACAATAAGGTGCTACTCTTCTAACCTTTTTTTTTTTTTTGGTAGTTTGTATGTGTGTAGTAGTTTAGTATTCACATGCTATCTATCTATCAAATAACCTACTCACATGCTTGTATGCTCCCTCACATGCTACCTATGTAAATACCTCACATGCCTTATTTGTAAATATTCATTGGAGTTAATATTCACATGTTATATTATAAGTAAATAATTACTCACATGCATATATGTATATATCGTTTGCAAAAACTTCTCGAAAATCAAAATGTCAAGTATTCAATTTTTTCACTAAAAAGATAATGCTTGAAATAAATTAAAATGAGGTACTATCTTCGGATAGGCGTTGTGGGGTGCCTAACACCTATTCCACGCATAACCAAACTTCCGAGTCCAAGATCTTTGGTTCAAGACCTTTTGGTTTGCCTTAATTAATAAAAGCTTAAAATTAGGTGACCAACCTCACCTAATACAAAACCAATGGTTGGTGGCGATTCCTAAAATAAAAATAAAAAAAACAAACTCACACACACACACACCCCACCCTAGAATCACAAACGCCCAAAAAGTCACATTGCCAAGGACCTAATGTGCGACCACCCCAAAAACTCCGAGAGCGGAGAATCAAAATTTTTAGGTGGCCACAGTGTGATTTGGTGTTTTCTAAGGGAGGGAAATGATTCCTAGTGATGCATGCTAATTCTCTCGTGTATTCTCTACTTTCTCTCTTCTCTCAAATATCAATTTCTTTCTTTTTTCTCTCTTCTTTCACTTTCAACTCACTATTTAGATTTACTTCATATATTTCTCCTTGATTTCTATATTGTTCTCCCTCATAATCATGGGTACTGTTCCTTTTATACCCAAGATCAAGCCTAGATGGTTTTCCTTCTTTTCCCTTATTTTCACCAACCATTTTGTCTACTATAAACATTCAACCAACACCCACAATGTACCGTTCTGGCTGTATACAGGTAGGTTCAATTCCACTAACTTCTGGCCACTAGCAATGGGTTTAGTCCCATTACTTACTTAGCAAAAAACTGCTTTCCTCTTTTTGGGTAAAGGCCAACAGGCCACGATAAGCTTGCCGCTCTCTTTCTCTTTCTTATAAATTCTCTTTGTCTTCACTTTCTAGCATGCATCAGATGGTTCCCACTTACCTTCTTCCCATTTTTGGTAAAGATGTGCGAGAGACCACGCCCCTGGCCCACCTTTTTTTAAAAGTGTTGGGCCAAACCCACGTGAATGGGTGAAGTCATGTTATTGCCTCTCAAATGGAGGTTTGACTAATTATATTTTCCCCTTTTGATTAAGGGTTTTGCAATGGAGTCGCCACTTATTTAATTATTGGAATAAATAAGAAAACCAAAATTGAAAAATTCCTCATTTTATTAATTGCATTTGAATTTACATTGATCATAGGAAATTTACCTGGCTTTGGTCCTAGATACAATCTAAGATAAAGTACATGGCTTTGTTTCCTAGTTACAATCTAAAAATTGAAAATTACATGGATAAGCATTGATCTATCAACCTTTGATCTAAGTTCGAAGGCTATGTTACAAGGTAGGAAGGTGTTAGGCAACCACCTTGCCCGGTGAAACCGGTCTTCTAGACTATGGTGGTCAACATTCATATCACATCATCCAATATGTTAATCAATTTGCATGTTGAATTTAATGTGTGTGCATGTGATGAACCCTAATTCAATTTATTAAGCATTGCATTTGGATTGAAAATTAAATTCTAGTGAATGTGTGTGTATGATGATATCCTAGATTCAAGAATTTGAAATAATTATGAAGCAAACATGTTTTTCATATTTTTTATGTGGATTTAAGATCAAAGCAAGTGATATACATGAACATGTAATGAACAACTAAGAACACGTGAAGAACACATAAGAACGTATAAGAACATTCAAACATATTCAAGAGAATTTAAATTATTATTATCATACTTTAATCTTAAACTCTCATCAGAGCAACACAAAAAACAATTAGGGAAAATGGATTATACCTTCATGCAAGATCCATATAGTGGAGGAGGAGACTCTTGAGGGAGGTCTTAAGGGTGGAGGAAAAAAAGAGTTAGGAGAGGAAGAGTGAGTCTCACTCAATACCTTGAGTCTCCGGAAGACCAAGATATGACAAGACTACTCAACTTCCTAGAACTCAAGAGAGGAGAAGAGAGGGGGTTTTTGTGTCCTGGAATGAAAAAGAGGGGCGGGTTTATATAGTAGTGGTTGAGGAAATATGAATGGAATGTCATTTAATGAGGGTTGACAAAGAATCATGATCCTAGACCTCATTGTAGCCTTGGAAAAAATCTGGTGCATTAAATTGAAAGATTGGTAGAAGTGAGGAGCAAGCCAAAATTCGGTTTTCCCGTAGCTGCTGTAATAGCTTGTAGAGCCAATTTTGAAAAATCATATCTGACTTAATTCTGATGGGAATTGCCTCGTTCTTGTGCTCAAATTGAAGCCCCAAATGTCTAGTTTCTGGGAAAATTAATCTCATTAAGAGATTCAAAATATTCTAAGAAATATTGATGAAATAGTAAGCAGGGGTCATTTGTTAGAAAATGGTTTCAGCACAATTAACATTAAGAAGTCCCAAATTAGCTTCGAATTAACACTAAATGGCTCCAATCACTCCCATTTCAGACTTAATTGATTCCAAATTTACTTTAATTAAAAGATAATTATACAAATCACTCATTGAATAATTAATGTTTAACTATCTAATTAATTAGGTGTGTGCATTTTCACCATAAAATGTAGTCCTAACCAATCAAATTATGACACATTATTGATCTCAAATTGATTAGAATTATAACCAATTGAAATCAATTGTTCATAATCATATATAGTCAGACTCAATTTGTGATAGTGCATCTTGGCCATTAAAACTTGATTTAATGATAACTTTTAATCTGATGGTCCGATTGGAGCTTATAACCAGTCGATTTGATCGTTACAACATCAAGATCATTTTGATGAAATGAGATTCAGAATCTAATGACTAGAATCAAGATGCATATTTTCAAGTCAAAATTACCCTTTTACCCTCCCAGTGAGGTTAAATACGGGTTGCAAAATGGGGTGTCAATAGAATGCCCCTCATTGACAGAGCTTGAAAAGCGAATGTCAATGTATGAAAGAGACACCTAACTTTGCAATCAGTATTTAACCGTGGTAAATGTATGATGCATGCAGATAAGAATGTAGACCATCATGTAGTGGATCAAAATGTGGACCGAATTTTAGGAGAGATTGCCTACGTACCTCTTGGTGAGAGGATCAGGTCCAAACGTAGTTCATACATGCAGCTTTTTTTTTTGTTTTTTTGTTTTGTTTTTGTTTTTGTTTTTGTTTTTTTTTTTTTTTTTTTTTTTTGAGAAAAGAAATGAGTACAAGACATGCTTACCAGTGGTCACAACAAAATGAGGATTTCAATCATGATCTTGAATTTTGGACATGCTTCCCAGAGGTTTGATGGATTTGAGGTTTTGGACATGCTTCCTAGAAGTCCGATGGATTTGAATTTTGGACGTGCTTCCCAGAGGTCCAATGGATTTGAAATTTGGACGTGCTTCCCAGAGGTCCGATGGAATTGGATTTTGGACGTGCTTCCCAGAGGTCCGATGGTTTGAAGTTTGGACGTGCTTTCCAAAGGTCCGTGGATTGAATTTGGACGTGCTTCCCAGAGGTCCGATGGATTTGAATTTGAATTTTGGACTTGCTTCCCAGAGGTCCGTGGATTTGAATTTGGACGTGCTTCCTAGAGCTCCGATGGATTGAAGTTTGGAAGTGCTTCCTAGAGGTCCGATGATTTGAAGTTTTGACGTGCTTCCCAGAGGTCCGATGGATTGAAATTTGGACGTACTTCCCAGAGGTTCGAGGATTGAATTTTGGACGTGCTTCCCAAAGGTCCAAGGATTTGAATTTTTGGACGTGCTTCCCAGAGGTCCATTGAAATTGAATTTTGGACGTGCTTCCTAGAGGTCCGATGGTTTGAAGTTTGGACATGCTTCCTAGAGGTCCGATGGATTTGAATTTGGATGTGCTTCCAGAGGTCTGATGGATTGAAGTTTGGACGTGCTTCCCAGAGGTCTGATGGTTTGAAGTTTGGACGTGCTTCCCAAAGGTCCATTGAAATTGAATTTTGGACGTGCTTCCCAAAGGTCCGTGGATTGAAGTTTGGACGTGCTTCCTAGAGGTCCGATGGTTTGAATTTGGACGTGCTTCCTAGAGGTCCGATGGATTGAAGTTTGGATGTGCTTCTAGAGGTCTAAGGATTTGAATTTTGGACGTGCTTCCCAGAGGTCCAATGGATTGAAGTTTGGACGTGCTTCTCAAAGGTCTAAGAATTTGGGAGACATTATTCATGCCAATGATTGTGGGCCTTTTACCCTAGTACCTACAAAATAAATATTTTCAATTAGTAACAGAGTTATTCATTGCAAAATGAAACTGGCACGGCACAAACTCTAAAGGGCAAAAAGGGCAAATCACCGGTATCCCAGAGCCCAATCTGCACTATAAAAGGAGGAGGGGCATTGGGGAGAAGGTTCATGTTGGACTAGATCACTGAGACATTTTTCTAAAGTCTTATAAAATTAAAGAAAGAACTCTGTAAAACGAAGAGAAAACAAAGGAATCACTCCTGGTATCCCAGAGACAGCCACTATGGCACATGCTCAGATTCAGCAAGTTCAAACTTTGCAAGTCTTTGAAACTTAAATAGCTATCAAAAGTCTGTAATTTTTGAAGCAAGCATTGTAATAATAACTAAAGAAACTCAATAAAATGCACCTCACTAATACTAATTCGAGGATCCTTAATCTTTTCTTACCTTATATTTCACTTGTTGTGCATTCCTTTGCTATTAAAATGTCATTCAATACGGATATCTTTGCTTGTTTGTTGTTTGTATTGTAGGAAGTTTGTTTTGTACACCACTCGGTTCTTAAACAGCCCTTTAGCTGCGGTAAACCGAGCCCAGTCCACCAGAAAACATTTATTTGGCCTAGAATCTTTGGGCCATTGTGCTGGAAAAAAAGGCACTCTCACATTTTGGCGACTTCACAGGGGACTGGGAAAAGAAAAGGAAAAAAAAAAAAAAAAAAAAACAATCCTTTCGCAGAGCATGCCTCCAAGACCAAGGAACAGCAAAGGTGCCAATGTGCCACCCGCGGAGTCGCCACTATGAGAGACCACGCCCCCGGCCCACCGTTTTTTAAAAGTGTTAGGCCAAACCCTCGTGAATAGGTGGAGTCGTGTTATTGCCTCTCAAAATGGAGGTTCGACTAGTTATATTTTCCCCTTTTGATTAAGGGTTTTACAATGGAGTCGCCACTTATTTAATTATTGGAATAAATAAGAAAACCAAAATTGAAAAATTTCTCATTTTATTAATTGTAATTGAATTTACATTGATCATAGGAAATTTACATGACTTTGGTCCTAAATACAATCTAAGATAAAGTACATGGTTTTGTTTCCTAGTTACAATCTAAAAATTGAAAATTACATGGATAAGCATTGATCTATCAACTTTTGATCTAAGTTCGGAGGCTATGTTACAAGGTAGGAAGGTGTTAGGCACCCACCTTGCCTGGTGAAACCGGTCTTCTAGATTATGGTGATCAACATTCATATCACATCATCCAATATGTTAATCAATTTGCATGTTGAATTTAATGTGTGTGCATGTGATGAACTCTAATTCAATTTATTAAGCATTGCATTTGGATTAAAAATTAAATTCTAGTGAATGTGTGTATATGGTGATATCCTAGATTCAATAATTTGAAAGAATTATGAAGCAAACATGTTTTTCATATTCTTGATGTGGATTTAAGATCAAAGCAAGTGATATGCATGAACATGCAATGAACAACCAAGAACATGTGAAGAACACATAAGAACGTTGTTGAGGTCCAAAAAAGAATTAAATAGCCACAAATAGGCCCAAAGGAAAAGACATTGGGCCCGTTTCACACAAAAAAAGAAAGAAATAATAAAGGGTGGACTCTCACAATAAAGAAAAGAGAGAAGAAAGAAAGAAAAGGCCCAGGGGGCTGGGATCCAGAGGAGAGGCCCAACCAGCGAACCAGAGAAGGCCCAGAAGGAAGAACTGGGTCGGAATCCCAGAAGCCTCCTAGAGGTAGGGGATCTTTGGACGCGCGAAGGAGGATCATGGCAGAAAAATTAAAGAAAGATAAAAGACAAAGGGCACGCGAACCTTGTGACCCAGACACGCAGTGGAAGTACAGGGCAAAACGCAGGAACCTAGTTCCAACCATTTGGAGAAAGAGACAAGGAAGAGTACAACAGGAAAAGGCTGAAGTGCTGAGAAGAAAAGCCAAAAGGGCCTCAGACCAGCCAACGGGAAATCTGGGAATAGAAAGGAGCTGAGGGACTTTCATCTGGTCGCAACAAAAAGCAAGAAACTATGAAGAAAAAGGAAACGACATGATCCTGAAGCAACCAGGCATGGCACAGACTTTAAAGAGCAAAACGGAGAAATCGTTAGTTCCCCGGGAGCCCGAAGTTGTGCTATAAAAGGAGGAAGGGATCCACGCCAAAGAGGGCATAATTCATTTTTACAATCGGACCATTTTTAAGCATTCACCATTGTTTTCTAAAGTCTCATAAAGTTGCAGAAAAGACTCTGCAAATTGAAGGGGAAAACAGAGGAACCATCCCCGATATCCTAGAACAGCCACTACTGTACATGCTCAGATTTAACAAGTTCAAATTTTGTAAGTCTTTGAAACTTGAATAGCTATCAAAGTCTGTAACTTATGAGCTCAGTTGAACCTTGCACCACGTCTTAGTGAGCATTGTAATCACAACTTAATGAAATCAATAAAATACACCTCACATAATTAGAGGATCCCTAACTTGTTCTTACGTTATATTTCCGTTTGTCATACATTTCCTTTACTGTTAAAATGTCATTCAATACAAATGTTTTTGTTTTGTTAGCTATTTGTATTGTAGGAAGTATGTTTTGCGCATCAGTCGATTCTTAAAACAGCCCTTTAGCTGCGGAGAATCGATCCCAGTCCACCAAGAGCATCTCACACGGCCCAGGATTCTTGGGCCATAGTGCTGAAGAAAAAGGCACTCTCACAAACGTATAAGAACATTCAAACATATTTAAGAGAATTTAAATTATTATTATCATGCTTTAATCTTAAACTCTCATCATAGCAATATAAAAAACAATTAGGGGAAATGGATTATACCTTTATGCAAGATCCATATAGTGGAGGAGGAGACTTTTGAGAAAGGTCCTAAGGGTGGAGGAAAAGAAGAGTTAGGAGAGGAACAGTGAGTCTCACTCAATACCTTGAGTCTCAGGAAGACCAAGATATGACAAGACTACTCAACTTCCTAGAACTCAAGAGAGGAGCAGAAAAGGGGTTTTTGTGTCCTGGAATGAAAAAGAGGAGGGGTTTATATAGTAGTGGTTGAGGAAATATGAATGAAAGATCATTTAATGAGGGTTGACAAAGAATCATGAACCTAGACCTCATTGTAGCCTTAGGAAAAATCTGGTGCATTAAATGGAAAGATTGGTAGGAGTGAGGAGCAAGCCAAAATTCAGTTTTCCTGTTGCTGCTGTAACAGCTTGTAGAGCCAATTTTGAAAAATCATATCTGACTCAATTCTGATCCGAATTACCTCGTTCTTATGCTCAAATTGAAGCCCCGGATGTCTAGTTTCTGGGAAAATTAATCTCATTCACAGATTCAAAATATTCTAAGAGATATTGATGAAATAGTGAGCAGAGGTCATTTGATAGAAAATGGTTTCAGCACAATTAACATTAATAGGTCCTAAATTAGCTCCGAATTAACACTAAATGACTCCAATCACTCCCATTTCAGACTTAATTGGTTCCAAATTTACTCTAATTAAAAGATAATTGCACAAATTACTCATTGAATAATTAATATTTAATTATCTAATTAATTAGGTGTATGCATCCTCACCATAAAATTTAGTCCTAACCAATCAAATTATGACACATCATTGATCTCAAATTGATTAGAATTATAACCAATTGGAATCAATTGTTCATAATCACATATGGTCAGAATCAATTTGTGATAGTGCATCTCGGCCATTAAAACTTGAGTTGATGATAACTTTCAATCTGACGGTCCGATTAGGGCTTATGACTAGTCGATTTGATCGTTACAACATCAAGATCATTTTGATGAAATGAGATTAAGAATCTAATGACCAGAATCAAGATGCATATTTCCAAGTCAAAATTACCATTTTACCCTCCGGTGAGGTTAAATGCGGGTTGCAAAATGGGGTGTCATCAAGATGTTTTCCCTGCAAAGCATATTCCCAAAAGTGGTATCTGTGTGATACCAAATCTAGGTCATTTCCCCCTCCACCAAACCACACCCTCTACACCTTATCGGTCGTGGGCCTTACTCCCTTGCATGGCTGGGATGCAAAAGGGCAAAACCTAGACCTTACCTCACGCACCTTCCTTACTACTTTTGTCTTTTCTCTGATTTTGTTTTCTTTCTCCCTCACATGTTTTCTACTGCTTTTGCTTTGTCCTGTTATGTTTCTCTTTGCTCATCTATTCTCCATGTGTTTCCTGCTGTTGTTGTTTTATTTCCTACTACTTTTGTCATATCCTTTTGTTTGGATTTTCTCTCCTTCACACAGTTCCTGTTGTTGATACTTTTTGCTATTCCTTGTTTCTTTCCATCGTGTCTCTTACTGGAGATAAATTTGGCTTCTCTTCTTCATTTATAAGGATGTTATGGGCTTTATGGGCTTGTTGCCCTTTATTGGGTCAACAGGGTTTTAGACCCAATTTGCCTTAATTTGCCAATGTCATTCTGCAAAAGGTTTGTATTCTGCAAAAAAATTTATATTCTGCTGCAAGTCATTTTTCCTTGCATTTCTCTCTCAGCCTAGCCGTAAGTCTAGGCTTTTATTTCTTTTTTGTTTCTTTGGTCTTCTTGGTGGGCTTTGGGCCTTACTTTTTATTGGGCTTTCCTCGTCATGGGCTTTTGGGTATGAATTTACAAAAATGGGAATCAACAAGTATTAATTTCTAGTGTGTTCAAGAAGTACAAGTAGTAGTTAACAAGTGGTATTATTGAAGACATAAGACTAATCAAGAAACTACTCAAGAAAAAATGAAACAGCAGGTTTCAATACCTCCTCAATCAATACCTGTCGATATATCAAGAATTAATGAAACTCGACACTTCTCGATCTATCGAGCTATGGGATTTTTGTTTTATCCAGCAACGTTTTTTTTTTAAGTGATTATTTATTTGCGGGTTCATGTAACATAATAGGACAACCTATTTAAAATGCTCATTAGACTCCTATTTAAATAAGGTGGTAGAGACAAAAAACCTAAGATTTTATATTAAAACTCTAGCCTCCACCTACTAAACCTGTAAGTTCAAAAAACAAAAGAAAGAGATATTGTTGTGACTTTTCTGCGCCTTTGGGTTCTGTACCAAGTAAAGTCTCTTATTGGTGTTTTGTGTGAAGCTGCTCCAAAAGCAACTATCACAAACTTGCTGCTGTGAAGAAAACAATCAAGAACTTCTTGGATTCATTCGAAGGTTTTGATTGTGATTGTGGGTGCATCATCTGTAGAGCGTTCATATATTGGAGAGTTTATAGGTTATGAAATAGTAGAAGGTTTCTATTATAAGTTAATCTACTAGGATTGTAGAGTATAGGGACAGATGTTTTGTACTAGATCTTAAACTTTTTTTTACTATAGTAGATTGCTTTTTAGAAAGGTTTCCCCTCCAAGATTTTTTTTACTATGAAATTAGTTTATTTCATTGGCTTTCTTGGATTATCATATCTTGTGTTATTTACTATTTCACTTTACATAGTATTGATATTTATTTGTTTAACTAAGGATTATTTATAATAAATATAATTAACAACTTGACGCATCTAGTAGCTTCCATACCTACGAATTTCCAAGAAATTTTTTTTTTTTTTTTTAGAGAGAATTACAATATGTTGCTAACCCCGCAGCTCAAACCCTTTCTCCCCTAAACGCCCAAGCACTTTGTATATGGGGAGGTGTTAATTCAGCTACAAGGCCTTTGGTGAATTTCCAAGATGTTAGATGATCATATATATATATGATAGTTACTTTTTATTTAAAGCAAACCTGGGCTCCAATGGGGACATATTCAATACCATGACTGAGATTAAAAAGAGCTAAATGTTTAATCCAAAAAGAGAAGAATCCAAAATCACCAACCATATATAAAACAAGGACAAAATCCAACTAAATGTTACCCAAGAAAAGAATTAATTCACATCCATCACTAAGAAAACACAAGGTCACCAATAAGTGAGACGTAAATTTTTATATTTGTACCCCCGCCCCGGGGGGGGGGGGGGGGGGGGGGGGGGTGTTGTTGGGGGTGATTGGGCCCATGTTAAGGCCAGACCATGTTTGGGCCATCAATCAGTCTGTATTAAAACTTAAAACGTTGATCTAATTCCCAAACGGTAAAAAGGTTTAGGCCTAGTTCCATCAGGCCTGGTCCTAAAAAATTAAACCAATCTTGAAGCTCGGTGGAGTTGGACCTATCTTCTTTGTGGCATAACGGTTTCGACATCGGAGCCCATGTCACCTTTAAATAAATATGAATAAAAGAAAATTTAAACGTGGCTGCTAGGAATCGAGCCCAGGTCTCCACGGCCAAACGTGGAATTCTTACCATTAAACTACAGCCACCATCTGTGCATTGCCTTACTTAATTTACTTGTTATTATCATTATTTCAAGCATGACTGAGATTACTTGCAATATTTAGGGCACATTTGGTACCCTTAATGGAGATTATATTAGGAATAGTAATTTTTATCACTAGAAATAGAAGATACTATAATGAAATAACTATAAATATCTATTAATTTAGTTATTACATATGGAAAGCTTGTAAAGAAGTTGTATCAAGAACATTTATATTTTTGGAAATATATTAATTTTAAAACATATTATATGCATTAAGAAATAGCTATTATATCCATTTTAAAGAGGAATAGTATCACCACACATCCTTGGTGCGATAGTCATTTCACAAATATAAGTGTTTGTGAGGTATAAGGGGCAAGAGCTTGAGTTCAAGTCTCCAAGAAAGAGCTTCACACACATATACACTTAAATTATTCTAGAGTAAAATTCCTATCTTGTATATATATATATATATATATAATAAAAAATAAAAAAAATAGCTATTCTTCAATTTAAAGAATAGTTTTTCTTTTGTAATAACTAATCCATATAATAAATATGTAACCACGTGACCAAATTGATATTACACGTAAATAGTTATTCCATTACAAGAATTATTACACCATACCTAACATACCCTTAGGATTTTGCACCTTATGCAATAGCTCTCAATAACTTGATTGAAAGTTGAAAATGACAATTTTCAATCTCAATCATTGAATAAGTGAAAAAAGTAAAAAAGTGAAAGTTACAAAATAAAAGTGGTATAAACGTTTTGTGAAAGGGGAGGCAGTAATTGCACTGGATCCTAATCCTTTCAAGTAAATTATATCAAGTTACCAACCTCCATTCGACATTTACGAACACTTCCCTCCCTTAAGGGTTTTTTTTTTTTTTTTTTTGGGAGAAACCCCTTGAGGTTTATGAATGAGTGATAGTTCCCTCTTAAGAAATTAATCTTATAAAAAAAAAAAAAAAGTGTATAGATAAACCTTATATAAAAAAAGATGTGTATAAATTAATAGGAATTATTTTTCTAAGAAAGAAATATTATATTAGTAAAATAATATTAGTATTACCTTTATAAAAACTTCATACTCAAGGGAAAAGTATTATTTTGTAAAACGTTTTACGGAGTGACATTTCATCAAAGTTTAAGAAAAGTTAAGTATAATTTACGAGACAGGCTCGCCTCCCGTTCAAAATTCTCCCATTTCCTCTAATTTTTATCCGGATGCAAGACACATGTCAGAAAAAAATATCCAAAGGCACAAAACAAACCACCTAAAAAAAACCCAATTTATTATTCTCTCAGCAACCAACCTCTCTTGTCAAACTCACCGGACCAGTAGCCACTTCCCATAGCAGAACCGCCACCGCCATGACCATACACCAACACCACCACAGCGCTGCCAAGACTGCAAACATTTCGTAAATAAACTGGGTTTCAATAATTTTACAGTGGACAAACCCTTAAAACACACCCAGCATACAAACCCATTATTTTGTGTCTCTTGCCATTATCGTTTTCATTCATTAGTTTTTTTCTTTTTTTCCGATTTCCATAAATTTCATAACTACAACCTAATTTCATCTCATACTCTTTCTAGTTTGTTCTTATTAATTTAGTACAAACCCAAAAATAAAGCAATTGAAGGTAAAGACAACGTGAGTTACAAAGGCAAACCAAGTGAACCCAACAAAATGATTTTAAAGTTGAAGAAAACACAATTAAAATTTACGAAATGGGAAAAGAAAAGGAGTAAATTATTTGAGGAAGCAAATCTTGAGAAATCTGAGGTCTTTAGTGTCCTAAAAATTACGAAGTAATCTTTGGCAGTAGACGGCAACGGTCTTGGCGTATTTCCGGCCGTGGGTCTGCCACTAGAAGTTGTTGGTGGTCCGGTGGGTTTGCTAAAGAGAAGTTGGTTGATGAAAGGTTTCAATGTGAGAGAAATAATTTAGTTTTTTGGGTGGCTTGTTTTGTGCCGTTGGATATTTTTAAGACACGTGTCTTGCATCTGGATAAAAACAGGAGGAAATTGGAGAAATTTGAACCGGAGGGGAGCCTGTTTCATAATTTACTTTTATTTACATAGGAGTTTATAAATCTCATATTTTCAATGCCCTTTCATACGATCGAGGAAGGAAAATCTCGCACAAAAAAACAAAATGAGTTTGTAATACTGTTCTATAATCACGAGCAACGAGAATTTACTCTCAACCGCACAATAAACAAATTAATTACTAGCAGAAAAGTCAAGACTGAGAAGTGGTTGGGTTATGGACCTACGGGGGTTGATTTTTGTTTTGTTTTTTTTGTTTTTTGTTTTTTTTGAGAAAGGCTTATGGGGGTTGATTAACAGCTCTCATCTCAGGACGAATGAATAAATAGCATACAAAATGAATTGAAACCTGTTGAAGTAATGTTTTAAAACTTCATACATTGGTTTCAAATATATATATATATATATATAATAAATATATTTGACACATAGAGAAAGGTTCAGCTATAAGGCTTAAGAATAGAGGTGGCGAAATTGGACACTACCCGCAAATTCGACATAACACGATACAAAATTAGCTGGTTATGGGTTGAGATTTAATGGGTTCATGTCAGATTCAGGTTGACATGACTGACCTATTTAATAAATGGGTTGGGTTAATGTTCAATACATGAAAAACGTAAATGCACTTTTCGTCCCTACATTTTGACTTTTTTCCATTTTAATCCCTACATTTTATTTTTTCCACTTTTAGTCCCTAAACCAATTAGCGCGTTTCATTTTAGTCCTTTCTGGCAGCTAACTAGCGGAAAAGGCTGACGTGACAGCCGGAGTGAATAAAAAAATACTATAAAATGTCACATCAGCATCTAATTTTTTTAAAAAATAATTTTTAGATTTTAACTAAATAAAAAAAATTAAAAACAGAATTAAAAACAAGAAGAACATAAAGAACACAAAAACTAGGGATGGCAATTTAGATCCGACTCATGGATACCCGGCCCGGCCCGACCCTAATGGGCTGGATTTTACCCGACCCGATAAAGAATAGGGTCGGGTATGGGTTTAAAAAAAAAAAAACCCGAAGCGGGTCCGGGTCGGGTCTGGATTTTA
Source organism: Quercus glauca (assembly GCA_023736055.1). Taxonomy (NCBI): domain Eukaryota; kingdom Viridiplantae; phylum Streptophyta; class Magnoliopsida; order Fagales; family Fagaceae; genus Quercus; species Quercus glauca. The sequence goes on from CM043315.1 coordinate 20,294,532, forward strand.
TCAAAAAACCCGAAACCCAACCCGGATAAGACCCGGTTATATATATATATATATATATATATAATTACTAAATTACCCTCCCATATATATATATAGTAAAACCCTAAACTCTTCTCTTCTTCTCCTCATTTCAGCTGAATCTTCAGCTTACACCTTCGCCTCTCCCTCTTCATCTATTTGCTCTCTCACACTCACGGCCACAAGCCCACAACACACACAGCCACAGTCCTCTACCCCTCTCATCTTCCTCACGCCGTCGCCGCACATGCTTTACCCCACGCCGTCGCCGCACAGGCTTTCTACAGTCTACTCTCTCAACTCCGTTTCATCTTCCTCGCCCATGGCCACAACTACAAGCGTGACACGGCCTCACTCCACATCATTCTCCATTTTTTTTTTTCTGGGTTTAGTTCCACAGTTCGCCTCGGTTTTTGTTTGTGTTTGTGTTTATGATTTCTGAAAGGGAAAAATGAAAATCATAGATCTAAAATTTGTGTTTGGTTTGTGATTTTGAAAGGGAAGATTGTAGATCTGAAATCTGTGTTATGATTTCTGAAAGGGAAACATGAAAATCATAGATCTGAAATTTGTGTTTGGTTTGTGATTTTGAAAGGGAAAATTGTAGATCTGAAATTTGTGTTTGTGATTTTTGTGTTTATGTTTGTGATTGTGTTTGTGATTTTGGACCGAAAAATCCTAAATCAAAATTTTTGTTTCTGATTTTGGGTTGGGCTGGTCATGAGGGACAGGGCTCGGCGGGGGCAGGTTCGGGCCCCGGGAAAAAAATCCAATTATTAAACGGGCCGGGTTCGGGCCGTGGGTCTTGGCCCGGGGGTCGGGTCCGGGTATGGAAAAACCCGGCTCGAACCGGACCCGTTGCCATTCCTAACAAAAACAAACCTAGAACCAAATACAAACTCAAATTTAAAAACACAAAGAACACAAAAACAAACAAAAAAGAAGGAATTCAAAAATTTTCTAAAATTTTCTTAGTCAACCAGCATAACATCACAAAAATTAAAATTCCCAATTTTTAGAAAAAAAAAACCAACCTAATACGCTACTAACCCAAATATCTCTCTTTGCCCCTTGAATTCTCTCACTCTCCGTTTCTCTCATTGATTTGCTTCACTCCAAACCCTCTGCTCCAAACTGAGAGACCCATGGAAAAAGACACTAAGCTCCAAACCCAGACACACATGGCCAAATAAAATAACATTCTTTCTTCAATCTACCCAGAAACCGACCTTGTCCTTCCTGATCAAGTTCATGAATTTCTTGGGGACTCTCTTCATGTCGTTGTGCACATCGTAGCACTCGAAGTAGATCGGCACGTGCATCGCGTCCATTGCACAAGACCAGCGTCACCGCATTGGAGCTCCGTCGCCAGGTCGAGTCATGTAGGTCACAGATCAGGTCTGGTAAAGGGTCACAAAGTTGAGGGCGATGATGATTTTTTGTGTGCATTTGGCTGCTAAGAGAGTGGGGAAAAGAACCAATCGGATCACTCTCTCTCTGACCTAGGTTTGTTTTTCCCTGTGGGTGGTGATTTGTTTTAAATTTCTGGGTTTGGTTTTTCGATATGGGTTTGATGATTTTTCTGGGTAGGAGGTTTGATGATTTTTCTGGGTTGGAGGTTTCGGGGTTTGATAATTTTCTGGGTTGGAGGTTTGTTGATTTTTCTGGATTGGTTTTTTCATCTGGATTTGATGATTTCTTCATGTTAGAGGTTTCAGTGGAAGATAGGGATTTTGTATGAATTTGTGCATGTTTATTTGCTAAGAAAATACAAGAAAAGAGAAAAAATTCTTAGATTATTTTAATTTCTGGGCAACCCGAAGAACATGAAGAACATGTTACCCTTGTTTGTTTGAATTCCTTATTTTTTGTTTGTTTTTGTGTTCTCTGTGTTTTTAAATTCGAGTTTGTGTTTGGTTCTGGGTTTGTTTGTGTGTTCTTTACGTTCTTTTTGTTTTTAATTCTGTTTTTTATTTTTTTATTTAGTTAAAATTTATAAATTATTTTAAAAAAATTAGATGCTGATGTGGCATTTTATATTATTTTTTTATTCGTTCTGGCTGCCACGTCAGCCTTTTCCGCTAGTTAGCTGCCAAAAAGGACTAAAATGAGACGCGCTAATTGGTTTAGGGACTTGTAAGGTTGAATTTAATCAACCATCTTATTGGCTTTATTCTGTGCCAATTTGCTTGTAATTTAAGCACTTAGTAACCCTGTATTTAGGTGGGTTTATTGTAAGGGTAGTGTGTGAGAAGATGTGAAGAAAAGCTCAAGTATATGCAAGAAGGCAGAGATTCGCGGCTAGGACTCACGGCTGACTCGCGACTGGCAAGCCGCTAACTGCAGGCACGTGAGATGCACACAGGGGAGCTGAAGGGTCGCGCCAGCTGTCACACTACAGGACAAAAGTCCCAAGCTAGCCAGGCCGTTATCTCGCAACTCAAACCAGTCGTGAGGCCAAGCCGCCAATTAGCCATGTTTGGGAAAAAATGACTCTTCGCATTCCTTTCTCACCCCACTATATATAGACCCTTATACCCACCAAATGTGGAGAGCTTCCAGAGAGAATTTTGTGAGAGAAACCCTAGAGAAAAACAAGATTGATTCATCCACAATCTTTACCTTAGAGACTCTTCACATTCCTCTAGTCTCTTCCTCTCCATTGTTACATTCTTGAGAGGCCTTTAACCAAATCCTTTTCTCACCATACCCACATCCGTGAGAAGGTTTATTTAGTGATGTTGGGAAGTAGTTAAGAAGGAACCAATTCACATTGGTTGATACTATGGTCTAGTAGCGAAATCCGGGAAGCTAAAGAAGAAATAGGTTCGGCGTAACCTCGTTGGAGCAAGAATCTTTGAGGGCTTAGGTACTTGGGTAGATTAGGTTTGGAGAGTCTTCTGCTGTTCATGTATCCCAACTATATTCTTTAGTGGATTATTCACCGCTTGGAGGGCGGCGGAGAGGTTTTACACGGAAGGCTTCAGTTTCCTATTCGATAACACATCGTGTGTCGTCCGTGTGTTTGCATCTTTCCTTCCTTTATCTTTGCCTTATATTTACTGCTGTAGATGTATTTATATTTGGCTTAGATTGTTTATCAATTCTGTGTTTGGCTTATGTTCATATTCCACACATATATTGTTTAATAATAAGCTTGAATTGATAATTTGTTAATTGGGGTCTAAACGTTCAAGAGTGTTTCATACCCATTTTGAACATTCAATTGGTATCAGAGTGGGTACACTTGTCGTGGTTTAATTACCTAAGTGTGATCCCTGACCCCCTTTGAGATGGATAGGTCTCAATCTCTTAATGTACCACCATTTTTTTATAGTAATAACTATGCATTTTGGGAGGTCCGTATGAGGGAGTTTCTGTGTTCTATTGATGATGTTGTGTGGGATTCAGTTGAAGTAGGATGGACAAGGCTAGAGGCTGCCAAGTCTACTTGGGATAAGGCTGCTCTTGCGGCGGCCAATGCAAATAGCAAGGCATTGAATGCTATTTTCTGCGGTGTCTCTCTAGAAGAATTTCACCGGATTTCACATATCACCATTGCTAAGGAAGCATGGGAAATTCTGGAGACAACTTATGAAGGGGCTAAGAAAGTGAAGGACACCAAACTTCAAACGTTGACCACTCGCTTTGAGTAGCTAAAGATGAGTGAGGATGAGTCTTTTGATTCGTTTTACAGTAAATTGAACGAGGTTGTTGTTGGAAAATTTAACTTGGGAGAAAAGACGGAGGACTCAAAAATTGTAAGAAAGATCCTTCGATCTCTACCATAGAGTTTCTGAGCCAAAGTTAAAGCCATTGAAGAGAGCAAAGATCTTGACGACATTAAGGTTCAAGAGCTGGTTGGTTCTCTACAGACTTATGAGTTGTCCCTGCCTACACAGAAGAAGAGCAAATCCCTTGCTCTTAAAACAATTGATGAGAAATTGGTATCTCATGACTCTTCAAAAGAAGATGCAGTAGATAAAGATGTGGCTTACCTTGTAAAAAACTTTCGGAAGTTTCTAAAGCTCAAGAACAGTGGGAATTTTGGTAACAAGGGAAAATTTCAGAGTACTGAGAATGAGAAGAAAGAATTCCGAAGAAAAGATGGTAGAGATTCTCAATCTTCACAAGGAATTACATGCTTCGAGTGTAATGGACATAGACACTTCGAAAAGGAATGTCCCAACTATTTGAAGTCCAAAGGAAAGGTCTATGCCACTACTCTGAGTGACTCGGATTCATCAAACTCTGACTCAGAAGAGAGCTGTGATGGAGAAGGAAATTTCTCTGCATTCATGACCATTGCTCATGTGGAATCCTCAGATGATTTGGATACACTTGTGAAGGAGCTTGGTGAGCATTCTGATTTGGAGTCTATTGGGGTTGCTAAAGAATCAGAGGCTGAAGAGGATGAAGATACATTGGGTCTTCAAGAGAATTATGCCTTACTCCTTGAGAAATCGGGTGAGTATGCAAGGGTCGCAAAGGCGGCTATGAAGAAGATGAAAAGGGCTGAAGAGGACTACAAAAGTCTTCTGGTCAAATATAAAGAGACAAAGTGTGAAATTGAGACACTAAATGGTGAGCTATCGAAAGCTTATACCAAAGTAAGATTTCTTGAGCAAGAGGTGGTGCAAGCACAAGCCAAGATAGAAAAAGTCTCCTCCAAGAAGCTGGAAGATGTTATTTCATCTCAAAAACACTTCTCAGATAAGTCTGGGTTGGGATATACCGGAGGAAGTAGCTCATTGGCCAGTGTCACCAAAGAAGTGAAATTTGTAAAGGCCAAAAAGACGGTTGTAGAAAAGCCTGTTCTTGAGAAACTTAAGGCTGAACAAAAAAAGAAGGTGGCTAATCAACTGGTGTTTAATAAGTCCCGTAATCAATAAGGTAGAGTTGAAGCTAAAGGAAGATCTCTTCCAAGACCACAACGGGGCCCTAGAACGAATTATGTTTGTCACTATTGCGGCTTGCAAGGACATACTAGACCCAACTGCTAGAAGTTGAAAGTATTGAACAATACAAGTGCTCTTCCGTCACGAGGAAGAAGAAATGACAAGAGGTCATGGGGTGGTGAACAACCGAGAAGTCAGAACAGTGATTCTGGAATGATGGACGTAATGAAGATGATCGGTGCCTTCACCAATTGCCTGGAAAGCTTCACCCGAAGGTTTGAACGTCCTAACTCTCATACCCAATTCGTCAAGGATATCACCCCAAACGCACGTGACGTGTGGGTGACAAAGGGTACTCATGCATAAGCATTACAACATGTCCATGCATTAATACTTCCCATATCTTGTGTATATGCTTGGTTGTTTTGCTTCTTACATGTTTGAGTTGAAAATTTTTGTTTGAGAGCTTTGTGCAAATTTTTTTTCTTTGTTTTGATCAACATTTGTTTTTCTTGTGTCAAAAATTCAAAAACACATAAAAAGTAGAAAATCCAAAAAGTTTAATCAACTTTGTTAAGTTTTGTCTCAAAGCATATTTTACCTTGTACCTTTATACTAATGGCCTTGTGCAACTACAAGCTTAGGTTGTTCCTTTTGCACTCATATCATTGTGGGAGAAATTCTGAAATCTATGTGACTGTTGTAAATAGATCTTCAACCTTGTCATGAATGATTAGTGAATGGTTTTATTGATCTTGAGACATGCATAGACTCATGCCTATATATCTTCCCACTCTTTATTTTTTATTTTTTATTTTTGCTTAAAAGAACTCTCCAAATGTAAATCTCCAAATGAAAAGAGATATAGAGCTGCAAAAGCCTGTCGCACATACTAGTATTCGACTATGAAAAAGGGAAAGCGACCAAAATAAAATGTATGATGCCCAAAAAGCCAAAGGCTAACTCATCAATTGAAATATCAAAAATTTCAAGCATCTATCTCACAATGAGATTTTTTATTCAAAAAGTGCAAATGATATGATGTATATTGGAGCCAAATGAAAAGCTTCAAAGAATGTAATCAAGTTGATGTGGGAGGTCATATGTGCATGTTTCTATAATTGAGATAGGTCACATTATCTAGTGCTAGTTGTGTATGCCTTGATTGAATTGATCATTGAAGCTTCACATTGGAATAAGGCCTATCTTATTTTTGATATCCACACACAACACACAAGTCTATGTTCAATAAATGCCATATTCATTTGTGTGACTGTACTTGATTAAATGTGTTTTCACATGCTCAATCTTTGTTTGATCAAACACAAAAATATTTTTGAGTGTTTTAGCTGTTTTTGGAAAGTATTTTGTTTTTACAAAAATATCAAAAATTTCAAAAACTGTTTTCCCCTGTTTTGGAGACTAAGTCGCGGGTTAGCGCAGTCACATGTCCCAGTCGCGAGCCCACTCAGAGATTTTTCACGACTTACTGGCGAGTTAATGCCTTAGTCGCAAAAAGACTTAGAAAATTTTTCAAAATTTGAGTTTTTATATTTTTCGCGACTCAGTGTGGCGACTTGTTTGCGGGTGAAAGGTCCAGTCGCGAGAGGTACACAGAGATTTTCGCAGCTCTGCTTGCAACTATCTCGCGGGTAGATCTTCCAATCACGAAAAACACTTAGAAAATTTTTCAAAACTTTTAGTTTCAAAGTGTTTCGCGGCTTACCCTGGCGGCTTACTGGTGACTTATTCCAGTCGCGAAAAACGCGTATTTTGCATGTTAAGGTCAGTTTTCAAAAAGTTTTAAGTTTTTCCCTCGTACCTTTGTGACTGTTCATTGCCTTCATCATTTCTCTCTTTGAAACTCAACTTGAAAAACCTCCATTTCTGCAACATTTTCCCTTAAATCTTTAAGAAAAAGGTATAGGTTTTCCTATTTTCACTTCATCATTCGTGGTTTGAACATTATTGTTTCTCTGTAAGTTGAGTTGCTGTTTTGAAGTTTTTGTGTGGATCTGTGCAGTTGGTATATCCCTCTTTCGCTTTTGAGTTTCTGTGTGTGTGGTGTTGTTAATATTTGGGTTTATTCTGTTTTCCTGCTTTGTGTGAGTTCATTGTGTTCCTATTGACACCCACACACACCCATTGTCATATTTGCCCAAAATCCCAAATTCTTAAGGTTTCTCCTAATGCTAATATTTTGATTCTAACCCTATGCTAATATTTTTTTGGTATTTCTCTGTTGGGTGTTTCCTTTTCTTTCATAATCCATGATGCAGAATGGATATGTCTCCATTCAAGAGAGCAGGTATAAAAGGGGGCAACAGCAAAGGCAAGGAACCTGTCATTGATGTCGATGATCCCTCACCTCGCACAAAGAGGACCCGTTCACCATCAGGTGCTTTCAACCCAAACAAGTTCAGATCCTATGCTGCCTTTTAAACTCATGAAAATTATTTCAGAGCTGCTACACCATTAATTGAAAGGGCTGTTGATCAACCTTCTTTGTTTGCCACTGACATTCCAAAATGGTTTGCTTCCAAAGATTGGAATTTCCTTCTCTCTGACCTTGATGATGCTTATGAGAATTTGGTCAAAGAATTTTATGCAAATGCAATTGTTGAAGGTGATGAACTCAAGTGCTTGGTTAGGAGAAAAAGTTTCTCTGTCTTTCCCGCATACCTGGCTGAGATTTTACATATCAATCGGCCGATACTTGGTAATCCACCAGTGTATGGTGATTTGTGTCCAGATGAGGAACTTCTTCGGGATGCCCTTGGCAAAGACTTGGAATTCTCAGAAAACAAGAACTCAGTCAGTGTTTCCTCTCTTCCTCCGAAATTGAGAGTGCTCACAATCATCATGTCTAACAACTTGTACCCCATATCCAGTACCGGGTACATGAACCTCGACCGCGCTTTGTTTCTTCATGATCTAATCTCTGATGTTGAGATTGACATCTGTGCGCACATTTTTCATGTTCTATGCAAAACGGTTCAGCGAACTAAGTCCCGAATATGTATTCCATTCTGCTGTCTCATCTCTCGGATTTTGAAGCTCAAAGAGATCCATCCTTCTGAAGATGAAACTCCCTACACAAAACCCAGCCCAATCACCTTGCGTACGCTCAACGCGAGCATTGGCCATAGTAAGAAGGGAATCAAAACTGAAGCTTCAGCATCTCGCAGTGGTTTGCACTCCAGCTCATCCTCCCTCGACGAGAAGCTAGACAACATTATGACATCTATCCAAGAATTGAGCACCAAAGTGTCAGGACTCACATCCATTTTGCACCATAACAACATTCGGTGGGACATGAAGTTCACCTCTCTCCAAACTCATTTGGATCAGATTCAACGAAAGCTAGAAGAAGATGAGGACTAGCTATTCCATGAAAAAAAGGGGGAGAAGATCTGAGTACTGAGTAAAATGATAGGGGGAGAAAGAGCAAAATCAAAGGGGGAGCTTTATATTTTGTTATGTTTTATGTTATATTTAGTCTGTCTCAAAACTTATGATGTTTATTTAGTCTATTGTGTTATGGTTATTTTGTACCCATGTTGCTTATGTAAGCTTTAAGGGTTTGTTTCCATGCACTTTGCAGTTTGTAGACTTTTATGGTTTGTACTATGCAATGCAATCTTTTTGCTTTGTAGCCTTACTTTGTGGCTTATGTACTTGATGTTAAATGCTATGCATTTCAATTCAGTACATCACTCTTGTGCCCTTGTAGGATTGTTCCTAGATGCATATATGTTTGTATGCATTGGTTGAGTATTGGACTTGCAAATGATACTCTTCAATTGAGCTTATCACCTTGCATGTCCGGATGTTCATTCCTTGTGTGAATGAGCATAGTAATCACTTTTGTATAGTGATTTCTTGGTTGATCAAGCCATGATTTACTGCTTTATTGTTTAAGTCCATTTTTGCTTGATCATGCTTCTATTGCTCCATATGCATTTCAAGTTTTCTGCATACAATAATATTATTGTGTTGTTGTGTTTCAGGAGTTACTTGTTCATATGTTCAAGAGCTTTTCAGAATCTAGAGTTAGGTGTGAGTGAGTTTTGTTCAACTGTTCCCAACTCACGCATTAAGTCTAGAGTCTGTTTTCGGGTTTTGTCATGGAATAGCCAAAGGGGGAGATTGTAAGGTAGAATTTAATCAACCATCTTGTTGGCTTTATTCCGTGCCAATTTACTTGTAATTTAAGCACTTAGTAATCTTGTATTTATGTGGGTTTATTTGTAAGGGTAGTGTGTGAGAAGATGCGAAGAAAAGCTCAAGTATATGCAAAAAGACAGAGATTCGTGGCTAGGACTCGTGGCTGACTCACGACTAGCAAGCCGCCAACTGCAAGCACATGAGATGCATACAGGAGAGCTGATGGGTCGCGCCAGCTGTCGCACTACAGAACAAAAGTCCCAGGTTGGCCAGGCCGTTATCCCACGGCTTGAACGTGCGACTCAAACCAGTCGCGAGGCCAAGCCGCCAATCAGCCCTGTTTGGGAAAAACTGACTCTTCGCATTCCTTTCTCACCCCACTATATATAGACCCTTATACCCACCAAATGTAGAGAGCTTCCAGAGAGAATTTTGTGAGAGAAACCCTAGAGAAAAACAAGATTAATTCATCCACAATCTTTACCTTAGAGACTCTTCACATTCCTCTAGTCTCTTCCTCTCCATTGTTACATTCTTGAGAGGCCTTTAGCCAAATCCTTTTCTCACCATACCCACATCCGTGAGAAGGTTTATTTGATGCTATTGGGAAGCAGTTAAGAAGGAACCAATTCACATTGGTTGATACTATGGTCTAGTAGCGGAATCCGGGAAGCTAAAGAAGAAATAGGTTTGGCGTAACCTCGTTAGAGCAAGAAGCTTGGAGGGCTTAGGTACTTGGGTAGATTAGGCTTGGAGGGTCTTCTGTTGTTCATGTATCCCAACTACATTCTTTAGTAGATTATTCACTGCTTGGAGGGCAGCAGAGAGGTTTTACGCCGAAGGCTTCTGTTTCCTCTTCAATAACACATCATGTATTGTCCGTGTGTTTGCATCTTCCCTTCCTTTATCTTTGCCTTATATTTACTGCTGTGGATGTGTTTATATTTAGTTTAGATTGTTTATCAATTCTATGTTTGGCTTATATTCATATTCTGCACATATATTGTTTGATAATAAGCTTGAATTGATAATTTGTTAATTGGGGTCTAAACGTTCAAGGGTGTTTCATACCCATTTTGAACATTCAGGACTAAAAGTGGAAAAAAGAAATGTAGGAACCAAAATGAAAAAAAGTCAAAATGTAGGGACTAAAAGTGCATTTACGCCTACTTAAAACCCATTTGACCCCGTTTTAATAAATAAAATTTTACTAATATACCCTTCAAATCCTAGGTATATATACTTATTAGTTGTTGTGATTTATTTTCTTTAACATATTGTGATTGATTATTTGTGATATTAGGATATGTTTCAGTTTTGAATTATTATTTGTGATGCAGTTACTCGTCAATTCTGAATTTTATATTAAAAATATTTATTTGTTTGTTTTTTCATATATATATATATATATATATATATTTTTTTTTTTTCATTTTGATAAAATCTGATAAACAGATCGACACAACTGACTCATTTAATAAATGGGTCGTGTTAGGGTTGAGGAATTTTCACTCGTTTAATAAACATATAAGGCTAGTGTTAACCTATATAGTCAGATATTCATGAATTGACACGACACGAACCCGACATGCAAACACGAATTGCTACCCCTACTTAAGAGGCAGCATAGGGATGCCACTTTTTAAAATTTCCCATTCCTCTTATTTTCTTTCTAAAAAATATTAAAAATTATATATAAACTAGTATTATTCCCGTGCTTTTAGAATAATTTTATTTAGAAATAATAAATTAATAATCATTTGAATCTAGATCATATAAATTGCATATGAAGTATTGTTCTTAAGAGCCTCATTCAATCACACAACATATTTATATGAAAAAATTCCTAAATTTAATAATTAAAAACCTATGGAAACTTAACTAAAGGTATTTCATTTGCCAAAAAAAAAAAAAAAAAAACATAATTCTCTTCTAACTTATCCGGTGTCTTATAATGACATTTGTAGCGCACACACATATAATATTACTAACAACAAAAATAAAAATGAGAAATAGTAACATAAAAATTTTACTATTCAAGAAAATTAATTTAATCTAATAACGCACATATAAACATAACACAAATACAACCTAAAAATGAAATATTTATTGAAGGAGAAAATACAAAATTTGGATTTTCTTAAATTAGAAATAGATAAAACCAATGAGAAAAAAAAAAGATGAGTACAAATAATTCATAAATGCAAAACCAAACAAAAAAAGAAAAAGGAAAAAAAAAAACACTAAACATATTTTTGTAGGATAAAAAAGAAGAGTATAGCCATAAAAGGATAAATCTCCATACCTTTAACTATAACTCAAATAATACTAGATATTGACAAATCATGAAGGTGAAATATTTATAGAGATTTATATAATGGATTTCATGGATTTAAAATTGCTTTTTATGACTCATAAGAAAAACCATAAATAAATAATAAAACATACACAAATCATTGATGGTGGCTTTGATAGTAGAGCAGGAAGAGTGAGACAGAAGATTTGGACTCTTTAAACATACCCGTAATAGTATTGATGGTGGCTTTGATAAAGTATTCTACTATAAATAAAACCAACTCAAATCATATACTATATAATAAAAGTTGGGCTTAGAAGTCGTGGTTGCGCCAAGTGATTGCACTAAATTGCAGAAACTTTTTCATAATTTTAAAAATAGAAAATTTTTTTTTTTACTTATCTTCTTTTCCTATAATTTCTAAATTGGTAAAAATCTTAATTTGATTACAATCCAAACTCTTCGTCTAATCCTTTTATTATTATAATTTATAAGTTGATAAAAAATTTTAATTTGATTAGAATTCAAACTCTACATCTAATCCTTTTTTTATTTAATTTATATTACTACGTGAAAAAAAAAAAAAAAAAAAAAAAAAAAAAAAAAAAAAACAAACAAACAAACAAACAAACAAACAACAACAACAACAACAACAACAACAACATAGTACACAAAAAACAAAAAACAGCAACAATCTTCATCTATTCTTTTTTTTTTTTAATTTTAAATTATATTATTTCGTGTAAAAACTAAAAAACAACATAATACCCATAAAAAATTAAAAAAAATAAAAATAAAAAAGCAACGTATTTCACAGCAAAATCTTCCTCTTCACATGTGACTATTTTTTTAGATAATTATTGTTCATACCGATTTACCAAAAAATGTTTTTGGATAAAGTTAAAAAAAAATTGTAAATAAGGTAATAAGTATTTGAGTTTAAAGTAAACACCTTCTCTTTCTTCTCCAAAAAAAAAGTATCTATATATAATAAACCTTTGTTCTTCTAAAAAAAAAAAATTGTATTTTTTTTTTTCTGTTATAAAAGAAAAGTTTCCTTTTTTTCATTAAAAATTTTTTTTTTCTTTTTTCTTTCTATTCATATGACCTTTTTTCTAATCACCTTTTATGGGATTTATGAGATAGCAACAATCAAATTGATTAGAAATCTTAATTCCAATAGGATTTAAATTCTATATTGAATGAAACTCTACCTACATATTAATATATATATATATATATATATATATCCTTTTTGAAATGAAGTTTATTCCAATATGTGAATGCCTGAATCCCATGATAGGTATGCTTTCTTTCCTCATTATTATTTTTTCATTTTGTTTAAGCTATTTTTCTTTACTTCAAAAAAATTAATAAAAACTACATACGTTTTAACTCAATTCATAGTATTAAACTTTTCTACTCATTTATTCTTTTTTACAATAATTGGTTCAGATTTTAGTTACACACTCACACTTTCATCTCTCAAAGTGATAGAGAAAACAAGCTAGTTTATTCTTTGTTCTTTTTCTAAATTTATATCTTACTTTATAATTTGTGTTAATTTCTTAATTTTAAATTATGAATAAGGTTGATTATATACTTTATATTGAATGTAAATTGTTGTTTATAGGCTTTTGGTTGTGTTATATTCTTCAGAAAAAAATAAAATAAAAGAGTTTATATAAATTTGGCAACAAAACTAAATAGATAAGCCTAAGAAATGTTTACTAATAATAGTTTTATCAGTAAATTTTTATTAATATGATTTTAAAAAATAGAGAGATAATTTATTAACATGATTTAAACTCCACTAAAGTTTTTTAAAGGGATTGGTTTAAAAAATTTCAAAGTAATTTTCTAATTATTAATTACTATGCGCTAACTTCTAACTACCAAAACCCACAATTAAAATACTAATCTGTATGAGATACCACTTCCAAAGATTAATATCTTAGCTATTATTAATTATACACTGACTTCTTTTTTTTTTTTTCCAAAAGAAGGGTTTCTCTCTATCCCTGCAAAACAAAGGGATTATAACAAGAATTAGCTAGACATGGGTAAGATTACACCACCTCTTTTCTACAATAAATATTAAATTCAGATCATTTTTCATGCATATACACATGCTACACAAAGAGATTATAACAAGAATTAGCTAGACAGGGGTAAGACCACACCACCGCTTTTCTACAATAAATGTTAAATTCAGATAATTTTTCATGCATATACACACACATGTAGCGTGCAACATATAGGGCTTAAACTTTAAGTTTAAACTTAAATTTGGCAGGGTGAAACTCACTCAAGTTTTAGTGCCTTCTTCTATACTTTCAAGGAAAAAAAATTAAATTTTCATGTGAGTCTCTCTCTACTTCAAATTTTTAAATGTTTAATAATTTAGATTGTTCTTAATTATTGAATTGAGGTTTCACTTAAACATGATTTCAATTATTGTTTTGGATAGTTTTTAACTATTAAATTCAAGGGTTTTCCATTTAAATATATGTGATTAATTGACCCTTAAAGTTCAATGTATTATTGAAAATCATTTTATATATATATTTTTAGGTACCTCTACCAACTTCCATTCAATTATATATATATATATATATATATATATATATATATATATATTTATATATGCATTTTACGATACCTTAGTCTCACACAACATGCATTCATTATGTAACTTAAAAGTAAAATATTCATTTATTTTTATTATTTATTTAAAGTAAATTAATAAAAAAAATTGTTTACATATTGTAAGGACGTAATTTGGGTTCCCAGCCCAAAGGACGGATGAACTTAGGCCCAAAAAATCAAATACAATGAATTTGTAGAGAGTGGGTTGGAAAACTGGGCTTGAATGAGTTGGACAACAAGTAAAATGAATTCAGATAAAAAGAAAAGGAAGATAGACTGATTTAATCTAAAGAAAATCGTCCTTAGCACAGTCCGAAGAGATCAGTTCTTATATATTTCTCTCAAGTTTGATTACAAATTCAGTTCTTGATTGCTACAATTTTTTCTCTCAATTTCTTGATCCCTTTCCCTCATTGCTTTCTTCCTATTGTATACTATCCCTCTGCCTTCATATCTGCCTACCACGTGTAGATTAGAATGTTGGTGCTGATCCCTGTCACATCAACACCTTCCTGAAGTCTTTGGGGAGTAGCTGTAAGGCTGAAAGCTACTGTTCAGGTATCATTAATGCAGCCAGAGAGTTAGCTGTAGAGCATTTAATGCGGTGGTAGCAGCTTTCCCTCGAGATATTTCATGGCTTTCCTCTGTCTTGTTCCTTCCTGATACTTATCCTCATCCATGAAATGATCCAGAATATTACTCTTGATGGCAGACCACACCTTCTAACCTCGGCTTTACTCAGCCAAGAAGGGATTCTTCCTCGAACCACTCTTCTAGATGGCTTTAATCAGATTTCACTTCTTCACTTACTAACACGGATCCTTATGAAAGTGTTTACCCGTCCTTGGGATTGTTTAACGTCCTCAGATTGGGCCCCTAGCCCAATATATACATAGATATGAGCTCTTAGGCCTATCACCCCCATAATAGCCCCTCGAGATTCTTCTTTCTGGCTCCTCAGGAAGAAATGAGGATTTCGATGTAATGATAGTTCCTCCACGCCCATTTTACATCACCTCTGACTATACAAATGCCCTTTTTAACTACCCAAGGTACGCTCCTGACACTTCAGCATCCGATACGCGCCTTTATTAAATTTTTGCGGCTCCATGTTCCCCACGTTCTATGGCGCGATGCAGATCCAACAGCTGAGGATTTTGCTGGAAATCGGGCGGGAATTTTCCCGCTTGTAACTCCCTCTTTGATATAAATACCACTCAAATCAATCGTTCATCTCACTTTAGCACTCATACATTGAACCTGCAGACTTACCCAAACTATTTGTGCCCTCATAAATACCAAGAGCTAGTTTGAGGAGATCGGTTCCCTTTTTTACGTAAGTCCTTACAAATCTCTTCATTTATTTTTTCCATTTACTTTTCTTTTCTTTGTCTTTTCCTCCTCGGCTCCTCTTATTTCTCTTAATCTTCTTAGTACCTCCAAATCTTTCTTAGGAATGGGTAGATTCACCCATTTGGTAAACTCTGAGGAAGGTTTAGCGAGCTTCAAAGTTAGGTATAGGATCCCGCCAGGAGTTGCGACTAGATACTGTAAGGAAGGGCAATGGCATGAGTAGACGTAAGAGGGAGAGGTGGTAATCTCAATGATTTCCTTCATAGAAGGAGGGATGATAATCCTTATGGGCACGGTCTCTAAGGAATACCTTAAGGGCCCATAGGTTAGCTCCCACCCAATGTGCCCCAAAAATATTTAGAATCTTAGGTAGTGTAGATGCCCTTAAATAGAGAATGGGCTTAAACCTCACTCACCATGACGTCAATTGGATTTACAACCTCCATCATCTAACAGGGTAGGGGTATTACCTAAAATCTAGGTACCTCGAGGTCAGGCTCATCCAATGCCTCCTTGATTCCAACAAAGGCCTAAAAAATGGCTTTTTGATCGTATTAGGGAAGTGGCACGATGGCCTCCCCTATCCGACGAGAAAGGGGAAACCAAGTGGGATTCTAAGTCTAGGTTCATAATTTCATAGTTACCCCCTTTTCTTTTTCTTTTGTTCGTGTTTGTACATGAAATTTCCTTTGATTTGCGTTATTCTTTGCTAATGATGTTTTTTTGTTTCTCTTAATGGTTTTACAGATAAGAACGCTGCTATTCCCAACTTCAATCTCATGAACTAGCCGAGCTTAGACAAGATCTTGAAGGCCGAGGTGTTCGTCCACACAGACGGCCAACTGAGGGTGGCCTATCTCATCTTGGACTACATCCCCATCTCCAAAAGTTTCCAGGCACCGAAGTGCGTAAACAAAGCAAAGGACCCTCGCCTGCACCAAATTAATGTAACTGCGCTGGGCTTCCTAAACCCAGGCCCTGTACCTCAAGTTGTACTGAAGGTAGAACCAATCCTTCCATACAAAGTCAAGGACGAGGCCACCCCTTCACAGCCAACTGACAAAGGGGAAGAAGAAGAAGAAGAAGAAGAAAAGGTGGTTGAAGTACTTGACTCTGAAGATGACTTTGAAGTCTTCAACCGACCTGAGTCCCTAAAGGCTCCCATTAGTGACTTCAGTCACTTGCCCACTACACAAATAAGCCGAATACAAGAAGAGCTTCCTATCCCTGAAGCTATGGGCATGCAAAGTAAGCCCAAGGCCAGCCTCATGGAAGTGATGGAGTCCCAAGTTGGGGGAAAAACGCCTGAGGTGGTTGCTCAAGCTAAGCTTCCCTCTCTTCCCCCTCCTCATGACCCCCAGCAAGAGCTTGTCGATAAGAAAAGGAAACGAGAGTAGAAAGGGAAGGACATGGCGAAAGAGAGCCGAGGTGGCCCCCCTAAGGAAATGGAGCCTTAAAAGGGGGCCAAGGTAGCCAAGACTGGCCAGACAAAGTCCCTAGGCGATGGGGCGCTTGGAGATAAGGGATGAGATCTTCGCACCAAGGTTCCAAACTAGAACCCCCCTTTAGTGCTTGATGGGTCCCCTCTCCCTGCAAACTCATCAATCAGGGACTTTCGAAAGGGAAAGGCCGGGTATATAGCAAATATTGTAGAGCAAGCTCTGCTACTACTCGAGGACATGGTCGACCTGAGGACCATGAAGAAACACGAGGTGTTTCTAATTCTAAAAAGAGACCTCACTATGGTAAGCCTTTTAAGCTAAGTTTATATATATATATATATATATACTAACTACCAAGTTTCCTTTGCAGGCTGTTCAAGCTGCCTTTAAAGCCGAGGAGTTGGTGGATGCCTCCCTCTGACAAATGAAGGATGAGGAGGGTAGGCGAGTTGCTACTATTGAGGCCTTCAAGGTGGCCGAGAAGAGATTAAATGAGTCTGATGCTAAGCTTCTCGGGGCAAAAAGGGGTAGGAAAAGCGTCGAGGCAGCAGTGGATAATGCGGAAAGGTAGGTGGAGACTCAACGCAAGCAACTCCGCCTGACTGAGGATGAGCTCGCTGCTGCCAAGGAGCAAATCAAGTTGCTAAAGAAGAAACTGGAGGATGCTAAGAAGGCCAAGGATCAAGCCGAACAAGAAGGCTACGACATGGGAGTAGCTGAGACCGAGGAAGCCCTGAGGGCTTCCTCGGTCTCACGGGCTTGTAGAGCATACTGCTTCCAAGTGTGGAATGAGGCTCTTAACCTGGCAAGGGTTGAGGCCTCCTCAACATTCAGGAGAGCAGAGAATGTGTACTACACCCCCGCAATTCGGGCGCCAAGCTCCTCAGGCTCCCCAAATGATGCAGCCCCCAACGTTGCAATCTCTATTGAAGAGGCTTCGTCCAAGGACCCTCTTCACTGCAACAGTCCTCAGGCAGTGGCAGAGCAAGCCAACCTAGCTGATAAAGAGAAAGAAGTCTCTAAGGAGGTCGCCCCCAAGATGACTAAGCCCTCAGACGCACCTAAGGATTCTTTCGAGGAAGGAATGGTTTCCCAAAACCTAGAGTTGGTTTTGGCAACTCTTCCCATTCTTGCCAAGGAAGACCCTAAGGGTAAGGGTTTGGCATTCTCGGCAGCAACAACCACCCAGCCCACCAAGACTCCAAAAGACAAACTTGTTATAAAGATGAAACCATGAATTTTTTTTTGTTGTCGCTGTTGTTGTTGTTGTTTTTTTTTTTTTTTTTTTATTCCCAAAACTTGTAATTTAGTTTAACCTTTTGTAATCAACTTTGCCTCCTCTTAAGGCTCAGATTAATGATAATCATAAGTTTTTCTTTCGTATCTATGATGGTTTTATTGATCATAACATAGTTTGTGTTTTATCTAATACTCAACTAACCTGGAAGTGAGATACAACTCCATTCATGTATATAAATGGTAAAGTACCCATTCATGTCGGACTCCATCTAACTTTCCTTCCATTACTAAGTTTAAGGAGCTGGATACAATAATCAGCTCTTACATAGATCATGGATATACTCTTAAATGCTTTAAGTGATGCTCATTGGCATGCAATTGATCATGTCACTTCAATGAAAATCTATATTATTTAGCATGGCTGATCCTATCAAACCCTTAAATAATCAATAGGAAGTATTAACTTACTCAAGATAGGTGGTCCGAGGAGCCAAATAAAACTCAAGTTCTGTTTGATATCTAGTAAAATGATAGGAAGTGTTAATTTACTCAAAACATGTAGTCTGAGGAGCCAGACATGACTAAGGTTCTGTTTAACATTTAGTAGAATGTCATAGAGTGTTAATTTACCCAAAACATATGGTTCAAGGAACTAGGCATAGCTAAGGTTCTATTTAACACTTAGAAAAATAATTTAAAATATCAATTTACCCAATGTATGTGATTCGAGGAGCCAGGCATGGCCAATGTTCTATTTGATACTTAGGAGAATAGCTTAAAATATCAATTTACCTAAAGTATGCGGTCCAAGGAGCCAGACATGACCAAGGTTCTGTTTGATACTTAGGAAAATAATAAAAAGTATTAATTTACCCAAAGCATGTGGTCCGAGGAGCCAGGCATAGCTAAGGTTTTGTTTAACACTTAGAACAATGATTTAAAATATCAATTTACCCAAAGTATGTGGTCCGAGGAGCCAGGCATGACTAAGGTTCTGTTTGATACTTAAGAAAATAATAGGAAGTATTAATTTATCCAAAGCATGTCGTTCGAGGAGCCAGGCATAGATAAGGTTCTGTTTAATACTTACAAAAATTATTTAAAGATATCAATTTACCCAAGGTATGTGATCCGAGAAGCCAGGCATGACCAATATTCTATTTGATACTTAGAAAAATAATAGGAAGTATTAATTTACCCAAAGCATGTGATCCGAAGAGCCAGGCATAGCTAAGATTTTGTTTAATACATAGAAAAATAAATAAAAATATCAATTTACCCAAGGTATGTGGTCCGAGGAGCTATGCATGACCAAGGTTCTGTTTGATATTCAAACCAATAGTAGAACACATGATGAGGGTGTGGTCTGCCATCTCCTTCGTCACTGGAAGAAGAAACAGACCTTAAGGGAGTTTTTCTTCATCGTTCATAGCGTAACTTCCTCTGCAGATGATCAATCTCCAACTGCATGTTTCTAGCATTCTCCTTATGAAAGACGTGGCTCCCAACCCGAGCCTGGCTCCTAGTTTGGGTAGTGTGCACACTTCCCTCCCAGTCCCTTCTTTGTTCGAGATCACAGAAGTGATCTTGCCGCTGAGACCCATGGATTCTACCTGGTTTAGACCTGAACCTACCATCGTTGAACGTTAGACTCACTATAACACCAGAAATTTTTCACAATCAACGCCAATTGTAAGGACGCAATTTGGGTCCCTAGCCCAAAGGACTGATGAACTTAAGCCCAAAATGCCCAATACAATGAATTTGTAGAGAGTGGGTTGAAAAATTGGGCTTTAATGAGTTGGACAACAAGTAAAGTGGATTCAGATGACAAGAAAAAGAAGATAGACTGATTTAATCTAAAGAAAATCGTCCGAGACACTGTCCGAGGAGATCAGTTCTTATATATTTCTCTCAAGTTTGATTATAAATTCAGTTCTTGATTGCTACAGTGTTTTCTCTCAATTTCTCAATCCTTTTCCCTCATTGCCTTCTTCCTATTGTATACTATCCCTCTGCCTTCATATCTGCCTTCCACTTGTAGATTAGAGTGTTGGTGTTGATCCCTGTCACATCAGCACCTTCTTGAAATCTCTAAGGAGTAGTTGTAAGGTTGAAAGCTACTGTTCAGGTATCACTTCCTCATTAAATGCAACCAGAGAGTTAGCTGCAAAGCATTTAATGCGGTGGTAGCAGCTTTCCCTTGAGATATTTCATGGCTTTCCTCTGTCCTGTTCCTTCCTGATACTTATCCTCATCCATTAAATAATCCAGAACATTACTCTTGATGGCAGACCACACCCTCTGACCTCGGCTTTGCTCAGCCGTGGAGGGATTCTTCCTCGAACCACCCTTATGGATGGCTTTAATCAGATTTCACTTCTTCACTTACTAACACGGGTTCTTATGAAAGTATTTACCTATCCCCGGATTGTTTAATGTCCTCGGATTGGGCCCCTGGCCCAATATATACACAATCCCCTGGCCCAATATATACATAGATATGGGCTCTTGGGCCTATCACCCCTACGCATATAAATTTTGATTAAGTCATGTATCGCACGAGCATAATGCTAGTAATAACTAATGCTGGACAGATCATAAATGTGAAATATTTATATAGGCTTATATAATGAATTTCATGGATTTATATTCTTTCTTTAATATATATATATATATATATATATATATTTGACTAATGGCTCCCTAATTTTTTATATAATTAAAAAAAAAAAAAAAAAAAAAAACTATATGCATATAGATAACCGATGCATCATTTTGTTTCATTTTATTACTCTTATACCATAAGTATCTCATTGAATTAAAGTGTATTAAATATAATGGGTTCCAGTTAGCTCAACTGATAAAGTTTCTGATAGTTGAAAAAGAGATCCGGAGTGTATTAAGTGTATATTTTCTTAAAAATAAAAAAGTTACATGAATGGTTGATACTTCATTTTCTTACTTTCATACTAGAAGTAACTTATTAAACTAAAGCATATTCGTGAGTTCTAATTCGCTCAACTGGTAAACTTTTTTTCAATCCTGGTCTATACCGAAAATCAATTGGTGTCTTAGAAAGATTTGGCTAAGTCTTAATACGCATGAAATTTGAATTGAAAAGGAAAGAAGAGATTGAGTATTTGTTGAAACAATCCTTAATAAATGAGTATGTATCCTTAAATAAGTGTGTTTTCTTAAATAAGTCAATATTTGATTTGAATTTGAATTCACAACACCTTTGAAATGGATTCGAATTTATATTTTAAATTATTATGACATAAAAAATGGTTTTTGTATTTTTATACTCTTAATGATATAACTCTTTTCAGTGGGATGTTTGAATTATAGTATTATCCTTGATAGACTCACCTATATGAGTGTAGAAGTGAGGCTCGTTATTATGAAAAATGGTTGATTCTCTAGGACACTAATGAAAGTCAGGATCAAGCATGTAGTTGTAATGTGAAGGCTTATGAGCTTATAGCAAAACATTAGAATTCTATTATGTGATGCTCTTTTTGTCCAAAACAAGCTTGGTTAAAGACTTAGCTCATCATTGCTCGCTCTGCTTGTTTAGGCAAAAATATTTTCTAGAAAATGAGTCATTTTTTAACAAGTATTTTCCATAAAACTATTTAATTTTCCTATGTTAGGTAATCACCTTAAATAAGATGAAAAATAATCTTCTAACTTCCATTATTTAGCTTGCTATGAGATAGAGTTGTTTTCCAAAAAAAAAAAAAAATGAAAAACAATCTCTAATAATAAGACATACTTTTTTCGTTGATCAAAGATAGTTTTCCTTTAATTTATTTATTTATTTTATACTACCAAACACTAGAAAACACGGAAAACTATCTTTAAAGAAGGTTTTCCATCGACACAAATAGAGCGTTCGCAAAAATTTTCTTAAAACTATTTTATTTTCCTATGTTCGATGATTACCTTAAATGAGTTGAAAAACGATCTTCTAACTTCCTTTATTTAACTTGCTGTGAGATAGACTTGTTTTCCAAAAAAAAAAAAATTAATGGAAAACGATCTTTAAAAGTAAGCCACACTTTTTCTATTGACCAAAAATAGTTTTCCTTTAACTCATTTATTTTTATACTACCTGAATGTTCAATATGTGTGTAAAACACCCTTGAACGTTTAGACCCCAAATAATAAATTATTAATTTAAGCTTAATATCAAACGATTAACGTGCGGAACATGAACATAAGCTATACACAGAACTGATAAACAGTCTAAGCCAAGTATAATCACATCCACAGCAGAAAATAAAAGGCAAAAATAAAGGAAAGAAAGATGCAAACACAAGGACAACACACAATGTGTTATCGAAGAGGAAACCGAAACCCTCGGTGTAAAACCTCTCCACCGCCCTCCAAGCGGTCAATAATCCACTAGAAAATGTAGTTGGGATACATGGCCAATAATAAACCCTCCAAGCCCAATCTACCCGATATACCTAAGCCCTCCAAGCTTCTTGCTCTAACGAGGTTGCGCCAAACTTTTTTTTTTCTAGCTTACCGGATTCCGTTATAGCTCATAGCATTAACCAATATGAATTGGTCTCTTCCTAACTGCTTCCCAAAACACCAAATAAACATTCTCACAGATATGGGTATGGTGAGAAAATGATTTGGTCAAGAACCTCTCAAGGATGTATTAGATGAGAGGAAGAGAGTAGAGGAATTTGAAGAGCTTCTTAGGTGAAGATTGTGGATGAATCAATCTTGTTTTTCTTCAGGGTTTTTCTCTCAAAATTCTCTCTGAAAGCTCTCTACATTTCGTGGGTATAAGGGTCTATATATAGTGGTGTGTGTTTGGAATGCGAAGAGTCAGTTTTTCTCAAACAGAATGGTCTGGCAGCTTGGCCTCGCAACTGGTCTGAGTCGCAAGTTCCAGCCGTGAGTTAACGGCTTGGCCAGCCTGGGACTTTTGTCCTGTAGTGCGACAGCTGGCGTGACCCTTCAACTCCCCTGCATGCTTCTCACGTGTGCTGCAGTTGGCGGCTTGCTAGTCGCGAGTCAGCCCGAGTCCTAGCTGCTAGTCTATGCATTCTTGCACAATCTTAAGTATTTCTTTACACTCTCTCACACACTACCCTTACATGAATCCCACCTAAATACAGGGTTACTAATTGCTAAAATATAAGCAAATTTGGCACGGAATAAAGCCAACAAGATGGTTGATTAAATTTAACCTTACAATCTCCCCCTTTGGCTATTCCTTGACAAAACCTCACAACAGACTCTAGACTTAACGCGTGAGTTGGGAACAGTTGAACAAAACTCACTCACACCTAACTCTAGATTTTGATAAGCTCTTGAACCATAAGAACAAGTATCTCCTGAAACACAACAACATAGCAATATCATTGTATGCAGAAAAACTTGAAATGCATATGGAGTAAGCACAATGTGATCAAGCAAGATGGAATAAAACAAGAGACCATGACTTGACCAAAACAGGTAATCACTATACAAAGTGATCACAATGCTCATTCACACAATGAATGAACATCCGGACATGCAAGCTGATAAGCTCATTTGCAGAGTATCATTTGCATGTCAAACACTCAACCAATGCATAAAACATATATGCATCTAGGAAAAATCCTACAAGGGCACAAAAGTGAAGTACTAAAGAAAATGCATGGCATTTAACATCAAGTACTTTAAGCCACAAAGCAAGCGTACAAAGCATAAATGCTGTATAAGCATGGTACAAACCATAAAAGCCTACAAAATGCATGGAAACAAACTCTAAAAGCTTACAAAAGTAACATGGGTACAAATGTACCATACAAAAATACTTCCCTTATCATATCACTCCCCCTATCATGAATCGTAGAAGCTGTGATGAACTTAGAACATATATACCTGTAACCTGAAACACTTGCACAAAACACATTAGACCCTCAAGGTAAAGCAAGTAATAAACGGACAAGTATAATGTAACAAGTAAATTGTGATCAAGTAAACATGATGTGAAACATGTGAGCAACTTGATCAAACACAAAACATTCATAAAGAAATGACAGTCAAGACAAAGTTTTCTTATTAACACAATGTCTTCTCCCCCTGGTATATGTATCTCCCCCTACAAATGTGCACAAGAAATAGAATTTCCCCCCCTAAGAATGTGTACAAGTGTCATATAGAAATGACAAAAACTCTCCGGTATAATCTCTAGAGTATATTCTCCCCTTTTTTGTCAGGAATAGACAAAGGGTCAAGGAGAAACGAGAGCAAGAGATAAGGATATGAACAATGATAATGATGCATGAGGGGTGCGAGATGGATGAAAAAATGAAGCTCAAACCTAAGATAAAACAAAATGCTACAAAGCATAAGGTAAACATGATATGCTATGATGAAGAAACAATGTATGAACCAATACATGACAAAGGTAGCAAGGTGTGTGCAAGAGGTGACAAAGTGCAATGCATGACCAATGCATGGAAAATGCACATGTGAGACAAGGTGTGTTAAATACACAACCAATGAACCAAACATGTTCCTAATGAGGAAACATGACAAGTTCCAAAGTTTGATACTCATCAGAGTCCAAACAAGTGAGAAAATGCCTAAGAGGCATTTTATCAAACACCTAATGTGCACACTATGAACAACAATGTAAAACAATACATGAAAATCATGAGAACCACCCTAAATACATGCTCTTTTTGCCACAAGAGGCCAATATCCAAAGCAAATCAACAAAAGAAACCAATCCCATGCAAAAAATTTGACAAAAACTAAGTTTTCCCAACCCCTATGATGAAAATCCTAACAAATAGCACAAAACTCACCAAAACGTACTCCAAGAATCCAAATTAATTAAAAGAGTTTACAATTACCTTAGAGATGTTAATGGAATGAAAAACCATTCAAATTGATTGGGTTTTGATGTAAAAATATTGAAAGAGTGGTTTTAGAGAGGATGGGAGAGGTTTAAAACAGGTTTCCCACGAAAAAGCTCTTTAAAAAGCTGATTCTGGGCGTTTCGCGACTGGTGAGTCGCGAAACCATTCTGCGTGAATTCGCGACTGGGCTCGCAACTGGGCAAGTCGCCAAAATGAGTAGGCAAAACTGGCAGCTTGGACTTGCAGCTTGCAAGTTGCCAAAATGAGTTGCTAAAACTGGCAGCTTGGACTTACAGCTTACAAGTCACCAAAATGAGTTGCCAAAAATTCTGACGCTTGTTTTTCAACCCAGAACATGTTTAAACTATGAAAAACAAAGTATGCACTAAATATGAACACAAAGAGTGATAAAAATCACTTCCAAAAACATATAGAATGATGAAAAATCTTTTTGTATTGATCCATATATAGTTGAGCACACACACATCACATTTAAACAAGTACAATCAAACAAATGAATAAGGCATTCATTGAAC
This sequence comes from Quercus glauca, assembly GCA_023736055.1. NCBI lineage: Eukaryota > Viridiplantae > Streptophyta > Magnoliopsida > Fagales > Fagaceae > Quercus > Quercus glauca. Next base: position 20,320,008 of record CM043315.1, read on the forward strand.
ATTAGGCATGTGTGATGTGTGTGTGTATCAAGTGTGGAATAGTCCTTAGTCTAAAGTGAAGTTTCAATGATTAATTTAATCAAGTCATACACAACTAGTACTAAGCCAAGTGGTCTATCTCATTTATAGAAATGAACATATATGACTCCCCACAAGAAAATGATTACATATCTTTGAAACTTTTCATTTGGCTTCTTCACAATTCATAACATTTTATCTTTTTGAATCATTACATCTCATTGTGAGAACGATGCTTGAAATTTTTGATATTTCAATTTGATGAACAAGCCTTTAGCTTTTTGGGCACCATACATTTTCATAAAAGTCGCTTTCCCTTTTTCCTAGTCAAATACTAGTATGTGTGACGGCTTTTGCAGCTCAATATCTCTTTTCATTTGGATATTTCCATTTGGTGAGCTCTTTAAGCAAAAACAAAAAAATAAAGAGTGGGTAGATATATAAGCACAAGTCTATGCATGTTTCAAAACCAACATGACTATTGACTAATCATTCATGACAAGCTTGAAGATCGATTTACAACAATCACACAAAGATGTCAAGATTTTTCCCACAAAGATATAAGTGCATAAAGAACAAGCTAAACTCGTAAATGCACAAAGCCATTAGTACAAAGATACAAGGTAAAACTTACATGTGAAATATGCTCAAACATATACGATCAAACTTTTTGATTTTTTCACTTTTTATGTGGTTTTGGATTTTTACTCACACAAAACTAAAACAAAAGGTAAGATCAAAACAAAAGGTAAGATCAAAACAAAAACAATGCAAATAAAGAGATGCATGATGCACAAATGCATGACAATGACGCATCTAATGCATGAAGGTTGCTACAAAAATCGAAAAAATTAGATCAATGACCAACAGAGCAAAAGCTCAACCATAGGAACATTTCCTCATCCAAACAGAACAATTGTTTGGAATGAGTGCCTCATTAGAAGTGAGACGAGGGTTGGAAAAATGAGAACCGGAAATGCACATAGTCAAGGAGTTAAGAGCATTAAATCTTTTCTTTAACAACATACTATCTTCACTCAAAATCGGTTTACCTTTTTTAGCATAACTTCCAAGAAGTTCAAGTTTCTCTTTTCTTTTAATTCTTTTAAGAGCATGAAACTTAGAGCAATGAGGTTTTAGATAACCAAAAGCACCACAATTGTGACACACAATGTGTTTAGGTCCACTAGGCTTTTTGGAAAAGGATCTAGCAACATGGTTTTGTTCTCTCTTTAACTTATAACATTGAGGTCTTATATGACCAATCACACCACAATGGTGGTAAGTTGGAACAAACTTAGATCCATCCAAAACCTTAGGTTGAGACCTAAATGGAGGCTTTGGCTTAGAAGTTTTTCTTTACACCTTTTGATTTCTTTTGTGTGAAGGAATGTACACTGATTTGTCCTTTAGGTTAGAACACACAATAGGCACAATATCGGGTACCACAACATGATTGCAGCAAATATTTTCATCCTTTTTATCAATAGGTTCAACAATCAAACATTTGGCATGCATCTTGAGAGATTCATTTTCACATTTTAGCTCATCAACAAGTTTGTTAGACAAAACAAGTTTGGCATCCAAGTCCATATTCAAACATTCAAACTCTTTCAGTTTTTGAAGAGAAATTTTAGCAAGTTTCTTATATTTTTCAACCAATTTGTTGGATTCATTGAGTTTAGCAATCAAATCATCATTTTCACAAAGTAATTTGCTCAAATTCTTTTGAAACTTCTTAGCAATTTTCTTCAAGGGTTTTATGTTAGGAATATCAACAACATCAAAAGATTCATGTAATATAGCATCACAATCATGAGGATTATCACTCATAGAGGTATTTTCACAAACACGTGGCATGTTACATTTATCATCAACCAAATCATATAAAGAGTCATATAAAGCACAATCCATGGAAAATAAACACAAGGGGTCAAGGATCACACTTAGGTATTTAAACCACAACAAGTGTACCCGCTCTGATATTGTTCAAAATGTGTGTAAAACACCCTTGAATGTTTAGATCCCAAATAATAAATTATCAATTCAAGCTAAATATCAAACGATTAACGTGCGGAACATGAACATGAGCTAAACACATAATTGATAAACAGTCTAAGCCAAATATAATCACATCCACAACAAAAAATAAAAGGTAAAGATAAAGGGAAGAGAGATGCAAACACAAGGACAACACATGATGTGTTATCAAAGAGGAAACCGAAGCCCTTGGCGTAAAACCTCTCCGCCACCTTCCAAGCGGTCAATAATCCACTAGAAAATGTAGTTAGGATATATGAACAGTAATAGACCCTCCAAGCCTAATCTACTCGATGTACCTAAGCCCTCCAAGCTTCATGCTCCAACGAGGTTGCATCGAACCTTTTTCTTTTCTAACTTACCGGATTCCACTATAGCCCATAGCATCAACCAATATGAATTGGTCCCTTCCTAACTACTTCCCAAAGTACCAAATAAACCTTCTCACAGATATTGGTATGGTTAGAAAAGGATTTGGTCAAGAACCTCTCAAGGACGTATCAGTGGAGAGGAAGAGAGTAGAGGAATTTGAAGAGTCTCTTAGGTGAAGATTGTGGATGAATCAATCTTATTTTTCTCTAGGGTTTCTCTCTCAAAATTCTCTCTGGAAGCTTTCTACATTTCGTGGGTATAAGGGTCTATATATAGTGGTGTGTGTTTGGAATGCGAAGAGTCAGTTTTTCCCAAAAAGGGTGGTTTGGCGGCTTGGCCTCCCGACTGGTCTGAGTCGCGAGTTCCAGCCGCTAGTTAACGGCCTGGCCAGCCTGGGACTTTTGTCCTGTAGTGCGACAGCTGGCGTGACCCTTCAACTCCCCTGCGTGCTTCTCACGTGTGCTGCAGTTGGCGGCTTGCCAGTCACGAGTCAGCCGCGAATCCTAGCCGCGAGTCTCTGCATTCTTGCACAATCTTGAGCATTTCTTCACACTCTCTCACACACTACCCTTACATGAATCCCTCCTAAATACAGGGTTACTAATTGCTAAAATACAAGCAAATTTGGCACGGAATAAAGCCAACAAGATGGTTGATTAAATTCAACCTTACACTACCAAACACAAGAAAACACGGAAAACTATCTTTACAAAAGGTTTTTCATTGAAACAAACAGAGCGTTCACAAAAATTGTTGAATCACAAAGTAAAGGTTCAAGTTTTTGGTGCCAATGATTTGTGAAGAGTGGCTGGGCTTGTTGTCTTGGAGATGACATGCTACTGATCTCTTTGCATCAATAATCTTATGGTGGAGACATGAATTGTCTCAAGATAGTAAATTGATTTGCGCCTCAATCTCTATTAATCATCTTGTGCGACATATTTAATACCATTATTGGTGATATAACTATTCAAATTCTCCAATACACTATGATTGTATGGAAGAGAATGCCCTTCTGATTTTTTTAATTAACCATTTCAAAACTTTTCAAGGAACATGTACACATTTCGTATCTAGTTGGCCAAGTGAGAGATGCTGAATTGAATGGTCAAATGGCACTCAATATGCAATGGTTAAAGAAAATATATATATTTTTAAAAACATTGCATAATTTTGTTTATTGTTTTCTCAATGATTAATAAAATTGTTAAGATATTTAGAGGTAACGGAACTGCATGTTTGGTTATGATTATCTTTGTGAGCTTTGAATCAAACATGCAATTGCAGTGTTCATCTTTTCTAGAGATACGGAGTTAGGTTTGATGTGATCAAACATGCAATTCAAGTGCTCCTCTTTCTTTGAGATATGGAGTTGTGAGTGGAACAATGAGGTAAATAAGGGAGTTGCAATGTTTAAATCCTAATGTTTTGGAACAAAAATAAATATTAGGAATTTTTCGGTTCGGGTCTCGTCGATTTTGGGTTGGTCTCGGGTTTATCAACGAGGCCAAAATCTGGCCAGATCCGGCAAGATTTGGCCGAAATCTGACCGGATCTGGCAAGATCTGGCCGAATCCATCGAGATTGGATAGAAATTTGGCCAGATCCATCGAGATCTGGCCTAGATTTCGTTGGATAACGACTAGATCTCGCCGGATCTGGTCGGATATTCGTAATACTTTGCAGGAAAGGATAAAGGATTCAGTTCGGGTCGAGTGTCACGGGTTTTGAAACGAAAAACCGACAACCGACCCGCGTGGGGTTGGGTTATCGAGTTTGGAACCCGCGTCCGACTGCCAGAGTCGTCGGATCCGTCGAGATCAAATAGAAATTTGGCCAGATCCGTCGAGATCTGGCCTAGATTTCGTCAGATCTGGTCGGAAATTCGTAATACTTTGTAGGAAAGGATAAAGGATTCAGTTCGGGTCGAGTGTCATGGGTTTTGAAACAAAAAACCGATAACCGACCCGCGTGGGGTTGGGTTATCGAGTTTGGAACCTGCGTCCGACTGCCGGAGTCGTCGGATCGGATGGCGGCGGGTTGGTCACGGGCAGGTTGAGCAGGTTGTCGGGTTTTCTGGACAGCCCTAGTCAAGACTTTTTTTTTCCCAGAGATAGACTTACTTGATGTTATTATTTTTTTTAAGTAAGAAAATATCATTTCTTAAATCAAAATTACAAACATTCTTCATGTATAAGCAATAAATAAATAAATACACTTATAAAAAAAATACTTACACACTATATATGTGTGTGTTATTCTTTGGATTTAATTATATATATATATATATATGGGTTGGGTGTAAGCAATGTTGCACTTTGTGTAACTCTAAGTAATGTTACATTACCCAATAACTTATTATAGAATTCATATTTTAAAAATCTCACTGTTGAATTACATGTTCTATATGTTCTTAACATTCATACCAATTTTTATGTCAATTGGATGTTATTTACCATTTAATCCATAAACTCGTCTTTTATGCATTATTTTAAACTATAAAAACTTGAATTTAAACAATTGATTGATAACATGACTATTAATCTTTGATCACATTGAAATTTTGCAAGCATGCAAAATATATTAAAGTAATGTAATCTAACGGTGAATTTGTCAAAATTCACATCCAATTAAAAAATATTGAGTGGTATAACATTGTTTAAAATTACATCAAGTGTAACTTAAACTCAACCATATATCTATATATATATATATATATATATATATATAACTTGGTCCCTCTGAAAAATTTTTCTAGCTCTGCCACTAATTAAGAGTCCAATCTTTCTTCATCGCAAAGGGTCACGTGACTTGTTTTTGTTTTAGATTACCAATCTCACAAACCCTAACAAGAGCAATTGGGACATTTCTGGAAAGAGTATATAATTTCAAATTAAAAGTACTTGGGAAGTTGTGAGGGTGTTTGATTTTACACCAATATTTAGGGATTTTTTTTATAAAAAAAAATAATAATAATAACGAAAGAAAGAGAATAAGAATCAACACCATTTCTATTTTGCTAAGCAATATAATGTTTTTTAAAATTTAAATTTAACTAATTGGAAGAAGCTTAAAAGTAGAATACCTAACAAGGAAGAAGTTATTTCTCTTCCCTAAACAATTATGCATTAATTTACATTGAGAGAGAGAGGTGCAATTTTGCTCTCTCTCTTATAAACCGTATCATAAAAATTAATGCTATAGACTAGTAGGAAACACAAAATTTAGAAAAACAAAGCAGTATAGAATAGTTGGTTCCAAGTATCAGGCAATCCAGGAAGGCACCAATGGCTACAATCAGCAGATCGAGCAGGGTTAGCTCTCTGCTCTGGGGTCAGGTCGCCGCTATAGATGGAAGGGTGGCCATCTTTTCTTAGCTTTGATAGCATTGTTATGTCCAACAAATACACAGGGCTGCGCATGTCCCTAATCACAGTATCCACCACTCTCATTTGATCAGGGTATGCCTCAGCTGAGTATGTTGATCCAAGTGTTGCCACTGGTGCTGTTTCGCCATAACAGTTCTTTGTTGTTGATGTCGTTGCACCAGCGTTCCATTCACTTGGGCTGTCAATGTCATTCCACCACATATTAATTAATTGCCCCAGAATCTGTATCATTACAAATTACAAGTAACATAAGGGGTGCTAACAACTTGTACTTAAATTTATGAAGCAAAAGTATATACTAAACCTTGATATAGATTGATATATGACTTTTATCATTTTCCTGTCTCACAACTTTGAACCTAACAATGTATGCAGCTTTTGCCCAATAGTTGAATAAAACAGCTACTACAAGTGGATTTTACAAATCGCTAATTTACTAATTTTTGTTGCACACATTTGTTAATCACAATTTCAATTATAATTATAAAATAATGAAATTATTTTTTGAAAACATGATTTCACCATTTTAATTGAACATAATTTTAGTTGTATATCCCTTACCCACCGTGTATAACTATCACTATCCTGTATGAAATAGAAATTGAAAATGTTGAATTACCACAAGCGTGTTGAGTAATAATAAGCATGATTTTAAAATTCAGTCTGTTGAGTAATAATAAGTATGATTTAAAAAACCGGATCAAATTAACCAGTTCAATTGAGAACCATATCCTAATTTGGTCTGAAAATTTATCAAAAATTGATAAAAACTAGATATTTTTTTGGTTCTTTGACCGACATGTTTTTTTTTTATTTTTTTTTTTATGGGAAAGATAGAGAGAATTTTATTTCATATGTGAAATAGAGAATTTTTTTTGACCGACATGTTTTGGTAGTAAAGAAACATATGAGTGACTAATATTGACTAACTTTTTGCACATCCGACAATTTGAGGCTGCCAGTCGCGTTAGCAAGTTTGTTTTTATTCAGCATTGCTAGTTCTACCGACAAGAAGAGATTTTTATTTGGTATTTATTCCCTGGACAAAACAAGCAGCACATCACTTTTACCGCAGGAAGAAGACTGTCATTTATTTTCTTGGTTTTTTATTCGATGAAAATTATTTACTATCCTCGGCATCAGAAAGAAAAGGTTGTAAAAAAGTTGTGATTTATGAATGAAAATATTTTGCTAATTAAACAAAGACCCGGACATTTCTTTTTTCATTTTCAAGTGCAGAAATAAATTGATTGCCCTTTGTATTTCCAGCTAAAGATAATACATATTAGTCATTTTATAATTAAATAAAAAAAAAAGTCATTTTATAAGTTCAGAAATTAAACAACTGTTCGGTAATATTCGGTAAACGGTAATATTGTTTGAACAATATTATTCATTGTTTAAATAATATAACATGTAATTTCATAATATTTTTTTATTTATATATAATTTCATAACAATTAAATAATATTATTAAATAATATTATTAGACCAATGTTACCAAACGGGACTATATCGCGTAACTCCCAACAACTAACTTTGTTTTGAAGTATTTTTTCTTATTTCCGTCAGAGTGATTGAACCTTTCACTGCAAGATAGACCACACGACACGAAGTTCAAGTATTTAGGCTTTTTTTCTTTCTTTTCTTTTTTTGAGGAACAGGCTATCTAAATAACATTATTTACTCAATTAGAACTAACCTAAACTCCGGTTGGGCCCAGCGTGGCCCAACTCGCACCTCTATGTAGCATGTACAGCTCATTTTGCAACGAATTTTTGGTGCTTGGAGCTTGCAGCCTAGTGCTAGTAATTCCAACATGCAATTATGAAGCATAGAAATTCACCCAACACAATTATTTGAGAGAGAGAGAGAGACCCACTTGTAGTGCGTAGGAGAGATGGATAGAAAGAAGACTCTGGTTCTACTGCTGTCGACGTAGTTTTCAACCCAATTTGCCCATGTTCTAAGACCCTTTTCCAAAGCAGCCAAACGATCCATGTCTTGGTAATATTTCCCTCCCGAATCCATATAATCCCACCTGCAAATTATAACCTTTAATTAACCCTCAAATCTCAATTAAAATTATTAAATTCCTTGTTAAAAATATCAAAAATTATCGATTGAGCCACAACACACAACAATTGTTTAATAGTACATACACAAATAGAAGTGTAGAAAATATATTTGACCTACCCTTGTAGAGATCCTTTGTGGGTCCACCAGTGACCGGTGTTAAACGAGAGCACATCAACATTCCGCCATGCGTTGCCGTTGCCAGAAATGTCATCCAGCTTTAAAACTCTTTTTCCTTCAACCATATCTATGTCAACCAGATACGTAGCTCGGTAAAATGATATGGACAAACCATAGTCCTGCATTTATTTTGACAAAACCAAATTTATTAGAGGCCCCATTTGGATGGACTTACTATGCCAATTTCAAAGAGTCTACAATTTTTGGAGAAAAAATAAACAGAGGGTTATTAAGTGCGTCGCAGTTAGCACCAACTTGTCAAAAATAATGCGGACAGCTTTTTTGGTCCCTTGTAAACTTTTATCAACTGGTCGCTGTACCAAAAAAATTATTAAAAAAAAAAACCACATGTAGGTGTAGCCCTCTGGATTTACTGTAGTCTGTAGGATTCATGACGAAAATGAGTAGTGCGCCTGTCGTGGCCAACAGAAAACCACACTTTACTTTTGCTTTCTTATTAATTTGTTGACAATTTCGTTGAAGTTGTAAAAGTACATGACAAAATTGACGAATTTTTGGAAGTGAGGTTTTTCAACATTGAGAATTTGAGACTGACCAAGAACTGAAAGGTTGAGAGAGGATCGCCTCTGATGACTTGAGTTGAGGTTGTAGGCGCTTCAGCTGAGATCATGCAAATCAAAGACTCCCATTGATTCCGTCCAAGCGAGTCACCCACAAACATCACGGTCTTCCCTCTCATTTGGACCAAAAATTCAAGCCCATTGAACCTACCATGAATAAGCTAAACAAGTCACAAAGTGTTATAAACAAAAATGTACATTAACACATACATTAGTATGATTATGTGTATAAACTAAGGAAAAGAAATAGTTTTTTTTTTTTTTTTTTTTACCTTGGGAGCTGACAATTGAGGGGCTCCCATCGATACTTAAGGTAGTCAGAGTCAGGCCGACCGTACATTTGGCAGTTGAATTCGGGGTCTATGACTGGACAATTTGAGGATTGGTAAACTGGGTATGTATCATCGCGAACCCAGGTACCAGCAAACAATGCACAAGAGCTTTGGTTGGTTTGGATCATGGGTCTTCTGTGTTGGTAGTTTTTATGGCGGTTTCTCAAGCTCATTATCAGAGCTGATGAAGCTATGTGGGGTTGAACAAAGAGCAGACATAGAATTGTTAAACATGACCCAAAAGCAGAACAAGAAGATTGAGAAGAAAGCCGAACCATTGCAGAGCTTATTACGAGGGAGGGATAAAAGCAAAAGCAAAAAGAGAGAGAGAGGAACAGAGGAAAAATGTATATATAAAAGGATCTAAAGGCAGGGGTTTTGGTTCTATACAGTCTTATGAATGTGTAGGGGTTTTTTGTTTTGTTGTGTGCATGTGAAGCTAGCTAATAAGATCTGTGCACGTGAGTTAAATTTATTGTTCGCGGTGGGCTTGTGAGTTGTGAGGTTGATTTGGTTAAATTTACAGTGAAAATTATATTTTCGTCCCTATATTTTTAGCCGATTTTTATTTTAGTCAATAAATTTTATTTTTACTGCTTAGTCTCTATCTTGAAAAATGTTTTTCATTTTGATCTTTGCCGTTATATCAGAGACGAAAAATGCACACGTGACAAACAACAGAATTAAAAAAATATATTAAAAATATTTTATTTATTTTAAAATAAAATAAAATTTTAGTTATAATTTAATTATTTAAATAATAATTGTTCTTCATATTCTTCCATGTTCTTCTCCCAAGAACATGGTTGCCCAGAAAATAAGAAATTCAAGATTTTCTTCTCTTTTATTTCATTTTCTTAGCATCCAAAAAAGCAAAAACATATACAAAACCATGATCAATAGGAAAATGTAGTCCATTTTCCACATTTTACAAATTCTCAAATATAATAATAATAAAAAAAACAACCACAAATCTCAATCTCTCTCCGTTGCTCTGTGCTTCTTTCCTTTTCAGCTTGAGGATTGGAAATTTGGAATCTCTCTTCAAATTCACAAAAAGGATTTGGTCTCAGCAATGTCTTCTTCATAGTCATCACTAGGCTACTACAACACACTTCCCTCCACATCCACAACCACTGCCAACACCATTACCGCGCATTCTGTCTTCGCCATGCGCCGTCCATGGCGCGAGCTCGTCCAACCATTCTCCTTCACGCGCCCTTACACACTCGACGAAGCCATCGCTTGCGTCAAGCGCAACCTCGATCTCAGCCTCCTCTGGCACCCGATCTCCTTGATCGCCTTCCTCGCCATCTTCGTCGCCTGGTCTTTCCTCTACTTCCTCCGCAACCATCCACTCCTCCTTTTCCACATCATTGTCGACGACCACATCGTCTTGGCCTTGCTCTCCATCATCACCATCGTCGCTCTAGTCCTCACCGATGTCTAGCTCAATGTCCTCGTTTCGCTAACTCTGGGTTGATAATAATACATGGGACTACTTAACTCTGAATTTGTATTTAAATCTGGGGTTTTTTTTTTTTTTTTTTTTTTGAGAAACATCTGGGTTGGTATTTTTATTGTTCTTGTTCAAGATACACTTAGATCTTGATTCATGTGGTTTTTAGTTTTAATTATGTTTTTAGTTTTTTTTTTATTTAGTTAAAATTGATAATTTAGTTTTTTAAATATTTTTAATATTTTTTAATTCTGCCGTTTGCCACGTGTGCATTTTTCATCTCTGATGTAACGGCATGGATCAAAACGAGAAGCATTTTTTAAAATAGAGACTAAAAGTGATAAAAATAAAATCAATGGACCAAAGTGAAAATCGACTCAAAATGTATGGATGAAAATGTAATTTCTACCTAAATTTATTGTTGGCGGTGGGCTTGTGAGTTGTGAGGTTGATTTGGACCTTGAACAAATTAGAGTGACACTTGGGTCTTCTTATAGGAGGGAATGGTTAATTTGTCTTCATGTAACTTTGGGGTGTGGTTGATTTGAAATCACTAGTTCTAGGATTTAACAACCCCAAAAAGGAATCACTAGCTTTAGCTCTGGATTCAAAACTTGTAACTAACATTTTGGACCTCTCAACTCTCTAGTGATTGATTCTTCATTCTAGCCTCTAGGTATATTTTGTTTGTGCGTGTGTGGATGTGAAGGAAAGGTTACACAATATTCGAAAGAAAAATTACAGGACCACGCGGTATCCAATTAATTTCATATCCATTTTTGTAATCATCTAAGTGGTGGAAAAAAATTGTAAACTTATGTAAAAGTGCTTCACAGTCTATCATATAGTATAAAATATATGTAAAAATGGTATGAAATTGACTGTGATTCTAGAATGAAAATCTCTAGACATTTGCAATAAATATGTATCTCTCACAAGTTTTGAGACTTTTTGGAATGTAATTTGAGTAATATCTGACATACAACATTAATCCACACGTACTATAATAATAATATGAATAAAGTTTAGCTACAAAATTGGTTGTAACCTAAAAATAAACATTATTATATATTTTGAAAATCTAACTGTTGATTTGCATGTTCTTTACTCTCTTAATACAAGTTAAATTTTATATCAATCAGATATTATTTATTATATAATCTATAAGTTTATATTTTATGCATAACTTTAAACTACAAAAACTTGCAATTAAAACAGTTTATTGATGACATATCTATTGATCTTTAATTTTCTAGAAATTGTACAAATATGAGGGATATAAGAAGATGTAATCCAATAGTGGATTTGACAAAATTAATCTTCAAAAAAAAAATATTGAGCAAAGTTGTAGGCTAAGGCTACAATCAATTTTGTAACTAAATTTTGTCCTAATAACATTACATGGGAGGTGAAGCTCCAATATAGGAACTTTAGTTTTAAAAAAAACAAAGTCATGGAGGCCTTAACGATCCTAGGAATCTCCTCTTTTTTTATGGAGGCTCTTCTACAATCTTTTCTTAAACAAATCATGATGAGGTGCTTGTCTTTCAAATTAATGAAGATTATCAGCCAATTAACTAATTAAAGTTACTGCTATTAGTTCTTGATCTGAAGTTAACTAAAAATAAGAAACTCTATTAAATTAACTCAAGACCTTCTACTTTGATACCATATTAAATTATCTATTCTCCCAAAAGTTTAAGCTATTAGAATATAGTAAATTTATTCATTCAACCACATGGAGGAAGCCATCAAGCCATTTGGGAGATGAGGACCAAGGATGTCTGAGGATTATTTTTATAATTTGCTTTCTATGCTTGGTAGGGGCAGACAAGGTTGGGTGAGTTCAATCTTCACACTTTTGGTTCAATACTTCAACGACTCTTAATTTGTTAGGCGCCTGAAAAGTTTGATTCCAACTCTCAAGTAATCAATCAGATAAAGGAGGCAGAAGAATACTTGGCTAGTGAAAAAGATTAGGTTTTCCCCTTTTTGAATAAAATATTGAAGGGAATTGTTCAAAGCAAAAGTTCCTTGCTTTCCTTAAGCACATCCATAGAATATCATTCTCTGTTACTCTTTGTACAAACTCCGGTGATAGCCTTACGCATCATCATGGACGGAATTCATATTGGCATCAATCATTATCATTATCAACCTCCTTCCTATTACATATAAATTTGAAGTGCTCCTTTTGTAATAAGCTCCAGTTGGATCCATGTAAATCATGTCAGAACTTTAAAGTAATAAAGTGAAATTCAAAGCCCTTATGGTTTTGATTGAGAATGAGATGGTGTATCTAACTCTATGGATTGAAATTCAATGATATCACTCCCTACATAATAAGCTAGGGATGGTGGTCATTGGTCATTATATTAAAGACAACCGTATCACATTAAAGCTTATGATTTCCATTTACATAGATGGATTTTCCTAACTCTTTTTTGACAGACAGATAGACCCCCCATTTTGCAATTGGGATGCTCCTCCTAAAGGCAAAATCATAATTTTGCATTATAAAAAATTTAAGACATTATTTAGACTGATGAGCATGTAATCCATTTTAAAATACATGAGATTTCACAACAATTAAAATGATGCATTTGATTCAATGACCGAACCATCTTATCAAAATATTAAGCCACATGCTTGGAACAAATGTGACAGTTATTTTGGAATTCCCACTCAATGTTTACTTTTTTTTAATAAAAAATAAAAAATAAAAAATAAATCACCCAATTTTGCATAAAATTTAGAGAGCTTTTTTTTATTTGATAACGGGACGTCTATAATATTTTCATAACAAATTATAGGTGGCAAGTTATTATTGGTTCTATTCTAAATCCACAATTAAAATCGCTTTTTTGTCCATCCATAACAAATTATAACAACTTACCACTTAGAATTTGTTGTAAAAGTATTGTAAAAATATAGTGAAATTTTTTTTTTATAAATTATTTATTTATTAGTTTCAAGTCAATTTACTGGTGCATTTAAAGAAAATTGAGCCCAATCCCAACAACCACGGCAGGTTCATAGAAAATTGAAATGGTAGGCATTGATGGCAATTTCCTCAACAAAAAAAAAAAAAACCTCCCAAGTCTCAAGATGGACAGGTCATATGGATCAGTCAATTTGTTAAAAGGGGTGTCATTCACGTAGTACAGTTATGGTAAAATGTGTGTGAAAGTATATGGTACTAATATTATTTGATGATGATGATAAATGCACTTTCAAAGTCGTCCATGTGGTTCGTCCTTGGAGAAAGAGTGGACACAATGAAGCCATCCGTCCCCATCAAAGGTCGTCCGTCATTAATTAAGGACGGACGAAGCCTCGTCCGTCCCTAATGACGGACGAGGCAAATAATGAACTTAGGCAAATTTGGCTCTTACCTATGAACCAACACCTCCATTACCCAAAATGAAGCATCGGTCTAGATAAAATAACTTCCATGGAAGTTATGGAAGTTATTTTTGACTTTGATGAATTCCTCAACAATAGGAACGGTTTTCAGAACAAGTAACCATTCCATGTGCACTATATAAACATTTTTCTACGAAGAGGTAAAGCATTCAGACATTTTTTAACAGAACAAAGAGAGTCTTAAAAGGATCTTTCTTTTTTCCAAGTGACTGACTTTATCATCGGAGGACCATAGACCGGCCTCCACCGGTCTTTTCTCTGATTGAGTTTGGTTTTTTCAGGTCTTAGCCTCCAAGATCGCCGAATCCCGGAGACTTTCAACCCACTGATTTTCCAGGATCATCAGTTGGCATCGTCTGTGGGGAACGAAATATTTGTCGCTCTTGAGCTTGTTGAGTTCTGCGGATTATTTCTCTCATAAAGGATTGAAATGGTTCAGACAAGATCGAGGGCAACTAGTCCAGGCCCTCAACAGAGTAGAGACGCATCAAGTAACCCTCTTCGCGATCGTCAATCTGCACCGGTCATGCAGGCATCTTCTATCCAACATATGCACTTTATGGCGGCTGCGATGGCGGAATTAACTCACCAAAATCAAGAACTACGGGGAGAGATTAATCTAAGGTAGACGCGTGCAGAGTATGAAGAAGGGCAAACTTGGAGTCAAGTGGGCAGGGAGAATTTCCAACATGGGAGTCAATCAAAGGGAACCGCCCCGCGAAGGGTACCCCATTTGGAACAAGAGTTGGATCAGATGAAGAAAGCCATGGACAAACTGAAGGAGAATATGAGGAGGACAAACCCAGTAGAGGATTTGGTTCATAGAACTGACTCCCCCTTTACGGCTTCCATCAATGGCCACCCCCTACCACCAAAGTTTAAAATGCCTTCTTTAGATTCATATGATGGGAATCGAGATCCTTTTGACCACATTGCCACCTTCAAAACCATTATGCATCTTCAAGGAGTTCCAGACGAAATAATGTGTAGAGCCTTTCCTACCACTCTCAAAGGTCTAGCCAGAGTGTGGTTCAGCAAATTATCCCCAAATTCAGTAAGTTCTTTTGAAGAATTAAGTAAGTTGTTTGTCAATAACTTCATAGGGGGTCAACGACACAAACGTTCTACTTCCAGTCTGTTAACGATAGAATAGGGGGAAAATGAGAGTTTCGGTCGTTTATCACTCGTTTCAATAGGGAAGCCTTAAATGTGGACGAGATGGACGATAAATTGCTGTTAGCAGCTTTTCACAATGGAGTTCATTCGGATTTGTTCATCCACAAACTCTATGAGCAAGAGCCACAAACCATGGCGGAGCTCGTCCATTCAGCTCAAAACTTCATGAACGCAGAAGATGCGATTATAGCTAAGAAAAGAAAGAGGACAGAGAAAATGGAGACAAATCGCCACCCAGAACAAGGCCCTTGTTCAAAGAAGGGACGGACAGACGACAGAAGGGACCGGGACAAGAAGACGGGTTCGTCAGCACGCAACTAGCAATATACTTCTTTGAATGTGTTGCTTGAACAGGTCCTTATGCAAATCAAGGACGAGCCTTCCCTGAAATGGCCAGAGAAATTGAAGGGAGATCCCAACAAGCGTAACAAGAACAAGTACTGTCGGTTCCATAAAGATCATGGCCATGACACAGATGAGTGTTTTGATTTGAAGTAGCAGATTGAAAATCTCATAAGGCAAGGGAAGTTGAGAAATTTCCTTGGACGAGATCACAAGGATGAGAAGTTGAAAGGAAAGGTAGAGGAATCATCACGACCACCACTAGGCGAGATAAGAGTTATCATCGGGGGAAGTTCGGCAGGACGGTTATCCAAGACGAAGAAAGCATACTTGAAGGAAGTGCAGAGCGTCCAACTTTCAGGACGACCGCCAGGAGCTAAGTCCATGGACAAACAGCCAATTACCTTCACGGACGAGGAAGCTGAAAGAATCCACCATCCTCATGATGACGCTATTGTCATCGCCTTACTTATTGCTGATTACACAACTAGAAGAGTGCTGATAGACAACGGAAGTTCGGCAGACATTCTGTACTACCCAGCCTTTCAGCAAATGAGGATCGGACGAGACCAGCTTCGCCTAATGTACTCGCCTCTAGTAGGCTTTGGAGGAATGAAGGTACAGCCTGTAGGTACTGTTACATTACCAGTGGTGGTAGGAGCATATCCACGACAATTAACTACCAATGTGAATTTCCTAGTAGTAGATTGCTCGTCGTCTTACAATGCAATAATTGGAAGGTCAATCCTAAACAGTTGGAAGGCAGTCACATCTACCTACCACCTGTCAGTCAAGTTCCCGACGGAACATGGGATAGGCCAAGTACAAGGAGACCAATTAGCAGCAAGGGAGTGTTATCTAGCCATGTTAGCTACAGACGAGCAAATTCAAGTAATGAATATTGAAGAAAAGAGAGTTGTGGCAGAACCTGTAGAAGCGTTGGAAGATATTCCCTTAGATGAAAATAACCCTGAGAGGTGTACCAGGGTTGGAGCAGATCTGGAAGCAAAGATTAAGAGGGACCTCATTTGTTTTCTAAAAAGAAACAGAGATGTGTTTGCGTGGAGTCACGAAGACATGCCGGGTATAGATCCTAATGTTATTACCCAAAGTTTGAGTGTATACCCTTCCTCCAAGCCAGTACGACAAAAGAAGAGGGTGTTCGCCCTCGAGAGAGATAATGCTGTTAAAGAGGAAGTTCAGAAATTAATCGTGGCAAAGTTCATCCGAGAAGTATACTATCCTGACTGGTTAGCCAATATAGTCATGGTCAAGAAGGCGAACGGCAAATAGAGAATGTGCGTTGATTTCACTGACTTAAACAAGGCTTGTCCCAAGGACAGTTACCCGTTGCCACGCATTGATCAGCTGGTAGATTCTACTGCGGGCCACAAGTTGCTCAGTTTCCTAGATGCTTTCTCGGGTTATAATCAGATTAGGATGGACGAAGTAGACCAAAAGAAGACGTCCTTTATCACCAGTTAGGGACTATTTTGCTATGAAGTGATGCCTTTCGGTTTGAAAAATGCTGGAGCAACATACCAACGACTGGTCAATCACATGTTTCGTCCACAAATTGGGCAGAATATGGAAGTCTACATAAACGATATGTTGGTAAAAACTCAGGACGAGGAGAGGCATTTGGACGACTTACAGGAAACATTTGACACACTGAGGCAGTACCACATGAAGTTGAACCCTACAAATGTGCTTTTGGAGTATCATTAGGGAAATTCCTAGGATTCATGGTCTTCTATAGAGGAATCGAAGCAAACCCTGATAAAATTCAAGTAATATTAGATATGAAGCC
Organism: Quercus glauca; assembly: GCA_023736055.1. Classification (NCBI taxonomy): domain Eukaryota; kingdom Viridiplantae; phylum Streptophyta; class Magnoliopsida; order Fagales; family Fagaceae; genus Quercus; species Quercus glauca. The sequence continues at coordinate 20,337,209 of CM043315.1, forward strand.
TCCGAACAATGTTAAACAAGTCCAGTCCCTCACTGGACGAGTTGCCGCCCTCAACAAGTTTGTCTCTAAAGCTACTGACAAATGTTTGCCAATTTTTAAGGTTCTTAAAAAAGCATTTGAATGGACCGACGAGTGTCAAAAAACTTTTGAAGATTTAAAGATATATCTCGCCAAAGCCCCATTGTTGAGCCCGTCCGTACAAGGAGAGGAGTTGTACTTATACTTGGCAATCACCCCACACGCAGTGAGTTCAGCACTAGTGAGGGAAGAGGGCAAGATACAGAGACCTGTATAATATACCAGCAAAGCATTGAGTGGAGCAGAAGGACGATACCCGTTAATGGAGAAATTGACTTTTGCATTGGTAACAGCCTCCAGAAAATTAAGGCATTATTTTCAGGCTCATGTCATTAACGTCATGACAGATCACCCACTCAAGAAGGCAATGAACAAGTTAGAAGCTGCAGGACGTTTGATCCAATGGGCCGTTGAGCTCAGTGAGTTTGACATAAAGTACCGACCAAGGCATGCCATAAAAGCTCAAGCTCTAACAGATTTCATTGCTGAGTTTACCTTAAGTTGTGATGATGAAGATGAAGTGAAAAACAGCAAGTGGGTTATCCATGTGGATGGCTCGTCTACACAATACGCAGGAGGAATAGGTGTGGTTCTGCAATCTCCAGAGGGAGATAAACTAAAGCACAAAGTTCACCTGCACTACCAAACGACTAATAATGAAGTCGAGTATGAAGCTCTCCTCAAAGGGCTGCAATTGGCAAAGTTGTTAGAAGCGAAGTCAGTCCTCGTCTTGGGAGATTCTCAACTGATTATGGGCCAAGTGAATGGAGTGTATGAGGCCAAAGAAGAACGAATGAGGAAGTATCTTAACAGGGTAATGCGTATTATAAAAAAGTTTGAACAAGTTAGTTTCGTTCAAATCCCAAGGGAGGAGAACGTGGAAGCTGATAGCTTAGCAAAAGAGGCCTCCACAAATGAAGCCGTGGACGAGTATGATGAGATTCAATACATTCCAAGCATAGACATCCCAGAAGTACAACAGGTGGAAAGCAAAGAAAATTGGATGGCTCCAATTGTGTCATACCTAAGAGATGGACGACTTCCAGAAGAAAAAGATGAGGCTAAAAAGTTAAAAGTCAAAGCGGCCAGGTACATTCTCATGGACGAGATTCTCTACAAAAGAGGATTTTCCCAACCTTATCTCAGATGTTTGGCCCCAGATGAAGCGAACTACATACTAAGAGAAATTCATGAAGGAGCATGTGGCAATCATTCAAGAGCCAAGTCGCTCGTCCACAAAGCTGTCCGTGCAAGATACTATTGGCCAAACATGCAAGCTGACGCTAAGGCCTACGTCCAGGTCTGTGATCAATGCCAAAGGTTTAGCAACGTCCTCAGGCAACCATCAGAGTATTTGACTCCAATGACGGCCCCGTGGCCTTTCGCACAATGAGGACTAGACATTTTGGGTCCATTTCCACTGGAGGTAAGGCAAATGAAATTCCTCATGGTTGGTATTGATTATTTTACCAAGTGGGTAGAAGCAAAATCCTTGGCCAACATTACACAGCAAAATGTCAAGAACTTCGTGTGGAAGAACATTGTGTGCAGATTTGGAATACCCATGTTGCTGGTATCGGACAATGGACGACAATTTGACAATGCACTTTTCAGAGATTTTTGCATACACTTTGGAATTCAAAATCACTACTCCTCACCAGCCCACCCACAAGCTAATGGCCAGGCAGAAGTTGCAAACCGATTTTTGTTAAAAATAATCAAGACTCGGCTTGAGGGGGCAAAGGGAGTATGGCCAGATGAGTTACCAGGTATTCTTGGGCATATAGAACGACAGTGAGAACTCCTGCAGGAGAAACTCCTTTCAAGTTAGCATATGGAACTGAAGCAGTTATACCCGCGGAAGTGCACATGGCCAATCATAGAGTGTCAACCTACCTGGACGAAGCTAATGAGGAACAACTCCGTCTGAACCTCGATTTAATAGACGAGGTAAGGGCTGATGCTGAGCAAAGGATGGCAAGGTACAAAAACCTTATGGCTAGGCGATACGATGCAATGGTAAAGCCAAGGCTGTTCAACATAGGGGACCTCGTCCTAAAAAGTATTTCTTTCGCAACAAAGAACCTAGCCCATGGGAAGCTGGGACCAAATTGGGAAGGCCCCTATAGAGTTGTCAATTGCAAAAGACAAGGATCTTATTACTTAGAAGCCCTTGATGGAAGGAAGTTGGAGCATCCTTGGAATGTGGAGCATTTGAGGAAGTACTATCAGTAAAATGCGAACCAAAAGAAGCAGGACTCTGGACGAGCTCAGAGATTAAAAACTTAATATTTTGTGTGGTTTTGTTATTATATTTTGTGTGGCATTACTATTATTATTATGTCAAACTTATGGACGACGTCATGGTTTGTATTGTTTAAATAAAAGCATTAGCCTTTAAGGTGCATGCCTCGTCTATAAACAATACTTATGTTATGAACAATATTTGTGGAATGTACATAATGTTGTGTAATTCGTTGATTCCCATGCTACATTTGTTCAAATTTACCCCTGAAAAGGTTGAAAAGCATAAGATGAGATAATTCTCTGGACGTGGAGATATAATGTCAAAATTTCCTAAGGGAAAAACATCAAGGCATGCTCGTCCAAATCAGAGGACAAAGCGAAGCCAATGCTTAAGGCCAATTGCGATAAAGCCCAAAGCATACTCGTCCATACAATGGGCAAGATAAAGCATAATACATCAGGCTCATGGACGAGAAAGTGCATAGACGGGTGCAAATTGATCCATGGACGAAGAAATCCATGGGCGTGTTTCAATCTAGTTAAGGCATTTGTTAAAACAATCCAGCCCATGGACGAGTAAAATGCAATGCCTAAACTTCATTTGAATATAAAAGGCATTTGTTAAAACAATCCAGTCCATGGACGAGAAAAATTCAAGGCCTTCATTAAATATAAAGATCAGCTAAGTTCATGGACGAGTAATGCTGATTTTTTATTATTTCTCAACAAGTCCATGGACGAATAATATTGATTACCATTTTTACATAGACAAATTACATTTGAAAGTCCAATGAAAATGGTAGATGAATATATGTAAAAAGAAAACTCGTCCATACATATGTAAAAAGAAAATGACATTCATTAAGTCAAGGGTGGATATCTTACATCCAAAAAAGCCCTTGTTAACTAAACTGAAATGATTGTTTAAAACCCCGTCCTAAATCCTTGGACGAGGTAAATGTATTGAAATTACATAAAAAAGGTCACAAAACGGACCAAATAAAAGTACATCGAGAAACTTTTTTTAAAAAAAAAAACAAATTTTTCTTAGGTTGATGGAGCATCAACATTGGAGGCGTCCTGAGGAGGCAAGGTTGTAGCGTCGTTCTCAACGTTAATATCCTCAGAGCCAGTCTGAAGGAGAGAGCTAGTGGCAGCAGCATTAAGATTAAGTACTATGGGGCTGAAGTCCACACTAGGAAACTTCTCCATAGCCTCCATTCTGAAATCTTTAAACCCAACTGCATAATTGGTGTCCAAAGTTTCAGTATATTGTTTTGACACCTTGAACTCAACCACTGCATCTTCCTTCGCTTTGGAAAGGAGAAGGTTCTGCACATCATTCTTTTTCTGCAGCTCTTCAAGACGAGCGTCCTTCTCGGCAGAACTAGCCCCCAACCCCTCAACCAAAGCTTGCAACTCCTTCACCTCGTCCGTGGTTTTGGAAGCCACTTCAGCCCACTGCTTAGCCTCGTCCTTCAACTCCTAGATCCTCGTCTCTAGTAAGATCCTCGTCTTGTCCAATCCTGTGGCCTGCTTGGACGCCGCTATAAACTTTGACATGCCCTACAAAAAAGAAACAAATAAAAGTTAAAAAAAAAAAAAGAGAGACAAAGAAGGAAAATAAAAATCCTTGGTCAAGACGAGGAATGAGTGTTACCTTAAAAAGGTCATGAACACCAGAGTGTTCAAAGTCCTTAAAGGACATATCATAACAAACGTTTATATCTTCGTCAGTCACAGCCTTCTTGAAACGTTCCCAGGCCAGGTCCTCATTTTCAATAATAATCGAAGGGACCGTTCGAGAAGGCTAAGACGAGGTTGACACAGTCTTGGACGAAGTGGTCTTGGACGGAGTGCTCTCAGTTGGAATGGACGAGTCAACATCAACTATATGCACAGGTTACTGGGACGAGGGAATGGTAGGCTTGACTACCTAGGACGAGGTACTCTTAGCTTTCTTGCCTCTGCGACTGGGGAGATTTCCCAAATCCAAATTCTTAGATAAAGTTTTCCTTTTCTCCCCAATTGCAGGACAAGCCTGAGATTCAACCTCAGGACGATCCCCCTCAGCAGCCACTTCTTTTCCTTTATTTCCTTTCATTGTTGCCATTCCTAAAAAAAAAAAAAAAAACTTTTAGATTTAAAACAAAGTAAACAGTATGCAAGGGCATTTAAAACTTAAGACTTACTTCTTCTTACTGTGACTTCGTGCGCAATTGTTTCGTCAGAAAGGTTAGGGCCCAATCCCCACTTAGCTAGTCATCTAAGTGTGGCCAAGGAATGGAAGTCCCTATCCGTGTGTAGACGAGCCCTATGGACGCGGTAACGGAAGAATTTGCTCAAAGACGGATGTTTAATAGCTGAAATGAACCAAGTAAAAAAAATTATTATTATTATAAGTTAGTCGTGAATGTTGAAAGAAGAAAAGGGAAAAATCAAAAGAAAAAGGGGAGCAACTTACCCTCAGGACGAAGGTTTCCTAGGTCCCCGGTATAACGACCAAAAGTGTCCCAGCCAACGTCTACAGGATTCCCAGCCCAGAAGCTGGAGACGAAGAAAAATTCCGTCTTCCATTTTCTGTCAGACGAGGCCAGGGACTTGATCTATCTACAATCTTTACCCCTGGCTGTGAATTGGTGAAAGCCAAGGGATTGGTGTATTTCTGAAGGTTTATAACAATAAAGGAACTCGTCCACAGTAAGAGGACGGTCCTTCCGAACACTTCACCCCACAAAATTTGCATTGAGATGATTAATCTCCATGCATTTGGGTTAAATTGGCATACTCCTAAACCTAATCTAATCAACAACTCCCTAGTAAAGGCGTTTAAAGGAAATCTTAAACCCCCCAAAAGATAAGCCTCATAGACGCCTATCCCAAAGCGAGGGTTGCAACACCATTCTCCTTGGACGGGCAACCTAGGGTTAAACTCATCTGGGATTTGGTACCATTCCTTAAGATTTTGAAGTCTTTGCTCGTCTGTCCTAGAAGGGATATCTACTGCACAGCTATAAACAGTAACCTCCTCCTCGTCCAAAGGACTAGATAGAGGAGCAGTGGACGAGGTACCAGCTTGAGACCTTGAGGCCTTCCTAAGCTGTTCCTGTACAACCTCTAAAGGAACTCCAGGGACTCCAGAGACATACTCGTCCGTGGTGTTCCCCCCACTACTATCACTAGAACTACTGGAACTGTAGTAACTACTCTCGTCGTTGTACTTGTCTATGGTCTTATCTAAACTATCACTAGACGAGGAAAGTACAACCTCAGCCATCTTAAAAGAAAAACTAAGGACGGGAAAAAGAAAAATACCTGGATCTAAGACGAAGGAAAGCTATAGACGCAGGAAGCTTCTAGACGAAGATCTAGGATGAGGAAGGATGAAGAGGGAAATTTCAGAAAAAAGAAGGGTAACGGAGGCATTCCACTATTTATAGGGAATAAACTCTAGCACTTGAAGCGACGTGACCAATCAACAGATGACACGTGGCATGCTCCTCGATTAAACCAATCGACGTGATTATTCACTAATGAAGTCATGACACGTGGCACTCTCCGATTTACAATTAACACACATCTTACATCCCTCTCTCTGGATGACCCATGGACAAGGGGGCAACTGATGATGATGATAAATGCACTTTCAAAGTCGTCCATGTGGTTCGTCCTTGGAGAAAGAGTGGACACAATGAAGCTATCCGTCCCCATCAAAGGTCGTCCGTCATTAATTAAGGACGGACGAAGCCTCGTTCGTCCCTAATGACGGACGAGGCAAATAATGAACTTAGGCAAATTTGGCTCTTACCTATGAACCAACACCTCCATTACCCAAAATGAAGCATCGGTCTAGATAAAATAACTTCCATGGAAGTTATGGAAGTTATTTTTGACTTTGATGAATTCCTCAACAATAGGAACGGTTTTCAGAACAAGTAACCGTTCCATGTGCACTATATAAACATTTTTCTACGAAGAGGTAAAGCATTCAGACATTTTTTAACAGAACAAAGAGAGTCTTAAAAGGATCTTTCTTTTTTCCAAGTGACTGACTTTATCATCGGAGGACCATAGACCGGCCTCCACCGGTCTTTTCTCTGATTGAGTTTGGTTTTTTCAGGACTTAGGCTCCAAGATCGCCGAATCCCGGAGACTTTCAACCCACTGATTTTCCAGGATCATCATTATTGTTCTCTTATTATTATTTATTACAGTTGTCTGATCTATCATTCTTCTATTCCGCATACATTTTGGATTGAATCATCTCAATTTTAAAGTGAAATGAAAATGAAGAGTATCTATTTAAAAGCTAGGATTCAAAGTGAAATACATCTAAGGTTTAAATCATGCCAAATCATTTAAATTTTTTTACCATTGGAAGGATCATGGAACACCCATGATCAGACTCTACCTTATTTCATTGTCATCCTACACAAGTGCATGCAATTTTCTTGGTCAACATCAATCAAGATCGGTTAATATTTGTTAAATTTTAAACAACAACAGCAAAAGCCTTTTTCTCCAAATTTTAGGGTCGAATAAGATCCTCAATAAATTAGTTAGGGTCAACCGCATGATTTCTTTTCTTTTATTCTATTCTATCTGAAGTCATATTCTTTGTTACTTCCTTAATTTGCATAATACTTTTTTATTACTTCTACTTATGTTTTTTTTTTTTTTTTTTTGTCTCTTCATTTACCATTTTCATGCTCTTAACTTGGATCAACTCAATATTTTTTATTGGTGCATTAATCGCTCTCCTATGAGCAAGACCAAATTGTCTCAAGCGACTCTCCCTCATATTTTTATCAATAGGTGCTACCTTTATCTTTAGCAAATTTCCTCATTTTGAACCCTATCTTTGAGCTTGCCAAAATGACTTAATCATATATATATATATATATATATATATATTCTTAAAGAGTTTTTAATGAGGTAGTCAATACATTGGAGGATATTTTAGTTTGGTCAAAAGAGCGAAATATTTTGATATCAGTTAATGCTATACTTATATGTTTATAAACATATTATTTAAAATCCACATGTTTTATAACAATTTTTTTGGTACCAACCAAAATGTCAATAACAGTTGAAACACCAAAAAAAAAAATCATCAGTAAAATTGATACACTCAAATATTTTATCTAATACATTTAGAGAAGTATCAATATCGGTTTAATGGCGTACATATTGTTGGTACAATTGGTACTGGTGTGGTATTGACTACTTAAATTTTTAACACATCATCCAATTTTTAAATCCAAACCCCCCCTTCCCCCAAAAAAAGAAAAAAGTATTGTTAGAATAATAATTTTAGCTTTTTTGTCTCTTGTCTTATGAGGTTTTTTTTTTTTTTTTTTTTTTTTTGAGAAGGATTGTCTTATGAGTTCTAGTTGTTAAGTTCAAATAGTGAATTTTTAATAAAAGAAAATTTCTCTTGTATCTATTAACTTTGAATCATTAATGGCTTTGAGAACTTTTATTTATTTATTTTAGAAGAGCATTGAAAACTTGATTAGGTTCAATGGAATTATCCCTCAAAAAAAAAAAAAAAAAAAGGTTCAATGGAATTTGTTTTACTTTTTTTTTTTTTTTTTTGAAGAGGAAGCTTTTATAACAAAGAAACCAGCAAAGAGTACAGCAAGAGACAAAGACCACAACTGGCTACAATACAACAGGAGCTAAACCATCTCCAGATAATCCAGTTGCACTAGCCTAGACACCACAGATGGAATAACCCCATTCCACAAGCAGGAAGATTCAGTTCTACGCGCAAGCTGAGCCAGCTCATGCGCAACAGCGTTAAAATCTCTACTCAAGTGTTTAAAAATACAGCTTTCAAAGCTCTCACTCACCAGAAGAACTCCCTGTAAAATGTGTCCCAAATCACTACCTGTGGAGTTGTCATTAATAGCTTGAATCACAGCGAGAGCATCACTCTCCACAATGACTCTTGACAGCTGCAACTCCTGAGCCAGTAAGACGCCTTGTTCCACAGCCATAGCTTCAACCTGATCTGCAGCAAATCTGCCTTGAAGATATTTACTAAGGGCTGCCACAACATGTCCATTGCTGTCCCTAATGATTACTCCAATGCTGGAGTTCTTCCCCAGATCTGAGGTAGCCCCGTCAACATTGATTTTGAACACTCCCAAGGGAGGAGTTTCCCATCTGGATGAAGGATGACTTGGAGGGATTTGAGCCAAAGAGTTGACCTTTCTAAAATCCTCTATAGTGCGGGTTGCTAGCTGCCACACCTGAGAAGGGGAAAGAGGGGAATCATCATGCACCAATTTATTTCTATTAGACCAAATAGCCCAAGATAACACAAAAAATAATTCTAAATGTGGGGCATTTGATTGAAGAAGATGCAGAACCATGTCAAGAAAGGACCACATGAGACACAAAGAACAGGAAAGGTCAGCCCAGTGATTCCAAACAGAAGAGGCAGCTTCACAATGAAGGAGAGCATGATTGATATCCTCAATTCCCAAGCCACAAATAGGGCAGGCATTATTGCACTGAATCCCTCTTTTACTCATATTTTCAAGGGTAGGGAGTCCATTAACACAAGCCCTCCAAGCAAAGATTTTAACTTTTGCTGGAAGGTTTAAATGCCAAAGTTTTCTCCAAAGCAATCTACAAGGGTCTCCTGAGGAACATTCACCCACCTCCGTTGGTTTAGCCAAATTGTAAGCTATGTGATAGGCACTTTTCACCGTAAATTCACCTCTCTTATTCCCAATCCAAATAATCTTATCCTCGGGTAGGTTGTGACTCAGTGGTATTTTCAAGATGGTCTCAGCCTCAAAGGGAAGAAAAGTAGCACGAAGAACATCTATTCTCCACCATTTAGTCACCGGATCAATGAGGGAGGATACCATTGGGAATTCAAGGTTATGGCTTTGAGGGGAGATGACCTTGTAAGTGGAAGGCGTTGGGAGCCATCTATCCTCCCATATATGGATTTGTTTCCCATTCCCAACTCTCCACCGGGTTCCACATCTAATAATTTCTAAGCTACTATGAATACTCCTCCAGGAATAGGAAGGGGAAGCGCCAAGCTTTGCATTTAGTAAGTCGCCAGTGGGGAAGTACCTGGCTTTAAGCACACGGCTCACTAACGAGCTCGGGTTAGAGAGAATCCTCCAAACTTGTTTTGCCAACATTGCCTTATTAAAGGCTTGCAAATTCCTAAACCCCAAGCCGCCATCTGTCTTTGAAGTGCATAATCTTTTCCAGCTAACCCAACTAATCTTTGTTTCCTGCTGCCTTTGTCCCCACCAGAAGTTTTTCATCATTCTTTCCAAATCATGACAAAGGCTTTGTGGGAGAAGAAAGCAACTCATAGTATAGGTTGGAATTGCTTGTGCCACGGCCTTGATGAGGATTTCTTTCCCCCCCATAGATAGAAGCTTGCCTTTCCAGCCCGCTAATTTTTTCCCAACCCTCTCCTTTAGGATTGCAAAGACTTGATTCTTAGACCTACCAATAAAAGATGGGAGGCCAAGATATTTAGTATGCTTCGAGTCTTGCATAGGTCCCAAGATGTTAAAAATGCATTCTCTAGTTTCTTGGGCTGTATTGGGGCTAAAGAAAATGGAGGATTTCTCTGTATTAACTTTCTGACCCGAAGCATCTTCATACTCCAACAGGATTGATTTTAACTTTTGGCATTCATCCAATGTTGCTTTACATAAAAGGATGCTGTCGTCAGCAAAGAAAAGGTGGGTCACCTTTGGGCAGCCCCTACAAATGGAGATACCAGTGATGAGTTGGTTCCTTGCTGCCTGGTGGAAGAGTGCTGAAAGGCCTTCGGCACAAAGCAAAAACAAACTAGGGGAGAGAGGGTCACCTTGACGGAGACCTCTAGTAGGATAGATGTTTCCGTAGGCAACACCATTAATTAGGACAGAGTAAGTTACCGAGGTAATGCACTGCATGACCAAGTCAATCCACCTGTTGCAAAACCCCATTTTTTCCATAACCTTGGAGATAAAACTCCATTCAACCCGATCAAATGCCTTACTCATGTCCAACTTGACTGCCATATAACTCTCCTTCCCAGCTGTTTTGTGATCTAGATAATGCATCAACTCGAAAGCCACTAACACATTATCAGTAATGAGTCTGTCTGAGGTAAAGGCACTTTGGTTTTCTGATATAATGTGGGGTAGTAGAGCTTTTAGGCGGTTGGCAAGAATTTTTTAGATGAGCTTATAGACTACATTACATAGGCTGATGGGACGAAAGTCGGTCATTCTTTTGGGGTTATTAATTTTCGGGATTAGGGAGATATTGGTCTTATTGAGCTCAGGTATGGGAATGTTGTGGTTAAGGACGTTCAGGACCATATTAGTAACATTGTTGCCAATGATACCCCAATATTTCTGGAAAAAAGTAGCGGACATACCGTCTGGTCCAGGGGCCTTGGTGGGATGGATTTGTTTTAGAGCGTCTACCACATCCTCCCTGGTGAATTCTCTTGTTAGACTTTCATTCATTTCAGCTGTCACCGTGGGAAGAATTGCATTAGCTACAATCTCAGTATGGTTTGGATGAGATGAGCCGTATATATTCTCAAAATAAGATATGGCAGCCCGGGCAATACTTTCTTTGTCATCACACCACCTTCCCTGTTCATCCCAAATACCCAGAATAGTATTCTGACTTCTCCTTTCCGAAGCTTGCGCGTGGAAAAACTTAGTGTTTCTATCCCCCTCTTTAAGCCAGTGGGCTTTTGCCCTTTGTCCCCAATAAATTTCTTCATCATCCAATAGATCATTAATTTCTCCCCTCAGCCTATTAATTTCCAAACTCAGATCTTCATCCTTTTCTCGGAGAACTAGGGCATTCAACGCATTCCTTTTATCCTGAATTTTCTTTGGAATTTGCCCGTATACCTCGGAACTCCATTTAGAAAGTTCAGCAGCACAACTTTTGAGATTTTCCGATATGCCATTCGAAGTGCTAAGATCCACACCAACACCCCAAGTGGCTTCGACAATGGCTCTACAATCCTCTCTTTTAGTCCACTGAGCTTCAAAATGGAACCGCCTATTCTTTGATTGATTCCTAGTTCTGGGATCAGTGATAAGTAATGCACAGTGGTCTGAGGAGGAATCCACTAAATGGTAGACCTTCATCTCTCCAAAACAAGCTGACCACTCAGAGGTAGCCAAGGCCCTATCTAATCTGAGACAAATTCTATTTTCTCCCCCCTGCATGTTACTCCATGTGAAATCTGGACCACAATAACCCAAATCATGAAAGCCGTAATAATTTACTATTCCCCTAAAACCATCCATCTGATGCTGGGTGCGGCAAGCCCCCCCGAGTTTCTCATCCATTGAAAGAATTTCGTTAAAATCACCAAGACAGAGCCAAGGAAGTTGGAATTGGTTATTGAGAAAAGCCAAAAGATGCCAAGATTCATATCGTTTCTGTGTCTCTGGATGGCCATAGAAGCCGGTTAATCTCCATTTGAATTCACTGTTAGACTCCGAAATTACAGCATCAATGTGGAATCTTGTGTAGCTTTTAACCTCTAAATTAATTTCCCTAGCCCAGAGAAGAGCAATACCCCCACTTCTGCCAACACTAGGAACTATCAAACCATTTGCAAAACCAATTCTATTCTTTATCCTCTCCATACGATTCTTCCTTGATTTTGTCTCCATAAGAAAGACAATTTTGGGGTTCCAACGCCGCACCAGATTTTGCAGCGCCCTAACTGACCGGGGGTTCCCCAATCCCCGACAGTTCCAGCTTATGGGGTTCATACCGTACCATATACCATACAATGCGTATCCAATAAAGAGAAGAAATATGTAGGGGTATAAACAGAGCATCAAGCAATAATGAAAAACTAAATCAATTAGAACTACTCACAGTTGTCTAGTGGTAGTCTCCTTTGCCCAAATCACCTCCATTTACAGAGCTTTGGGTCATTTAGCCTCCAGGAAATCGATTACCATCAGGGAAACCCCGGAGAAGAAGGAAGGCCCAAGAACGTCTGAGATCAGAGTGACCCAGATCGAAAAGTTCAGCGTCAGGAAGCCCGGATCGGAAAGTTCAGAATCGGAAAGGCCAAATGAGTCGAGCTTCCGCAAAGAGACTCGAGCAACCACCCAGCCGGAAAGCCAAGCCGTGCGCCGAGAGGGAGATTCTGGAACCCAAACCGTCCAGAGAGAAGCAAGAGACAGGACTCTCTTAAGGAAATCTGGAACCTACGGTCCAGAGAGAAGGACTCCTACTTGGAAGAGAAAAGCAGTTTGTTTTACTTGTTAATGTCTTATGAATAATAACTTTCATTCATGGATGTCTAATATATGGAATTATATACATATTTTTAATAATTATTTGAGATTAAGCCTTTTGTTGTTAATGTTTGATTGAGACTCAAAATGTTAAAGCGAAGAAGTTAAATAGTACTTATGAAAGAAGAAAAAGAAGTTAAAAAGAAGATATTTAATGTCGTAAATGATGAAAGGAAAAGATATATTTTTAATATATATAAATAATAAAATAATGTTTTTCTTTTTTCTTTTTCTTTTTTGTTATTGTTGTTGTATACATCTATAGGCAACTTTTGTGATTACATTAAATTTTTAAAAAATGATATAGTTTTATTAAAAAAAATTCTATCACGTGAACTTCACTTAACTCAACTGATCAAGTTTATTTTCATCGAATAAGAAATCAATCATAGGTTGAAAAATCTAAAAAAGTTAAAAATTACTTCGTGTGTGTATATACACACACGTGTAAATGTGTAAATAATATTATGTATATATTTGTTTGAAGGGTGAAGTTTTGGTCTAGTGTCCAATTGCATTAGACCTATTGAGGTAATGATATTTATCCACTTTTGAACACATGTCACAATTTTAATATGTTCAATGTATTGAATGCACTAGACCTAAACCTCAACCTTATTTTAAAAAAAAAATTATTAATTTTTTTCTTAGTGTGAATTCCTTTTGATTGATGTATCAATTGACTTTGTCAATGGATCAAGTTAAACCATACATTGTCCTAAATTATGGGTTTTTTTTTTTTTTTTTTTTTGGGCTAACTTAAATTTCATGGGTTACATATCCTGTAACTATTGTCAAAATTATTATTTCATGTGAATCTTCCGATTTGAAATAATCGATGGACTACTCATTAAACTTTGGATTGGGATGGCATCTAATATTTTTTTTTTTTTTTTTGAGAAACCAGATGGTATCTAATATATTAATACACTAGACACATTAAAATAAAAACACATATTCAAAATCAGGCATATCAATATACTAGACACATTAAGATAGGAACATATATCTAATTTTAGATATATATTCATATATTATAATCTTTATTGCATTAATACACGGGACACCAACCGTGTCTTTAAACTTTGATGTGTTGTCGATGTCCTCCGTGAAGCAAGCAGTCTGATCTCTGATAGGTCTTAATGGATTACAGGGAGTCTTCCTTTTTCCTTTTTTTTCTTTTTGTTTTTTTTTGTTTTTTTTGTTTTTTTGATGAACAAAGAGTCTTCTTTTTTGTAAAAGTTGCACGTAAGACTTGAGAGGTTTGAAGTTTGATATTTTGTCGATCACCTTTACATAGAGATTGTCAGAGAGAGACTAATGTGAACAAGTGCTTTGTAGTTGTAATTCAGTGACGTTGTCCTGCTTTTCCTTTTTTCTTTTTCTTTTTTTGATGGGACGTTGTCCTTTTTTTTATAAGGAAAAACATCGATTTGAATTTTCAATGCAAATAAAAAAGAAATCTTTTTAAAAAAAATTTATCAAACCATCTTAAAAATTACTTTATTTATTATATCACATTATTTTATAATATATTTAAAATTTTAACTTTTATTTTAACATATAATATATTAAAATAATATAAATTATACAATAAAATAATATAAAATTATCTCTCTTCTCTCTCTAATCAAATCACTCATATATGTCTTAGGAAAAAAAATAATTTTTTATTATATAATCTTACTACTGTACCATCTTAGATATATGATCATATTATAAATTGCTTGTAAATTTTTTTAGAACTACAATCCCGAGTGTAGAAGTGGAAATTTTGCAACCAATCACAAAGCGCCACATGCTATTTAGTAGGTTCTATTGACATTATTTAGAAACCAACAAAAATATTTTAAGGGCACATTTGGTAGACTGTAATAGATACTGTAATGTAATAAATATTCCTATAACATAACTATTCGGTTATTTGGTTATACTTTTATTACAATGAATAGTTATTCCTTATGAATAACTATTCTTTAAAATGAGAAATAACTATTCCTTATCAAAATTACTGAATATCTATTCATTCACTTTATGTAATAACGTTTAAAAAAAAAAATTTCCTAAAAAGCCATTAGTTGCCACATCTTCAAAAGGAAAAAAAATAAATTTTCCTTGTTGTTAATTATTAGTTTTATTTTGAACACCCTAAAATAAGTGTGTAGAGTTGAAATTTGGCGAGCTAGGCACAAACTTTGCGTATTGTGAGCCCAACGAATCCCCAACAATAAATTTGTAGAGAATGGGTTAAACAGCTGGGCTTGTTATGGATTTAGCAACGGTTCAGGCAAGCAAGGATGAAAAGATGTACAGATTAGTATTCAATCAAAAATTTTCTCTGGTCCGAAGAGATTTAGTATTGATCAACTTCCTGAATACAGATTCCCCCCCCCCCCATTTGCAGAGGCCTAGTCCCTTTATATATATCCCCTTCCTCCTTCATCCTTACCGTACATTTGTTCTTCATCCATACACCCACTTGAGTATGTGTCACATCAGACATTTGCTTTAGTCTGCCGTGAGTGGTAGTAGCTAAGGCTACACTGTTCAGATGTCTTCTCCACATAAATGCGGCCAGGAAAGTTGCTGCGATGCATTAAATGCGATGGTAGCAGCTTTTCCCTCTAAGATATTTTGTGTTATTCTTGTCCTTAGGCGTGCCCAGAGTTCGTTCTTTGCCGTGGAAGCAGCTGGGAAGGTCGCCCAGACTTTCAGTATATTTGCTTGGTCAAGTCCTCTAGTGATCCGATGAGGGGGACCTCTTCGGACCAAGAGTATTGTCTTCGGACATATCCATCATTCCTTTTCAAGTGTATTTCCACCATACGGACTCAGCCTGGGTCACTTTTCCCTCATCGGACAAACAGTGGTATTTGGATTGGGCCCAGGCCCAATTCGTAGCACTGGGTTTCCACACCCACAATAGCCCCTCAAAATTCTAATTTTTTCCTCGCATCTGAAGAGAAAAGATAGGATTTTGATTTTTTGTGAAGTTGAAGCTTTGGAGTCGCTGAATCTCTGGATCCACACGTGTGCGCGCATGAATTTAGGTGCTTCATTATTGCCACTGTCGTTGCGTCATTTCCAAGGCGCCATTAATTGCTCCAGGCGGCGTCCTTTCTATAGGATCCAACGGTGGGTTGCTGATCAATGGTTGTGCTTTTTCCTAGAAATTTGGGCGGGATAAAT
This sequence comes from Quercus glauca, assembly GCA_023736055.1. NCBI lineage: Eukaryota > Viridiplantae > Streptophyta > Magnoliopsida > Fagales > Fagaceae > Quercus > Quercus glauca. The sequence continues at coordinate 20,353,042 of CM043315.1, forward strand.
CCCACCATTTTACCTGCTCCTATATAAGGCCCCAAAAGGGAGTTATTTTCCCTTTACTTTGCAAATTCCAGACTCTCAGCGAACTCAAGCATCTACGCTCACTGTGCCCTTCCTGTCATCAACTCCAACTCACCCCAGAATACACTACAATCTCTCTGTGAGCATCAAGGTCGTTCTTCTGTCCCATTCCGCGTAAGTTCCTTGTCCGTGATTCTCAAATTCTTTTCGGCTTGCCCCTTCGGCCCTTGTAGTCGTTCCTTGGTTACTATTTCGCGTCTTCGCCTCTAAACAAACAGAAAATGGGTAGATTTGAGTATTTAGTGAATAGTCCCTCCCAGATAGAGAAGTTTAGGGCGATGTACCGCATTCCTCAAGACGTGGGCTTGAGGTATTGCTCTACGGAGGGGTTATTAACGGACCGAAAAGTGGGTGAAGTAATAATCCCCATCATCGCTTTCCTGGAGGGAGGAATGACCATCCCCATGGATCTCGTTACCAGAAGCTATCTTACAGGCCATAAACTTAGCCCTGAACAGTGCGCACCTAACGTGTTTAGGATTTTAGGAGCAGTTGACAATCTAAACCGTCATTTAGGGTTGGGACTTACCTGGCTAGATGTGGTACACGTGTACGAGTGTCGTATCAAAGAAGGAGCGGGATACTATCTAAGGTCCCGATCCAATGTTTTCAGGCTCATCTCCTGTCTCCCCAAGTCTAACAAAGGGGTGAAAGACGATTATCTGATCGTCTCGGGCGCATGGCATGACGGAATTCATTGCCCAACCCAACCAGGAGAGCCAGGTGGGATATCCCCCATTGAGATTTTCTAACAATAGGTTTAGGGTTTTTGCTTTCAACTATTCTGCCTTCTCTTTTATCAAATTTCAATCTTTTCTGACAGTTTTATTGCAATGTTTACAGATAGAAATCACGTCGCTCCTCGGCTCAGTCTCACAAACACCACGGCGCTCAATTACCTTCTTCGGTCAGAAATCTTCGTAAGCGAAGACGGACAGCTTAGGGCCGCTCACCTCATCCTCGGCTATACTCCAAAGTCAACGGATTTTCAGCCGATCGGCAACGCAATAACACTCGGAGACCGCCGCATCAACCATATTGACATTGCTCGGAAGAATTTTTTAGCTCCCTTCAATCTTGCCCCTCTGCCACATCCTAACCCACAGGGCATACCACTGCTCGTTCAGCCTGTTCAGCAGGTTCCTCTTCAGCTGGCAACAGAGGGAGAAAAAGTTGCCTCTTCAACCCCTTCACTTGACGAGCAGATAGACCAGTTTAGATTCGAAGGGGAGACTTCAGAAGACGTTCAAATTCTAAAAGTTGACGAGGGGACAAATAGGCAATCGGTTGTTCTCCCAAAGAAAATAATCGTGTCGAACTACTCTTTGGACGAAGATATGCAGAGCCTAGCGGATCTGATGAAGAGCCGAAGACAGAAGGCCCCGACTAAGGGCACTGGTACTTCTCAGCAAACAGTGGCTCTTCCTCCTGCCCCTCCTCAAGCTCCCTCGGATCCCAGCTTGAAGCCAACGCCGGATCTAAAAAAGAAGAGGGTCGCGACTGAAACCGAACACATGGAGGTTGCGCCTCCGAAGGGTCCCAAGCAACAGAAGGTGACCCATGACACCAGGGGTAAAAAGGCTTCATCCACCGAGAGTAAGGATGACCCTGCGGCCGTAGATGTGCGCCGTGGGGCTCGGACCTGGTCCCCCAAGTTGACGCTGGATGGTGTAGCCATCCCATACGACGCTTCCCTCAGGAATTATGCTGGAGGGAAAGCCGGCTATATTGTAGAAGCTCTAGAGCAGCCCCTGCTTCTTCCGAAGGACATGGAGTCCTACAGGCACTTCAGCCAGCAAGAACTTTTCTTATCCCTAAAAAGGGATTTAGCCATGGTAAGGGAATTGACCCTCTTGTCCACTTTTTGTTATGTTTAACAACTAAAAAAGAAATTTTCATCTGTTGTGCAGATCGCCCAACAAATATATGTGGCTGAAGAGTGGAATAAGAAGACCCATATCTAAGTCCAAGCGGAGGTCAGCGCCCGCACGGAGACCGAGAAAGCCCTGGGCAGCCTTAAAGATGAGTGCTTCCAGATATCCGAGCAGCTGAAACAGGAAGCTAAGGAGAAGAAAAGTCTGGAGGCGGGTCTTAAGAACACCCAGGAGCAGGCCAAAGATCAACGTAAAAAGCTATACACCACTGAGATCAATCTGGAAACAGAGAGAGCGTTGGTGAAGGATCTTCGTGCCGAGCTCGACAAAGCCAAGGATTCTGCTAAGTTGGCCAAGCAGGACGCTCAACTGGCCAAGGAAGCACTTGAGGTTGAGAAAAAGGCTGCTTATCTGCTAGGGGTGCAGGAGACCCAAACGAGGCTGACCGAGGAGTTCGCCAAGGTCTGCAGAGAGTATTGCGAGGTAACGTGGGGCAAATTCCTTAACGCGGCTGGAGTTCCCCCAGAGTCTGCCCTGAGGCAGCCTGGGAGTATTTACTACCTCCCCGATATCTGCGACCTGCCAGATACCTCGGAAGCTCCTTCGGTTGGTCCAAGCATCCCAGACCCCGCTGAGGCAAGCCACGCTCCTGTTCAGACTGGGGATGCGGGCGATCCATCAAAAGCTTACCCAATGCCTCAGAAGAAGGCTTAGGTGTTTAGGGGACATTTTTTGTACTTGTAATTGCTAAGACACCATTTTCTTTTGCTTTGTAACGCAATTATTTTTCTTTCATCAATGAAGTAGCTTACTTTTTATCTTTATTACTATCATGCTATATGTCAGAATGCATCATTACAGCAAATAACAATATCTCGACAAATGAGAACCAACTAATGCCAGGATTTTGATTTAGACAATGCCAAGTAGGCCCTTAGGTAATAACAACTGCATTGGAATGTTAATTTGCGAAAGTAACTTGGTCAGAGAACTGTTGGTACAATTGAGTCTGAATTAAAATACTTGGGGAGATTGTAAACCCACCCACCGTAGCATGTTGACGCCGTAGGCAATAATACTTAAGAAAAACTGTTCGTAAAGGAGTTAGTAAATGAGTGTTAACTAACCCAAATCATCTGGTCCGAGGACTGCAGGCATGATTGAATTTAAGTTTAAACACTTATGAGAATCGTAAAGGAGTGTTAACTAACCCAAATCATCTGGTCCGAGGACTGCAGGCATGATTGAATTTAAGTTTAAACACTTATGAGAATCGTAAAGGAATGTTAACTAACCCAAATCATCTAGTCCGAGGACTACAGGCATAATTGAATTTAAGTTTAAACACTTATGAGAATCGTAAGGGAGTGTTAACTAACCCAAATCATCTGGTCCGAGGACTACAGGCATGATTGAATTTAAGTTTAAATACTTATGAGAATCGTAAAGGAGTGTTAGCTAACCCAAATCATCTGATCCGAGGACTACAGGCATGATTGAATTTAAGTTTAAACACTTATGAGTTCTTAGCATAACAAAATGGTATCATGACTGAAGTAAGAATTCTTTTAATAGTAGTACCTTTTGAGGTTATTTACATTCCACGGCCAGGGCACTACATGATTATCCAGATCTTCTAAGAAGTATGCTCCAATGCTAGCCCTTGAAGTAATGCGATATGGTCCTTCCTAGTTTGATCCCAGTTTCCCCCAAGCTGGATTCTTTGCATTACCTACCACCTTCCTTAGTACCAGATCACCAGGCTCTAAGGGACTCAGCCTTACGTTGGCGTCGTAGCCCTGCTTGAGTTTCTGCTGGTAATGCGCCAGTCGGACCATTGCATTTTCCCTTCGTTCTTCAATTAGATCCAAACTCTTTTCCAGCTGCCCATCGTTGCCGATTGGATTAAAAGAGCTAGTCCTGTATGTCGGGAATCCAATCTCCAGAGGTATAACAGTTTCAGCCCTATAGGTCATTGAAAAGGAGGTCTCTCCGGTAGACCTGCGAGGCGTAGTTCTGTATGCCCACAATACGTGGGGTAATTCTTCTACCCACCTACCCTTCGCATCATCCAACCTCTTCTTTAGTCTATTAACTATGACTTTATTAACAGTTTCGGCCTGCCCATTTCCCTGGGGATAAGTAGGGGTGGAGTATCTGTTTGTGATTCCCAGCTCACTACAATAAGCCTTGAAAGCTTTGCTGTCAAACTGAAGCCCATTGTCCAAGATGAGGGTATGGGGGACTCCAAACCGGGTGACGATGCTTTTCCAGATGAACTTCTTCACGTCTACGTCCCTGATATTTGCTAGAGGTTCAGCTTCTACCCACTTGGTGAAGTAGTTTGTTCTAACCAGCAAGTACTTCTTGTTTCCTGCTGCCTTAGGGAATGGGCCTACGATATCCAATCCCCATTGAGCAAAAGGCCATGGGCTGGATAGTGGATTGAGAGTACCGCCCGGCTGATGTATGTTCGGCGCAAACCGCTGGCACTGGTCACACTTTTTAACGTATTCATGGGCCTCTCTTTGCATATTTGGCCACCAATAACCCTGAGTGATGGCTCGGTGAGCTAAGGATCTACCCCCAGTATGGCTCCCACAGATCCCTTCATGCAATTCTTCTAGTAGTGACTCAGCCGCTTCAAGATGCATGTACTGTAAGTATGGACCTGAAAAGGAACGTTTATAAAGTTTGTGGTCCTCGGACAACCAGAACCTGGTAGCTTTCCTCCGTACTTTGTCCGCTTCCCCTTTTTCTTCGGGCAAGACATCGTCCTTCAAGAATTTGATGATGGGATCCATCCAGCACTGGTCAGCCCTGATGTAATGGACCTGGACTGCCTTTATTCTTAACTTCGTAGGTCTCTGCATGTCCTCAATGAGGATAACCTTTGGTAATTCCTGTGCCGAAGAGGTGGCGAAGGTGGCTAATGAATCGGCATGTGTGTTGCCACTTTTGGGGATGTGCCGTAGGTTAAAAGATTCAAACTCTGACTGCAGGGACTTAGCCAGGCTCAAATACCCCTGCATCCTCTCGTCTTTCGCTTCGAATTCTCCCTACACTTGGCCGACGATTAATCTTGAGTCCAAGAATATCTCAACCGACTTTCCTCCCATCCTTCGTACCATCTTCATCCCCATTAATAGAGCCTCATACTCCGCCTCATTATTCGTTACTGAAAAATCCAACCTTAACGCTTTTTCAATGATAATTCTCTCCGGGGAGATCAGCACTAACCCCATTCCTGAATCTCTTTGATTCGATGTGCCATCTACGTACACCTCCCAGGGTAATAGGCTTCGTAGAGAAACCATGCCAACGGACCTTCCATCCAGGCCCAGTGTTGGTGTTACTTCTTTTAAATGGGGCTCCGTGAATTCGGCGACCAAGTCTGTAAGGATCTGGCCCTTCATTGATGTACGAGGCATGTATTTGATATCAAAAGCCCCTAGGATCATCCCCCATTTGGCAATCCTTCCAGTGTAGTCGGCACTTCGGAGTATTGCTCTGAGTGGAAGCTGGGTGAGGACTATGACGGTGTGGGCTTGAAAATAGTGAGGCAGCTTCTTCGTACCCAGCACCACAGCTAGGATAGCCTTTTCCAGTGGCAAATAACGAATTTCAGCTTCATACAGTGACTTACTTACATAGTAAATTGGTTTTTGCACCCCACAGTCCGTCCGTATCAACACCAAGCTCACAGCATTAAGAGCTACAGCGATGTAAGCAAACAAAACCTCATCTGGTTCAGGACTGGACATAATTGGTGGCCGAGCCAGGTAGTCCTTAAGTTGCTGAAAAGCAACAGCACATTCCTCCGTCCATTTGAAACCCTTCCACTTATTGATCAATGAGAAGAAAAGCCTACACCTGTCTGCTGATCTGGAAATGAACCTATTAAGGGCGGCGGTCATCCCAATCAGATTCTGAATTTCCTTGGGGTTCCGGGGAGCTCGTAAGTTGTTGATGGCCTTTATCTAATCGGGGTTAACTTCGATTCCCCTGTGAGTGACCATATACCCTAAGAACTTGCTTGATCCAACATCAAACGAACACTTGGATGCATTCAAGCGTAATCTGTGTCCCCTCAGAATTTCAAAAACATCGCTAAGATCCCCAATATGCTCTACTATGACCTTGCTTTTCACCACCATGTCGTCAATATAAACTTCCATGCTTTTACCCAATTGCGGCTCAAACATTCTGGTCATCATCCTCTAATAGGTAGCCCCTGCGTTTTTCAAGCCAAACGGCATTACTTTGTAGTGGTAATTTCCCACAGGGGTTACGAAAGCTGTTTTCTCCTGATCGGCGAGAGCTAGTGGTATCTGATGATAACCTTGGAATGCGTCTAAGAAACTCATCCGAGGGTGTCCAACAGTAGCATCAACTAGCTAGTCTATCTTCAGCATGGGAAACGGATCCTTTGGACAAGCTCTATTAAGATCAGTGAAGTCCACGCACACCCGCCACTTTCTGCTTTTCTTTTTTACCACCACAGTGGTAGCCAGCCATTCGGGGTAAAAGATTTCCTTGATAGCCCCTGCTTGCTTGAGCTTCATCACTTCCTCCATGACCGTATCTGCGTGCTCCCTCGATGGACGCCGGAGCGGTTGTTTCTTGGGAACAACGGTGGGATTAACGTTTAAATGGTGGCAAATAAAATCTGGGCTTACCCGTGGAGCTTCTGCGGAATCCCATGCAAATACATCAATGTTGGCTATGAGGAACTCTATCAGCTCTTCCTTCTCTTGAGGAGGCAGCATGGACCCGACTTGAAAAAACTTCTCTGGGTCATTATCAACAACTATCCTTGCCAGGCTTTCGCATTGTGCCTCCTTGGCCGAGGTTTCGGTGTCAAGCACCGAAGGTTTTAACTGCTATAAAATCTCATCATTACGTTCCGGGAACTCAGCTTGGGGTTTGTACTGGATAGCTGCCACCAGACATTGCCTGGATGTAGATTGATCTCCTCGGATCTCCTCGACCCGCCCTTCGGATAGGTATTTAATCTTCTGATGAAGGGTGGAGGATACAGCTCCGAGGGTATGAAGCCAAGGTCTCGCCACAATAGCAGTGTAGGGCGAATATGCATCCACCACTATAAAATCTACCTCCACCGTCTCAGATCCGGTTTGCACATGTAATCTGATCTGGCCCTTTGGGACGACCATTTTGCCATCAAAACTCACCAAAGGGGAACTATACGGCGTAAGGTCTTCGGGAGACAAGTTCAGCCCCTTATAAAGGTCTGGGTACATTATTTCCGCGGCGCTGCCCTGATCTATCATCACCCTCTTCACGTCATATCCACCTATTTTGAGGGTAACTACCAGAACGTCATCATGCGGCTATACAGTCCCGATTTTGTCCTCATCCGAAAAGCCCAAAACTGGTCGAACCTCTATCCTAGGCCTCTTCGGCTCTCTCTTGACACTCTCCGAGGGCATCCAAGCAACCGATAGTATTCTGGATAGGCAAGACCCTGTCCTCCCTGGTGTGGCAAAAATAACATTGATTGTACCCAATGGGGGTTTTACGGAATCACCTCTCCTAGGCCCGGCGTTTGCCTGATTTCCCTGACCATATGAGTGGTGTAAAAGTTGCTTTAACTTGCCTTCGCTGACAAGCTGATCCAAATGGTCCCACAGGCTCCTGCAATCCTCAGTGGTATGCCCATGGTCAAGATGATATTGACAGTAGAGATTATGGTTGCGCCTTTCTGGATTTCCGACCATCTTGTTTGGCCTCTTGAAGAAAGGCTCATTTTTTATTCTCTCCAAGACTTGGCGCACTGGCTCACGAAAAACAGCATTAACTGTCTGAAAGCTCGCTGCACTTTGTTCGACCCAATCCTTCCTCGGCCTGTTATGGCTCTGCTGGTCCGACCTGAAATCCCTCCTCTCTTAAGGGATAACCTTATCCTTTCCCCTAGCCTGCTGTTGGTCTTCTTCAACTCTTTTGTACTTGTCAATCCTATCCATCAACTGGCGTACACTGGTAGCCGGTTTGCCCGTTAGGGACGTCCTCAAGAGATATTCAGTGGGGAGGCCTAGCTTAAAAGAGCTGATGGCCACCAAGTCACAGTCTTCCTCCATCTCATTATACGTTTCTCAAAACCTATCTGAATATGACTTCAGAGTTTCACCCTCCCTCATGCTGACGGATAATAGGGAGACCATGTTCTGCGGAACCCTTCGACATATGACAAAACGCGACCCAAATGCCTGAGTTAGCTCTTGGAACGAGCTTATGGAGTCTGCTTTCAGGCTATCAAACCATCTCATGGCAATCGGTCCCAAGCTGGACGGGAAGACCTTGCACATTAGGGCCTCATCTCTGGAGTGAACGGCCATCCTTTGGTTGAAATGACTCACATGCTCCACAGAGTCTGTCCGGCTGTTGTAGATGGTGAATGTAGGCTGGTGGAAACGTCAAGGAAGTATTGCATTCTCGATGTTACGTGTAAAAGGAGATCTGGAGATCTGATCCAGAGCTTTACTCATAGCATCGCTCCCCACGCCCCTAGGTAGGGGGCTCCGAGGATTCCTCTCACGATGGTGCATCTCCTCATAGGGAAAGGACTCGCTGATTGGTGTTCGAAGTTTTGGCTTGTAGTCAATGTCCCGTTCGGCCTCAGAATCTTCATCAGAGTACGAGGAAATGCGTTTCCTTTTTGCATGGCGCAGCTCCCTCTTTAACCTTTCAATTTCTAACTGCATGCTACGGTTTTTCCCTGCATGGGACATGTGGCCCTCCCCATGCGACTGGCCTCAATCGTCACGTGCGGTGTGTCGGCTGCCTTCACGATCCCGCCTCCGCTGCAGATTAAGAAAAGGATCAGTATGTTGAGATGCCCCGGACTCTGCTGGACGTTGCCTTGGTTCAGCCATTTATGAGGTGTTGCTTCCACCTTTGCTCAAGCTATTCCCCACAGACGGCGCCAATTGTAGGGTTGAAATTCGATGGGCTGGGCGCAAACTTTGCATATTGTGAGCCCAACGAATCCCCACAATAAACTTATAGAGAATGGGTTAAACAGCTAGGCTTGTTATGGATTTAGCAACGGTTCAGGCAAGCAAGCAAAGATGAAAAGATATACGGATTAGTATTCAATCAAAAATTTCCTCTGGTCCGAAGAGATTTAGTATTGATTAACTTCCTGAATACCGATTTCCCCCCCCCCATTTGCAGAGGCCTAGTCCCTTTATATATATCCCCTTCCTCCTTCATCCTCACCGTACATTTGTTCTTCATCCATGCACCCACTTGAGTATGTGTCACATCAGACATTTGCTTTAGTCTGCCGTAAGTGGTGGTAGCTGAGGCTACACTGTTCAGATGTCTTCTCCACATAAATGCAGCCAGGAAAGTTGTTGCGGTGCATTAAATGCAGTGGTAGCAGCTTTTCCCTCTAAGATATTTTGTGTTATTCTTGTCCTTAGGCGTGCCCAGAGTTTGTTCTTTGCCGTGGAAGCAGCTGGGAAGGTTGCCCAGACCTTCAGTATATTTGCTTGGTCAAGTCCTCTAGTGATCCGATGAGGGGGACCTCTTCGGACCAAGAGTATTGTCTTCGGACATATCCATCATTCCTTTTCAAGTGTATTTCCACCATACGAACTTAGCCTGGGTCACTTTTCCCATTTCGGACAAACAGTGGTATTTGGATTCGGCCCAGGCCCAATTCGTAGCGCTGGGTTTCCACACCCACAAAGTGTATTTTAGGAAATTTGGCTTAAAAATGATTTAATTACAATTTCTTTTTATACTCTACTAAATTGTGGGTATATATTCAAGATTCTTTTCCTAAATGGTCACCAAACTAATGAATAATAATATTTATTACATTCCAACTTAATATATTCCTTGTAATACTTATTCTTATTTCCATGTAATAACCATTACAGTGTACCAAACATGCCATAAGTATTTCCAAATAAAAAATTGCAAAGGATACTTAAGGGTCAATCACACGTCAACGTGTGTTGATATTTTAATTTTAAATGACATAAACAATCAAATTAAATATCGCCATGTGTTATTTTAAATTAGAACATTTTAACTTATCAAATAATGTCATGTGTCCCTTGGAGAACAAGATATAAAATTCCTCCATTTAAATTATGACATGTGTCATTACTCATAGTCAATCATTTGTGATCACACCTCTCCAAGACTCCTATAAATAGAGACACTTCTCAGTCGTATGTGAGGGACTTAGAAACATTCAGAAGTCTTGAAACTCTGTCGGAATCAAGCTCTAAAGCCTCCAAGAACATAAAGAACTTCAACCTTCAAATACAAAGAACATTCGAAGCAAAAGCATTCGAGTCATCCTTCTAGATCTCAAAACTCATTAGCATCAAGCTCAAAAGACTCAATAAACATCGAGAGACTACAAATTAGTTAAACTCTGCGGATCTAAGCCTCCAAAGCCCTAAAGAACTTTCACTACAAAGCACATGTTCTATTCTATCTGAAGTCATATTCTTTGTTACTTCCTTAATTTACATAATACTTTTTTATTACTTCTACTCTTTTTTCTTTTTTTTTGTCTTCATTTACCATTTTCATACTCTTAACTTGGATCAACTCAATCTTTTTTATTGGTGCATTAATCGCTCTCCTATGAGCAAGACCAAATTGTCTCAAGCGACTCTCCCTCATATTTTTATCAATAGGTGCTACCTTTATCTTTAGCAAATTTCCTCATTTTGAATCCTATCTTTGAGCTTGCCAAAATGACCTAATCATATATATATATATATATATATTCTTAAAGAGTTTTTAATGAGGTAGTCAATACATTGGAGGATATTTTAGTTTGGTCAAGAGAGCGAAATATTTTGATATCAGTTAATGCTGTACTTATATGTTTATAAACATATTATTTAAAATCCACATGTTTTATAACAATTTTTTTGGTACTAACCAAAATGTCAATACCAGTTGAAACACCCAAAAAAAAAATCATCGGTAAAATTGATACATTCAAATATTTTATCTGATACATTTAGAGAAGTATCAATATCGGTTTAATGGTGTACATATTGTTGGTACAATTAATACCGGTGTGGTATTGACTACTTAAATTTTTAACACATCATCCAATTTTTAAATCCAAACCCCCCCCCCCCCCCCAAACAAAAAAAAAGAAAAAAGTATTGTTAGAATAATAATTTTATCTTTTTTGTCTCTTGTCTTATGAGTTTTTTTTTTTTTTTTTTTGTGAGAAGGATTGTCTTATGAGTTCCGGTTGTTAAGTTCAAATAGTGAATTTTTAATAAAAGCAATTTTCTCTTGTATCTATTAACTTTGAATCATTAATGGCTTTGAGAACTTTTATTTATTTATTTTAGAAGAGCATTGAAAACTTGATTTTTTTTTTTTGAGAAACATTGAAAACTTGATTAGGTTCAATGGAATTTGTTTTACTTGTTAATGTCTTATGAATAATAACTTTCACTCTTGGATGTCTAATATATGGAATTATATACATATTTTTAATTATTATTTGAGATTAAGCCTTTTGTTGTTAATGTTTGATTGGGACTCAAAATGTTAAAGCGAAGAAGGTAAATAGAACTTACGAAGAAAAAAAAAGAGAAGTTAAAAAGAAGATATTTAATGTTGTAAATGATGAAAGGAAAAGAGATATTTTTTATATATATACATAATAAAATAATGGTTTTCTTTTTCCTTTTTCTTTTTCTTTTTTGTTATTGTTATTGTATACATCTATAGGCAACTTTTGTGCGTACATTAAATTTTAAAAAAATGATATAGTTTTATTAAAAAAAATTCTATCACGTGAATTTCACTTAACTTAATTGATCAAGTTTATTTTCATCGAATAAGAAATCAGTCAGAGGTAGAAAAATCTAAAAAAAATTACATCGTGTGTGTATATACACACATATGTGTATATGTGTAAATAATGTCATGTACGTATTTGTTTGAAGGGTGAGGTTTGGGTACAGTGTTCAGTTACATTAGACCTATTGAGATAATGATATTTGTCCATTTTTGAACATATGTCACCATTTCAATAGGTTCAATGCATTGAATGCACTAGACCTAAGTCTCAACCTAGTTTAAAAAAAAATTTATTAATTTTTTTCTTAGAGTGAATTCCTTTTGATTGATGTATCAATTGACTTTGTCAGTGGATCACGTTAAACCATACAATGTCCTAAATTATGGGTTTTTTTTTTTTTTTTGGCTAATTTAAATTTCATGGGTTACATATCCTGTAACTATTGTCAAAATTATTATTTCATATGAATCTTCCGATTTGAAATAATCGATGGACAACACATTGAACTTTGGATTGGGATGGTATCCAATATATTAATGCACTAGACACATTAAAATAAAAACACATATTCAAAACCAGGCATATCAATATACTAGACACATTAGGATGGGAACATATATCTAATTTTAGATACATATTCATATTTTATAATCTCTATTGCATTAATACAAGGGACACAAACCGTGTCTTTTTTTTTTTTTTTGAAAGAGTTTTAACTTATGGCATCCGCTCCTAATGATAGCTCTTTCTCATTAGACCAAGACACCAATTAGTTTTTGGTGTAGACGGAGATTGAATCCCAGATCTCTTATACAACCATCAGAGACTTTACCAATTGAATTAACTGAAACCCACAAACCGTGTCTTTAAATTTTGATGTGTTGGTGATGTCCTCCGTGAAGCAAGCAGGCTGATCTCTGATAGGTCTTAATGGATTACAGGGAGTCTTCCTTTTTCCTTTTTCCTTTCTTTTTTTTTTTTTTTTTTTTTGATGAACAAAGAGTCTTCTTTTTTGTAAAAGTTGCACATAAGACTTGAGAGGTTTGAAGTTTGATATTTTGTCGATCTCCTTTACATGGAGATGGTCAGAGAGAGACTAATGTGAATCCGTGAACAAGTGCTTTGTAGTTGTAATTCAGTGACGTTGTCCTGCTTTTCCTTTTTTTCTTTTTCTTTTTTTGATGGGATGTTGTCCTTTTTTTTTGTAAGAAAAACATCAATTTGAATTCCCATTCTAAATAAAAAAGAGATTTAAAAAAAAAAAATTTATTATATCATCTTAAAAATTACTTTATTTATTATATCATATTATTTTACAATATATTTAAAATTTTAACTTTTATTTTAACGTACAATATATTAAAATAATATAAATTATACAATAAAATAATATAAAACTATCTCTCTTCTCTCTCTAATTACATCACTCATATATGTCTTAAGGAAAAAAATAATTTTTTATTATATAATCTTGCTACAATACCATTTTAGATATAGGATCATACTATAGATTGCTTATAAATTTTTTTAGAACTACAATCTTGAGTGTAGAAGTAGAAATTTTGCAACCAATCACAAAGCGCCACGTGCTATTTAGTAGGTCCCATTGACATTATTTAGAAACCAACAAAAATATTCTAAGGGCACATTTGGTAGACTATAATAGATACTGTAATGTAATAGATATTCCTATAGCATAACTATTCGGTTGTTTGGTTATGTTTTTATTACAATGAATAGTTATTCATTATGAATAGCTATTCTTCAAAATGAGAAATAAATATTCCTTATCAAAAGTACTGAATATCTATTCATTCACCTTATGTAATAACTTTTTAAAATTTTTTTCCTAAAAAGCCATTAGTTGCCACATCTTCAAAAAGAAAAAAATAAATAAATTTTCCTTATTGTTAATTATTAGCTCTATTTTGAACACCTTAAAATATGTGTATTTTACGAAATTTGGCTTAAAAATGATTTAATTACACATTCTTTTTATACTTTACTAAATTGTGGATGTATATTTAGGATTCTATTTCTAAATGGTCACCAAACTAATGAATAGTAATATTTATTACATTCCAACTTAATGTATTCCTTATAATACTTATTCCTATTTCCATGTAATAACCATTACAGTGTACCAAACATGCCCTAAGTATTACCAAATAAAAAATTGCAAAGGATACTTAAGGGTCAATCACACATCGACATGTGTTGATATTTTAATTTTAAATGACATAAACAATCAAATTAAATTTCGCCATGTGTTATTTTAAATTAGAACATTTTAACTTATCAAATAATGTCATGTGTCCCTTGGAGAACAAGACATAAAGTTCCTCCATTTAAATTATGACATGTGTCATTGCTCATAGTCAATCATGTGTGATCACACCTCTCCAAGACTCCTATAAATAGAGACACTTCTCAGTCTTATGTGAGGGATTTAGAAACATTCAGAAGCCTTTAAACTCTATCGGAATCAAGCTCTAAAGCCTCCAAGAACATAAAGAACTTCAACCTTCAAATACAAAGAACATTAGAAGCAAAAGCATTCGAGTCATCCTTCTAGATCTCAAAACTCATTGGCATCAAGCTCAAAAGACTCCAAAAACACCGAGAGACTACAAATTAGTTAAACTTTGCAGATCCAAGCCTCCAAAGCCCTAAAGAACTTTCACTACAAATCTTCAAAGACAATGAACATTCGAAGAATATTCATCCAAATCATTCTTCCAAGTCTCAAAGTTCTACTAGAATTAAGCTTTAAAGCCTTTAGAAACTTCAAGGACTTTGATCCATCAAAACTTCATCGGATTCAAGCTCTAAAGCCTTGAAGAACTTCAACCACAAATCTTCAAATATCAATAAAATTCGAAGAACCCAAGAAGAACACGAAAAATGCTAAGAACAAGAAATCTCTAACAAGCACATAGCTAGAGATTCATCGCAATTTCATTCCAAAGATCTTTCAATCCACTTTCCAATCCAAGTGGAAGACATCTTGTGTTTGAGTCAAGACTACATCGATGGAATACTTGAATTGAAAAATTTTCTAAGGAGATCGAATCAGAGGATTATTCTATTGTATTAGAATCTAAACATAGAGAATTGTACCTACAAATTCATCAATACAAATTTACATTTGTGAAACATATTCAATTGTTGATTTTCAAACTTGAGATTTTGTGTTTACAAATTTGGCACGCTCAATGGGACCTCTCTACTGCTCATCTTGTTCTCCTTTGAAAAAAGAAAACTTCATCACCTTGCTATCAGCTTCAACGGCCTCTAGCAAGAACATTCAAGCTTCATCAATTACGAGTTCAACCAGACTCGATGTTTCTATCATCGACAACTATTCTGGTACAATTGCTCGTGGCAAACCTAAGGCTCTTAATCAACTTCAATTTCAATCGATTGAAGAAACCAAGTCCAGATAGTCATCTCCTTGGATTTTCTTGCAAGTCAGAAGATTTTCAACAAAGAGCTATCCAACTTGGAGCTCCTCAAGTGTGGGGGCAAACCCCCTTTTTCCTTTACAAGAAGTTGTTCACATGATTCCTCATATGTCGTAGGAAAGCCAAAAGATGAGCTTCCCTTTGTTCACATGGACTTACTTTCCCCTAAATCATCCTTTGAAGTCGTGTCAATCATGATGATTAACAGCTTTACTATAGAGGAAAAGATTATTGAAATGGAGCAAAATATCATCCTTCTCATGAAAGCACTCGAAGATAGGGACCTTCAAATTGCAACTTTAATGAACAAGCTAGAAGTAAAAGCACCAATGGTCTTCTCTTATGTTGTTACCAATTGTAAAAGACTCTAGCGAATCAAGCTTAGAGCTTACTAACCAAGCAGTGGACAGATGAGCCCGTTGTAAGTTATATTAACCTATGGTGCTCTTTAAGTTTCGATTGCACAAATAGGATTTCTGAAATATCTGCTGTGGCGATGTGCTTTCAAGGTATGCATTGGGGACTTCTCTACATCCTTCAAGAGATAAAACCTTGAACATTCGAAGAACTAGCAACTCGTGCACATGACATGGTGTTAAGTATCTCTAATCATGGCAACATGAATTCTCTTGCACTTGAGGAGAGGAAAGACAAAAAAGAAGTGAAGAAGAATGACACCTTCAAAGATTTTGTGGCTGTTAACACTACCTTAGTTAAGATTTCAAAAGGAGGTAACGAAAGAAAAGGACAATAGACTTGATAGGTGGCAAAAGAATGACTTGCGTCGTTCAACTTTTAAGGAAAGAGAGTAGAAATTTTATCCATTTCCAGATGAGGATGTGCCAAACATGATCGAATTACCAGAATGCAAGCAACCAGAAGAGATGGAGAAAGTTGATAACCCTAACTATTGCAAATATCATTGCATCATATGCCACCCAGTCCAAAAGTGCTTTGTGCTTATAGAAATCATCATGAAGCTTACCAAAGAAAAGAAGATTGATCTAGACTATGATGAGGTAACTGAAGCAAACCATACAACTATTGCATGTGGGTCACCGAACGATGTATTGCCAACTCTAAAGCAAGGAGCACTTCCCCCAAATTTAGTTGCTCAATAATTAAGAGGACCAGAAAACTGGCCTCATATGCAATCAAAGAAGGAATACAAGAAGCTTGGAACCACAAAGGTCAAGGTGCAATATGATCATTCGTTGCCTCAAAAGTTCAAGAATCATGTCACTCTACTAGACTTATTCCCACAAAGGCTCCTTCAAAACTATCCGATGGAAACCGTTCATATGGTCTCCTGTTATGAAATCCATAATAAGGAACACAATTCAAAGCCAAGTCCCAAGCATATCACTCCACTTAGATACATGCCTAAAAAGCCAGTGCAAAAGGCCGGCCAGAAGACATAACACAATGAAAGCTACAAATGGCTTGAATCAAGAAGGTGCAAAATTTCTAGCATGAATTTCAGTGTTTAATCGCATTAAGGCTTCAAACTTCCCACCATCATGAATTTCAGCATTCAAAAGGTTAAGTATTGCTCACCCAACACAAAACCAAAATGATCTTGTACATAGGTCAACCTTCGATTGATTAAGGACTACGAAAGCATCTATCATCGGTTATTCTCAAGATCAAATAAAGGTTAAGGACCAAGGAGAGGAAAGTATTGTCAGCAAGATTCTCAGTCGCATCCCCTCACGCATTAAGTGTAAGTTTTTTCTTGTCGTTACCACAGAAGGTTCACTCAAAGTTAAAAGGCGAACAATCATATACAATACTCAGTCACATGTTCAAGATTAGCGAGAAATTGAGGAGGCTCCACCAACATTGCAAGATATAGGGCTGTACGGACCCCTTTGGTACCGATCTGTTTGTGTGATTTGGGCCTTGGTCCAATGATGGGACCCAAAGGCCTAACAACTGGTGTCCCCATGAGTTCAAACCCAAATCCATCTACGAACAGGCCTGATCCAAACGCCATCCGAGGACCCAAACCTTGTGCCGAGCATAAATATGACTGCTAGAGTGGTCATCCTGTTCGTTTTGCCAAACGTTGCTACATTTGTTCGGATACATGGCTATACGATTGGCCATTGGTAACTTAGGAGTAACGCTGCCATACACATTTGCTATAGTGGGGATCATTCCCAAGGCCACTCCCACCTAAACCCCTACTAACCCCTCACGAGATTGGACCTCTCAATCCAATAAACGCTGGGGGTAATCATGATCACCCCACTAGTAACCTATTATAAATAAAAGAATCAAAGGAGAGATGGGGGTGGGAAGAAAAGGGGGAGGAGAAAAAGAGATAGAGGAGAGAGGAATGGCACATAAAGTGAGCAAAGGGGTGTTCTGAACAAAGGGGAAAAGTAATCTCATTGAGTCTCCTAACTGCGAACAACCCAAAGTAGGAATCCCTAACCCACCATACAAATAGGTTGTGAGTCGAAGTGGGGTGAAGCTTCCTGAAGCCTCATCTTGACCCTGCACAATTACAATAGCCCCTCACTTGATTCATGCCCGGTTGTTCGGGCGTGGATCAAGGGAACTGGTAGAAAGGAAAAATCCCCTGCCCGAGAGACTGAAAGGGCGCGCTTTCTGGATGGGACTAGACACTTAATGAATGCATTTCTCAAAAGGCGCGCTGCGCTTGGCCTTCTGACTTCAGCAGCCATATTCGCGTTCCGGTTCGTGAACCGAGGCGAAAGTACGTTTCACGCCCTTGGTATCCGTAAGGTTTTATTCTGTTTATGCCTCATTATTGCGAATCATTCCTCATTAATACCCCATCAACCGTCACGCACCTCCAGCCCGCGCCAATAAAAGGCTCACTCCAACCCACATTCTTACTTTTCACATCCTCAGTTTCTGAAATTTCTCTCTGCTGAGCACCCTTCGCGCTAGTTGCCTATCAATCCCCAGAATCAACTTCCTCTTTAGTGCTAAAAGTAAGTCCCTTTCCCTTTTCCTCTGCTTCAATTTATTTCTTTCCAGTTCCCTTTGATTCTTTAGGATTTGGGATGGATTTCCCTCACCGTTTAAAATCTAGAGCCTCTTTAGTTACCTTTAGGCGCGATTACCACATTCCCGATGATGTGGACGTGATGTACTGCCATGAAAGTAACATCGCTCTCCACAAAGGGTCAAACACCGCCTTCTTCCCGTTGATGTCAATATTGGAGGGCGGGGTTAGGTTCCCCATCGATCCCTTTCTACTTAGCACCCTTAGGTACTACGGGTTATGCCCCGATTAACTCCCCCCAAATTTTTACCAGGTTGTGAGTTGCGTTAGCAGGTTAAATCATACGTTCGGTCTGCAATTGAACCATCATAACATAAACCACACGTACAGTTTTTGTGGGAAGAAGAAAACTAACTATTATTTAAAAGTCAGAGACATGAGAGTACGGTTGATCTCCTGTCTGCCGGACTCTAACAGAAATTCAGCCGGGGAGTTTGTCCAGGTTCGTGGCAACTGGTTTACCAGGGATATTCCCCCTCCTCTGTCGCGGCGTGAAGTGGGTGGGTGTTATCGTTTAAACCTATTTCCCACTGCCTTTTTGCCACTGTGTTTCTGTCTTTCACGCTAACCTGTTTCGCTTGTGTTGCAGATGGCTCGGTGTTTACCCAAGACATCCGGACGGTCCATGTACGAGATCTGAACTTCGTTCTTCGATCCGAAATTTTTGTTCACCACGACGGTCAGCTCCGGGCTTCTCATCTCATCCTCAGCGTAAAGCCCGTTTACACCACTTGGCAACCTTTTGGTCAAGCCCTCCTAGTCGACAGCCCCCTTCTCTCCTACATAGACGTTCGCCACACAAACTTTCTCCCAGCCAACTTTACAGTCGGCGAGGCTCGCGACATTGGCCGGCAATATACCTACTCGGATGAGCTTGCCCCTATAAGGGACGAGTCTGCCGAAGTAGTATCTCGTCGTCTCAGAGAGCTTGCCCATGTAGCCTTTCAGCGTGAGGCCCCAGCAGAACCAGCCGAGCACGTCGATCAAGAGCCGCCCGCACAGGAAACCGACCAAGCAGCGGCGGAGTCAAGCAGTTCATCCCAAGCCCGCCCTGGTGGTGGAGAGATGGTTACTCGCAGAACTCTTTCGGTCAGTTATTTCCTACCAGATGCTCGGCAACCCGTGCAACAGCAACCTCCCAGGGGCAAGTCTAAACTAGACCCGCTCATCCTCCTCCTTCTCCCCCCGTGCGGCCCCACAAAAGGCAAAAGGTAACGCAGCAGTCTTCTACCAGTCCAGCAGGCGTCCAAGTCCGAACCCCCCTCGCCCCGTCCAGGGGCGTCACTATACAGGAGCCCCCAGGGCAAGTCGGGCCGAATGGCATCGTCTTCCCGGTTCGTCCCGGAATGGTAGCCCACCTATGAAT
This sequence comes from Quercus glauca, assembly GCA_023736055.1. NCBI lineage: Eukaryota > Viridiplantae > Streptophyta > Magnoliopsida > Fagales > Fagaceae > Quercus > Quercus glauca. Next base: position 20,372,684 of record CM043315.1, read on the forward strand.
TGGACGGCAAGCCCCTCCCCGCAGATGCCAGTATACGAGCGTGGGAGAAGGGGGAAGGAGGCCGTGTTGCCCAGTGCCTAGCGCATGGTCTCCTTCTGCCTGAGGATGTGAGCACCTTCTCGGATACGCCCGACGATTATATGGGGAAAAGGCTTCAGTGGCACACCATTGCGGTAACTTGCACTCTTATTTTTATCTTCTCTTACTATTGCCGAGCTTTTGTCATCGTGCTAACCAAAATTGCTTCATTAGGCTGCCCAGCTAGCTCACATCTTGAATGAACGGGTGAAGGATCTCGCCTAGGATGTTGACCGGGAGAAAACCGAGAGGGAAGCAGCCGTGAAATTGGCAAAGGACAAAGCCAAGGCTGCTGATGCCACCGAAAAGAAGGTAGCTGCTGCTGATAAATCCAAGGCGACGGAGGAGAGGTCGACAAGCTTGGAGGCAAAGCTGAACGAAATGGAGCTGAGGTTAGCCGAGGAAGTGAACCGGAATACCGCTCTTACCGAGGAAACAGCTGACCTCAGGGCCGCCCTGGAGGCTGCTGAGGAAAAATGGTATGACGAAGGGTTTGCCGATGCTGAGAAGGCAGTGGAGCCAGTTGTCAAAGAAGCTCGGCGGTTATCCTTTCATGATGGCTGGCTTGCTGCTCTGCAGGTCCTAGGGGTGCCTGACGACTCTCCTTTGAGGGACCCCAGCAAGATTCCCTTCTCGGACGCCTCTCCGGCTACGCAAGACCTTCAAGGACCTGGTGATGAGGAGGAGACGGACAGTCTGAGGGAACTAGTGGAGCAAATAGATGCCCATGTGGAGATGGTTGGGACCGAGGCTATCAGCAACCTTATTACCGAAGACCTGTCTGTCGAAAATATGGAGTTTCAAAACCTTGCTTCTAAGAGCCAACAACTGAAGGTGCGGGCAGGAGACCAGACCGTGGACCTCATTGAATGAAAGCCATCTCTAGATCACTTAGCTTGTTTTAATTTCACAAATGTTTTACTTATACCACCGGGTTGTGGTGGTTGAACTATAATTTTATTTTCCTTTTTTGGTTTGCTCATTATGTCACCAGGTTTTGGTGACCGAATAATTGGTTTATTTTCAGTGCTTAGTTCAATTTGAGTATTTTATTGCCCTGTTTCTTATTATCTTTATTGTCGTTACATACATATATTCTTCTTGGTGATTGAGATAGAGTCGAGCAGGAGGTTTTTATACCTGCTCGGTGTAAGAGATATAGCCGATCATAAGGTTTCTGCATGTTTGATTATCCTTCCGTCTGTCCTTAGATCAGTCCTTAGGGTTCCTATCTGCTCAGTGGTGGGAATCGAACTGAGGTGCGGATTTCTGTCTATAGATTCTTTAAGGTTTTTACCTGCTCGGCGATGGGAATCGAACCGAATGGCAGGTTTCTGTCCTTAGAGAAATTTTCAAGGTTTCCACCTGCTCGGTGAAGGGAATCAAACCGAGGTGTAGGTTTCCATCCTTGGAGACATATTTAAGGTTTCTACCTACTCGGTGATGGGAATAGAACCGAGGTGTAGGTATCCGTCCTTAGATTCATCAAGGTTTTCACCTGCTCGGTGATGGGAATCGAACCGAGGGACATGTTACTGTCCTTAGGAAAATTTTCAAAGTTTCCACCTGCTCGGTGAAGGGAATCGAACTGAGGTGTAGGTTTCCGTCCTTGGATTCATTAAGGTTTTCACCTGCTCGGTGATGGGAATCGAACCGAGGGGCAGGTTTCTGTCCTCAGAGAAATTTTCAAGGTTTCCACCTGCTCGATGAAGGGAATCGAACCGAGGTGTAGGTTTCCATCCTTGGAGACATATTTAAGGTTTCTACCTGCTCGGTGATGGGAATCGAACTGAGGTTTAGGTATCCGTCCTTAGATTCATCAAGGTTTTCACCTGCTCGGTGATAGGAATCAAACCGAGGGGTAGGTTTCTGTCCTTAGGGAAATTTTCAAGGTTTCCACATGTTCGGTGAAGGGAATCGAACCGAGGTGTAGGTTTCCGTCCTTGGATTCATTAAGGTTTTCACCTGTTCAGTGATGGGAATCGAACCGAGGTGCAGGTTTCTGTCCTTAGAGAAATTTTCAAGGTTTCCACCTGCTCGGTGAAAGGAATCGAACCGAGGTGTAGGTTTCCGTCCTTGGATTCATTAAGGTTTTCACCTGCTCGGTGATGGGAATCGAACCGAGGTGCAGGTTTCTGTCCTTAGAGAAATTTTCAAGGTTTCCACCTGCTCAGTGAAGGGAATCGAACCAAGGTGTAGGTTTCCGTCCTTGGATTCATTAAGGTTTTCACCTGCTCGGTGATGGGAATCGAATCGAGGTGCAGGTTTCTGTCCTTGGAGAAATTTTCAAGGTTTCCACCTGCTCGATGAAGGGAATCAAACTGAGGTGTAGGTTTCCGTCCTTGGATTCATTAAGGTTTTCACCTGCTCGGTGATGGGAATCGAACCGAGATGCAGGTTTCAAACTCAACATTTCTGTACAAATAAACATTTAGTATTAGTAAACACATATGGGGTACTGCACAATATGTATTAGGCGTACGGCTGATTAATGGTAGAACTTTTTCAAATTATGAACATTCCACGGCCGAGGCAACGGCCTCTCATCCAGTTCTTCTAAGTAATACGCCCCTGCCCCGGCAACTGCGGTAACCCTGTACGGCCCCTCCCACATCTGTGCCAACTTGCCGGTGTGTGTGTTTCGCATATGCCTTACTGCCCGTCTTAGAACCAAATCCCCGGCGTCAAACCTTCTTGTTCTCACGCCCCGGTCATACCTTCTGGCCAGTTTCTGTTGATACTCGGCGAGTCGTATAGTTGCAGCTTCTCGGCATTCCTCCAACTTGTCTAGACGCTCTGCTAACATCTCGTTATTTATGCTGGGGTCGAAACCAGCGACTCAAGCGCTACATATATTCAACTCAGCTGGTATAACTGCTTCGGCCCCGTAGGTGAGAGAGAAAGGGGTTTCTCTTGTGGATCTCCTCGGTGTTGTTCGGTACGCCCATAACACGTTAGAAAGCTCTTCGGCCCAGTTCCCCTTTGCACCTTCCAATCTTCTCCTTAGCCTGTTTACAATTACCTTGTTGACAGCTTTAGCTTGGCCGTTGCTCTAGGGGTATGCTGGAGTGGAGTACTTGTTTTTAATGCCGAGGTCTGCACAGAACTCCCGGAAGGCCCTACTATCGAATTGCAGCCCATTGTCTGATATCAGAGAGTTTGGCACTCTGAATCTAGTGACAATGTTCTTCCACATGAACTTCTTCACATCTACGTCCTGGATATTTGCCAGGGCTTCGGCCTCCGCCCACTTTGTAAAATAATCAACAGCTACAAGGACAAACTTTCGGTTGCCCGTTGCCCAGGGGAATGGCCTGAGTATGTCTAGCCCCCACTCTGCGAATGGCCAGGGGCTGCTAACCGGGTTAAGATAGCCCGCCGGCTGGTGTATCAGGGGAGCGTGTTTCTGGCACCGTTCGCATCTACGAGCATACTCGGCGGCGTCTTTCTGCATTTGTGGCCACCAGAACCCCTGAGTCATTGCCCGATGTGCCAGTGATCGCCCTCCTACATGGCTGCCACACACCCCTTCGTGTAGCTCGGCTAAGAGTTCACCCACCTTGTCCGGATGCAGGCATAAAAGGTACAGTCCACCAAAAGACCTTCGATACAGTTTTCGGTCTTTTGACAACTAGTACCAAGGGACGATTCTGCGGATCTTACTCCATTCCTTTTCATTGGGCGGTAGTCGGTCGTCAGCCAGAAACTCAATAATTGGATCCATCCAGCTAGACTTCTGCGTCGCAATTGCTGCAATTGCTGCAACTGCCGGACTATCAGCTATCTTGATACTCGGTTCCGGGACTAACTCCACTCTAATTAGCCGAGGTATAGCCTCTGACACTGATGATGCCAGTGTGGCGAGGGAGTAGGCATGCCTGTTATGTGTCCGAGCTACCTGGACTACCTTTGCCGTTTCAAGTCCGGTCATAATTTGTTTCACACGCCCCAAGTATGCCTTCATCCAAGAATCTCGGGACTCAAAACTGCCCTGCACCTGATTGACCACCAGATGCGAATCTGAATAAACTTCAACATCCCGTGCTCCCAGGCTCGAGGCTATGCTTAACTCGGCAATCAAAGCTTCGTACTCCACCTCGTTGTTGGAGGCCTTGAAACCTAATCTAAAAGAGTGTTCCAACTGTATCCCCTCAGGGCCAATTGCGACAATCCCCGCACCGGCCCCCGCGAAGCTGGAAGCACCGTCTACATACACTTTCCATGGACGGGAGTTCAACTGACAGACTATCTGGCCTGAGGCCCTGGGTGAAAACTCAGCTACAAAATCAGCTAATACCTGCCCTTTTATAGCTGTTCTCGGCTTATACCGTACATCAAAGGCTCCAAGCCTGGTGCCCCATTTGGCTATTCGCCCCGTGAAATCAGATCTTCTTAGCAGTGACTGCAAAGGATACTCGGTCAATACGTACACGGTATGAGCTTGGAAATATTGAGGCAACTTCCTCATGGCGTGTACTCGGGCCAGAACCAACTTCTCCAATGGCAGGTACCTAGTTTCTGCGTCAACCAGTGTCTTGCTAATGTAATACACGGGCTGCTGCGCCCCACGATCGCTCAACAGTACGGCGCTCACGGCGTGATCGGTCACCGAGAGGTACATATACAGGTTTTCACTGGGTTCCGGGGCAGTCAACATTGGTGCATGCATCAAGTATTCCTTCAGACCTTGAAAAGCTTTTTCACGTTCGTTGTCCCACTGAAATCCCTTCCATTTCTTCAAGAGTTGATAGAACGGTCGGCAGCGCTCCGAGAACCTCGAAATGAACCGATTAAGAGCGGCCAACATTCCGGTCAACACCTGCACTTCCTTAGGGTTGCTCGAGGATTTGAGACGTCTCACGGCCTCGATCTGGTCGGGATTAACCTCTATTCCCCAGCTAGAGATTAAATACCTCAAAAACTTTCCAGCCCCTACGCCAAAGGCACACTTTTCCGCGTTAAGGCGTAGCCTGTGCTGCCGTAATAGCTCGAACGCTCCCCGAAGATCTTCTACGTGCCGGGCTTGCTGTTTGCTTTTTATTACCAGGTCGTCAATATATACTTCAACTGTCCGCCCAATTTTGTCGCAGAACATCCTTGTCATCATTCACTGATACGTTGCCCTAGCATTTTTCAGGCCAAACGGCATCACAGTATAGTGGTAATTGGCATCAGGGGATATGAATGCGATCTTCTCCTGATCCTCGGCAGCCAGGGCGATCTGATGATACCCTTGGAAGGCGTCCAGGAAGCTCATCCTTGGGTGCCCGTAGGTGGCGTCTACCAACTGATCAATCTTGGGTATAGGGAAAGGATCTTTTGGGCATGCCCGGTTCAAATCCGTGAAGTCCACACAAACCCTCCATTTACCACTCTTCTTCTTCACCACTACGATGTTCGCTAGCCACTCTGGGAAGAAGATCTCCTTTACTGCCCCTGCCTCCTTCAGCCTCTGAATCTCAGACCTAACGGCCTCAACGTGTTCCTTGGCTGCTCTTCTCGGTCTCTGCTTCTTAGGAGGGAAGGACGGATCTACGTTGAGCCTGTGGACGATGAACTCGGGGTCCACCCCGGGCACTTCATATGGGCTCCATGCGAACACGTCCAGGTTCTGGATAAGAAACAACAACACTTCCACCCTCTCCTGGGTCGTCAGGCCAGCCCCTATCTTCAAGTATTTGCTAGTATCCGGTAGTATTCTAACTTTTATTAACTCCTCAGCACATGTAGCCCCCAAATCCTCTCGGGGTTCCGGTAATTGCTATAATGGCGCTCCCTCGGCCTTTTTATTCTGTTCGGCCTACTTTCCTTCCCAATTTACTGCTGCGACAAGGCATTGCCTGGCCATTCGTTGGCACCCCTGCACTACTGCGATACCATGCTCAGTAGGAAACTTGACCTTTACGTGCAAGGTGGATGGGACAGCCCTCATGGCATGGATCCACAGCCTCCCAAGGATCGCCGTATAGGGTGAGAAGGAGTTCACCACTATGAAAACGACGCTTACCTCTTTTCCTTCCACGGCCACCGGTAGGGAAATCCGCCCCTCCGGAATCACCACTCTTCCATCGATCGAGACCAGTGGCATGTTATACTTCGTCAAATCCTGATTCTTCAACCTAAGTCCGTTGAACAAGTCCGGATACATCACGTCAGCTCCACTACCCTGGTCTATCATCACTCTCTTTACCAAGAAACCGTTTATCCGAGCAGTAATTACTAACGCGTCCTCATGTGGTTGTATCGTTCCCTCTAAATCGTCTTCTCCGAAGGCAAGAGCTTCCCTGACGCATTTTGTTTTTTTCTTTACTGGCTCCTCGTCCGGTGATCCTTTCACGGGCGCGACCGCTAACACCCCCCTTTTTGTCGTGGCCTCATTCTTCGGCGGCAAAAGGATCATCTCAATTATCCCAAGCGGTGGTGGGAGATGGTTTCCCCTCGGCTGACCATCTTGGCCGATTCCTTGGTCACCGGGGTTCACTACGAATTCCTTCAGGTGCCCTGCCCTTCCCTAATTAGCTACCCCAAATGATCTTTCAGGACCCGGCATTGCTCGGTGGTATGCCCTTTGTCCTTATGGTAGGTGCAGTACAAGTTCTGATTTTGCCAAGATGGATCGCCTCCCATCTTACTCGGCCATCTGAAGTACGGCTCATTCTTGATTCGTTCTATGATTCGGTGCACTAGTTCCTTGAACGTCGCATTCACCTCCCCCATTTGCCAAACTTGTTCTTGCGCCCTCAAATCCTTCCGAGGCCTTGGCTGGAAACCGCCCTGCTGGGGACGGCTTATTACCGGGGCCTTACCCTTGCTCTGCAACCGATCATCGTCCAAGCGCTTATATTCTTCGATATGTCTCATGAGCTGCCTCATGTCTCCAGGCGGCTTCTTCGTAAGTGATTCCCGTAGCTCGGAATCCTCTGGCAGCCCCATCTTAAATGTGCTTGCCGCGATCTTCTCATTACCCCCACCTATCTCATTATAAAGCTCCCAGTACCGGTTGGCATAGCTACGAAGGGTCTTTCTTGCCCCTATCTTCATTGATAGCAAAGCGTCGACCGGTTGTGGCACTCGGCTGCAAGTTACGAACTGGACACCGAACTCCTGGATTAGTTCGGCGAAGGTGTGTATGGATCTCTTCCGCAGCTCGTTAAACCATCTCAAAGCAGTTGGGCCGAGACTGGAGGGAAACACCTCATTTTGAGAATGCAGGGACATCATGTGGTTGTAATGGCTGACGTGCTCAACCGGGTCTGCTTTCCCATCATAAATGTTGAACGGGGGGCGCGGGAACTTGTTTGGCATTTGGGCGTGCTCGATATCGTCCGAAAAGGGGGACCGAGCTACTCTTCGTAAGGTGCGGCTCATTGCGTCCATGGCGGCGTTGCGCGGTCGACGCTCCTCGGGCGAGTCAGATCCCCGATCTATGTGCCCCTGCGACCGCGAGCTTTCTTGGCGACGATAAGACCCCCGTGAATGCGATCTATCTCGGCGGTGGTGTGACCCTTGCGAACGTGAACGTTCCCTCCTCCTATGGGACCCAGACTGGTTGGACCCCGTCTCCTGGCGATTTCCCCTAGCACCGGTCCTCCTATCCTGGTTTTCCCTTTCCCTCCTTTGTCGTCCGTCATCTGCTTGTAATTCGAAATATCTCACAAGCCTTCGCAACCGCTCGAGTTCTTCATCCCTTTCATTGAGTTGCCTGTGCCCCAAGGCGGTCGATACTATCCGCTGCGTCTGGTATGACCCTTCCCCAAGACCGGACAACTCCTCTTATTCACGGTCCCTATCTTCACGTCCCTTTTGTCTTCTTTCTCGCCAAGAAGATCCCCTGGAAGACCCCACCGAACCACTTCCGGCCATGGTCCCATACGCAAGTCTCGGTCGAACTACGGCTTTGTAGGCGGTTCCCATAGACGGCGCCAATTGTGCAGGGTCAAGATGAGGCTTCAGGAAGCTTTACCCCACTTCGACCCACAACCTATTTGTATGGTGGGTTAGGGATTCCTACTTTGGGTTGTTCGCAGCTAGGAGACTCAATGAGATCACTTTCCCCTTTGTTCAGAACACCCCTTTGCTCACTTTATGTGCCATTCCTCTCTCCTCTATCTCTTTTTCTCCTCCCCCTTTTCTTCCCACCCCCATCTCTCCTTTGATTCTCTTATTTATAATAGGTTACTAGTGGGGTGATCATGATTTCCCCCAGCATTTATTGGATTGAGAGGTCCAATCTCGTGAGGGGTTAGTGGGGGTTTAGGTGGGAGTGGCCTTGGGAATGATCCCCACTATAGCAAATGTGTACGGCAGCGTTACTTCCAAGTTACCAACGGCCAATCGTATAGTCGTGTATCCAAACAGATGTAGCAACGTTTGGCAAAACGAACCGGATGACCACCCTAGCGGTCATATTTATGCTTGGCACAAGGTTTGGGTCCTCGAATGGCGTTTGGATCAGGCCCGTTCGTAGATGGATTTGGGTTTGAACTCATGGGGACACCAGTTGTTAGGCCTTTGGGTCCCAACGTTGGACCAAGGCCCAAATCACACAAACAGATCAGTACCAAAGGGGTCCGTACAGGGGCAAACTACATTTGATGAAGTACAAGAAGTCTACAAGATAATCGACGATGATGATACAAGGATCAATCCTATTGATGAGAGGATCCTTAAGCACTCCTACACATGAAATTCAAGATTGCTCCTTGGTAAGAGCTTAAACTACCCACCTTGGCACTTCAAAGGTGCATGATATCTTCCCTTTACCTTTGAATGTGTTCACCACACACTCACACACGCAACTCGTTAGGTTGAAAACTTTGAAAAGAAAGGCAACTTTAGCAAAAGTTAGAGCATAAAAAATACCAAAAAAAAAAAAAAAAAACTCATTAGGTTGAAAACCTTGAAAAAGGCAACCTAACCAAAAGTTGGAGCCCAAAAAAAAAAAAAAAAAAAAAAAAAAAGCTCGTTAGGTTGAAAATCTTGAAAATGACAACCTAAGCAAAAGTTAGAGCAAAAACACAAAAAAAACAAAAAAAAAAAAAAAATCCCCTTTTCTATTGAACTACGTGATAACTTGATCTCTCTCTCTCTCTCACGGGTACATAAGCAACTTAGTATCACATGTTAAGTTCGGTCACATGTAAAATAAAAAATAAAACAAAAAAACCCACTTTGCTTGAAGGATTCCACCATTGACTGTCAATATGCTTTCAAAAGCTCTTTGATTGGAAGGGTGAAGCTTACGACCACACCACCTCTCCTTTGAGTTGTGTCAACTTGCATTGCTTCTCTTCTAAGTTGTGTCGCCTCGCATCCCTGAAGTCTTCACAGCTTTGCCTCTCTTTTGGGTTGCATCACATTGCATCTTTAAAGTCTACGCCACATCACACTTGGATTGCATAGCCTCTCTTCTAAGTCGTATCGTATCACCTCACATCTTTAGAGCTTGGATTGCATCACTACTTGTCTAAGTTGTATCGCCTCGCATCTCTAAAGTCTTGATGGCATCGCTCATCTTCAAAGTTTGGGACGTCTTCTGACATCTTTAAATTCTTCATCAAGTCATCTCTCAGCTTCAAAGTCATGTTGGCATCTCCTTGCGCCTTCGAAGTTTGGGACATGCCACTTTGTATCTCTGAAGGAGCCTTGATGACGAAGCAAACATTCAAGAAGATAGTTTTCATCATTGAGCATGGGAAGATCACCACTCTGCTACCCAAGGGGGCACTCAAGAAGATATTTTTCATCCTTGAGCATGAGAAGATCACCACCCTGCTACGGTGCTACCCAAGGGAGCATTCAAGAAGATAGTTTTCATCCTTGAGCATGGGAAGATCACCACCCTGCTACCGGGGGTATCAAAATAATTTGTCCACTTGAGCATGGGAAGCTCACCACCCTCCTACCCAAGCGGACCTTCAAGATGATAGTTCTCATCCTGGAGAAAGAAGACCTTATCGAGACAAGTTGCAAGGAGAATTGCCAAAGAGCCGAAGAAACAATTGTCAAAAACAAGAAAGAGCATGAAGTTCCAATGAATCAGAGAAAGAGAAGAAAACCGTGAAAGAAAAACAAGCTGAAGAAAAAAAAAAAAAAACAATAACAACAGTGGCCTCTTGAAAAGAAAAGAAGCACAGAAGCTGTAAATTCATTAAAGGAAAAGACAAAACCAAAGAAATAAATAAATCAAGAAAAAAGAGAAAGAAGTTCTGTAGCTGCGGCAAGGTGAAAGCGTGAATCATGTCTCTCTTTCTTTTTTTTCTTTTTTTTTTTTCTGTTACTAACGTGTATTGGCCACCCTTTTTTTTTTTTCCTTCTCTTTTTTCTTTCTCTGGTACTATCGTGTTGGTTTTTTTTTTTTTTTTTTTTTTCTTGCTTGCTTTTGTCTGGACATGTTGCCTTCTTTTCTTCTTCTTTTTTTCTTTGATTTTTTACCTGGACGCGTAGCTTTCTTCTTCTTCTTCTGTTTTTTCTTTGATTTTTCACCTGGACGTGTAGCTTTCTTCTTCTTCTTTTTTGTATGTTTATATTCTCATTAATTTTGGTAGGTTTTTGTTTTTGTTCTTTTTTTTTTTTTTTTTTGGAAAACAGTTTTGGGTTAATTTCTTATGTTTTTTTTTTTTTTTACTAAAGTGTCCATCTATACTCCATTTTTAAATATAATGTGTTACTTTTTGTTTTATTTAATAGAGACATGATGATAAATTTATACAACATTTTCAACCAAACAAAAAAGTTTTTCATCTCTCCACTTTTCCACCCTCTCAACTAAACACAAATGAAGGAAACTAAAATCTTTTCTATCCTCTCACTTTTTTATCCTCTCTCCATTTTTTATCCTTTTACTTTTTCATCCTCCTAACCAAACGGACTCTAAGAGCATTCACATCAGTATGTGTATTTTATACATCCATGTTTATACTAAAAACTTACTTTTTCTATTTTACACCTTCACTTTTACAAAACACCCACATCAATTCATCTATTTTATAAGATATTTCAATAAAATATTCATTATACTCCATTTTTTTATTATTTCTCTCCAACTACCTCTCTTTAATACGCGCTCTCTCTCTCTCTTTCTACCCATTTTTTCTGATTTCTTGCTCTCTCTCTCTCTCTCTAAACCCATCTCTCTGGCCTTCCTCTTCCAAATCACAAAACCCATCCGCATCCGATCCACCACCAAATCTCAGCCGATCTCCAAGCTCCGATCCACCACGCTAAAACCGATCTCTGAGCACCGCTCTGATCCACACTCCGATCCAATCTCCCAGTTGATCTACGCCACCAAACGCCACAGCTCCGAACCACCGCTCCGATCCAAGCTCCCACACGCTCCAATCCACAGCTCCCACGAGCTCCGATCCACAGCTCCGAACCACAGCTCCGAACCATTGCTCCGAGCACGCTCCAATCCACAGCTCCGATCCACAGCTCCAAACCATCGCTCCGACCACGCTCCGATCTACAGCTCCGAACCATCGCTCCGACCACGCTCCGATCTACAGCTCCGAACCATCGCTTCGACCATGCTCCGATCCACAGCTCCCACTAGCTCCGATCCACAGCTCCGATCAGGCAAGACCCATACCCATGAGCTCCAATCAAGCAAGACCCACGATCGTTCCAATTCCACAGCTCCCACTAGCTCCGATCCACAGCTCCGATCAGGCAAGACCCATACCCATGAGCTCCAATCAAGCAAGACCCACGATCGTTCCAGTCAAGCACCGATCGTTCCGATAAGCACCGATCTGTCTCTTTGTTGTTTGTCCATTTGGGTTTGTGTATTTCTGTGTTTTTTTTTTTTTTTTTTTTTTTTTTTTAAGCAAGTATCTCTGTGTTGATTTGTCTATGTGGATGTGTTTGTGTGTGGATGTGATTGTGTGCATCTTAGGAAAAAGAAGAAGATGAGAAGTTAGTTTACTTAGTTTGTTGAGTCGGAGAAGAGAGAGAAAAAAATGAGCGAATGGAAATTAGTAAAATAATCTTTATAGGAGCTACAGTAGTCGTGTATATTTACACGGTTACTGTAGCTCGTGTAAAGATATACACATTCTTACACAGGTTTAGAAGAACTGATGGAGAGCATTTTTGAGCAAAAATGTGTAAAATTGTGTTTTACATAATTTTACATGGTTTTAGAGGGACTGATGCGAATGCTCTAAGTGGGCAAGGAAATAGCGACTAAAAAGAAAAAACAGCGTGGCGAAGAAGAAAATTCTGGTGCACCGCCTCTAATGATTGGCCATTAGGTCATCTAGAATTTAATAAACCATGCCAACCTGGAAGTGCATAAAAGCTTAACATCGTCGTTCTATATAAATGGGTTTAAGCTCACCAAAGCCCACTTCAACAAGCCCAGTTCTTCCATACTCGTGGAAAGGAGCATGTTCAAATTCCTCTCAATTTGTCCAAGACAAATCATGCCATCATACATGCGACTTTTTTGTTGCCAACGTCCACGTTGGCTGTAGATAAATAACTGAAGGCTAATCTTCCACCAAAAATAAAAAAATAAAATAAAAAAATAGAAATTCAAGAAAGCACTTGCAAAGTCTAAGTCTCAAACATCAAAATTTATGTTCCGAGACTCGCTCACTAACCACACTCAAAGATTGCGTACATGAACAAGCCTTGAGAGGGCATTTGTAGAAATGGAAATTTAGCAACCAATCACAAAGCGCCATATGCTGTTTAGTAGGTCCCATTGACATTATTTAGAGACCAACAAAAATATTCCAAGTGTTTCTAAATAACAATTACAAAGAATACATAAGGGCCAATCACATGTCGACACGTGTTAATATTTTAATTTTAAATGACATAAGTAGTCAAATTAAATACTGCTATGTGTTATTTTAAATCAAAATATTTTGCCTAATCGAATAATGCCATGTGTCCCCTGAAGAACAAGACATAAAATTCCTCCATTTAAATTATGACATGTGTCACTGCTCATAGCCAATCATGTGTGATCACACTTTCCCAAGACTCTTATAAATAGAGACACTTCTCAGTCTTTATGTGAGGGATTCAGAAACATTCAGAAGTCTTGAAGCTCTATTGGAATTAAGCTCCAAAGCCTCATAGAACAACAAGAACTTCAACCTTCGAATACAAAGAACAGTAAGCAAAAGCATTCAAGTCATCCTTCTAGATCTCAAAACTCATTGGAATCAAGCTTAAAAGCCTCTATAAACACCAAGAGACTACAAATTATTGAAACTCTGTAGATCCAAGCCTTCAAAGACATAAAGAACTTTCACTACAAATCTTCGAAGACAAAGAACATTCGAAGAACATTCATCTAAATCCTTTTTCCATGTCTCAAAGCTCTATTCAAATCAAGCTTTAAAGCCTTCAGAAACTTCAAAGACTTTGATCCATCAAAACTTCATCGGATTCAAACTCTATAGCCTAGAAGAACTTCAACCACAAATCTTCAAAGATCAATAAAATTCGAAGAACCCAAGAAGAACACGAAAAAAAGCGAAGACCAAGAAATCTCTAACAAGCATATAGCCAAAGATTCATCGCAATTTCATTTCAAAGATCTTTCAATCCACTTTCCAATCCAAGTGGAAGACATCTTGTGTTTGAATCAAGACTACAGCAACGCAATACATGAATTGAAGACTTTTCTAAGGAGATCGAATCAAAGGATTATTCTATTGTATTAGAATCTATACATAGAGAATTGTACCTACAAATTCATCAATACAAATTTACACTTGTGAAACATATTCAATTGATTGATTTTCAAACTTGAGATTTTGTGTTTACACCGGGTAATGCCCACTTTTTTTTTTTTGGGTAAAAGGGGTCATAATATTAACTAAGAAACACCAACATCAACAATATTAGTACAAAGTCTAGGGTGATACAAGCCCATCATATTAGAAGACAAAAGCTATGTAATAGCAAGGGGAGGTGTTACAAAAATAGAGGAAACATCAGAAGAGGCTGATCCCAATCTGGCTAAAGCATCAGCGTAGAAATTTGCCTCCCTGAAGTAGTGAGATAGCTTAACTTGAGGTAGCTACAGCAACAATTCCCTACAATCATTAACAACACCAGATAGATCTCCATTAGTATTGACATTGCTAGCAATTTAGGAAATTGCTGCAGATGCATCAAGTTTTATTTCCACAGCATGAGCTTCGCGTTCTATACATAGGGCCAGGCCTTCCCTTAAGGCCCAAAGTTCCACTGCAATACTTGAGTTCACATTTATAGATTTCGCAAATCCTACAACCCATTGACCAGCATTGTCCCTGATTAACCCCCCACACCCCGAGAGCCCACTTATGCTGATAACTGAGCCATCAGTGTTCAGTTTTAGCCAACCCTCAGCAGGTTTCAACCACCTCACCTGTTTCACATGTCTTGCTTTCTCTGTGCTTGGTTTCACCACACAACACAAGAACTCTTTGACTTGCATCACTAGCACCTTCACCAGATTTGGATTAGGAGCTTGCTATTTAAAGGCCTTTCTATTTCGTTGAAGCCACATGTTCCACATACCAAACAAGAAAAATGAGCTCCAATCATAATCTTTTCCAGATGCCTGAGTTAAACTTTTAGCATTAGTTTGGATCCAAGTCACAAGGTCTCCAGGAAAGGATTGTTTTGAGGGAGGACGAACAACTGGACCTTCGCCAGAAACTTTTTGCTATCAGGCAGTCCCGAAGAACGTGGGTAATGCTATCCTCAATGTCAGAGCAGTTTTCACAGCCACCTAAGCCAAAGATGCCTCTTAGAGCCAGAATGCTTTTGACTGGTAAGCTAAGGTGCATACACTTCCATAGGAATATCTGAATCTTAGGTAACATTTTTAATTTCCAAATCCATTTTCCATGAAAATCAGGGGCCTCGAGATCCTCATCAATAGCTAGCAAATACGCATTCTTCAAATCAAACTCCCCATTCAAGCTAGATATCCAACTCCTTTAGTCCTCTCTAGCTGAGAATCTTCTAAGAGGGGTGGTCAGCACAGCCTTTTGAATAAGATTGGGGAAGTCAAAGGAGAGATTAGATAAGTTCAAGCCATTGTCCCTCATCACATCCTTAAGGAGAATCCCCTCTTCCCCTCTGTTCAAAGGACCTTCAATGAGAGACCTCATTGTGCCAAGGTTCAGCCATTTATCATGCCAGAAACTTAGAGTGCTATTGCTACCAACTGTCCACTTAGATGCCTTCTCACAGGTTTCTCTACATTTCTTCACAGCTTTCCAGATTCTAGTGTGTGCCCTGTTTTTACTAGATAAGTCAGTCATATACTTCTTCCTCAGCATTTCAACCTATCTTGCATTCCTAGAGTTTTCCATCCTCTAGTAAAGCTTGGCAGCCAGAGTCCAAATTCTCCCTCTAGCTTCCTAGATTCCCAAACCCCCTCGACATTTGGGTCTAGCAATTTTCTTCCAGCTAACCATGTGCATCTTTTTGGTTTCATCCGTTGTTCCCCACACAAAATTTCGATTAACCTTATCTATGTTGTTCATAACTCGGGTAGGTAGGATACACCCCGCATTATATAAAAGGGGATGACTGAGATGACAGCTTGTGATAAAACCACTCTTCCTGCCATTGATAACAAATTGACTTTCAATCCTTGCAATTTGTTCAACACCCTTTCCACCACAAAATTAAAATTTTGGGATAACAAACCCAGGTCTTTGAGGGGAAAACCCAAGTGCTTACCAAGGTTAGGAGTCAAGCTAATGCCCAACACTTCACATAATTCTTCCCTACTATCCTAGTTGATGGTCGGAGAGAAGTATACTTTAGACTTGTTCAGGCTGATTTTTTGGCCCGATAGCTCACAAAAAGAATCCAGGGTG
This sequence comes from Quercus glauca, assembly GCA_023736055.1. NCBI lineage: Eukaryota > Viridiplantae > Streptophyta > Magnoliopsida > Fagales > Fagaceae > Quercus > Quercus glauca. The sequence goes on from CM043315.1 coordinate 20,388,607, forward strand.
TCTCCCACACTTGTGCAATTCTTCATATCATCGGCAAAGAAAAGGTGAGAGAAAGCAAGCCCATTTCTAGATGCTCTTATCGGGTCCTATAACTTCTCTTCACATTTTCCCGAAATAAGGAAACCTAGCATCTCTATGCACAAAATGAACAAATAGAAGGATAGGGGATCTCCTTGCCTTATTCCCCTTGAGGGTCAAAAGAGCTCAAGTTTACCACCATTAAGGAGAACTAACATTGAGGAGCTCGAAATGCAGCTCATGATAAGCTTGATCATAGAGGGTGGGAATCGATACAACTCAAGAATGTCCCGAATGAAGCGCCACTCCAGCCTATCATACGCTTTTTCCAAAACGATTTTTATAGCCATATATCCCGCCTTTCCTTTCTTAAGGGACATTGTATGTATGAGTTCTTGGGCAATGATCATATTATCCAATCCCATTCTTCCTAGAACAATAGCTATTTGGAGGGGGGGGATGAGTTTGGACAACATGGGTCTGAGTCTCGTGACTATGATCTTAGTGACCACTTTGTACACTGTATTGCACAGGCTGATTGGTCTAAAAGAAGCCAAGCAGCTAGCCCCTGGGTGTTTTGGAATAAGGGTTATAAGGGTCTTATTCAGATGTGGGGACATGGTTGAACTCCGAAAAATCTTAGCCACCTCATCCACAACTAAGTTCCCCACCTGATGCCAATAGGACTAGAAGAATCCTACATGGAGGCCATCGGGCCCCGAGGCTTTAGGCTCCAAATGCCCTCCTTCGCTTCCTGCCTAGTCAGGTTTGCATTTAGCATACTCACATCCTTGTCATCAATAAAGCTCAGCCAGGTGGTTAAGCTCCAAGCATTTCTTAGGGCATTGACTGCCCTGGTAGAGAACAAATTTATAAAGCCATTTCTAATAAGTGCTACAATTTCATTCACGTCATCACCCAGTTTCCTTGGTTATCCTTTAGGCAGACTATTATGTTTCTTCTCCTTCTAATTAGTGCAGAGGTGTGGAAGAATCTCATGTTCCTATCCCCTTGGATTAGCCAGTTATATCTGGATTTCACCGACCATAATTCCTTTTCTTGTTGGAGAATTTCAGAGTATTCCTTTCTAAGTTGGCTTTCTAGGTTTAAGAGGTACTCATTTGGCCCTTCCATAATGTTAAACTAAATTCCTCTAAGTCTTGCCTCAACCAATTTATTCCTTTGAAAAATATAGCCAAAACCTTCTTTGTTTCAAATCTTCACATCAGCTATGAATTTCTCAACATTTTCCTTGAGGGACCCATCCTCTGTCCACAAGTCATTCACAACTTTCGGGAAAAGGGGATGGGACATCCACATGGGTTGGAATAAAAAAGGCCTGACCAGACTTAATGGGGGCAGATTCATCCAGCTTGAAGAGTACAGGGCAGTGGTCAAAGTGTGTGTGGGCCAAGTGATGAATTGCCACTTCAGGATACATTTCTCTCCAAGCGATATTAGCAAATCCTTTATCCAGTCTCTCCTAAAAAAAATGTCCCACCTCTCTTTTGTTAACCCAAGTGAATCTTGGACCATGGAATCTCAAGTCCACCATACCGCACGAATCAAGACACTCCTTAAACATTTGAACCTATCTGGGGTTTAGCGGATTCCCTTGAAGTTTATCGTTACTAGATAGAAGCTCATTAAAGTCAACCAGCCAGGGTAAGTTATGCAAAGGTGCAACATAAGATAAATTATTCCATAGCAATTTTCTTTCTTATAATCTAGGGCTAGCATAAATAGAAGATAGCAACTGGGAAGAGTTTAAAGGATGTACCTTGACCATCACATGGATTTCCTGCTCAGTTTTGGCTAAGTATGTAACTTCCACAACATCCGAATTCCACAATACCCAAATACCACCAGAATATCCAATAGTGTCTGCATGAATGGCTCCACCAAAGGGGAGCCTATCTGTAATATCCTTAGCCCTTTCTCCACCCACTCGTGTTTTCGTAATAATCACAATTGAGGGAGAATGGGTATGAATCAAATTCTTTAGAGTGACATGAAAATAGGGGTTTAGAGCCCCTCTATAATTCCACAAAATGATATTCATTAGGACAATTTAAGTATTACCAGGCCCGACTTCATGCTAATTCTGAGCTTCCATCCTACTCAGCAAACCCCATCCCAGCTCCCTCAAAGACTTCCTGGAGAATCCTTCCCCTTGTACAATGAGAACCATATGTTTTAGGATCCTCATCGGTTCCTCCCTTGAACTGATCAGCAGATTGGACCCCACTATAGTTGCTTCGACCTGAATCAGATTCCTGAAAATTTCATTTCCCCAACAACTCATTACCCCCATCTTGGATATCCAAGTTCTCCTTTCCACGACCTTTTCCTCCTGTCCTAAGTCGTTTAAGTTTCAATCCAGAGATTACGGTGATAGCACTCTCCAACCGAACACCTGTGCTTCCTCCCTCGTTGGTTTGTTTGATGGGAATATCCACCAAGGGTTTGCCCATTCCATCCAAGCTAGGTCTGACAATGGCAGCCACCTCATCTGTCTGCTTTCTGGTGTTAGGGGAAATATGTCTTTCCATGCCTTCATCTCATCCAGATCAAACCAGCCCCATATCATCGTTGGGCTTGCTCTTATTTGTGCCAACATGCTCGGCGACAGAGCCATGATTTTCCCCTTTCGAAGGATTGCCCACTCTTGCTTACTCCAGTCTTCCATGTCTATCATCTCTGTTCTCACCACACGTCGTGGCCTGGAATAGGCTCAAACTATTAGGACTCTTTCCACTTGTCTCAAGAGTGGATGAGGGGCACGAGAAACACAGGGGCTTGTAGCTGGCTTCAGTACTAAAGGAGAAGGCAGAAGGGTAGAAAGGGTTATGAGGGGAGGCAACTTGATTTTACTGGGGCACAAATCTCGGTGCTGAGGTGGGGTGCGTTTTCCCATCTCTAGAAGAGCCTGGGGTGTATGTGTCCCTGTTTCTTTTTTCTTATATCCCTCCTTGGGCCCACTAGTCAATCTATGGTTAGGCCTATCATTAGAAACTTTCATTTGCTTAGTTAGGGCTTCAGGGCTTAGTACATCCCCCTTCCCTAGGCCCGCACCCACTCTTTAATTAGAGTTTCAAGGCCCCCCTACTCTTGGCCCTGTTTTTTTCCTCTTAACAAGCAACCACAGTCCATACTCATCCTTCCTATCATCTTTCAAATAATCCTCAGTCTTTCCTGCCTCTTGGGAATTGTCCCCTTCCATTTCATTGTTTCCCTCCTTCCTCGGTGAAAGGTTTGCCTCCCCATCCATCACTGGGTCATGTTTTGATTCCTTTATTGTATATGGACAGCCCTCTCTCCGATGCCCCACTCGACCACAGGAGAAACAAAGGGTATTTATACCTTCATATTGCACTTCCTGAACCACACCTTCTAGGAGGATGCTTGTGGTCAGTGGCTTATTCAGGTCCACCTGGATGCAAATTCTCGCAAACTTTCATCTCACCTTCGATGCAATGTTCGAGTCTACCCATAGCATCGGTCCAATGGCACTGCCAACTTCTCTTAGCACCCTTGGATCATAATATTCAATCAGAAGTTCTGGTAACTTTACCTAAACTGCCACTATGCTGCACACTGCATTTGATGGTTTAAAATTTGGTTCCCAGGCTCTAACAGTTAAGAAGTGCTCGCCAATGAACCATGGCCCACCCTTGATTACATTCTCATAGTCTTCTACTAGCCCAAACCTCATAAAAAAATAGTCTCTACCAAGGTCTACACAGTCCAACTGCCCTGTTGGCTTCCATAGACTTATTACCCTGGAATGGAGAAAGTGGAACCCCACCGTTCGCCCAAAAACTTTAACTATCAAAGCATGGGTCCATCTCGTCCTTATAGTCTCCTGAGTTTCTGGGGCCAAATTTACTGCCACCATACCGTTAACCAGTTCCCTTATAGCTACCGAGGGGGCTGACATATCCACATCATTAATGCCAAGATTGAAGGCCTGAGCAAAAGCTCCTGGTATCTCACGAGCTTATCCCTGTAGGATGGCGGGGAGCCAAACTCTGGGGCCCCCAACGATTCTTTCGCCTTCTTAGTGCTTCGTTGAAACTCAGCCTCTTCTTCTTTGGACTTCTCACCACTAGAGAACTTGCACTCCGTGTTTTGCATTGGGACTTCAAGCTAGACTCTTACAGAGTTTGAGCTTGCTCCATGTAATGCCCACTTTTAATACTTTGATGCTATAATTTTGCAATTTTGGGGTTTACATCCCCCAATGCTAATGCTCTAAAGTCAGTCCATAGCCACACTTCACTCATGTAGGTTCCCAAAGACAATATAATATAATAAAGACTCTTTAAATTAGTTTCATCTATTTTTCCTTTCTTATTTGACAGGATATGGTTCTAAGTTCTACCTACCCCTTTTATTTATCTATTCTTAGGGGTTTTTTCCCCATTTAACAAGATATGATTCCAGCTATATTATATAATTTATCTATTCTAAATTTGTGCAATATGGTCTTTCCTTCAATTTGAATAATTTGATAACATAACTCTTATAACTTATAGGAATTGACATGAACCACAACATCAATTTCTTAAGATGGAATTGTCGTGATGTAGTCTACTTTGATAGATGGAATGCTTAAAATTCAAATTTTTAGGGATAAAGATTCACCTTAAATGGAAAATGACAACTAATATTGTGGGAGGTCCAAGGATAGCACCTCTACAGGACTTTGCCCGATGAACGTATGAGCCCAGCTAGCAGATCCCATGAGTGAAAACCTAGTACAACTTGAAAGAATGGTTTAAACAAAGACCCTTAAACAACCCTAGGAAGGCAACTACCTTGGATGTGATCGACCCGAAATAAGCAGGAGGAGCCCTGCCCCTAGCTTGGAAGCATGAGTCGAGGGAGTCAATCGTGGCCAGCACAGAAGGAGAAAGAGATAGTGGGAAACTTGTCAAGGAAGCACACATCACCTTCACATTGAATGCACTGCACCAACCAGGTCAACCGCATTAATGGTTGAATGACACTTGAACAATACTAGGACAACCTGTAGCTCACTCAGCACTACCTCCTAAGCTGGGATGGGATAAACATATGTGGGAAACCCACCACCCTCCAGGTGGAAGGTCAAGATGAAAGAGTAAATACTATAAAAGGGGCAGAGATCCCAATGAACAAGGATCGGAACCTGGAGATTAGAGAGAACTAACCCAAAAGCTTGTAACCTTGAACTATTAAAAGCTCCCTCAACTGACCAAGGAGGTATCAATATAATCTTTCGACTTCCATTTTTCTTATTAGTTTTGTTTTCTTTCCATCTAGATCTTTTTCTTTGACTTCAGCCCTTTGGATTAGGAGCCCACGTGTCAATCCACTATACCCATCTCTACAAATTAATTGTAGTGGGCTTGTCCCCAAAGCCCAATCTCACTCTTTTGGGCCTTTGTGTTTGTTTTTGCCCCACACAAATGCAAAGTTAAACTTAAAAATTTTTGAAGGAAAAAAAAACATTAAAATAAATATATTATTATTTTTCAACAAAAAATAAATAAATAAATTACTATTTTCCTCTAACCATTAACCAAGTGCAATATTATGGTTTAAAAAAGTACTGCTACATACACAAAAAGTTTGACAACTTTTTGCACACCAGTTGAGTTGGCAAATTTTCATTAATTTTCAAATAGGCTCATCACTAACATTATTTTTTACCTACCACTAACAATTTATCATATCAACAGATGTCAAGTTTTTTGTGTCTCTAAAATTCTTCTTCATAAAATAAGATGCAAAAAAAAAAAAAAAAAAAATCATTGAATCTTGTAGAGGCAAGTGGCAAGTGGCAACATCCTTAATCTCCTTAATATCTTAAATCCTCTTAATGGAATGAAATATTCTTAATCTCTTAAATTCTGAATCTTTTTCTACTGGGGATTGTTCATTGTTCACAAATCAATTTGGTAGTCATGAATAGAAAGGGTAGAAAGAGAAATCTCCATTTTGAGAGAGAATGTTTCATTTAGAATGAGAAAATGCTTGTTAAAAGATTAAAGCTAGTTAACTAGGTTAAACTTAAAATTTTAGCAATGATTTCCCTTTTTTTACTTCGTTATTTTCTAAAATAAGGAAATTGAATATTGAATTCGAAGATGTATAAGGGCTTCAAATTGAAACTATATCAAACATTTGGGACTTTAAAATTGAAAGCATAAAACCTAATTTAGCACTTGTAGAGCACTCACATCAATTTATGCAAAATATCATCTCTACTTTAAGATAAGAACCTACTTTTTCTATTTTAGCTAACCCTTTTTTGAAACACCTACATCTGATGCTTTATTTTATACTCTATTTTATTTAAATATTCATTTTCCATTCATTTTTTTTTATCATTGTTTCCATCCTCTTTTTTCTTCTTCTTTAATTTTCCTTTGTTTTCTCAACAAACAAACAAATACTCAACCCAAAAACATACACAAATCAACCCAAATCTAACTCACAAATCAACCCAAACCAAATACAACTGATCAATCTATTCAAAATTTTCAAAATCTCACTCTTACAATCCCCAATATCAAACCCCATTCAAATCGCTTACAATAGAAAATTTTCACAACAATTAATCATAGAGAATAAAAATTAAGGTTAGTGAAGTTGAAAATCATAACAAAACCACAACAATAAATCAGCTTACATCGTTGCTGCCACCATACTCCACCTGGTATAAATTTGTCAACACCACCTAGTAGAGACTCAAAGACAAGGAGATGCGAGAGTGAGAAAACAAACCTAGTAAGGAAGCTAAGACTTATCAAAGCAGAGCTCAATATCCAAATGAGAGAGAAGCTAAAATGACATTGTTGGTGAGAGAGAGATGAAATTTTGTGGAATAAATGAATAAAAAAAATGCATAAGCGACAGTGTCTCCCAAATTAGGACAAGCACTGTAGCAAGATTTTAATTTGCCTCTACATAAGTTGATGTGGGTACTTTCATTTTGCCTTATGCTATTTTAGAAGAGTTGATGTGAATGTTGTTAATTTAAAGGAACTTTGTGTATAAGCTAAATAGGACATTTCATATAATAGGTGGACAGTTTTCTAACTAGTCCCTCAATAAGAACATCAAAGAAAGTCCATTTATAAGTCACTTCCAAGTTCCAATATCACCCCACATAACTTAACTAGAAATTAGCAAGAATTGACAACTAGGAACCCTATTGATTAGAAAGGCAATCTATTGAATAGAAAGATTTATTTTAAAATAATTCATCTTAGCAAAACAACAATAAAATATAATATAATAATTAAGGCTTCAAGAAACTACTTTACAAAGGATCAAGGGGGCCAAACCCTCTATTTATATGTGATTTTGGGGGTTGGTGGGAGCATCATAAGTTTCTATATAGCCAAAGAATCCTCTAACACTCCTTGATTCCCCAAATCCCACTCATATATGAATTTGGCCATGCAATCAATTTCATATGAATTTGAAATGGAATTCTATAGCTGAGTACAAACGGTGTGCGACCTTGAATAGTTCTTTCACTATCTTACTCTCTTTTCTGATTGCTTAGTGTAGGTGCCTTTTTGTACTTTTGGGTTAAGGCTCCTACAAAGGGTAAGGGAGTTGGGCCTAGCTCTCTCCACAGGATTCTCCTAGAACCAATCTGTGCACAAGACAAAGCACTCCAAACAAGATATGTAAACATGGTAGAATAATGGTTAGTCCAAAACAGGGTCAACATTAATAACAAAGATTAATGACAGTAGACATAATGAAGAAAATGAAAGTATTCTTTGCAGGATATGAACTGTAATGTATATATATACGTATGGCAAGATTAGTTCATTTTCATGAATACACGTGTCAGCAAAGAATAGATGAAGTTTCTACAAGCATATTCATGAATCAAAAGAAAGATGTTCTCAACTGGGTATTGACTAAGAGAGCTCAACTCCAACTCACACAACCTTTTTACCCAATTAGGCTACAAAGTTGAATGGTTTAGAATGTGAGTTAGAGTAGTCACCCATAAGAGATTGCAGAAAGTATGGTTTTGTGTTTTCTGAGGGAGGGAAATGAATCCTAGTGATGCATGATGTTCTCTCCTGTCATATACACCCCTTCTCTTTTTCTCTCAAGTTCCTCTTTCTTTCCATTCTTTCTCTTCTTTCACTATCTCCATTTACTCTTCTAATTTCCTAGGTTACAGTTGTTGTTCCCATTTTCATGGGTACTATTCCTATTTATACCACAACTCAATCCATGTTCTTTTCGCTTTTTACCCTTATTTTTACCAACCATTTTGTTTGTTGTAGACACTTAACACTCCAATGTATTGCTCACTACCTTCTGGCAATGTGCAGGTGGGTTCAATCTCACTACCTTGGCTTTGTGACAAATTTTCTCGTCCTTTTGGTAAAGGCTAGTCCGCCATACACCATTACCTCTCTCTCTCTCTTCCCAAAACAATAAAGCCCTCATTAATTATCTTTGTCTTCATTCACTAGCATGCATCAGATGGTTCCCACCTACCTTCTTCTCATTTTGGTAAAGATGTCTTCCCAATAAGGCATATTCCCAAAAGTGGTCTCAATAGGATACCAAATCTAGGTCATTTCCCCACTCCATTAAACCACACCCTCTGCATCTCGTCAATCGTGAGCCCTGCCTCTCCTACATGGCTAAGTTGCAAGACAACAGAGCCCCCGACCTTACTACAATTGTCTCTTCTTTTGGTTTGGATTTTTTCTCCTTCATGCGGTACCTATTGCTAATACTTGTTGCTATTTCTTATTTCTTGCTACATTTATTATTTCCTTTAGTTTGGCTTTTCTCTCCTTCACGCGATTCATCTTGCTGATACTTGCTGCTATTCCTTATTTCTTTCCATCATATCTCTTCATAATAGGCTTGAATCGTATACTTTTATACAAAAGGATTTAGGTCATTGTGGGCTAAATACTATTTACTAGATCAAAAGAGTCTTGGACCCAATTTTCCTTAATCTGCCAAAGTCGTTCCGCGAAAGATATGTATTCTACTGTAGGTCACTTTCCTTTGCATTTTTCTCTCATCCTAGATGTAAGTCTAGGCTTTTATTTCTTTATTGTTTTTAGGCCTTTCTTGCTCTTCAATCTTCTTGGTGAACCTTTGGGCCTTGCTTTCTATTAGGGTTTTTGGATAACAGGCCAACCTTAAAAAATGGGCATCAACACCTAGGTTACCATGTCTCTCTATTCATGGATATTATTCATATTTATACCCAAATTCAAACCTATGTAATTTTCCTTTTTGCCCTCATCCTTATCCATTTTTTTGTCCGTTGCAGGCATTTAGCCTTTTTGCATAATGCCCACTACCCATGTCAATGAAGCACTCTCCCACAATCTTATGACTTTTCACAGTTGGACACAATCCCACTACAGAGTTTCAACCTATGCCTCACAACAAACAACCCTCCCATTTTGGGTAAAGGCTAGTGTATCACGGAGTCACTATGTCTCTCTTTTTCTAAAATGGTAAAGACTCTCATTAATTCTCTTTGTTCTCATCTTCTGGCATGCATCACACCTACTCATTTCCTATTTTTGGTAAAGATGTTTTCCTAGCAAAGCATCTCCTAAAAGGGATCTTAGCGAGATAATAAATAAGAATGGCAATGGGTTTGGGCCGGGTTTTTTTATGCCCGAACCCGACCCGTGAGCCTAACCCCAAAACCTGAACCCACCCTGTTTAATAAATGGTTTTTTTTTTTAACATCCAAACCCACCCCAATGGGTCCCGTTGGGCCCCGCGGGCTCGGCCAGCCACTTTAGGGCCTTATCCACAGGCCTTAATCCATGGCCATACAATCTTTAAAAAAAAAAAAAAAAAAAAAAAAAGAAGAAAAAGAAAGAGAGTTTCCCTTTCAAACACAGGTTCACAGAATCACAAACACAAACTCACAGATTTGAGAGAGGACATAAACCCAAAAAATAAAATTGGGAAACTCGGTCCACCAAGGCTCTATCTCCGATTCTCCAATCTCAGACTCGTACTCGGCCTCTCTCTATCTCAGACCACCAAGATCTCCGATGATCAGTGGTGGTTTCAGCCACAACCAAGAGCTCAGGCCTAACCTCAACCCGATCTAACCTCCATGCTTCTCCCTAGCAAATAGCAACCACCACGTGATGAGAGTGAAGGTGAAAGTGGGTTGGTGAGTGAATGAGAGTGAGGGTGAGGGTGACTAGGTGAGACCATGGGGGGTGGCTTGAGAGAAAATGAGACTGAGAGTTATTAAGGGTGAGAGCACTAAAAGTGAGAGGTGGCTTGAGCGAAAGAGAGCCTAGAGAAATGAAAATAAGGTTAGGGGTCTTAGGGTTTGATATAAGTTTTATATATATATATATATATATATATATAATTTTAGTAAGTTTACTTAAGTTTAAACAGGTCGGGTAGAGTCTGGGTTCGGGCCAGGTTTTTACCAAAACTCGAACCCGGCCCTGACCCGTTTCGAGTTTTTTTTTTTAAAACCCAAACCCGACCCCGAACTAGGTATCTGCGAGTCGGGCATAAATTGCCATCCCTAATAATAAATCTAGATCCTTTCCCCCCTCCACCAAACCATTCCCTCTACATTGGCTAGGCTGTAGGATTTCAAAGCACCAAGCCTTGCTACACTTGTCTCTTCTTTGATTTTGGCTCCTTCCTTCTTCACGCAATGTCTGCCGATGTTGCTCTTGTTGTTATTCTTTGTTTCCTTTCATTGTGTTCCTTAAAAAGAACTTGGTTCCTCTTTCCCTTTATAAGAACTGTTTGGGCTTTATGGGCTTACTGCCCTTAATTGGATTCTAGGCCCATTGATTCTTATTTTCTTGTTTCCAAGTAATCTTACAAAAGGCCATCTTTGGGTTTTTACTCTTCTTTTAAGACATTTGGGTTTTTATTAACCTAGGTTTGCTTTTCTTGAATGGCCCACTTTATGGTGGCTACCTCCCTTGTTTTATTCTTCATTCAAAGGATGGTGGGCCATCTTTGGACCTTATCTTTTATTCATACTCTACTATAGACTATGGGTCTATTTAGATAAACTATTTTAATATGTGTGTTTTAAAAAAATTATGTTTTTAAAATGTGTGTTTTGAAAACACTACTTTTAAAACTACAAATAAGCGTTTGGTAAAAATGTGAAAATGTGCATTTTCAATTTTTAAAGTCATCATAAGTGTTTAAATAAGTTGTTTTAAAATTTTTTGTTTTAGATGTAAATTCCAAAAAAGGACTTAACTATATTGTTAAGGCTATCTTAATTTTTCTGTAATCACAATAAGTCCTTTCGCTAAAGACCAAACTCAAATTACAAACTAGTTTCTAGAAACTGTAATAGGGCAACAAAAAACATTTTGCTTCTCCTCTAGAACCAAGATAACCCCCAATTATTAAACAACATTCTTTTAAGAATTGAATTATAAATAGGTCTCTTTGTAGCCATCCTAGCTTTTACATATCTACAAATATCTCATACCAACTGCTTCTCTGTTTAAACTCCCCCATTATGTACGCTATTATTCCTTTGGATCCAGATGTTATACACCATTGCACATCAAGCATCTAGAATTCACAAACACTAGAAACTAGAAACAAGTCAAAACTTAATCACATAAGCTCATAATCCAAACAAAGAAAAGTTCGTTCCCAAAGATACCCATTGCCAAGAACTAAAAACCAAACCCAAAATTTCTATTGAAGTAAATTGTTAAACCCACCATGCAAAAGCTCAAATCTATAGTAAATATTCAAGAATAATGAAAGAAGAATATGGTTACCTGAGATTTAGAGGCGCCAAATCCAGCAAAGAAGCGAAGTAGAGGTTACTAAGGGAAATTGGTGAAGAGTGACTATTGAAAGAGAAAAAAAAAAAAGGGATAATATAGCCAGCTATTTGAGGGTATTTTTGAACAAAAAAAAATAGAGGTACGTAAACATTCTATTTGCTCGATATTGAAAATGCAATTAGATACTGCTTCTTTGAAACCACGAATTTGTGCAATTTCTAAACGTGATTTAGCTTAAACAACTTCTCCAAATGATTGTGTACATTGTGTTTTGTATCAAACCACACGTTTTTGTCTAGGAAAACACCTATCTAAACAAGCTCTTATGTCTTACTGAGTTCTTCAAAGACCTATTCTTGGGCCTTACTCCTCTTCCTTCTTCTTTGGGCCTTTGGGCTTTAAACCAATGTTAAAAAATGGGCATTTAACATTCAGCCCCCGAGCATTAAGTTGTTTTACAACCACACGTGCAATTATTTCCTTCTCCTTCGCGGGGTTTTTGAATAGAGATCCCCCTATTTTCTCTTCATTCCTATCTTTTCTCTTCTTTTTCTTATTTTTGATCTACCGCAAACAGAGCTATCTTTTCAAGTATTTCCCTTTAACTGTTATTCAAACAAATAGACCTCAATCATTGGCACGTTTGATATATGTGTTTAAATAATAGTTTTTAGTTTTTTTGAAAATACGTGTAAGTGAAAAAGTGCGTAAAAACATGTGTTCTTTTAGGCCACACTTCACTATTTTCATTATGGGTCATGCTAACGAGTGTCCTTAGGACACTCATTAATAATTCATTTTAGGAAAGTTTTGATATCACTTTTATGGAAAATTAAAAAAACTGCCAAAATATTAATTACTTTTTTTTTATTTTCCATAAAAACTTTCTTTAAATGGATTATTAACCAGCGCCCTAAGGGTACTCTTTAGCATTTCCCCTTCATTATTACTCATCCACTAACCCACGCATCCCTTCACTTCTATTTATCTCCCCCCATTTCTCTTTCTTTCTCCTTTTGCTCTTTCTTTCTCAAAACTTTCTTGATAAGAAATGTGCTACTCATTTCCTTCTTTGCTTCCGTATTCTTCTATGGTTCTACCGTCAAGTGATGGGCCACCTTGCCACAGAGGAAAGGAACTCGCTGCTGCGGAATTATCTTTTGGCTTTGTAAATTCATATTTTCCTCGAACATCCTTAGTATTCCATAAAGCCTTTGTATTTTTCTTTAAGCTATTAAGATTTCTGCTGGTGTGAGTCTACTGTTGACCCCTTTGTAATTGATAATGTTACTGAAGATGGAGTGGTATATTCTCACCTCCTGTTCTCTTCTTTGCATTTTTTCTTTTTCTTTTCTTTTACTTTTTGCTGATGCTTTCTTGTTATCATTCTCTCATTTTGTTGTTTGCCGAAACTGTGAGTTTGGATAAGGGAATTCCTACTGACACCGTTGCTCCTGCTGAGGATGATGTAAACCTTGGCAGAAAATATTCAAATTATTGATACCTTGCCCACAGAGGGGGAAGTTGCTGTTGAGGTTGTGCCTATGGAAGGAGAGGTTCCTGCTGCTGCTGCTACACCCACAGCCACAGAGGAAGAAATTGTTGTTGTGGTTGTTCTTATGGAAGAAGAGATTTCTGCTGCTGCTGCTACTATGCCTACAAAGGAAGAAATTCCTACTGAGTCTTGCCCTCCTGCAGATGGAGTTACTCCTGAGGGACAGCAAGTTAGGAATTCTGCCACGAATCCTGCTTCTGAATTATGATTAGTCACTCATTTTATCTCTTCTTTTGCTGTGAGAGAGGAGAGATAGAGTTCTGCAAAAATGAGTCATCACGATGTTTTTTTAATCATATGTATTTATACACACACACGCACGCATATATATGCACACACATCGGCTGGTTCGATTACTGTCAGAATACACGAACCATGACAAGAAACAACCCCTTTGCTTCCACCACCGTTGCCGTCCCAATCAAAGTCCCTGTGCAGCGGCTCGAGCAGTTCAGCACCGGTTAGGCCCGTTGGTGAGGTTCAGCTGCTGAACAGCCCTAATTGCATACACTATTACCTGAGATTTGAACGTAGTGAAGCTGCACGGAGCTACCAGTGCCAGACAGTGGTGATTCATTGTAGCAAGCAAGGGTAGGCGTGCACTTGCACCATTTGAAAAAGCTTTATAAAATTGTGGTGGCCACTCCGAACTATTGAGGACTGGAACTACATCTATCTCGTCAAGAAAGTAAACATATATATTATTAACCATGGTTAACAGTTGAACATTTTAGCACGAATTTGTGGGATGATTTCCTCCTTTTCAAATCTATAGCATTTTTCTACCAGATTTCTTCAGCACGAAAAGGACAAATGAAAGAATATAGGTGAAAAGATAGTACATGTTATGGTGTGTGTGTTATCAGACGAGAGAGAGTACACCTACACTAGCTGTGAGACTGGAACATCAACTTCAGTATCCCACCCCTGGAAAATTATCATTAAGATGAAAAATAAGTAAAAACATGGTTTTTAATTTCCATATATTTGGCTGTATTGCATAAATAAGGCAGCATTACATTTCTACCGCAGCCTTCTGTGCAACTAGAAGTGAGCTCTATTGCTATATCTCCCTTAACTATACATTAAAAGAAGCATAACCTGAGACCCAAGAAACCCAAAGTCTTCTCATGTATTCTGTACAAGGAAGAATCTACGCATCTTGCAAACCAAAATTTGAGGTCCTCGACCAATTCTATTAACTGCATCAAAAATCTTCCATGCTCTTATTTTCATTTTATACGCTGATACATTTAGATCAGTCAATTTAGCTGTCTGGGCAAAGGGAACAAAACTCAACTTCTGCTGGCTAATGCCCTCCGCTTGTAACACTTGAAAAAAGTATTACTGTTTCTTCTGAATCCCTTATTAAAATTGTCATCATCAAGCAAGCGCTCTCGACTGACTTCACTAAGACAATCCTGTTGGTCCACCTACAAAAAAGACGCAAGTCAAACAATTTTGTTTTGGAGGAACAAAAAAGAAAAAGCATGATCAGAAAAGTAAAAAGTACAGAACAATTATGGAATATTTGGTTTGTTCACAGGGAAAAATACCTTGACAACCATATCAACTGGACTATTGCTACCATTTCCATTGGTGCCTGCAGGACTGACAAAAATTACAGTGGTCAGCTACACAATCAGTAACTCCACTTATATAAATAACAGACAGGATTCAAGAAAACAAAGACAATTTTATGTGATAAAGGCATAAAGAAAGCAGGTTCAATCAGATTCTGAAGGACTAGATACCACCATGATCAAGGTGCATTTCCCCCTTGCTTTAGATGAACATCAAGAAACTCACACACGCACCAAACTAGGAACAATGAGAATTTAATTAAAGATAAAAGGAAACACTCCTGTGCTCACCAACTGCCTGGTATGCTGGTATAGGGTAGGAAATTTTGGTTTTTTGCTTTGGAGAGACTGGAAATTCTACACTCTGTGGTGTTAATAGGGCCATTGTGTAGAATAGGAAGGAAAGAGTGGTGTGGGTTTTGGCCCTTTTGGGTCTGATGTGGATTTCACCAACTACGAGCTGGATGGTGCCCACCCAGCTCACAAGGTAGAGGGTAAAATGGGCTCAGGGTTGAGATGGATTTCTCCTATTCTATGGCCAACGAGCCTCAAGCAGCCAAGTCTAATGTAAAGGATAACAAACTAACAGCAGGATGGTAAAAGAGGGTCTGGGAAATATACCATTGACAAGAGAATTCTAAAGAAGAGCAGCACGGATATTAGATGCCATCCACCCCACCAGCTGTCCCCACTGTGGGGAAAATTCCCCAGCCCCAGAATTTCCTTAGTTTGTAAGAGAATAAAATGCTTGATGCATGAGAACATCACACGTGCAACTTCAATAAACTACTTACGTAAATTGTTGTGGATATCAACATTTATACATGATAATGAATGCATAAGATAATGACCCCTAAATGAAATTAAACTTTTCGGTAATTTCTGTGGCCAAAATATGCCTAACTTTTTACCAGATGGGACTTCCATTAAATTAGTTGTTATGAGACCAGACACAATAATATGGGATTTGAGTTAAGAAGTACAAGAAGGGGTTTTTGCACATTCATTTTTTCTTTCATGTGAGTAAATAATTTAAAAGGAGATATTACCTTTTAATATCAGCAATAATTTTAAAATGCATGGTATGATATGGTGCACTACAAGCATCATCGGCAAAGCATGGTTACAATTGTGAAAAATCTCATTTCTTATACAGTGTTCCTGATTTCATCCCTCTTCAGTACTACAAAGAGATGAGAATTAAGAGAAAAAAATAAAGAATAAAAATCAGAACATTGCTTTAATTGGGATTTGGCTCTTTGGTTCTCATAACTTGGGCCATGACATTTAGATAAATTATCCAACCAATTCAACCACATTTACTTGGATTAGTATGACATAAAGAATCTCACATATGAGCAACTTCTAAATTGGTCATTTAATTTTCTTAACCTGTCTCTAAATTGGAGATACTAGGCACTGAGTTTGACTGTCCTTGTAGATGCCTATGCCTTGTGTATTGTAGTTTTGTTTTTCCATTTCATAAACAGAGGAAGTGAAAGTTTAGACATACACCACCAATCCTTGTTCCATGATTCTGCTCTCATCAATCTGCTCCAGTTGATATACTTCAGAGACCACACTTGGCACATCCAAATCATCACTTCTGCAGACAAGACCAATAGTCTTATTCTGGGTTCCTGCAAAATGGCATATTAGAGTAATTTTATGAAATATTTCCCTTTGTATAAGATACTTGAAGGGTTAAAAAGAGACCTCTTTCTGGGCTTGGTTCTGCTGGAGGGATCTTTGTTAGGAGTTTTTGGCACATGACAGTATCCCGGAAATCCAGGAAAGTATAATCCAAAAACTGCAACCTCTCAGAATCAGTCATCTTTGTAAACAGAAATGAAGTAGTCCATGCGTTCAGCACACTAGGCACTGCAGGCAAAATAAGCCTCTCGACTCCTAATTCCATGAGTTTCTGAAGAAAAAATATGGAAAATAATAGTGAGAAATGACTAAATTTTTTTCAGCAACAAAAACTAAAGGAAGAAAAAGGTAAGGATTATTTTCTTTTTCACTTGGATCAACCTTAAACCCATTAACTGACCCCCTTCAGTGCACACACATGTTAGCACGCATATACACTCAAAACCCAACAAAAAGGGCATAAACATCTCACCCTTTGGGATAATTTACAGAAATTGCCTGAGTCTGCAAAGTTACATAGGCTATATAAGTGGTTTGAAGGTTAAATCAACTATAAGAACATATTAGTTGACATTCTACATGATACAACCATCCATCCATCTAATTTCAGTTTATAAAAATTATAAACTGGGAAAAGATGGAGCTGAAAAGAACAAACATCTAAATTATAAAATATTAATCAAAATATAGCTGTACAATGGAAATCAGTAACCAACAAACACAAATTGCCACAAACAGATCAATACTAATGCTTAAACAAATTGAACCATAAAATTTCAAACAATGTTGTTTAAAAACAAGCAGTATGAGAGCTAACAATTACTTACAATAAGAGAGAACTAATATGTATATATATTGATAATTAATAAGAAAGAACTAATACTTCTTCAACCAATCACTAAATCAGCAAGAAATTTTATATAAGCAAAAAGGGGTTCACCATGTTAACATTTCGTTGGCCTCATTTTAAAGGATGGAAAATAATTGCTTAAACCACTGTTGCCGCATAATATTGATTATAAAGCCCAATCACAACCCTCCCCCCTCCAAACGAAAAAAGTATGCTACCTTTTCAAGCTCATTCATCAAGATGCGACACATTCCAAGTCGACGATATTGAAACCTGGTACCAACAAGAGGTATTTCTGCCACCTTCTCCCCATGGATCCTGGAACAGGAAAATAACAATTCAGAATATCACTACTGAACAAAGCATAAAATAAAGGATTCTATGAAACTCACCTTACAGTAGCCACAGAAATCATTTCATCACTTCTCTCCAAAAGCACTGTATAGAACCCTCGGAAGTTCAAACGGTTAAGCTCTGACCTGAAAAGTTTCAGATCACAGAAATCATGATTCTGCACTTAAAAATAATATACTGTGTTTCTGAAAACTGGTTTCAGGAAAGGAGGTGATTTGTGGGGGGGGCGGGGGAGCCATTGGAAGTGGCAGTTTTCAGATATTGGCGTTTTGCTGTTGTAAATAACTGAAGTCCAGATTCAGTAATAAGAAAGGTATTCTCTCACAAGTCACAAGTTTTCATATGTACTTTCACAAAGTTTATTATAAATGGAAATGATCCTAGAAGGGGTCACAGATTATGTAAATAAATACTTAGTATGAAATAGAATAATCATGCACAGCTTCCCAACATAAAGGAAAATTATGAACATAACAAAAACAGAAGAAAGAATTTCTTACCCTCTACTAAAAATAACATCTTCAACAAGATCTCTCCGGGTGCGAGACTCCTTAACAGGCTCAAAACACTCATGCATCACATCAAGAGCAATATTAAGTTTGCTGTAATTCTCTGTAAAGGCCTCAATATCATGATTATCAGATGTCATAGGCTTTAATAGTGTCCAAGTGAGATTGTCTACGCCCACTGGAATTGGTTTACCTAAAATCTTGTGGAGTCCCAAAAATATCTGGAAGAATGAAATGTGCCAGATGTGAATTCTAACACAGTAAATCCAAGAAGCAAAATCATTAAAGTAAAGTCCATCATGCGAAATACACCAACTACATAAGCTACTGACCAAATGACATGAGCTTGCAATTAAAATCATACATGATTTGAATTCTATTGTCCTTCCTTACAAGTGATAGCAGCCACTTATGCTCGCTCAATTGGCTCACCCCAAACCTTTGCTTTTTATTATCATTGTATTTTCCCCCTTCTCAGACTACATTAATGACATCATGAACTTTGTTTTTTCAAGTGAAACCTGTAAATATAAATTGCAACCATGGCCAAATAATTGCAAAGGAACCAAGACCTCTATTCCCCTACAACTTCATAAACTTTGTTCCACATAGTGCCACCTTAGAAATGCATTTCTAACCAATAAACAAGAGTAGCAGAGGCCATGTGCAAAAATAAAGCAGGAGATAAATGTCAAATTCAAGAAAGAGCATATATATTTAAATATGTTCTTTGATTTCTCTTAGCCTCTGTTGGCATATAAACAACTAGCATTTCCTAGAGAGTACAGAGTCAATTTAGTTCTGGCTTTTACATTTTTTCTTTTAAATTTACTTCTTCAAACCTATTAACAGAGACTTCTTGACCCTAGAAATTATTTTTGGTCAATTGGGTATGCAATGATTTAATTTTTTAAGATTTTCTGGTACTTGGACTAAAGCCAATCCAAATGTAAACTTATACTTCAAATTTGACATGAAAACAGAAAACAGTAACAGAAAGATAAAGAAAAAAATGAAGTTTCCACATCAAATTTGACATGCACTGCATATTTGTAAAAGAATCTGAGAGGCTAATTCATAGATCTAGAAAGAGTCTTTATGAGTTCTATGAGCAACTAAAACCAAAAATATATGATGCAAAAGTTGTTCACAAGATTCAAATTTTTTATATGAATTAAAAAAGAACATAACAAAAAGGTTAAAAATAATAAATGCCAAAATCAACATTTGTTGATACGAATTATTATATTACAAAAAAAAAAAAAAAAAAAAGGTTTAAGATACCTGTTCACACTTTTTGCAGCAAAACCAATTTTCTTCAGGAAAATTTTCCAACTTATCTGCTTCTCTATTTTTTAAGCAGCCGACGTGATCTACATCAAATTGACAAAAATCAGCTTTAGAAACATGTCAAATATTCATTTACATAAACATAATATGCAGCCAATCCTCAGTAAACGATCTACAGACAGATAAGAATAACCTACATTTATGCTCACACTGACTGCAAGTGAGAATGCTGTCATCAACTAGATCTACATTGTTGCTTCTAAATTTCTTTTTCCCACAAATTCCACAGCAGCACGATGGGCAGAACCAGTCACCATCTGGGACATCCTACAGAAACAAGACAATTTCCAGGTCAACAAAAGAAATCAATGACCTCAATCATGTAATCCCTAAGATTTGTTTTTCTATTGCTAATTACACACAAAGTGAGTGAGTCGTAAATCCACGAGTTCACCCTACACCTTACTCTTACAAGGGGAGGAAGGGTCATTTGAGCTAGAGCTCATTGGCCATAATCCCTAAGAAAAAAGATCTTTTTTTTTAATAGGTATAATTTTTTTGATATGTAAAAGAAAAAATCTTAAAGAGAGAGAAGTAAAAGAATTCAGACAACTATGTGGTATGTACTTAGAATTTATATACACACACACCTTCAAACCGATGCAAATCTTATGGAATGCGGATGGACATTGATCACATAAAACCAATTCACCACCATAGTGACAAACAGTACAAATGTAATCATTCTCGCCTTGATGGCAATTGCCCTTCATTCTATCAGGCAGTTCTCCAGTGGAGCTCCCCATCTTATTATCACGCATTATTTGCATTTGACAATCCAACAAAGACCTTCCATCTTCCAGAAAAATACTAAGAGCTGGTCTTTGGCACTTGCTGCCAGCATGAATTCCAAAGCCAGGAAGAGTAAACACCATTTGACAACAGCTGCACTTTATCCCATCACGAGTAATCCGCCCTTCTTTCATTAGTTTCTTTTTCTTTCTGCTACGGTAATTTACTTTTGCCCTTGGCAATACCACATTGTTGTCTATCAACCAAGAGAGTATAGTTCGACGAGTCTGGTGTGAGGTACTAGGAGGAACCACCTTCTGTATTCTTTTGCTTGATCGTAGCACACGGGTAAAGCGACTACTTTCCAGATCATCTCTTAATTTTATCAATGCTCTAGAAACCTTTCTTCTTTTTAACTTTGGGAGGCTGGCATTCTGATCCCCTGAATTCAGCTTTTCATCACCTATGAATCCAATTGCTGAGCCATCTTTCATAGCTTTTAAGTTGCGTTGTGTTCGAAGAGACTGGGATGCAAGGTGAAAAAAATCACCCTTTCGATTTCCACAAATTTTTCTTATCCCCTGAACTTTTTCGATTGACTGTGATATACTAGAAGACTCTCTGGACCCCCTTCTGGATGGTGCATTACTTGCTGCCGAAGATGATTTATCACTGCCTAATTGTCCTTCATCTTCCTCAATTGCATGTGTGCTTTGAATTGATCCACAGCCAGAAGCAACACTTTCAGGAGTTCCTTCATCCAGACAACATTTGCATGCTGATCGAAGTGAACAATATGTCCTTCTTCTTGGCGAAATGTAGCGCATCTCAGGCTTCCCTCTTGTATATGAGTACCGCATCTGCCACCCCACTGCCGAGAGGTGCTTCCGTGCCTTTTCTATCAACATTTTAGATCTCTTATCTAGTGGATGCATATAATAGTCCACAACAGCTTGAGGACAAAATTCTGGTTTTACTCTAAATACATCAGACTCAGAAGACATCACAGTTTGATGACAATAATCAGGATCCTGATTTTCTTCTTTTTGTTCTAGAAGCAGAGTTGAAGATGGATCACTGGGTAAAACATACACACTTTTCTGATTATCTGCGATTGAAGAAATCATCTCTGTGGTGGATCCGATCATATACTGACAGACCTGACGAAGTGAATAATAAAATTTACCATCAGGTGAGGTATACCGTAGTCTAAGTGTGTGCCCATCTCTCCATGACTCAATTTTCCAGCCCAGGTATGAAAGATGCTGCCGCAGATTACTAATTAAAGAATTCCTAGATATTCCACTATTCGTACTCCCAATTGCATAATCAGTAACAGCATCTGGGTAGAATGCAGCTCCAGGAAGTATATCAGAGCCAACAGGTAGCCAATTTGCAGTTTTTCTGCGTGTCAAACCTTTGGGCTTCCCATTGACCTTATTGGAAATGACAGTAGAATCTTCACTGAAGGTCATAGAATTGGTGCTAGAAATTCCATCCGGATTAGAAGGTAAAACAGACGAAGACTCAGCTACCAAACACAATGCTTTACCATGGCAGGGTACATCTGAGTCTGCCAAAATATTCGTATCTGACCCATTAATGTCCAAAGTAGAAATTAATTCATCTATAGCACATTTCTCTTCATCAACCAACATATCACTACACGCTGAGTTCTCGACAGGGACAATCGCGAGAGAGTTGGCCAAATCTGCTCCAGGGCTAATATCAACATTAACGGCAGTTCTAGCTGACTCCAATACACCATTGGTTTCTTGAAACAAGCCCCCAGAACAAACCAAAACCTGAAATACATCTTTTATAATAATATTTAGGTTCTCATTAATGACTTCCAACACCAACTCTTTCCACAAATCTTTCCTCACACAGGTCCACTCCTTAATCTTCTCAAAACCATTTTTATCCCGCAAGTCATACCAAATTTGCTTCACAGAAACACCAAGGTACCCCCCCTCCTGCTCATATTCTTCAATCAACTCAAGAAATAACCAAGTCCCGCGACGCTGCCAATCCTCCGTAACCTCATTCCACTCATGAGTAATTCTCAACATGTTAATTCTCATCTCCAATTCATCACCTAAATCTGGGAAGAAAATCCTCCTTGTATGTGAACCATCATCGTGATCAAAAATCACACCTTCCCACCAAGCCTCCTGGTAAAACACATCCACACACAGTCCGTAGGGAAGGCCAAATTTTTTAAACTCAACACGAGGTGGCAAAGGCCTTATACACCCACGATAAGTACAGTTCTCATTGGCAAAACCAATGCCATCCAATACAGGTGAAACAGGCACATCAGCCTCAAAATTTTTAGACCCATCATCCTGTAGGATGTTCTCGTATTTGACACGAAGACCTTGACTATAACATGCAATGACAGTGGCAGAGTGCCAAGAGCCCTGAAACCCATCTTCCTCACTCCTTACCTGCAAAAGTTCATAACTTTTTTACACATAAAACTTCGATTTTCCCAACCAACACATAGCCATGCAAATAATGATGAGTGCGTGGCTCAACAACTAATTGATCGCTAAAATTAGAAAAAGTATCATTAAACAAACCCGCAAAGCTAAAGTCTTTGTTACCCAATGCAGAATCCCAATCCAAGGATTACATAAATACCAAACAGAGCACAAACTAGCTATACATGGACAATAATAGTAAAAAGAAACAATTACAGTGTACAATGTAGCCACAATCAATAATATAGCGTACAAGGGAACTCAGCATTAAACCCAAATTCATCAACAAACACCTAAACCGAGCTAAGAATATAATCAAATAAACGATACACAAAAACCATAATCAATTACGACTGAAAACTCATTTGGGTATCCAAAAAAAACAAAAACAACAAACACCCAAAAGAAAAGAGACCGAGAAAAATCACAATCCATGTATTGCAAACAAAAATCAATCAAGAAAAAAGCATTGATGAAGGTAAAACAAAAGCGGCATTGTATGACCTCTACTCTTTGACCAACAAAAAGCTTTCTTTTGGTGGCAAATGTTCTCTTCCGCTTTCTCTTTCGACCAGCCGCCGGCATTGCCATTGAAACAGTGCTCCAATCAGTGAAGGAGGAGAAGATGAATAGGGTACAGAGAGAAAAATCCGGAGAGAAATAAAAGGAAAATTGTGTTTCACAAAGTAACAGACGCTTCTATTGGGCGTAGCTTGGTCACCAAGAAAGATATATATTTATATTGATATATATATATATACACTCTCACAACACAAACAGAATCGCTACTCTTCAGTCTACTCTCACAGATATTATTATATGTTGTACTCATATTATAGGCCTTTTCATATAGAATGGAAAAAGGGAAATTTATGTAGCGTGGGCCCAATATTGTATTATTTTATTGATGTGATGTTGTACGTCAAAAAAGGTTTAGAGTCTTTACAGTAACTATGTTTTAAATATGGGTGTATAATACTAGTTGTTAATACAATTATGAAGGCTTAAATGAGACTTAAAAACACTACTACAATGTCAATCTTCTCTCTCCTCTTTTTTTTTTTTTTTTTTTGAGAGCAGACTTGAATGTCAGTCAATTTGTCGATGTGAGGAGAGAGGAGAATAATTCTTTGATAATGGAATTTTGATCGTATTGATTTATTGAGTATCGAGGTAGATATTTTTTTCAAGTGTGTACAATCAGAGATGCGCTTTGCTCTTATTTTTCATTTGGTATGTGATAGTATTTACATGTTATTTAGGGAAAATCTTTTGGGTTGGATTTTATTTAGAATTTAATTTCTTTTAAGAATCTTATTTATTGAAAGTAAGTTAAAGATTCGGCTATGACACCGTCAAAAATCCTATCATTCTCTTTTATTTTTATTCGAATGGATGACACGTGATAGATAAAACACATAAAGGTTTTTTTTTTTTTAATTCGGTAGTTATAATTAGGGAAAAAGGATTTGAACTCTGATTTTCTTAGAAACATCATAAGGTACCAACTAGTTAAGTTATAAAGTTTTTGACAAGCACCTAAAGTTTCGTTTGGGAGTTCATAAGAGAATGAAATGCTCTTAAAACAATAGAAAGTAATGGAATGAAATGAAATGTATTTAAGTAAGGGAAATGAATGGAAAAGAAAGAAATGAAATAGAATTAAGTAATATTATTTGGATGTTTTAAAATAAAGAAATGCAAATTAATGAAATGTAAGTAACATTGATTGGGAATAACATAGAGGGAAAGGAATAGAATCATTTTATGACAATATTACTATTAGACTCCTATTTTAAAATAAATGACTGAATATATAAGGGTATTTTTGGAGTTTTAGTAAAAAATTTATTAAATCTGATTTCATTCCCTCCAATTTATCTCAATTTTGGGTGGAATAAGATTTTGAGATTTTAAGGGAATAGATAAGAATGAGTGTTCTCTCCTATCCATTCTATTCTCTCTCACTTAAACTTCCAAATAAGGGAATAGACTTTTCATTCCCTTAATTAAAACTTCCAAATAAGAAAATGAAAGAATATTATAAAATTATTCTCTTCATTCATTTTCATTCCCTCCTTTCAAACAAGGGCTTAGGTTAAAACCAAACAACAACAACAACAATCTCACTTAGCAGACCCATTGTCCAATTCTCTTGGTAGTGAATGGCAATGAGCCATTAGAAATGGTGCAAGAGACACCATAAGAGTTTAAGATGTGTTGTTGACGTGTCAAAATCATCATCGCAAATACTTGGGTGAAATTTGAAAATTCCAAACTTTTTCTTAACCTAGATTCTTTGATGTTTCATTCACAAGCTTAGAGCATCCGTAGCAGGTGTGTTAAATGTGTTAAATGCTATAATATGACACATTTGGCACACCAAACACCAAAAACGGAGTTTTATTAAATGTTCCAAATCTCAAAAAAATGCCACATGGCTACAATACCGTCTTAAATATGAGACGGTATGGACAGAAATGATATAAATTTTAATAGTATTTTATTCTCTTTTCTCTCTCCTTTCTCTTCACTTTTTCTTTTCTCTTCTCTCTCAACGGTTCCCTCTCTCTTGCCTCTGTTCATCTCACCGATTCCTCTCAATCTCTTTCACCCTCTAAAGCCGCCATCGCCGATCTCGCCCAATCGTCGTCAATATCGCTCAACCACACTTGATCTCGCCGATCTCACTCACGGTCTCACCTTCTCCAGTCATGGCCGATCTCACCCCGAGGCGGCCATTGATCTCACCCTCTTCCCTCTCCTCTCTGTCCGCCTTTCACTCTGCCTCTCTCTAGTTATTGGTTTTTTTTTTTTTTTTTTTTTGGTGCTGCAATTTGGGTTGATCTAATATTGGTGAGTAATTGTGGTGGTTGGTTTGCAATAGAGGTGGGTTCTAAGATGGGTGAGCTGTGGGTGATGGTGGGCTGTGGGAGTGGTATGGGTTTTGTGTTTGTTTTTTAAATTGTAGGCGGCAGGTAGTGGTTCAGTTGATCTGGGTGGTGGTGGGCTGTGGGCTATGGGCTATGGGTGGTGACAGTGGTAGTGGTGGTGGTGGATTGTGGGGGTGATGGCCAGTGGTGGCTGTCAGTGTTGTTGCGGCAGTGGATATTAGTGGTTGGTGGTTGTGCCGTTGATGTTGTTGCTGTTGTTGATGATAATGGGGAGAAGATAATATATTATTTTAATGCGTAGTAAATATTATTTTAATGTATAGAATTGAATGATAAAACGTCTAATAAATGGAATATTGTAAAATGATGTGGTAAAATAATAAAGTAAGCTTTTGGTATGTCAAAATGACATTTTTTATGAAACACCTGCTACAGATGCTCTTATGCAGAAAAAATAAATCCTTGTAGTGGTCCAAATTAAGTAATATGCAGTAATTAGGAAACATTAAGAAGATCTTAGCAAAACCCATAACAGTAAAATCAGAGTAATATAAGTCATGCACCAATACCCATATATCTATCCAATTATTATCAATCATCCAAAATACACATACAGTCATTAGTCACAAGACAAAGAGCAAGAAACAAAAAGAGCAAAAAAAAAAAAACTCACATCGGTAATAAAATAAAAAATGTTGTGGTTAGAGGGAGCAAGAGCAAGAGATAAAGGTTATATTTGTAAAAACCATTGAAAAACGGTGTTTTAAGTCTAAAATAAACATTCGTAAAAATGCTATGCGGAGCTGTGGTTGCAAAATAAAGTTTTGGATTTTAAAAACGCTCTTTTAAGTTCCCAAAATCTTAACCAAACGGATCCAAATAGACATTGGAGATTAAGAATAGAAAATGAAAGGAAAAAAAATAATAAAAATTATTTAGCCTTCAAGTATTTGCGGCGGCGATTTTGACATGTCGACAGTTTCTCAGATTCTAGTGGTGTCTTTAGCACCATTTCTAATGGCTGGGAGGTTACTAAAAGATGCATGTAAGACAGAAATATGTTAGGTATTGACGTGGCTTGTTTTTAATCTTTAAAATTTTTATTTATAGCGTATGAGCGTGTCTTCCATTCAAATAAGAAAAAAGAATGAGAGAGAATATGAGGATTTTTAATGAGATGGAAGCCAAACCCAAAGTGTAATTGCACCCAAAAAAAAAAAAAAAAGTAAAACTCTAAAAAAGTGAACGTAAGTAAATAAATTAAAATATGCCGAATCAATGATTTAAAATAATAAAATAATTCAACAATTCACATTAAATTAGCAAGCTCACAACAATAATATGAATTTGTCACTTACCATCTTCATGCATTCATACAAATGATAAGTAAATAAATTAAAATATGTTGGTTTCATGGTTTCAAATAATTCAACAATTCACAATAAATTAGCAAGCTCACAACAATAATATGAATTTGTCACTTATCATTTTCAGGCATTCATAATAATAATAATAATAATAATAATAATAATAATATTATGTAAACAATTATTTAAAATTAAGAATAGGTGAAAATACCTTTTGGTCCCTACATTTTGGGTCATTTCCATTTTGGTTCCCACATTTTTGGAGCTCCTATTTTGGTCCCCAAAATTTGAAAATTGTTTTCAATTTAGTTTCAAAAATCGCTTACATGGTAGACAGAGTGCACAACTAGCGGGCATGAAGTTGATGTAGCCATTAAAACAATATTAAAAAATTTTATTTAGCATTTTAAAAATGCCATGTCAGGATTTTAATTGAAAAAAATTAATTTCTCAATTTTGTTTACATTAAAAAATAAATGAATAAGCGAAAAAAAATATTTACTTTTTATTTATATGTTATAGTTTGATAACGTTACATTATATTTTATATGAAAACTATTTGCTTAGCCAAAAAAATTTACTTTATATTTTATATTTTATATGAAAACTGTAGGGTCCAAATTTTGTAACCCAAGCTCAAAAAGTTTGGATTATGAGCCCAACAAACCCAAAACAATGAATTTGTAGAGAGTGGGTGAAAGAGCTCGGCTAGTTATAAATTTAGCAACAATTAACTATGATATACGGGGATGAACTAACGTAAAAACACACTTGAAAGCTAAATAAACTGAAATCCGAAGAGGTCTGTTATTGATTGAAAAGTAAATACAGTTCTTAGAACTACAGTCAGATCTTTTCTCTCTTCTTTCTCCCCCCCTCCCCTCCTCTTTAGAGGCATATGCCATTTATATATCTCTCTTCTAAATCATCTTCATCGTACATTTGTTCTTCATCTAAGCATTCACTTGAGTACATGTCACATTAGATATCTTTTTTAGTTTCCCATAAGTGGTAGTAGTTGAGGTTGCACTGTTCAGGGGTCTTCTCCACATAAATGCGAGCAGGAAAGTTGCTGCAATGCATTAAACACGGTGGTAGCAGCTTTTTCTTTTAGATATTTCTTCGTTCTTGTCATCTCCAGGCATGCCCAAAGCTTGTCCTTATCCTTGAAGTTGTTAGGAAGATCACTCGAACCTTCTAGATACTTGCTTGATCAAGACCCTTTGTATCCGAGGAGAATGACCTCTTCGGATCACTGGTGCTCTCTTCGGACTATACTTCTCGTTCATTTCCATGTATATCTCTTCCACAAGGACTCCTTCTCAACCACTTTCTTCTTTTCAGACACACAGTAATATTCAAATAGGGCCCTAGGCCCAACACGTGATGTTGGGCTTTTACCCCCACAAAAACTATTTGCTTAGCCAAAAAAAAAAATAACGTTATATTATATTTTATTTATATATTATAGTTTAATAATAGTTTTTCTCATTAAAAAAAAATAGTTTTCATTCCCTCAAAAAGAATAAAATAGTTTTCATAAATTATGATGTTATGTGCTATAATATTTTTAATATTTTAATAAGAAATAAAGATTAAAGAGAATTTAGAGAAGTCGTACCTATGGGTTATGGACACCTAGGGATTCTACCTTAGTTGTGAAAAATTAAATTTTAACCATACACGTTCTCATTCTCAAAAAAAGAAAAAAAAAAAGAAAAGAAAAAAAAAAACCATACACATACTCCATGATATCTTGAAAGTTGGAGCAAAGCAAAGGAGAGAGAGAGAGAGAGAGAGAGAGAGACGATTGAAGTAGGAAAATAATTAAAAAAAATAAAAGTCTAACTTTGGCCTGACAGCGTCTCGCACATGTGACATGGCATTGTTGCTCGCTTAATATTTTCATTTTGTACCGATTTGGTGAAACTGATGCATGAGTTTTTTTCTGTCTTTAGCTATATATTTGCTGAAATAAAAATAGCTACATCGATGTGAATGTAAACTAATTATTGATGATGTCATCATTTTATAATCACAGTAATTTCTCCAAAATCCAGGAGCAAAATATTTCAGCTACTTTGTTTATATAGAATTTCCTTCCACAATTTATACTATAAAAGAAATTGAAACTTCTATTTTTGTTGGTCTTGATAAAATATATTTTCCCTCTATTTCGTTAAAAATGCTTTTAAATTTATCACTGGCCACTGCAAGTTAATCAATAAGGCAAAATAAAAATAAAAATACTTGAAAATGGAAGCGAATGAGGTCTTCATACAATTAAACTTTGAGAAGGATGGAAAAATTATGCACGGTGAATTGCATACTCATACTGCAAGTATTGCTATAGTGAAATGAAATGCTAGGCTACTAGTGATTAATTGTCCTGTCAATGCTCACATGTAAATAAGGTGAGAGAACGTATAGAATCTATCCAACATCGTGGAAAAACTCTCCCCTGTAGAAGTCCTCTCTCTCTCGGCTTAGCACGAGTTGCTTTCTCCTTAAATCTCTGTGTGGGCTTTCACTTGGCATGCCTTAATCCTTCAAGGTAGGGCCATAATTCAAACCTCCATGGACCAGGTGGTGTTAGATGGCCTTCAACACCTCCGACTTACCAAAGAAGAAGAAGAAGAGATCTCCATCACTGCTATGTGCAGATCTGATCTTCTTGAAGAATGTTCCTTAAGCTTATTCGGTCGTCTGCTTTCAGATCGTCACCAAAACCAATGAGCCTTGAAAAGCACACTTTGATCTGCTTGGAAAATGGGTTCTGATCTGAGAATAGTTGACATGGGTAAAGACATATTCCAGTTCAAGTTCAGTTCAGAATATCAAAGAAAGTGGGTTGAAAGGAATGGCAGATGGAATTCTGACAACAATTTGCTACTCCTCTGTAGATGGAAAAATGGTCTATCAATATTAAATATCTCCTTCACCCATTCTCCATTTTGGGTCCAGATTTGGGGTCTACCATTTGAAAACATGTCAGAAGAAGTTGGCAGAGATGTGGGAAATAGTTTGGGGCATTATATTGACATAAACAAATGCTCATGGCAATCAAAACAAGCTAAATTTATGTGGGTGCGAGTAGACCTCCCAATTAACAAAGCTCTGCGTAGGGGAGGTAATGTGGTTAACAGAGATGGAGGAAAGTCCTGGGTTACTTTCAAATATGAAAGGCTACCCACCTTTTGCATTTTATGTAGGAAGCTGGGTCATGATGAAAAACACTGCTCTAAATCTCCAGGTAGTCAAAATCTAGGTAGACAATATGGTGATTGGCTTAGAGCCAATGGAAATCCCAAAAATGGTTTTGGAAAATCCAAAGCTTCCAGCAGTGGAGGGTATGAAGGTAGAGATGGAAGGCCTGATGACAAATCCTACCCAGTGACTTCCAATTTCGGGGACCCGGCGCCGGAACACAGCGAAAAATCAATAGCTCCAAGAATAGGTCAGGGTTTGAATGACACAACTCCGGTAAGGGCTAATGTAGCAGAAATGTCAGCAATTCAGGCAACGAAAAATCAGGTGGGATTGGACAAGCTAGGAAGATCCTGTCAAGTGCCTGGCTCTGAAAAGACCTCACACTTCCAGCAAAGAATGCTGATGTCAGAACCCCACCCAAATACTTCGAGTAAAGACATCAGAGATGAATCATCAACGATGGGCTTTCAAAATCAATATATCCATAAAGCCCAAGAAGTCATCAGCCCTTTAAAACTAAAAGAAGGGCCCATCCTTAGCATTGATCAGCCTATTAATCAATTCGGCCCTGTAAAAGGAAATCAGATAAAAGTCAAGGGGAAGTTGAAGAAAATAGATAGAGAGAAATGGCAACAGGTCCAAGAGATAAATATGCAAGCCCAAGACAACATTATCAGGCTCAAAAGGCCAGGTAGGCTGGACTTTATGGACGAGGAAGAATCCAGACCACAAAAGAAGGTATGTGAGACACAACCCTCTAGTGCTGATGGCACTTCTCTATTATCGGCGACAACTACAGGTTAGCGCCGTCGGGAGCAATGAATTCCTTATGCTAGAATTGTCAAAGAATTGGGAACCCCCGGACAATTTATGCGTTGTGTGATTATTGATGCCGTTGGAATCCTAATATAATATTCCTTTTGGAGACGAAGCAAAGAATGAAGTGAATGGAGACAATAAAATTCAAGTTAGGTTTTGCCAATGGTTTAATTATTCCTAGTGAGAGCCGAAGTGGAGGCCTTGCTTAACTTTGGTCTAGAGATGTTGATCTGGAAATCAAGAGCTACTTAAACCACCATATTGATGTTATTATTACTAAGCTGTTTGGAGCTTTCAAGTGGAGATTTACTGGTTTCTATGGGTACTCTGAAACCCACCTAAGGAATGAATCCTGAAACCTCTTGTCTTATCTCAATAATCAATTTTCTTTGCCTTAGTTTTTTTGTGGTGATTTTAACGAAATCTTATCTGTAAATGAAAAATTATGAGGGATTTTGAGGCCTCAGCAACAAATGGAGGGCTTCCGTCAGGCTGTCAATAGGTGTGGTTTTCAGGATTTGGGGTACTGTGGCTCGAATTTTACATGGTGTAATATGCAAGAGGGTGCTAATAGAATCTACTTGTGCCTGGACAGAGCTTTTGCCACCCCCAAATGGACCAATTAGTTCAAGGATACTAGAGTGCATCATTTGGTCGAATCAACTTCTGATCACTGTATCTTGCTAATTTCTAATGCAAACTCTCCCTCTAAGCCCCACAAATGTCGATTCCATTTTGAGGCCATGTGGACCAAAAGGGAGGATTGCCGTGAAGTCGTTAAAGCTACTTGGAGCAATGGTGAAATCACAAATACTCCAAAGGGGATAGCACTCGGTCTCTAACACTGTGCTACTGAACTTTCAAGATGGAACAGAACCATGGTAGGAAACATTCCAAAGAAAATCCAGGAAAAAGGATAGAGGCTTAATTCCCTTACCATCCATGATAGTGATGGAACTAAATCAATGACCTCCTTGATAGTGAGGAAATTATATGGCACCAACGTTCCAAAGTTCACTGGTATAGTGAAGGAGATCGAAACACCAAATTTTTCCATGACCGTGCATCAGACAGACATAAGAAGAACATAATCCTGGGTCTTTGGGTAAATGGTGTGAAGACAAAGACAGCATAGCAGCTACAGCAGTCTCCTACTTCCAGAACATCTACACTACCACCTCTCCCACCAATATTAGTGAGGTTACAAGTGTAATCCCTACTCGAGTTACAGAGGAGATGAATACTAACATCTCCTGCATTTTCACTAAAGATGAAGTAGTTAAAGCCCTGCAACAAATCCACCCAACCAAAGCATCTGGACCTGATGGTATGTCTGCTATTTTCTATCATAAATATTGGAACATTGTGGGTCCTAATATTTTAAACATGGTGCTAAATGTTCTTAACTCCAATCTGTCTATGTCTGAAATTAATAAAACTAATATTTCTCTCATTCCAAAAACTAACCACCCCACTAAAATGACAGAGTTCCGGCTTATTAGCCTCTGAAACGTAGCATACAAATTTATTTCAAAAGTACTTGCCAACAGCTTCAAAGCTATTCTCCCTAATATCATTACTGAAAATCAAAGTGCATTCACTTCTGACCGCTTAATTACAGATAATGTCTTGGTTGCTTTTGAGCTCATGCGCTACCTAAACCACAAGAAGGAAGGGAAGGATAGCTACATGTCAATAGAGCTTGATATGAGTAAAATTTGACAGGGTCGAATGGGTTTTTATTAAAGGGTTATGGAGAAACTGGGTTTTAGCCAAAGATGGATTAATTTGATTATGCAGTGTGTCTCTTCTGTTTCGTACTCAGTTCTTATTAATGGGGAAGCTCACAGCACCATTACTCCTACAAGGGGTCTCCGTTAAGGCAATCCTCTGTCCCCTTACTTATTCCTGATATGTGCAGAAGGTCTCTCTGCCCTTATCCATGAAGCTGCTCAAAACCAGCTGCTTAATGGCATATTAATTTGCAGGGGCTGCCCAATAATTACCCATCTCTTCTTTGCTGACGACAGCCTCTTATTTTGCAAAGCAAATGCTCAAGAATGTAAGAAACTCATTTACATCCTTGAGAGCTATGAAGTGGCCTCTGGGCAGAAAGTCAACACTGACAAATCATCGGTGTTCTTCAACCCTAACACCCCCCAAGAAACCAAGGAGGAGATCTTGTGTATCCTGGGACCAATGCAAGATTCATGACATAAAAAATATCTAGGCCTCCTCTCAATCATTGGGAAGTAAAAAACAGAAGTGTTTACTAAAATTAAAGAGAAAGTGGGGAAGAAGTTGGCAAGTTGGAAAGAGAAACTTCTGTCCATTGGGGGTAGAGAAATTCTCATTAAAGCGGTAGCCCAAGCCGTACCTACTTACACCATGAGCTGCTTCCAACTGCTTAAAAGTCTCTGTGATGATCTTGAAGGGATGATGCGAAATTTCTGGTAGGGACAAAGAAAGCAGGAATCAAAAATAGCTTGGGTGAGCTAGAAAAAGATGTGTAAATCAAAGCTCAGAGGGGGAATGGGCTTTCGCAATCTCCAAGCTTTTAACCTTGCTATACTTGCAAAACAAGGTTGGAGAATTCTCCAAAATCCAGATTCGCTTATTGCCCGAGTATACAAAGCTAGATACTTTCCTTCTAATGATGTGCTCAACTCAAGGTTGGAGAATTCTCCAAAATCTAGATTCGCTTGGAGAAGCATTCACAACAGTTTAGAGGTAATAAGGAAGGGTACTAGATGGAGGGTAGGAAATGGCCGAAGTATTCATATATGGAAAGATAAATGGCTCCCCACTCCGACTACTTATAAGGTGATTTCTCCCCCTAAAGACTTTGGTGATTTCCCTATGGTCTCATCCCTCATTGATGAGGACACAAAATGGTGGAAAGCAAATACTATCAAGGCTCTTTTCCTCCCTTTTAAAGTAAATTCAATCCTAAAAATCCCTTTGAGTGACAATCTGCCAGATGATGAGCTAATATGGGTGGGAAATAAAAGGGGTTCCTTCACGGTTCAAAGTGCTTACTACATTGCTGCTAAGATTGTTGACTCTAGTGAGGAGGGAGAAAGCTCAATCAGGGATTCTAGGTCCTAACTTTGGAAAAAGATGTGGCAGCTAAAGATACCAGCAAAAGTTCGTATTTTCGCTTGGCGAACATGCATGAATGCCCTCCCCACAATGCAAAATTTGAAGCTCAGAGGTGTGAACACTGTTGGCTTTTGCCCTCTTTGTGACAAAGTCCCTGAAACCCTCCCTCATGCCTTACTTCATTATAAGCATGCAAAACAAACTTGGGCTTGTTGGTAAAATTGCCCTGTGGACATATCTTTGGAATCTCAGGATATTCTAGACATTGCCCTCAACTTGCTAGATAAAGGTACTGCCCATGACTTAGAACTATTCTTTATTGTAGCTTGGACTGTTTGGTGGAACCGTAACCAAGCTACTCATGATGACATGGGCTCTCCTCCTATTCAGACTTGGGAAATAGCAAAAAGAACTTTGCTAGACTATACAGGTGCCATCTCAAATTCCCTCCCATCACAGCCCTCATCTATCTCTTCTTGGAAAGCCCCCTCTCATGGTTTTTTCAAAATCAATGTCGACAGGGCTGCTTCAGGTGACAGCAGAAATTCTAGCATCAGGGTGATTATTAGAGACAGCCATAGATCACCCTTAGCAACTATGAGTAAGCTCTTGCTTATGCCTTATTCAACAGAGGTAACTGAAGCCCTTACATTACAACAAGGAGTCTGGCTTGCTATAGAAATGAACCTATCTCAAACCATCATTGAATCTAATGCCCTCTCCTTTGTCCAAGCTCTAAACTTTGGAGAGGTTGGAGGTGAATTGGGACATATTCTTCAAGAAATTAGAAACACCAAAAACTCCTTCAGCTCTTGTTCCTTTCATGACCTGAAAAAGGAAGGCAACAAGGTAGCACACAAATTGGCTAAAGCAGCTAGATCTTCTGGGTTTACTCAAATATGGAAAGGAGTCTCTCCACTTTTAGTGCAGGATTTTCTGATATTTGATTTGTCATGTAATTCTGCTCTCTAGCTATTTTTCTCTCTGTTGTACTCCAATTTCAGTTGGAATCTATCTATTCATAGTTTCACTATCAAAAAATAATAATAATAATAAGGTGAGAGAATTCAATGGTCATAATAAATAAGGTGAGGGGAAAAAAACACCCTTAAATAAGTTTGACCGATGTGGCAGTTGACTATTTTTAACCATTAATCTCATAGAAATCAATAGTTTAAAAAATGTGTAACTTTTATGAAATTACAGCAAGTGTAACTTGTTATAGAATTTATATTTTGAAAATCCCACCATTAAATTACATAAATTTAGCATTTAATAAATTAAATGGACATGTGACATTTTTTTTATTTGTGAAGTATATAGTGGAGCTGGAAGAGTGGTTCAGAAGATTTGGACTCATATATGTTCTTAACATTAATGTCATTTTCATGTCAATTGGATGTTATTTACCATGCAATCCATAAACTCGTATTTTATGCATTATTTTAAACTACAAAAACTTGAATTTAAACAATTGATTGGTGACATGGGTATTAATCTTTGATCAAATTAAAATTTTGCAAGTATTGAAAATATACAAAAGATAATATAATCTAACAGTGGATTTGTCAAAATTCACATCAAATTAAAAAATATTCAGTGGTGTAACATTACTTAGAGTTATATTCGGTGTAATTTGAACCCAACTCATATATATATATATATATATATATATTGAGAACCTTGTTCAATAGTAAATTTGGAAACCTTTTTTTTTTTAACTAAGAGACAAGACAATAAATAATGCTCCCTTAAAAAATTCGATTTTAAATTTTTATAAATAAGACCAACAATTTAAGACGGCGATAGTATTAACTTTTATTTTTCCTAAAAAAAGATTAGGCCATTAATGCCTCCTTAACGAAGAGTCAAAGTCCAAATCTTCTGCTCTACAAATAAAAACTTGTCACAGATCTATCCATTTAATTAAATACTAATTTTCTGCTTTTCTTATTTAAGTTTCCTAAAATAAATAATAAACAAATAAAACACAACACATCCCTACCAACTACCATCACTAGTCCACCACCATCAACCTTGGTTGACGACACTAGCAAAAGATTGCAGAAGTCATTAGTACTGCCAGTCACAACTATACTCAACAAACATACACCGCCACCTGATACATGCCACTACCACCTTGTAGGGGTGGCAAAATAAGCCAAACCCATTTGCCCACCCAATTATTAGTTAGGTTAAATGGGCATCAACCCAATTGGACCCAGTAATTATTGGGTTTTAACTAAAAACCTATTTAACCCAAAAATAATACACCCAAATTCAACCCAGCCCTTCCCACCAAAAAAAAAAAAAAAAACCCAGCCCTTAGAGTCTTAAACGTTTCAGGTTTCCTACATTTTCTTAGCAACCAAACATAGAGGAATATGTAGCTTACATCTTTGTCGGCCTTGACTTCCTCGACTGCGCCGTCGATGGCCTTGACAACTCCGTCTCCCTCTCCGTCGACTCCTCTGTCCACTCCAACCAGATCTCCATCTCCTATATCTCCGGCGACCCTTGCTCCAAGCTCAACCGTAACCCTCTCTGGAATTGCGTCGGCAATGCCACCATTGAGGTCATGAAGATGCTTGGAATCCAATCTAGATTCCAGACTCGGATCCAGTGCCGCTAGCGCCGCAATTGCCGTCAACGAGATTTTTGATGGGAAACTCAGCTCCGAGGAGCTCGTACTAGCGGGGGATTGAAATCGAAGGAGAAGGTTTCGGGTTATCATGCTAATAATGTTGGCCCAACAGGAAATTTGAGATTGTACTTTGTGTTTGGTTGCTGAGAAAATGTAGGAAAGTGAATTGGAAAAGGGATAAAGAGAAAAAGAAAATTTGGGTTGGTAATTTTGATAATTGGGTAATTGGGTGGGTTGGGGTTTACTCATAATAATTGGGTTAGGTTGGATTTGGGTTAGAAGCAATTAGTTAAACGGATTTTAATGGGTAAATGAGTTTTATATACCCAACCCAATTATACCCACCCCAAACCCACTCATTTGCCACCCCTACCACCTTGTCTTCATACCCATAAATGGGTATTAGTTTATGTTTGGTTCTAGTGAAAACTGAAGAGAGGAAACAGAGTGAAAGTGCTATTTTAGATTACGGTTGAGAGGCATTGTTGCACAATGAAAATTTAGATGTCGTGACTTAATTCTTGAACTTGATTTACAAAGACCCATTTTGGTTAGAAGTTATAGTTCGATTGCTTGAAATTGTTTTGTTATTGGGGGTTTAATGAATACAAAGGTGGGAATAGGTTAATTGAGTTTAATTTATGCTTAGAAGTTATGAGAAGTTGTTTGAAGAGGGGGCCAAATTGAAAAATTCTAGCTCCAGTGTTGTTTGTCTACTCTATAATCATTATAAATGCGTGATAATGCTTTGGCTATTTGGAGATCCTCATGTAATCCTTTTCTTTTTTTTCTAGTGTACCACAAATTGTTCTGTGTGGATTTGGTGGACAAAAATTGGATGATTGGATTTGGTGGCGGTGTTTGGCCATTGATTACGTTGGCAATTTAATGGTTGTGATAGGTGATGGTGGCCTATGGGAATGTGTAGGGTTATTTATTTATTTTGGGAAACTTAAATAGGAATGGCAGAAAATTAGCATTTACTCAAATAAATGAACATGTAACAAATTTTTATTTGTAGAGCATAGAGTAAAGTAGGGAAAGTAGAATATAAGATTTGAACTCTTTACATTATTTATGTTGCCTTTTTTTTCTTTTCTTTTTTTTGAGTGTAGGAATAAGGGCCCAAATTTGTATATTAGGCCTTGGGCCCTGGCCGAGGACGGATAAACAGTAATAAGGGTGTCAAGCTTAGAATCCCATGAGTAAGATACAAGCAGATGGTCTGAGGAGGATTATCTCTTCGGATGAACGGAGTATGGGTCAAAATTATATCCTGTCAATCAGAATGGCCTTCCAGGAGGCTCTGCTGACAGAGGCGTGTATTACAAACATACAAGAGGGATGGGGGCTCAGAGGTATCAAGGGAAAAGCTGCTGCCACCGCATTAAATGTTTTGCAGCTAACTTTCTGGCCGCATATATGTGGAAAAGGCCTCTAAATAGTGCTGCCTAGGCCATCCTAACTCACAGAAGGCTAAAGAGGGTGTCCGATGGGACAAGCACTCACGTAGTGGCCTAGCTGATCAACAAATGGAGGGCCAAGATTATTGAAAAGGAGATATATAATGCGAGGGACCCCTAGAGAAAAGGGGATCAAAAAGTGAAGAAGAGGAACATTGTAGCAGTCAGGAATCAAACTTGTAATCCAGCTTCAAGAGCAATACATAAGAAGAAACCTTCTCGGACATTGCTTAGGACGTTTTTCCTTAGTGTAACTTTGTTATCTTCATTCCTTTGTCATCAAGAATTACTTGCTTATTGCTTAATTCTTTAAAGCCCAGTTTTCCAACCTATTCTCTACAAATTTCTTGTTTTGGGCTTTTTGGACCTAAGTCCATCTATCTTTTGGGCTAGAAGTTCAAATCAAGTCCTTACATTGGGTAATATACATTTGCCCTTTATTATCTTTAACATTAAAAATTTCATTAGATACTAAAAACAAAAATTACCTTTGTTGACAATTTGAGTTGTAATGCAGTTAAGCCCATGTGAGAGAAAAACCAAAAGGAGATGGGATTCACAAAACAAAAGTAAGACAACCTAAGCTAACCCTCCCATGTGTCATCGACAAAGTATAGTTTTATGCATGAGGATTGCTCTTCGTAAATATAAGCCAAGGACGTTTTAGCTTTATAAAAATGGAGAAGGATTTGTTATATACAAGTATGCAGCAATTGCTGCATTCAGGGGTATGTGGCAGCGAAAGAAAAGGGACGAGAGTTTAAGGTGCACCTAGTCATATGCATTGTATATGATCCTTAAATACAAGTCATTTTCTTTTTACTGCCACATACTTTATATGTAGCAATTGCTTCATACAAGTATATACTAATACAAGTATGCAACAAAACCTTTCCCTAATAAAAATTATGTGGGTTTGGTTTAGTAATTTTTTTTTTTTATTTTTTTTGGAGTTTATATATATATATATATATATATATATATATATATAAGTAAAAACTAAGAGAAAATCCAATTAAATTTCAATTTGAATCTAATTTTGTCCTACATATATATCCCATCCAAGTGAATTATTTGTTACAAAAATCGAAAAGTCTAAATCCAATTAGATTTTAAATAAGATTTTAATTTGAATCCAATTTTGCACCACATGTCTTATTTAATTTTTATTTTTGGTGGCAATTGGATTATTGGGTGCAAAAACCAAAGAGTCCAAATCTAATTTTTTGTAGCAAGTAAATATATATAAACTAAGAAAAAATTACATATTTTAAAAATGAGATAGGTTCAAGTTACACTTGGTGTAACTCTAAAGAGTTACACATTTTTTAAACCATTGGATTTAAGTAAGGAAAATGCTAACAAGTGCCCTTAAGGCACTGATTAACAATCT
This sequence comes from Quercus glauca, assembly GCA_023736055.1. Classification (NCBI taxonomy): domain Eukaryota; kingdom Viridiplantae; phylum Streptophyta; class Magnoliopsida; order Fagales; family Fagaceae; genus Quercus; species Quercus glauca. Next base: position 20,428,399 of record CM043315.1, read on the forward strand.
ATTTTAGGAAAGTTTTGATATTACTTTTATGGGGAATTAAAAAAACTGTCAGGACAATAATTACTTTTTTTTTTTTTCCCATAAAAGCTTTCCTTAACTGGATTATTAACTAATGCCCTGGCACTCGTTAGCATGACCCTTTAAGTAAATCCAACAGTTAAAAAAAGACTATAATTATTACAAATATTCTGATTAGAATCTAATTAATTACCCACATTTATTACCTTCTAAACCTAAAAAAAGTTTGACTTCTGACTCTTTCTCTCATTTACGTTTCTCTCTCTCTTCATTTTTCTCTCTCTTTCTCCTCCACCACCTCCATAGGTTGCCGTAGAAAACATTTACTGCAACACACATGTAACACACGTCCTCCACTCCGTGCAGATCATGACAATCCCCTAACCCCATGCCATGTAAACATTTTTTTTTATAAAAAAATATTAATTGCAAATATACTTATATCACCAAAAGAAGAAAATATTTGGCTTACTTTGATAATTGAAAGTGCACTCATCATCGGGCGTGTCAATGAAATGAAGTGGGCTTGTCCACCGATATTTATGCCAATGCCGGATTTGGTCAGGCCATGTACAAAGGGCCGATAGGTCGCCATTGACATTAAGGGGTAATAAGCTTTTAATAGCTTCTAATGCCTCAGACCCTATTAATTAAGCAAGCAAGTAGTAGCAATTAGTTAGTCATCATCATTATATTTGATTGATTGTGGTGTACAACTTATTGTTATTTACTTATTTTTAAGGACTATGAAGCCACAATTATTCCTTGGATATGGCTGTACGCCAGCAACAGCATCTTTGTACGCCATCTTGGTTTTTATTTTTATTTTTTTATTTATTTTTTATTTTTTCTGCTGGCAACCTATGGAGGAGGTGGAGGTGGAAGAGAGAGAGAAACGTAAATGAGAGAGAGAGTCAGAAGTCAAACTTTTTTTAGGTTTAAAAGGTAATAAATGAGGGTAATTAATTAAATTCTAATCAGAATATTTGTAATAATTATAGTCTTTTTTTAACCGTTGGATTTACTTAAATCTAATAGTTTAAAAAAAGTGTAACTCTTTAAAGAGTTACTCCAAATGTAACTTGAACCTATCTCTTTAAAAATATATGGCTTAAAAAATGTGTAAGTTGTAACTCTTATACCAAATATAATTTGAACCCATATTTATGTGTGTAATTATGATTATTTTTAATTGTAGTTGTGCATATGCACAAAATAATACACTAGTTGATTAATTAAAATTTACAACAATACAAGTCGCATCTGTTCATAGTTGCCAAAAAACAACACGACAGATGAAAAATGTCCTTCACTCCTAACAGATTTCAATCCTACCCTTACACAATTATCCAATTATGTTATGATAGCTGTCCATTAATGAAGCATGTGAGTGGACATGATTTTCTTGTGCTCATACATCAATTAGTCGATAACTTGTGCAAATGCAATGGACGGAAAAGTTTAACATAATATTTTTTTTTTCTACGTTTTTTCTAAATGTGAAGTTCAATAGTTATTAATAGACATTTATTTTATGATTAGATTTGTGTATATTAGACATTTTTTATAATTATGTTTGCTTATGAAACTATATATTCTACTATTTAAAGAAAATATAGAAAATATAATATGTTAAGATTCTAATGGGATAGAAGTTTAAATTTAATTAAAATAATTACATGTAAAATTGTAAAGCCTTAAAAACTTATGTGTTACAATTAGGGATGGCAATGGTAGGGGTGTCAATGTTCGACCCAACTCGCGAACCCGACACGAATCCAACACGTGTTTTTTCAGGTTAGAGTTGTGCCTTAATGGGTTTGGGTTATAAACGGATTGACCCGAAAGCGACACAGTAAGAAACGTGTCATAAGCGGGTCAACCCGCATAACCCGCAATAGACACGTTTGACATGCCAATTTATTTGTGTCAACCCGAAATGACCTACTTAATACAACCCGTTTAACTCGTATAACAAATAAATATTTATTTTATTTTAGATTTGTCAAATACCTTTTATATCCAACATATATTTTAAATTAAAAAAGATAAGTGAGTAATTACAAAAATTTACAAGGGATATAATTGGAAATTGAAACTTTACAGACCCCAGAACTACTAATACTTTTTTTTTTTTTGGCATAGAACTTGCACAAATGAAATTGAATGAGCTTGTGGAAGATGTTATAAATTTGGACATCAACAAAGAATCTATGGATGATAATCATGGTCATAGTTAGAATTAGTCTACTATTTACTCAAATTCTTTCAATATTGATACTTACCATTTGGCAAGTTCCAAGGATATTATATTTTGTTGAACTATGTTATTTTATTTTTGTCAAACTTTGTTATTTTGAATTTCGGTTGAAATGTATGCACTTCTTTTGGAGTGTAAAGAACTTATTTCTGGATAAATGTTATATTTTTGTTGAACTATATTATTTTGAATATGGGTTGAAGACTTGAAGTGTATGCACTGCTTTTTGAGATGTAAAAAATATTATTTCTAGATGGATGCTATATTTAATATTATGCAGGTTGAAATGGGTTGTGTTACATTCATGTCAACTCAACACGACTTGTTTATTAAGCGTGTCAAATGGGTTGGGTCAGGTCAACCCGCGTTATTAACAGGTCGGGTTAGGGTTGAAGGATCATGATACGATTATTAAATGGGTCGGGTTAGGGTTGAGTCATTTAGTTGAATACCCCTACCTCGACACGACATGAACCCGACACGCTAACCCGAATTGACACCCCTAGGCAATGGGGGCAGGGCTGAAAGATGGGATCTTCACCCCAATTCGTATGGTTTTATCTTGCACCATCCCCATCTCGCCTCGTATAATGGGGAAAACTTTCTTGCCTCTTCTTCGTCCCTTAGGGCCTCACCCCGACTTGTAAAATTCTAATTCGTGTTAATTTGTCCCACAAATATTACATTTTTTTTTAATAAAACATGTTTCACTAATATAAATATATTTGAAATTACAACTAAATTTATCTCATCAAATCAAACTAATTTTTAACTAGAACTATGGGAGGACAAAAATCCGAGAATATGGACAGATGGGACAAGGCCATTGTCAGGAGAACAGACCTAGAAAAACACTGACAATAAGTCCTCGGGAAAATATGAATAACCCACCATAGGTACAGGGAGACTATAACAACCGAAAACCCCGAGGATACCAACATGTCCTTGGGGGGCCAAGGACTAATACTAAAGGCCATCGGGCACAAATCAAGGAAGAGAGTGAGGATTTGTTGTTAAACTAGGAAGAGAAAAAGACAGATAAAGCATCCATCACCTCTGCATTGAATGCTCTAAACCCACTTAGCTGGCCTCATCAATGAGAAAATGACCCTTGAACAGTGACAACACAACTCATAACCTGGTGTAGAAGCCTTCTAGTATGGCCCTGATGGGACAAGTATCAAGGGAAATAAACCTTGAACCTCCAAATGGAGGGCTAAGATGCAACTTAGGCAACTATATAAGGCAAAGAAGCCTCTGTGAGAAGGGGGATCACCATTGTAATAATATAAGCCCTCTGAGGCTATCTTTAACCAATATTCGCACAAGTATACTTAATGTTAATTTTGACAATTCCAGTTAGTACTTTTCATCTAAACGGGGGTATTTAAGGTTGATAGGCATCCCACCTCTAAAAATTAATTGTGTGAGCAAAAGTAACAAACTTGACACATTTTTGCTTTGACTTATTTTTGCCCCCCACAAGAACTTGATAATATTATCCAAGTGTTTAACAAGACAATATCACAATGAAAACAAAAATCATAACATTCGTGCATCTAAATAAGCGAGTATTGATTTGTTTGTTTAAATGTAGGGATTTAGGGTATGAAAAATTTACAATTATAGCCCTTTTAACGTGAGGTGAGGCAGGGATGGGGTGGGGAGGGGCAGGGCGAGGTTAAAGTATCTAAATTCATCCCCACCCTGCCTCATAGCGAGGGCTAAAATCTTGCCCCATTCTCGGCCCACCACTTATGCGAGGCAAGGAAAATTCATGCGGGGCAAAGCAAAGCTGGGCAAAATTGCCATCCCGAACACAATATTATAATGCCAACCAAAAGTCAAATATCTTTGCTAGATTTATTTTTAACTGAAAATTGGTTCTACACCACAAGACAATTCATCTTCTTGATCTTGATTTGTCATCTTTAACACTCCCTCAAGGTAAGGAGTACAATTTTTTTTTTTTTTTTTTTTTTTTTTTTTGAGGAAAAGGAGTACAAATTATGGATTCCCATCTTGCTAACAAGAACCGAAAATAGAAGAAACCCCAAGGCTTTGGTCATTATATCTGCTATTTGATTGGAGCAAGAAACATGTAACATTCGAATAATTCCCTCTTGAATTTTGTCCATGACCAAATGACAATCCATCTCAATATACGGCGCTCCCTCGTGAAACACAAGGTTATAGCTGCTATGTGAAAGGCAATTCGATTGCCACAGAACAACAAAACAGTCTATGACTCTACGGGTGTGATATAGAGTATAGACAAGTCAGGAACTAGAGATAATAACCAAATTTACTCACAAATAGTTAAAGTCATTGCTCTATACTTCACTTCTGCAAATGACCATAACACTATTTTGCTGCTTGGATTTCCAAGAGATAAGAAAATTGCTCATGAAAGACACAGTACCCAATGATGGACCTCGTTGTCTTAGGGACAACTGACCCCAACCCAATCTTAGTCAGAAAAGGTTTTGAGCTACAATTTGGATAAAAAAGGGAAATAATGATCCTTGACCTGGGTTTCCTTTGATGTAATGTAAAACTTGATTAACAGCTCGAATGTGAGGTTCCCTTGGTTGGTCTCATTGGCTTATTTAATTTAGAAAATAAATTGTATAACCCAAAAACATAAAGAATTAAGGCAACTTATCTATGTAAACCAAAAAAGTAAAAAGTAAATAGAAATGGAAATTAATTTTGTTTTCAACAAAGAGAAGGAAAAAAAAAGCAAATTAGAGCCCACAAACAAGGATTTTTGAAGCCCATTATACTTACAAAGCCTCAGTAAGCTTGAAACTTTCAAGGCCTAACTTAAACCCGTGGGTTTTAATATCTTCTTGTACTTGTGCCCGGAAATCATTGTAAGTGAAAGGTTTGTATTTTGAGCTCCGAATCACGCTATCTTCATCTGGGAACACAAAGTAGCATATTGAAATCCGTTCTTTATGTTTGTTCAGCTTAACTCTGTGTTTCACGCTCTTGTAATTGTCGTTGCTTATTGCCTACAATCAATTTAGTCATCAATGAAAACTGAAGAAATATATGTACATATAATGAAGGGAAATGCTAATGAATAGAATGAACGAATGTAATTTGTATATAATATCTGAATTAATGCAATAAGGACCTGCATCATATCTCCAAGATTGACAATTAATGCGTTGCAAATAGGTTTTACTTGGAACCATTCGTCGTCTCTGAGGACTTCAAGTCCACCCACTTCACATTCGTACAATATGGACAATACCGAGCTGTCTGTGTGCACATCAATTCCCCATGCAGTGTCTGGTATAGAGCAGCTTGGATAACGGTAAACACGTATGTTACCTGTGGATTCTGATAGATTGGACTTGGATTGTTCTTCATCTAGTTTGAGCTTCATTGCCATTGCTTCGAATATGGTCTTAGCAAGTCTAGCCAAGTGCTTTCCATAATCTTCTAGTAGCAGTCTTGTGAAGCACACAAAAATTACTCAAAAATATAAATAAATACATACAAAAAAAAATAAAATTACGTAAATGAGTTAACTACATAAAACAAACAAAAAAAGGAAAAAAAAATATATATATATATATATATATATATAAATAGAGTATTGCTATGTTCACAACAATTTCACAACAAATTATAAATAAAAAATTATTATTGATTGCATTAGTTCAATTAAACCAAAAAAGAAAAAGAAAAAACATTTAATGAGTGTCTTTTTTTTTTCTTTTTTAAATCTCAAGGTTCTCTAATTGAATTCCAATTTGAAATTTAATTAGATTCTCTCTCTCTCTCTCCTTCTATATATATATATATATATATATATATTATACCCCCGCATCAAATCGTGAAAATCAAAAGAAAGAAAAAGCAAAATTAAATTGGGTCATTTAAAATAATTAAAACCTAAATCTTAAAAACTTTTGATTCTTTGGTTTAAACAATAATAAAGTAACTCAACAATTTTCAATAACAAACTCACAACAAATAATATGAATTTTTATTTATTGTACAATGCATTCAAATGAATAATATACAACAATAAATATTTATAAATATTTGGTCAACTATGAATCTTCAACAAATTAATTAGGGTAATTCATATATATGTATTTTTCTCTATCATCCTATCATATCCAGAAATATACGCTTTGTTACCTTTGTAACTAACATTTGTTTTTTCAATACTTATACTAGTGTTTTTTTTCTTTTTCTTTTTCTTTTTCTTTTCTGATGGGAATACTTATACTAGTGTTATTTCAGGTCTTTCTATGCCTCTCTCTTCGGTCACCTGATTTGAATCAAACCACTCTTCCTCATGGGAACATTAATTTCATTTGCACCAAAACACCCTAAGCAACTCTCTCCCATCTTAAATGGATAATAATGTAAATATGGTAAGTAAAATTAAATTCATGATATATAGTAAATTAATAAGATATATATCGCTAATATATGGCTTAGTTAAGGCACATATATTTTAATTTCTTTAAAGCATTTTGTGCAACCATGATAGAATATTTAACATACGTCTCAATCGGAGCAACAGAATTACTAATGTGCCACCAAAATAAACAAAAGAGTCCAGACATGGATATTCAATAGGCTATATGGGTCTACAATATACTATAAATTGCAAAAGCTTCATCAACAGATAAACGCCTTTCGTTCCCCCATCTCCGTCCAAAAAAAAAAAAAATTATAACATACCCGAGACATCCACACTATACACATAAACCCATCTATCTCTTTAAAGCTGTGTGTTCATTTGAATAAAATCCTAAATACACATTCAAGAGCGGTAGGATTCCCCATTACACTATTAAATAATTTGCAAGTTACAAGTTGGGAATTAATTCAAAACATAATTAATTAAGAAATAAATCAGAAGATAGCAAGGTTAGTAGGCTATAAATATTTTGTAATTACTACTTAATTTAATGGGATATAATACTTAATAAATTTTGCAACACTAAAAGTGTGAACAGCGGTGCAGTTTTGTTCTGCCCTCCCACCAAAAAAAAAAAAGTGTGAACAGAAAAAAATAATAATAATAAGAATAACTTAATATATTGGGAAAAGAGGTATTGTTATGTCTCATGAATGTGCACTTTGTACTGAAGCTTCACTTAGACAATGATCTCTACTAAAAAAATAGTAGTAGTATACAATTCTCTAAAGGAAATAAAGAAGTATAACTCACACATAACAATCAATGGGTTCAAATCAAAAAAAAAAAACAATCAATGGGTTAATATGAGGTTTTCAAGTCGGCACGTTTTAGCACCATACTTAAGGTTTTTATTTAATTTTTTGCTGGAAATATGATAGAAAAAAATTTTAAAAAAAAAAAAGTAAAAGAAAAAGTCGTATGGGACTAGGAGACCCGCAAACAGTGCCTGTGTTAAAAAAAGTAAACTAAAAAGTAATTCAAGTAGGCCACAAGCACCTGCTAATGATGTTTTGCTCTTCAAAAAGTAGCAAGTGGGCCTTGCAAATAATAAGTGCGTCATGTGACCATCTTGAAATAAGTAAGCTTTTTCAGTTATTTCCAAACGCAGCTTTAATCTCAATTTTAAGAGTACTATTAAGGATACAAATTCTCATAAGAGGTAACACCACTCGCATATTCACGTTGTTGAAATTGTCAATATTGCTCTTATAATTCTGACACTCCACTCATAAATAAACATCTTATCAAGATTGATAAGAATCTTTATATAATGATAATACTACTTGCAAATAAAAAATGAAGAATTAATTCACAACATATTGAAGAAATAAATCGTAAGATAATAGAATTAGTGGTGGGATAAATATTTTGTAACAATTATTTAATTTGAAGGGATCTTAATACTTCAAAAATTATTTAAACAACAAAATTATGAACGTAATTATTATATACTTTATTAAATTATTCTAACACAAATGAGTACTTGGATTGTTGTGATATGATTGTGGTTTTTAAAGGATTAATTAAATTTATAAAAAGGGATTAATTAAATTAAACATTTGAATATCAATACAATTGATTGATAATGACCAAGAATATCAACCAACTTTTTCATAACTAGGATGTTAAAAGTATCTTTTGGAAACCAACAGATGTGCTGATGCTTTTGCCAAGAAAGGTTGTTCTCAAATTAATGGTTGAATTTTTTTATTTATTATGTTTTATTTTTTTTGTATAAGAAACCTCCTCCTCCTAATGTTTTATTTTTTTTGTATAAGAAACCTCCTCCTCCTAATGTTTTATTTTTTATAGAGTTTGATAACTATGAGACTTTTTTTGTAAGAGTATTAACATCAGGTATGCTAAATGCTAAATTTGTAGCATTTAGCATACCAAACACCAAAAACCATGTTTCATCAAGTGTACCAAATGTTTAAAAAAAAAAAAAAAAAATTAGCATTTTTGTTCGCACACTTCTACTGATAGAAGTGTATGAACACCAATGCTAAAAAAAATCTTTTTTTTTATTCGCTTTCTTTCTTCTTTCTCTCACTCAGTCTTAGAAAAATAGCTCCTCTTCTTCTCTCTCAACAGAAATCATTCTCTCTCTCACTCATCGTGGAGATCGAACTCAGATTAAAGGAGAGGTGATCCAAGAAAAAGAAGCAACTCACGACAGCGACCCATGATGGCAATCCAAAACCGTGACCCATCACGACAGCGACCCAAGTTCCCAGATTCATAATCATCTCTCTCTTTTAATCTCTCTTTTGTTGAACGATTTAGTTTTTTTTTTTTTTTTTAAATTATTTGCAGTTTTGAAATTTAAAATTTGTTGGAGGATTTCGATGGTTGTGGTTTTTGTGGCGGCTAATGTCATTGTTGGTGGTGATCGACTTGCTCTTTCATGGATATGGGTTTCAATATAATTGTATTTTTCTCCCCTCAACAATATCTTCGATATTTTTAAAAGCTATGAAAAAAAAAATATTGGCCCAACAACAAAACTTAAGCCCAAACAACACCCAAAACAAACACATGTAAAAAACTAATAATAATAAATAAAAATAAATAAAAAACCTAAAACCGATTCTAACTAGCTTACCTAAGAGCAATCACATCAGCGGTTGCAAAATCTTGCAAAATATAAAAAGTAAGGCATTTTACACATTTTGATTAAAAAAAACCCACATCAGTAAGTGTAAAATTGTGCATAAATGCACAAGTGCTACAGTAACCGTGCATATATGCAAGATTACTATAGCTCTTACATTTGATATTTTATTATATTTTCCTCTCTCCACCTCACTCTCTCTTTTTCTCTCTAGCCTAACTCTCACCTCGCGCTCTCTTCCTCCACTGATCTCTGCTGCTCTCGCCGTTGCTGATCGCCGATGGTTTTGATTAGTGGGTTTGGTGATTTTGATAAGTGGGTTTTGATGATTTTGATCTATGGGTATTGATTGAGTTGATGGTGGCCGGGATTTTGATGGGTGGTTGATGATGAAGGCCTGGGTATTGATCGTTGATGGTGGTTGGGTTTTGATGATTTTGATCTGTGGGTATTGATCGGGTTGATGGTGGCTGGGATTTTGATGGGCGGGTTGATGATGAGGCTGGCTTGACGATGGTGATTGTGTGGATTAATGATGGAGGCTAGGTATTAATCATTGATGGTGGCTGGGTTTAAAATATTTTATTAAATAAATGTGTAGAATAAACAAACTGATGTTAGTGTTTTGTAAAAATGAGTATGCAAAATAGAAAAAAAAAACATTTTTTCTTACAAAATAAACAGAAATTATGCATCTACTGATGCGGATGCTCTAAGAGTGGGAGAACCCCCACACAAATCTCACAACACACAACGAGACACAAATAATAAAACGGGGAAAAGAAACCTAACTTATTAAATACTAAGACTTGAGAGTGGAGGGGTTGGGCAACTGGTAGCTGGGGACAAACTGGACCGGAAGCACCGCGCCGCCACGACCAGTCCACTGCAGCATCGCCCAAATGTGGTCTAATCTCTCTCTTTTTTTGGATGATAATATTTTTTTCCCTCTCATATCCGAATCTCTAGTGCTTGGTTGATTAACTTGATTTGATAATATGAGTTGTGAAAATAGAAAGAGAGGCAGTTAGGCAGAGATGAGATTGAGAGAGTTGAGAGCTCCACGCCACTCACCGAAAATAGAAGAGAGAAACTGAGAAAGAGAGAGGCAAACTCATTTTTTTCTCTCTCTTTAAAAAAGCTAAAAGTACTTTTTTTTTTTTTTAATAATAATAGTTGTGGCTTGTGAGTCTTGTACATGCCATGTGCTGTTTTGTTTGATTGTGTTTTTGTCTGTTAGTGTGACTCTGTGTCTGTTAAAAAATTAAAGAGTTTTTTTTTGGGTAAAAAATTAAAGTGATTATTCGTAACTTTAAAATTTATTAGTTAGCAGTTGAGTGCTTATGTGCATAGTTATGTTGTGTGTAATGATTTGTAGATTATTGAAGATACAATGACATGATAATTTTAAATTAGTACGGATTTAATTATAGATGATTTTGAAGATTTAAAAAAACGGCGAGTTCTATTTTCATAAATAATTGTATTGTAATATATTAAAAAAGAATAATTTTGTGTATTTGTCTTTGTTAATTGTTTATTAATACTAAGTGAATGCTTATTTGAAGTTTCATAATTTTTCTTTTTTATTTATACTTCTACCCCCTTAACTCTGAGTCTTGGCTCCATCCCTGACTAGATTTGGTTGGGTTTGTTTTGAATTATGTTCTGGATTGTGGAAGATGCAGTGGTTGTGTAGTGGTTATGGCAGTGGTTATTGGTGGTGGCCGTTGGCTCATCTCTTTGCTGCTCGCTAGTTGTGTTTTGTTTTGTTTTGGTTTTAGTTAATCTATACTATTATTTTAGGGATTTCTACTATTTGGAATTGGTATTTTGTTGGTTCAAAAATATTTATGTACTCTTAGATTTAAGTAGAATACTTAGTAATCTAAAAAAAAAAAAAAAACTCTTGTTAATTTGAAATTATCATGTCATTATACTCTTGTTCTAGTATTTTAAACTAAGCATTTCAAACTAACAAGAGATTTTACTAAGCATTTCACACACACAAATGGGGATGTGTTTGACTTACTTCTTATACTTTTTTAACTGGAATCTTATTTTCTTTTAATGAGAAACTGTCACATCACCCACTAATTAAATAAAAGGTAAAGATTAAAATTCACTACAACTTACTATTGTATATTTAAAATAATAAAAAATATCTAGTTAAAAAAGTATTTGAGGTAAACCAAATTTACGAAATTATCCTAAACATTTTGTTATTTTGTTAGTTTTTTATTTTTATTTTTTAATAATATGCGTTTGTTAACATCAAAAAATAAAAATAAAAAGAAAAAGAAAAAAAAAAGAAAGAAAGAGGGTGTTCTACTTTACAAAAGATCTGGACAATCCAATCAGTACGACTCTTCCATGCAATTATTGCAAACCAAAAAGGTGTGCAATTTTAGAAATTGTTAGGAATAAAGAAATCATGGAACAGTTTTAAATATAAAAACACGTTTGATTAAATTAAATTAATTATGAAAAAATGAATAACAATTTACATTTATACCATATTTTGTGTGGCAACTAAATTAGTTTACAGTTGTTTATTTATTTTTATTAATATCGATAAATATTTTTTTGATTAATTTCGATTTTAATCTTGACCCCGAATTGAAATCTTGATTTTGTCACTACTTGTAATCATGTTATTTTGTAATATAAAAATGAAAGCAAAAATTTTATGTTTTACAAAATGCAGCATTTTTATTTAAATTTACCACTAATATCACTAACAATTTAACTTGTAAACATATATAAATTTTTTGTCAAAACATATATAATTTTTAAAAAATAGACTCTCCTTTACAAAAATATATGGAAAGTCTAATCAATTTGACTCCTCCATGCAATTATTGCCACAAAAAAGGAATGCAAATTTTAGAATAGACCATCATCCATGATCTAACCAAAAATTTAGAAGGAAAAAAAAAATACAATAAAATGAAGTGTGTACCTGAAAGAGGCAAGTAGAGGATTTTGGGGTTGCAGTTGGGAGAGTTGACAAATTGGAATATTGAAGCCTTCAACCCAATTGATTTTCTGGGGACCTCTTGATAGGGGTGCGCCAGTTGGTGTCAGGGCAGGGGTGCCCCAAAAGTATGATGTTGGGGCGGTGAATAAGGCCTGTTTGGATTGAAAGGAAAGAGAATAAAGCGTTTTGGCATGGTCATGAAGTTGGTTCAAAAGGGATGGAGGAACCCCATGATTGACCAAACGAAAGAGACCCCAATCTTTACAAGCCTCCCCTAGCTCATCAAGGCTTAGGCTTTGGAGATCAATGACAGGTATAGGGTCTGAATCTTGGACTACTGGTTTGATGATGATGCTATCAACCGTGTCAACCTTCTGATGATGATCAGACGACAAGTACTCCTCCTGGTTGCTACTCTTGCTCAGCTCACTAAAGAGAGGAGGATAGGATTCAAGGTTCATTTCAGATTCAGATTCAGAGATAGATATGTTTAATTTCTATCCTGCACTGCTCTGCAATTCAGCCAAAAAGATGCTATTATTATATACGTCACAACACAACTCTCACAAAAGGACTAGACTACACATACAAAATACAAAGTTCTAGTGGAACTTTGTTTATTATATTCCCAAGAGAGTCTAGGGGACCACTTTATTTTATATTATGACACTTGTCCTTTCAGGTCCGTCTATGCTTTTGGCTGAGCATTCATAGTTTGATACCACCTTTTAAATGCTAGTACAAGTCTCGTGAATAACTCCTAATTCTGCTTCTTGCTTGGCTGGAATATGAGTAGCCATGTTCAACCCAAAAAGACCACAAAAAATAAAATAAAAAAGGCAATATAATAGAAAATGTAAGACGGTGAACTTCACTTCGGGCTAGCCAATATTTTTTATTTATTTATTTTTAATTCAGAAGTAGGGAAGATTTGAATTTTAAATATTTTCAATAAAAATATCAAGAGATGTCAACCGGTTGAATTTTAAGGTTTTTATCTAGGTAGTCAAGTTTTTATGTTAATGGGTTTAGTGTGAAAGAGCATTAGCTAGGAGTGTCTAAGACTCTAAAACACACCCAAAAAAAAAAAACTATTTTAAAACCCCAAACCACAAAATCCAATCTTTATCCGGGTTTCTACCTGTTAAAATTTTACATTCTTGCTACAATAAAGCTCTACTAATAGAAATTATTGTAACTAGTTCTATTCATTTTATATTATCTCTCTCTCTCTCTCTCTCTCTCTCTAGACCCAAACCCAGCCTTTTCTGCCTCTTGCCCACTCTTGCTAGTGGTCCTCCTTTCTCAATGTTGTGGGTTTTTGATTTGGTTGTTGTGGCATTATTGGTGGGTTTTCAATTTGGTTTGAATGGCATGCGACGGTGATGGTAGGGGTTGCAATTCTTGGGTTTCAATGGTTGGGGTTGCAATTGTGGGTGGTGGCTGTCAGCATTAAAATTAGTTTGATATGACTGTTAGCATTGAGTTTCGATCGGTCGACATTGGGTTTTTTTTTTTTTTTCCTTCTTTGTGTCTTTATTGCGTGTGTCTGTTGCTGGGTAAGGGCAAAATTATTTTTTCTTCTTCTTCTTTGTGTCTCTATTGGGCTTAATTTTTTTAGCTTTACTATTAGAAATTTTAGTTGGGCTAATTTTTTTGGGCTTATATATTTTGTTTTAGATTTATAAAATTTTTTATGAGCTTTTAAATGAGGAAAATGTTAGAGCTACAAACTTTTTTTTACCAATTGTTGATATAATGAGTTGTTATTGGTAAGTAAAAAGGTGATATAAGTGGTTGGCTTAGATGTGAACTAATAAAAATTTGCTACCTCAACCGTTTGTAAAAATAATGTAGAAAAGTTTGTGGTTAGTTTTTTGTTTTGTTCTTATGGGTGTTGTTTCATTGAAATTATTATTTTTATTTATTTTAATGGGTTGAAATTATTGTAATTTGAGTTATAAAATACTAAACTAGTTTGTTAAAATAGATAAAATAACTTTTTATATTATAAATGTAGGGACACGGTTTGCAGCCCAAGCTCAAGATGTATGAGATCTTAGCCCAATGAGCCCAATACAATAAATTTGTAGAGAGTGAGTCAAAGAACTAGGCCCTAATGAATTTAACAACGGCTAGAATGGACTTGAAAAATAATCATGCAAGAACGAAGTGCATAGGACTAGGGATGGCAATTTTTTCCCAACCTGCGGGTACCCAGCCTGGCCCGACCCTAATGGGCCGGGTTTTACCCTGTCCGATTAGGAATAGGGTCGGGTATGGGTTTTAAAAAAAAAGAACCCGAAACGGGTCCGAGTTTTATCAAAAAGACCTGAGACCTGGCTCGAAACCCGGCCCGGTTAAAAACCCGGTACCCTAAAATTACAAAAATACCCTATATATATATATATATATATATTCCTATATTCTAACCCTAATCCCTCATTTCTTCACTCTTCAGCAGCAACTCAAGCCGACACTCACACTCCCTCAGTCCTCACCTTAGTCCCTCCCTCAGCTCAGTCCGATAGTCCCTCTCCCTCTCCCTCTCCCTCTCCCTTAGCTCAGTCCAACACTCCCTCTCCTTTAGCAACTCACTCTGACACTCCCTTACTCCCTCAGTCACGCCTCCCTCGCCTCCTCACCCTCACTCCGAAGCTCAACCCCAACTTTCTCAACCATAGGATCAACTGGATCTTTCATTTCAGCTTTATCAGGCAACAATTGCAGCGTCTTCAAAACCCCATCTTTGCTTTCTTCCTTAGAAACCATTTTCTCATATCCATTCATACTATTCTTCCAAACCCTAACGTACTTTCTCTTCGTCCTTCCTTTCGAAACAACAGAGTTCTTCCTCTCTGTCACCATATAACTCGAACCTGAACCGTCTGTCACCGGTTTCGGTGCGATCGGCCGGAATCTTAACGTTTCTCGGCTCACCATCATCATCTTATCTTGCTTCCAGTACTCCCTAGCCCTAGGCTTGCCACGTGTCACTCTTCTCCACCGTCCATCACACTCTCTCTCTCTCTCTCTCTGGTGTGTATCTTTAATTTGTGTCTCTCTCTCTCTTCTCTCTCTAGTTTTTGTTTTAAAATTTTGGATTTTTTTTTTTTAGTGTTTCATTAAAATTTTTTTGGAGGTTTTGATTGTGTGGTGGTTCATTGAATTTGTTGTGGGTTTGGAGGTTTTCAATTTTTTAGCTGTGGGTTAGTTTTAAGGTTCGAAAATGATTTTGTATGTATTTCCTTTTACTTAAATGAATGGTTCTATATTTTGATAGTTTTGAACAATAAATGGTGTTTAAACATTTCTCTTTTTTTTTTTTTTTGGTTGGGCCCAATCCCTAAACGAGACCCGCGGGGTGCAGCTGGGGCTGGTCCGGGCCCCAGGAAAAATCCCGGTACCCTAAATGGGCCGAGTCTGGGCCACGGGTCTTGCCCCGCGGGTTGGGTCTGGGTATGGAAAAACCCGGCCCGAACCCAACCCATTGCCATTCCTACATAGGATTAAATGAATTTACTGTCCGATAAGGCAAATCTTACTATAAATCAATTAAACTAATTACAAGTGTAACTTTGATTGCTACAGTATTCTTTCTTTGTG
This sequence comes from Quercus glauca, assembly GCA_023736055.1. Classification (NCBI taxonomy): domain Eukaryota; kingdom Viridiplantae; phylum Streptophyta; class Magnoliopsida; order Fagales; family Fagaceae; genus Quercus; species Quercus glauca. Next base: position 20,444,333 of record CM043315.1, read on the forward strand.
TTTTCTGCCCCCTCTCATGGAGGGTCTCTTCCATTATATAGATCCATTTGGACTATCTTGATCTTACACTTGTTGATCATTTAAACCCTCACTTGAGTGTCTGTCCCATCAAACACCCCCTCTGGCTTTCTGTAAGTTGTGGTAGTCAAGGCAGCACTGTTCAGAGGTCTTCTCCACAGAAATGCGGTTAGAAAAGTAGCTACAGTGCATTTAATGCGGTGGTAGCAGCTTTCTCTTAGATATTTTCGAAATCCCACCCCTCTGGTATACTTAGAGGTACACGTCCCTGTCATTAGAGTATCCTGAAAGGTTGCCTTAATCAAATAAGATGTACATCTGATCTGTGGTCAACTTATTTGAGGAGATATTTCTCCTCGGACCACCTTCCTATTTACATCTTGCTCATTAAATTCTGAGTATGAACCATTCATTACCATTCGTTACTCTTTGAACTAATCATGCTCTCGACCAAGACCCAAGACACAATATATTTTTTGGGCCTTCAACCCTACAATAAAAAAAAATATATATTTTTTATAAACTTGAATACTAATGCTTGAATATGTCTAAATTGGAAGCGTATAAATTTATTAATGTAAAAAAAAAAAAAAAAAATCTACTTCGTAGTTCATACAAATAATATGGTTTAATAAAAAAATATTAAAAAAAAAAAGAAAAAGAAAAAAAAAAAGGCAAAAGTATGAACTGCAAGTCCGCTACGTGAGGGGATTGGGGACAAGATCTCGCTTATGGTAGGCTAGAATTTGTATGCATGCGACGACAAAACTTGAAAGGAAAAATAGCCCTGGTTTATCCTTTCCAAATTAGACTGTTTGTGATAAACTTGTACCACTATATCACTTTTTTAATAGTTAATTAATTATTGTTGTTAGTTTGCTCTAAATTCAAACATATAGCCTATAGGATAACTTCAACGTTTCTAAATAATTACTCACTATATAGATAAGAGATTTTTAAGATTTGAAAAGACCCCCCCAAAAAAAAAAAAAAATACTAGTTCTGACTTGACATTTTTAATAGAATCAAAATAGTGTTTTCAATTAAAAAAAAAAGTTGATTGGATCTTGCAAAATTAGATTCGTACTTGATAGCCCGAGGTTTTTGACTTGAAGTAAAAACTAGGTTGACTTGGGATTTGACATTTTTATAAATAAAAAATTAAAAAATACTGTATAAAGTATAAACTAACCAATCATTTTAAATGCTAAATTAAGTAAAGATAATATGACATCAATCATCTAAATGCAATAGCTACGTTGTATTATAACTGCATATTTTTGGTGTGATAGTCACTTCATAAGTATAAGAGCTTGCAGGGTGTGGAGAGTAATGATGGTGTATGAAAAACGCCAAGTTAATTTCTCGTCCATATGGTCGTCCATAACAACATACAAAGTGGAGTGAGTGGCTGTTACGTTCGTCCTTCACTAGCCGTCCCCTTACACTCGTCCTATTCTCATTCGTCCAAGGGAGGATGTACAAGCAGTGAACCTCGTCCGTCCTTAGTGATGGACGAGTAAGGTTCACCAAGAGTCATGATGCTCTCCCAAAAACCAAACGTCATATTGTTTGAATCAAGCCATCTGTTTATTGTTGAATACCGGTCCTGATAAGGTAACTCTCATGACAGTTATGGAAGTTATCCTCTAAATTCTCCAAATCCTACGACGATAGGAGAAATAACTGTCAAGCTAACACTATATAAGGACCCTTCTACGCAGAGGTATGGGGAACTTGATTTTTTAGAAAAATTGGTGAAGTCTTTGAAGTGTTTTCTTTTCTACTTCAATCCACTAACTTTACCATCGGAGGATTTTTGGCCGGCCTCCACCGGTCACCTCTGACTTCTTGTTTATTATTTTTAGGATTTTGCTCATTGATCATTAATGCCCGGAAATTTTAGCCCACTAATTCATTGACCTCATCAAGTAATGATTCGGGTTTAAGTCTCCAAGAGGAAATTTCACACACATATATATTTAGATTAGATTATAGTAGAATTTCTATTTTGTAAAAAAAAAAAAAAAAAAAAAAAAAAAAAAAAAAAAAAAACTACTTTAAATCAAATAACAATTACCATTTTTTTTTTAATAATTTGACAATGGGGCAATAAAATTCAAAGAAATTAAGTTTACAATATAAATTTTGAGACTATCAATTAGCTTTAGATTAAAACAACATCTTTCTCTCAAAAAAATAAAGATTAAAACAATATCTCTACATCATATAGTGTGATAAAAGTCTCTCAAAGCATTGGTTTAAACCCCAAATTTTAGCAACAAAACTCATAAGATCATTGCCAGTTTTAGTCTTATCTACTGTAAGTGAACAACGTCTCTTTCATTGTCTTCAAGCGAAACAAAGTCTAAATCTGAGAGGACAAAAGTTGAAGGAATGCGTCACTATCACTAGAGAGTACCACTAGAGTTATGGGCACTTGTTGTTCTTTTGTTTTTCAAAATTTTAAAAAAATTTTATGGAGTTTTTTAATGTAAGAAATAAAAAAATAAAAAAATAAAAAAAACCAAAACTACATCGTTTTTAGGCATTTGATGGAAAATCACCTAATTTTACGGAGATACTATTAATTGTAAACTTTGAATTGTGTAAACTAAATCTATGCATTATTTAAGTTTTTATTTTTTAGTATTTTGTTATTTATGACATGTACATTTTTTTTTTCCATGTGAAAAAAATACAGGCAAACTCATAATCCGATTAACCTGACTTGTAACCATTACTCAATCTACTTGCAACCTATTTAGGATGACTCTTTTGTTACCCGAATCTAATTTAATATAATAAAGTTCCTAACCTTTTACTCAAAAAAGAAAAGTTTTCAAATGTGAGTCGCACCTATTATTTTGTATAATAATCATCTTTCCTATACTTTAATAGAGGTGGCAAAATCTGACACAAGTCGCGAACCTGACATGACTAATCTGTTTATAAACAGATCATGGGTTGAGGCTAAATAGATTCAGGTCATATTCGGGTCACACACGGCTAACCCATTTAATAAATGGATCGTGTTTGTGTTTAACATGTGAACCCGTCTGACCAATTTAGCTTCTAAATATATTAGCATTTGTTATTATTGCTTAATTTTTGTTGTAATTATATGTTTATCACTATATTTTATGGTTGTAATTGTATTTTAATTATATATTGTTGGAGCATTTTAATTTTAAATAAATAAAAATGAATAAATGTAATAACATAAATGTAAAGATGTGGGAGTAAATATGGGAGATGAGGAGTTAGTGAAAATGTTTAATCCCACATTAAAAAGGAGAGAGACTTTTTTATTCTTTTTAATTGTGGTGATTAATGGGCTAAAATGTATTGACTCAGATATTGGGCTAGATACGTGCGCAAGGGAGAGGTGAAGAGTGGAGGTATCAAAATTGGAAATGAATCAGCCTCTTGGATCCTCCTACTTGACAGCTCATCCAGAGTAATTACCATATCCGTTGGTGAGTAAATGGCCCGAATTAATACTCCATTTTTACTACGGAAAATAAAGAGCCTTGTGTAACTCCAGCCCATCAGATTAATGTATAACAATTAATCTTATAACACCCACTAAATCACCCACTAAATCAGTATAATGGACCTAAGGAAGGGTGTTCTTTCTGGTGGAGCTTTGGGCTTGAACACTTTCTGCATAGGTTGTTCTAGCCATACGACACTTGTTAGGCTGTTGTATCCTGGGGGAGACAAGTCAAAGAAGGTCTGCACTGGTTACAAAGTTTAGCCAACTAAGGGCTTGAATCTCCTTAAAGAGAGCGAGTGCCGCGCCTCAGTCCAAATAGTGTTGTGTAATTTATCTCTTTAAAGTAATAAAATTCAGTAGTATTATTCAGTTTCTCTTTGTATTATTTCCATTATCATTGTATTTGCACCAACAATTTTAAGGAGATTCAACACATGGAGCCTATACAAGAGAAACCAAATGAGCCTGTTGGAGATCTTAACAAGCCCTTTCGCTTTAAGGGAGCCCACTTCAAGAGGTGGAAAGGAAATGTCCTCTTCTACTTAAGTCTTCTCAAAGTCTCCTACATCCTTACTGAAAAGAATCCATCAAAAGTTCCTACCGATGAGATGAGTGATGAAGAATATGTTCTTCATCAAGAAAAAATAGATAAGTATACAAAAGATGAATATAATTGTCGCTCTTATCTATTGAATTGTCTTGCCGATCATTTCTATGATTATTATGATACAACTTACAATTCTGCTAAGAAAATTTGGAAAGCTTTACAAAGCAAGTATGATACCGAGGAGGCAGGTGCAAAGAAGTATGCTGCTAGCAAATTTTCCCGTTACCAAATGGTGGATGGAAAATCAGTGGTGGATCAAGCACAAGACTTCCAAATGATTGTGGCAGAATTGAGATCCGAAGGTATAAAGATTGGAGACAATTTGGTGGTAGCTGGCATAATTGACAAACTACCACAATCTTGGAGGGAGTTCCAAAAAATTTTGCGGCACAAACAAAAGGAGACATCCTTGGAGACTTTGATCACATGCATCCGTGTGGAGGAGGAGGCTAGAGGACAAGATGCACTCATGACACAAGAGAGCAATGGTAATTCCACCACAAAGGTAAACCTTATTTCAGCCAATAATAATATGCCCAAAAATCATTTTCCTAGAAATGGTCAATTGAAGCCTAAAAAGAGAGCCTTTAAAAATAATAATAGACCTCAAGGAAGGGGAAACCCGAATAAAAATTACAATAAGAACCAAGGACCCCCTTCACAAGATCAATTTAATAGATCCTGTTTTGTCTGTGGCAAGAGTGGGCATATTGCTCGATTTTGCAAATTTCGGAAATGTGAATCTGTCCCGCAGGCTAACGTAACCGAAGAGCCTTTAATGGCTATGATTACAGACATCAATATGGTGCAATATGTTGAAGGGTGGTGGGCAGATTCTGGTGCTAATAGGCACGTCTGCTATGACAAAAATTGGTTCAAATTGTACACTCCTTTTGAAGAAGAAAAAACTGTTATGCTTGGTGACTCTAGCAAAACCAAGGTTCTTGGGAGTGGTGAGGTTGAATTGAAATTCACTTCTGGACGTGTGCTAACATTGAAAGATGTTCTTTACACTCCGTCCATGAGGAAGAATTTGATGTCAAGTTTTTTGCTTAATAAGGCTGGCTTCAAGCAAACTATGGAATCTGATAATTATGTAATCACTAAAAAGGGATTATTTGTGGACAAGGGTTATGCTTGTGATGGAATGTTTAAATTGAATGTTGAGAATAATAAAGCATCTACCAGTTCAGTTTATATGCTTTCTTCTATTAATTTTAGGTATGCTCGTTTGTGTCATATAAATAGTAAATATGTGGGAATCATGAGTAGTTTAGGATTAATTCCAAGACTGTCAAAAGATTTTGAAAAATGTGAAACTTGTAGTCAAGCTTAGATTACAAAAAGGCCTCATAAAAATGTTGTAAGAAATACCGAATTACTTGAGTTAATTCACTCCGATTTATGTGAATTTGAGGGAATTTTAACTCGTGGAGGAAATAGATATATTATCACTTTTATTGATGATTTCTCTAAATATACAACTATTTATTTGTTGAAAAATAAAAGTGATGCTTTTGAAAAATTTCAAGATTTTTTAAAAGAAGTTGAAAATCAATTCGGTAGAAAAATAAAAAGAATAAGAAGTGATAGAGGCCGTGAGTATGAATCAAGTGCATTCAACTCATTTGTTCAGTCTTTGGGAATTATCCATGAAACTACTGCACCATATTCACCTGCTTCTAATGGTGTGGCTGAAAGAAAAAATAAAACTTTAATTGAGTTAACAAATGCCATGTTAATTGAATCTGGTGCATCTTTACATTTTTGGGGTGAAGCAATTTTAACTGTATGTCATGTTTTGAATAGGGTGCCACATAAAAAGTCACACACCACATCTTTTGAGATGTGGAAAGGACATAAGCCAAATTTGGGATATTTGAGAGTATGGGGTTGTCTTGCTTATGTAAGGCTAACTGACCCTAAAATGCCTAAATTGGGTATTAGAGCTACTACCTATGCTTTTCTTGGTTATGCAATTAATAGTGCAGCCTATAGATTTTTTGATCTTGAAAACAAAATAATTTTTGAATCTGGTGATGCAATTTTTCATGAAGAAAAATTTCCTTTTAAATTGAAAAATAGTGGGGGTGAAAAAATTATTTTGTCACAACCTAGTTCTTCTACTTCACATTTACAAAATCAAGAAAATTCTGAAATGGAACCTAGAAGGAGTAAAAGAGCTAGAGTTGAAAAGGATTTTGGTCCTGATTATTATGTTTTTAACATTGAGAAAAATCCCCAAAATTTAAAAGAGGCTTTAATATCACCTGATTCTATATTTTGGAAAGAGGCTGTAAATGATGAGATGGAATCTCTAATTTCTAATAGAACTTGGAAATTAGTAGATCTTCCACCGGGTTGTAAGACCATAGGTTGTAAATGGGTCCTTAGAAAAAAGTTGAAACCAGATGGATCAATAGATAAGTTTAAAGCTAGACTTGTTGCAAAAGGCTTTAAACAAAAAGCTGATCTTGATTTCTTTGACACTTTTTCTTCGGTAACAAGAATTACATCTATTAGATTGTTAATTGCTATTGCTGCAATTTTTGATTTGAAAATTCATCAAATAGATGTAAAAACTGCTTTTCTAAATGGGGACCTAGAGGAAGAAATTTACATGGATCAACCCGAAAGCTTTATAGAGCCTGGACAAGAAAGCAAGGTATGTAAGCTAACTAAATCCCTATATGGCTTAAAACAAGCACCAAAACAGTGGCATGAAAAGTTTGATTCCTGCATGATTGAGAATGACTATAAATCAAATGAATGTGATAAATGTATTTATTCTAAATCATGGAATAATTTACATGTTATTATTAGCCTCTATGTGGATGATATGTTAATTTTTGGCTCAAATATGCATGTCATAAATGAGAGAAAAAATATGCTTAAAAGCCATTTTGATATGAAAGATCTTGGTGAGGCTAATTTTATTTTGGGCATGAAAATTACAAAAGTATGTGATGGAATATATCTTGATCAATCACATTATGTTGAGAAAATATTGAAAAAATATAATTTTCATGATCACAAAAGTGTAGCTACTCCTTTTGATTCTAGTGTTCATTTATTTCCTGTGAATAATGATGATGAGATTTTTAATCAAAAGGATTATGCTAGTATCATTGGTAGTTTGCGTTATGCTACTGATTGTACTAGACCTGACATTGCATATGCAGTAGAAGTGCTTAGCAGATTTACTAGCAAGCCTAGTAAAGATCATTGGCTAGCTATTGAGCGAGTCATGAGATATTTAATTGGTACCAAAAGCTATGGCTTATTTTATAAAAAGTACCCTGCTGTGATTGAAGGTTTTAGTGATGCCGATTGGAATACTTTGTTAGGTGATTCTCTCTCTACCACTGGTTATATTTTTACCTTAGGTAGTGGTGCTATTTGTTGGAAATCTAAAAAGCAAACAATAATTACTAATTCTACAATGGAAGCTGAATTAATAGCATTAGCTTCAGCTAGTGAAGAGGCAAATTGGCTTAGAGATTTATTATATGAAATTCCACTTTGGGAAAAGCCAATTCCACCTATATTAATTCATTGTGATAGCACTGCTGCAATTGGTAGAGTTAAAAACCGTTACTACAACGGTAAATCCAGACCTATAAGTAGAAAGCACAGTACAGTGCGATCTTATTTGAGTAGTGGCATCATAACTGTGGATTATATTAAATCTAATGATAATCTTGCAGATCCATTTACCAAGGTCTTGGCAAAAGATAGAGTCTGGAATACATCGAGGGGGATGGGACTAAAGTCCATAGAATCATGAGCCATGTATGAGGATACCCAACCCAAAGACCAGAGATCCTGAGAATTTGGTTCAATGGGAAAAACGAATCATATGATGGTCGTAAGAAATGCACAATTATTTATTTTTAATTATTTATTTTGTAAATAATTTTTTAATTGTTCATCCCTATGATGTAAGTGCATTTATCCTGTAATGTGGAGAGGTTGAGTAAAAAACTCTTAATGAAATTTGTAACTCGTATGAGTGGGGTGTTAGAATTACAAGAGCACCCTTGACAAATTTCACCTATGTGAGTGTGGGGGTGGGGCCGCTCCCTATGAGATTTGGACTTAGTCTCAAATACACTCATGAAACCGGGATCAGCACATGGCCGTAAAGTGCTAGCTATAAAAGCTCATGTCAACACCTGAGTTGTTATGTGTAAGCAGTGACACTTAATTTCCCTAAAGCAGTCCTAGTTCAAGTCGGAGACCACTACGACTCTGGAGTTGAGATCGCTGTTTTACTAAGTGAAGGTTCAATGCAGAGCACACCTTCATGATGCATAGTGACCTGTCTTTGCCTGGTAATCTCTCTTTAACTAAAAAATTTAATATTAAAATGAGTGGGGGATTGTTGGAGCATTTTAATTTTAAATAAATAAAAATGAATAAATGTAATAACATAAATGTAAAGATGTGGGAGTAAATATGGGAGATGAGGAGTTAGTGAAAATGTTTAATCCCACATTGAAAAGGAGAGAGACTTTTTTATTTTTTTTAATTGTGGTGATTAATGGGCTAAAATGTATTGACCCAGATATTGGGCTAGATACGTGCGCAAGGGGGAGGTGAAGAGTGGAGGTATCAGTCCAAAACTTGTGAACACGACACGAACCCGATTTGTGAACACAAACAGCTACCCACTCATTCTTTACAGCTTAGTTGATGCTAGGAGAACTATGTATTTTAGACTTTGTTCGGTTTTTGTTTGATTTTTAATATATTTCCACTTAAAAAAAAAAAAAAAAAGAAGAAGACAAATTTGGGCTCGTAGCGTTAAAAGACCCGGCCCAGTTTCTCAATGGTTATATATATTAGTAGTTTAGAACACAAAAAAGATATTACAAGCAAAACAGCCCTCTTCACGGTAGAGCCTCCGAGAAACTTCGCAGGTTAGCCTCCTACTCTTTATTTATTTTGGGTTTTATTAATTTGATTGGCTGTCTCGCTCTCTTGTTCTTGTAAATTGGATTATTAGAGTGTTAACTTTCATAAGAAACTAGTTTCTAACCCCGTCTAAAAAAAAAAAAATTTCGAGAAATTAGGTGCAGAATATCAGAGATTTAACAAAACCCTAAAACGCATTGTATTGGTGTATGTTTAAATGCTACGCTGCCTGATGTGTATTATTTCGTCCTGAATCTTTAGCTCATTAGTTTTTAGAGGATAACTATAATATAAATGTCTGCTTAGTTTGTTTAAATTGCATTTTATATTTCTTCAAAAAATGTAATGGATAGGATGAGTACCAAGTGTTTGATGAAATCCCGCGAAGAACTGTATGATAAAAACATGGTTATGTTTGACTAAAATATGACGAATTGTATCTATTTTATTAAATATTGTTGAGGAAAATAAGTAGGAACACTTGGGGTTTGAATGGAGCGTTTTATGGGAATGATATGATGCGGCGATTTTCTCCATCATTATATTAAGTATCTTGATTTTTGATCCTGTGGCTGTGACATTGCCTTCTGCCACCGTTTTGATAAGTTATATAAAACAAAAGAAGCTATTTGATTACAGAATACTTACTATTTGGCCTCTAAAGATTGATTCTTGACAATGAGTTACACCCTGTCCTCAAACATGCTTATTAACATTGGAATACTTTTTATTTTTCGAATTCTAATTTTGATTTCTGATTCAATTTTCTCTCTCTCTGTCTCTCTCTCTCAGTTTCAGATTTAATTTTATTGTTAGATTGCAATTAATTACTTAGTATCTTGGAAAAAAAAAAGGCAGGAATCTTTTATGCAATATAACTTTAATTTTCTTATTGTACGTCTATTATTTGATTTGGGTCAATAGACTGGATTATGGTTTCCTTATGAATAAGAGTTTTGAGCCCTATATTAAGATGTAGATGTGGGTTCGTTTAGGAACCGTTTATTTTGTTGAAACTGAAAACTTTTTACTGAAAGTATGTAGAAAAAAAGCTAAAAGCTGACTTTTGGAGCAATGGACGCGCTTAACAATGCAATGGGACCCACTTTAGGAGCAAAAATAAGCTAAAAAGTAAAATAAGCTAACTTTTTCTAAAATCCCAAACACCGTAGTATGGTTTTTTCATCATTGAATAGAATTATTTAGGTCTTTTTTGGAGACTAATCATCCTCGAAGAGATTAGTAGGAGGATTGAACACCTTAGAGTGGTTGCTCTCTTATCAATTCCTATTTTGTTATTTATTTGATATGTACCTTTGTATCTGGGGACTACGGGTGCAATTACTTTGTCATAGACAAAAGTAAGTTTTAGGGCTCTTTTTATCCCATACGCCAAAATATAAAGAAAAAAAAAATAGGGGTTTGATGATGGCCTATGTATTAGTAAGCTGCATCTTGTGGTTTGTCATTATGTTTGGTTAAGTTGTATCTTTCTAGGCTGCTTTTTTTTTTTTTTTCCTTATAATAATTGTTAATATGTTAGACATTGTACAGTATATTTCCTGTATACTTGGATGGCTCATTTTTTCTGATTTATATAATCTTATTACTTATCAAAAAAGAAAAGTATCTTAGACATTGTAACTTCGTATATGGATTGTTGCGATCTGCAGAATGGGGATGTGCTGGGGATTTGACTTGGCTTTTTGATTACTAGAAACATGATTGTTTTGGTTAAATATTGGGAAACCATATAATTAACTGGCTTACTCTCATTTAATTAATTTTTGGTGAAGGCCTTTTGATTTTTTTTTTTTTTGAATTTAAAAAAAAAAAAAATTCTTTTATTGCTTGAAACCTGAGGACTTGAGAACATCCTTGCTTGGCATTTGTGACCCAAATTTCAGGTGGTTTCTTTATTATGGTGCATTTTACATGTCAACAAAAAGAATAGCCTATTCCTCCATATCTCATATGGGTTTCATAATTGTAGGACCTGGCTCTTGGATCATGGTGATTGATTTAAGTAGTTGCTGCTGTTGATGGTAGATTGACCCTTAGTTTGGTTGGGGATGGGACAAACTTTTGACTTGTTGGTATTGGGTGTATGAGGAATAAATTGCTTCTTTAACTAGTTTTTGTCCTCACCCTCGTCCCCTTTTAAGTTCTAGAGGAGGTGAGGTTGTGGGTTCAAGACTGATTGAGTATGTATTTAACTTAGCAATTAAAAAAAAAAAAAAACCTAGTTTTTGTCCTGATTTTCTTGCTAACTTGGTTTGTTAGTGATGTACTTTTGGTGCAGAGTGATGCATACTTTGAAGGGGATTTTTTCTGTCATTCTTGAATTTGGCTGAAAAGTTGAGGCATATTTGAATATTAATATAACAAATACTCGTTAGTCTCATTGTTCAATTTCTTCATTCTTGATATATGTTTGAAATTGTTTTGCCAAGACACTATAATTGCTTTTCTCTTATTTCCTTTTCAGTCATTTGTCAGCAAACATTTATCTTGACACTAGTTTGAATCTGCCATACTCCTTTTTCCCCCCTTTTGGATTTTGGGGTCTTTACTGGTGGTCTGCAGCAGGATTTGGAAGGAACATTAACTTGTTGAACTATATTTGGAAGATATATTGTTTATGCATGTGATTTTAATACACTTAATGCAATTTCTTGTCTAGTTGTATTTTCTGGTTCATAAAGGAGGGAAATGGAAATCAAAGTGGTAATTTACTTCGTGGAATGTGACATGCTGCTGCATCTATTACTTGCCATGCATATAATTTTAATTTTTTTTTTCATTTTGTTTTAAATAGGGCATGGATTTCCAGTGGCTCAGGAGATGGGCCTGAGCTTGAAATCAAAGCCAGATTCATGAGCTTTGAGTGGAGTAGGAAGTTTGGATGGCCAAAACATTTTCAGCCTCCCTGTGAATTTCGGTTGGACTGTTTTGTGACATCTAGTTGTTCCTCTACTTCTGTTTGACAAAACTTTGGTTTGAATGGATAATTATGGGAATTTTAGATGGAAAATTGGAAGTTTTATATTGAGTTATGTCATGAGATGATGGTCAGCTGTCTAAATCCAAGCAGTCAATGTTACTCTATATGTTTCGATGCTAAACATTAATATTGCAAACTGGGATTTTGTTCTCTAGAGGCCATACTCTTTCCTTATTCCTAATTATAAATTAATTTTGACAATGTTTTCCTTCTTTTTTGTTTGTATATTCTTGATCAAAAATGCCATGCATGGATTTTTAATGCCATTTAGTGTTTACTTATTCCTGTTCAGGAACTAAGAATTTGTTGCTGAAAGCATGGCCAAGCATCATCCAGATTTGATTATGTGCCGAAAGCAGCCAGGAATTGCTATTGGGCGACTTTGTGAGAAATGTGATGGGAAGTGTGTGATCTGTGATTCCTATGTCCGCCCTTGCACACTTGTTCGAGTTTGTGATGAATGCAACTATGGGTCCTTTCAGGGTCGGTGTGTTATCTGTGGAGGAGTGGGAATTTCTGATGCCTACTACTGCAAAGAGTGTACGCAGCAGGAGAAAGATAGGGACGGATGCCCAAAAATTGTTAATTTAGGGAGTGCCAAAACAGACCTATTCTATGAACGTAAGAAATATGGTTTTAAGAAAAGATGATGAGCGCTGGATTGACGTGTCTGGAACTTTTTAATTGCTTTTATTTAGTGTGAGACTAGGAATCTTGATATGTAAGCAGTGCTTTTAGAATGCTTTTATGTACTAAAATATTGATGAAGATGACATAATAGTTTTTGAAATGCTGGATATCTGTTGAAACTTAAAAAGTTGTCGAGAGTTTGTTTTCTTACCCATTAGTATTACCAAGTTTGTTGTCTTTATACCAAATACTTTGACTTACACAAGATATGTTGCCTGGTGAATGCTTATTGTCGTTCTGAGTCTTCTGACTACTAGGATTGTTTCTTTTCGTATAGGAAGGAGAACTTTTATTTGAGAGAGGAGACTAACTTAAACTTAAACCTTTAAATGATCAGTCTCTTTGGTAATACAGGTTTCTTTGTTAAATGATCTGTTACTCTCAAGTTAAAGATAAATTAAGTTGGTGGAAAAATTGAGTGACATAAAGGGTAGACCTGGCAAAACTGGACTTTGATCCATTAACCTGACCCTAAGGAAAATACCTAATTTGAACTTGAGAATTTTTTAACCGGTGTAGAAATAGGTTGACTCATGCTTGACCTATTTTCCCTCAAGTCGGGTCTACTGGTTTGACTTGTCGACGTTTTAAAAAAATAGTTCATATACGCTAGCAAAGCACTTCAAATTCTAAACCATAGAAAGGTAACATGACATCAACTATCCAAAGGTAATGATTATGTTGAATCAAATAAAAGCCTGAATCAAATAAAAGCCACCAAAAAGTTTTATTTCTTGTTGATCAACGGGTAATTAGATTTAGAGAAATTAAACTTAAAATATAAATTTTTAGAGTTTCAAGTAGCTTAGATTGAAACTGATGTTTACTGGAAAATCAGTTGATTGAAAGTCTCCGGACTTTGGTAATCTTCACGGTGGAATCCTGAAAAACCAAATTCAATCAGAGAGAAGACCGGTGGAGGCCGGCCTATGATCCTCCGATGATAAAGTTAGTGACTTGGGATGGAGAAAAAATCACTTTTAAGGCTGTTATCTTTTCTAGAGAAAAAGTCTGAACTCCCTTACCTCTTTGTAGAAAAATACTTATATAGTGCATATGGAACGGTTATTTGTTCAATAAACCGTTCCTATTGTTCAGGAATTTATCAGTGTAAAATAACTTCCATAACTTCCATGGAAGTTATTTTATCTAGACTGAAGCTTCGTTTCGGAGAAAGGAGGTATTGGTTCATAAGTAAAGCCAATTTTGTCATAGTTTCCAATTTGGCCAAGTCCATATCTGCCTCGTCCGTCCTTGAGGGACGGATGAGGCCTCGTCCGTGTTTGCTAACGACGGACGAGGCTATGACGGTGACAAGGCCTCAAGTGGTCCACCTTCTTTAAGGACGAACCACATGGACGAACATTTGGAGGTACTCGTCATCATCATCAGTTGCCCCCTTGTCCATGGGTCGTCCAGAGAAGAAGATGCAAGAGGTGTATTAATGGTGAGTCGGAGAGTGCCACGTGTCGCGCTTTCATAGGTTAAAAAATCACGTCGATTGATTAACCGAGGGACGCACCACGTGGCATCCGTTGGCTGGTCACGTCGTCCCAGGTGCCAGAATTTATTCCCTATAAATAGTGGAATGCCTCCACTACCCCTTCTACTTCTGAAATTTCCCTCCTAATCCTTCCTCGTCCTAGATCCTCGTCTAGAAGCTTCCTGCGTCCATAGCTTCCCTTCGTCTTAGTTCCAGGTAATTTTTTCTTTTCCTCGTCCTTAGTTTTCTTGTAAGATGACTGAGGTTGTGCTTTCCTCGTCTAGCGATAGCGTAGATAGGGCCATAGACGAGTACAATGACGAGAGTAGTTATTATAGCTCTAGTAGTTCTAGCGATAGTAGTGGAGGGAACACCACGGACGAGTATGTTTCTGGAGTCCCTGGAGTTCCTTTAGAAGTTGTACAGGATCAACTTAGGAAGGCCTCAGGGTCTCATGCTGGTACCTCGTCCACTGCTCCTCCATCTGGTCCCTTGGACGAGGAGGAGGTGACTGTATACAGTTGTGCAGTGGACATTTCTTCTAGGACGGACGAGCAAAGGCTCCAAAATCTTAAGGAATGGTATCAAATTCCAAATGAGTTTAACCCTAGGATACTCGTCCGTGGAGAGTGGTGTTGCAACCCTCGTTTTGGGATAGGCGTCTACGAGGCATACCTTTTGGGAGGTTTAAGATTCCCTTTAAACGCCTTTACTAGGGAGTTGCTTTTTAGATTAGGTTTAGGAGTATGCCAATTTAACCCAAATGCATGGAGATTAATCATCTCAATGCAAATTTTGTGGGGTGAAGTGTTCGGAAGGGACCGTCCTATTACAGTGGACGAGTTCCTTTTTTGTTATAAACCTTCAGAGATACATCAGTCTCCTGGCTTTCACCAATTTACTGCCAGGGGTAAAGATTGTAGATTGATCAAGTCCTTGGCCTCGTCTGACAGAAAATGGAAGACGGAATTTTTCTTCGTCTCCGGTTTCTGGGCTGGGAGTCCTATAGACGTTGGCCAGGACCCTTTCGGTCGTTATACCGGGGACTTAGGAAACCTTCGTCCTTAGGGTAAGTTGCTCCCCTTTTTCTTTTAATAATAACTTTTTGTTTTCTTTCAACATAGGTAATTAACTTGTAATTATGTTTACTTGGTTTGTTTCAGCCGTTAAACGTCCGTCCTTGAGTAAATTTTTTCGTGACCGCGTCCATAGGGCTCGTCTACACGCGGATAGAGATTTCCATTCCTTAGTTTCACTTAGGCGACTTGCTAAGTGGGGATTGGGTCCTAATCCTTCTGACGAAGCAATTGCCCACGAGGTCACTGTGAGGAAAAGTGAGTTTTAAGTTCCAAAACACCCTTGCATATTGTTTACTTTTTCTTCTCTTCTTTTTTTTTTAATTTAGAATTTTTTTTTTTTTTTTTTTTTTTTAGGAATGGCAACGATGAAAGGAAACAAAGGGAAGGACGTGGCTGTTGAGGGGGAACGTCCTGAAGTTGAGCCTCAGGCTCGTCCTGTGGTTGGGGAGAAAAGAAAAACTTTGCCCAAAAACTTGGATCTAGCAAATCTCCCCAGCCGCAGAGGTAAAAAAGCTAAGGGCACCTCGTCCCAGGTGATCAAGCCTACTCTTCCCTCGTCCCAGCAGCCTGTGCACATAGTGGACGTTGACTCGTCCATCCCAACTGAAAGTACTCCGTCCAAGTCCCCTCCGTCCAAGACCGTGTCAACTCCTCAGCCTTCTCGAGTGGTCCCTTCCAACATTATTGAAAATGAGGACTTAGCGTGGGAACGCTTCAAGACGGCTGTAACTGACGAAGATATCAACGTCTGTTATGACATGTCCCTTAAAGACTTTGAACACTCTGGTGTTCACGACCTTTTTAAGGTAAAAACTCATTTCTTGTCTTGACTAAGGATTTTATTTTCCTTCTCTCTTCCTTTTTCTAACTTTTATTTGTTCTCCTTTTTGTAGGGCATGTCAAAGTTTATAGCAGCGTCCAGGCAGGCCACAGGATTGGACAGGACGAGGATTTTGCTGGAGACGAGGGTACAAGAGTTGAGGAATGAGGCTAAGCAATGGGCAGAGGTGGCTTCAAGGACTACAGAAGAGGTGAAAGAATTGAAGTCTTTAGTTGAGGAGCTTAAAACTAGTGCTGCGGAGAAGGACGCTCGTCTTGAGGTCCTGGCGAAGAAGGACGAAGAGAACAACATTCTTCTCTCCAAAGCGAAGGAAGATGCAGTGGCTGAGTTCAAGGTGTCCAAACAATATACTGATGTTTTGGACACCAATTATGCAGCTGGGTTTGAAGACTTCAGAATGGAGGCTATGGAGAGGTTTCCAAGTGTGGACTTCAGCTCCATAGTACTGAATCTTAATGCTGCTGCCACTAGCTCTCTCCTTCATACTGGCTCCGAGGATGCTAATGTAGAAGACGATGCTACTACCCTTCCCCCTCAGGACGCCTCCCAAGCCAATGCTCCTTCGTCTTAGGAAAAGCTTGTTTCCCTGAAAAAAGTTATTTGATGTAATTTTACTTAGTTTCTCTTTTTTTTTTTTTTTTTTTTTTTTTTTTTTTTTTTTTTTTTTTAATGTAATTCCAATACATTTATCTCGTCCAAAGTTTTAGGACGAGGTATCAAACAATCATTCTAATTTATCAAGGGGTTTTTGGATGTAGAATATCCACCCTTGAGTTAATGTCATTTCCATTTTACATATGTATGGACGAGTATGTTTTAATTTTATGTATGGTATCTCGTTTTGCTCGTCCACATTCTATGTACATAAAACCATTTTTCATGGAAGTTTTACTTGTGTTTCATTCTTGAGAAATGGTCAGTAAAAACCTCTCTTGAAATGGCTAAGCATTACTCGTCCATAGACTTGTCTATGCTTTTTCTCGTCCTTAGACTTGTCCCTTCATTTCACTCGTCCATAGACAGCTTTTTAGCGGAAGGCTCAAGTTGAAAACATTTATGTTTTTCCTCGTCCATAGAATGGTTGAGTATTATGTTTTACTTGGCCCATATTACGGACGAGGATGACTTGGACTAATTTTTCTTGAGCATGGAATTTACCTTGTCCTTTCCTT
Source organism: Quercus glauca (assembly GCA_023736055.1). Taxonomy (NCBI): domain Eukaryota; kingdom Viridiplantae; phylum Streptophyta; class Magnoliopsida; order Fagales; family Fagaceae; genus Quercus; species Quercus glauca. Next base: position 20,461,643 of record CM043315.1, read on the forward strand.
CAGACGGACGAGGATGCTTAGAATTTTGGTTTAGGCATGAGATTTTCCTCGTCCTTTTCTTGGACGGACGAGCATGCCTAATCTCTAGGAAAGCTTGAGATCACATCTCCGAATCAAGAGAATTTTCTCGTCTTGAGCTTTTCAACCTTTTCAGGTGTAAGTTTGAAAAACGTATCATGGGAAAGCGTGAATTACACAACATTATGTACATTCCACAAATATTATTCATAAGTATTGTTCATAGACGAGGTATACATCTAATGCCTTTATTTAAACAACACAAATTATAATGTCGTCCACAATTTAAACATAACAATAGTAATAAAGCCACACAATAATAAAGCCACACATAATAAGTCACACAAACATCAACCCCTGATCTCGTCCAGAGTAATGCTCTTCTAGACTTGTACTTTACTGATAGTACTTCCTCAAATGCTCCACATTCCAAGGATGCTCCAGCTTCCTTCCATCAAGGGCTTCTAGGTAGTAGGATCCTTGCCTTTTGCAATTGACAACTCTGTAGGGGCCTTCCCAATTTGGTCCCAGCTTCCCATGGGCTGGGTTCTTTATTGCTAAGGAAACCCTTTTTAGGACGAGGTCCCCTATATTGAATCGTCTTGGCTTGACCATTGCATCATACCGCCTTGCCATAAGGTTTTTATACCTTGCCATCCTTTGTTCAGCGTCCGTCCTTACCTCATCTATTAAATCGAGGTTCAAACGGAGTTGTTCCTCATTAGCTTCATCCTGGTACGTTGTCACCCTGTGATTAGCCATGTGCACTTCTGCGGGTATGACTGCCTCAGCTCCGTATGCTAGTTTGAAAGGAGTCTCCCCTGTAGGAGTCCTCACTGTTGTTCTGTATGCCCACAAGACACCTGGTAATTCATCTGGCCACACACCCTTTGCCCCCTCAAGCCGAGTCTTGATAATCTTCAGCAAGGACCGGTTTGCTACTTCCGCTTGTCCATTAGCTTGTGGGTGGGCTGGTGATGAGTAGTGATTTTGAATTCCAAAATGTGCGCAAAAATCCTGGAAGAGTGTGTTGTCAAATTGTCGTCCGTTATCTGATACTAGCACCCTGGGTATTCCGAATCTGCAAACAATGTTTTTCCACACGAAGTTCTTGACATTTTGTTGTGTAATGTTGGCCAATGGTTCCGCTTCTACCCATTTGGTGAAATAGTCGATACCAACTACAAGGAACTTCATTTGCCTTACCCCCAGCGGAAATGGACCCAGAATGTCTAGCCCCCATTGTGCAAAAGGCCACGGGGCCATCATTGGAGTCGAATACTCTGATGGTTGTCTAGGGATATTGCTAAACCTTTGGCATTGATCGCAGACTTTGACATAAGCCTTTGCATCAGCTTGCATGTTTGGCCAATAGTATCCAGCACGGACGGCTTTATGGACGAGTGACCTGGCTCCTGAGTGATTGCCACATGCTCCTTCATGAATCTCTCTTAAAATGTAGTTCGCTTCGTCTGGAGCTAAACACCTCAGGTATGGCTGTGAAAAACCTCTTTTGTATAACACCTCGTCCATGAGGATGTACCTTGCTGATTTAACTTTAATCTTCCTAGCTTCGTCCTTCCCTTCTGGAAGCCTTCCGTCCCTCAGGTATGAGACTATCGGAGTCATCCAATTCGTCTCTCCTTCTATTTGCAACATTTCTGGAAGGTCTATGCTTGGTATATACCGTACTTCATCCAACTCGTCCATGGCTTCGTTAGCGGAGGCTTCCTTTGCTAGAGTGTCTGCTTCCGTATTCTCTTCCCTTGGGACTTGGACGAAATTAGCTTTTTTGAATTTCTTCACAAGATGTAACACCTTCTTCAAGTATCTTTTCATTCTTTCTTCCTTAGCTTCACATGTTCCATTTACTTGGCCCATGACCAACTGTGAATCTCCCAGGACGAGTATCGAGCTTGCCTCTACAGATCTTGCTAACTCTAACCCTTTAAGAAGGGCTTCGTACTCTACTTCATTGTTAGTTGTCTGATATTGCAAGCGAGCTTTATACTTCAGCTTATCTCCTTCTGGTGACTGCAAAACAACTCCTATACCTCTTGTATACAGTGTAGATGATCCATCTACCTGGATGACCCATTTTCTACCGTCTTCCTTTTCATCCAGTTCCTCATAACTTGGGGTGAATTCTGCTATGAAATCTGCCAGGGCTTGTGCTTTTATTGCATTTCTCGGTTGGTACCGAATATCAAACTCACTAAGCTCAACTGCCCATTGGATCAATCGTCCTGCAGCTTCAAGTTTGTTCATTGCCTTCTTTAGCGGACGATCAGTCATGACTATGATGACATGACCTTGGAAGTAGTGTCTTAACTTCCTAGAGGCCGTTATTAGCGCGAAGGCTAACTTCTCCATCAATGGGTACCTTCCTTCCGCCCCTCTCAACGCCCGGCTAGTATAATACACCGGCTTTTGCACCTTTTCTTCCTCCCTGATTAACGCTGAGTTGACAGCATGTGGGGACACTGCTAAATACAGATACAATTCTTCTCCTGGCACAGACGGGCTTAGCAACGGAGCTGTAGTAAGATAGTGCTTTAGGTCTTGGAAGGCTTTTTGACACTCGTCCGTCCACTCAAATGCCTTTCTGAGAGTCTTAAAAAAGGGTAGGCATTTATCAGTGGCTTTTGAGACAAACCTGTTTAAAGCTGCAACTCGTCCAGTTAAGGATTGGACTTCCTTGATGTTCTTCGGTGGTTCCATGTCCAGTATGGCTTGAATCTTGTCCGGATTTGCCTCAATTCCTCTCTCTGAAACCATGAATCCTAGGAACTTTCCTGACGACACTCCGAATGCACATTTACTCGGGTTCAGCTTCATATTGTATCGTCGGAGTGTTTCGAAAGTTTCTTGAAGATCATCTAAATGGCTTCCCTCATCTAAGCTCTTCACAAGCATATCATCCACATATACCTCTACATTCCGTCCTATCTGCGGACGAAACATATGATTTACCAGCCTTTGGTAAGTTGCCCCTGCGTTCTTCAAGCCGAAGGGCATCACCTTGTAACAAAACAAACCTTGACTGGTAATGAAAGATGTCTTTTCCTGATCTGCCTCGTCCATTTTTATCTGATTATATCCTGAGAAGGCGTCCATGAAGCTTAATAGTTGATGGCCAGCTGTAGAATCAACCAGTTGATCAATACGTGGCAAAGGATAACTATCCTTAGGGCAAGCTTTATTCAGATCAGTGAAATCGACGCACATCCTCCACTTGCCATTTGGCTTCTTCACCATCACTACATTCGCTAACCAATCCGGGTAATAGACTTCCCGGATAAATTGTGCTGTGGTTAGCTTCTGAACCTCTTCCTTGATAGCCTTCTCTCGTTCAGGGGCGAACACCCTTTTCTTTTGGCGAATAGGCTTAGAAATGGGGGATACATTCAGTCGATGAGTGATTACACTTGGATCAATGCCAGGCATATCATCATGACTCCATGCAAAAACATCGGCATTCTTTCTTAGAAACTGGACGAGATCTTCTTTCACCTTCTCCTTCATACTTGTCCCAATTCTAGTGAATTTCTCTGGATCATTTTCTTGTAATAGAACATCTTCCAATACTTCAGTCGGTTCTGCAACATTTTTTCTTTCTTCTATACTCAGGGTCTGCATTTGCTCGTCCATAGCCAACATGGCTAAATAACACTCCCTAGCTGCCAACTGATCTCCTTGCGCTTGTCCAATTCCACACTCCGTAGGGAATTTGACTGATAGATGATAGGTAGATGTTACCGCCTTCCAACTGTTCAAGGTTGGTCTTCCGATGATGGCATTGTATGAGGACGAACAATCCACCACAAGGAAATTTACTTCGTTAGTTATCTGCTGCGGGTATGGCCCTACCACTACAGGCAAGGTAATGGTACCTACGGGTTGCACCTTCATTCCACCAAACCCTATCAGTGGTGAGCATGCTGGACGTAGCTGATCTCGTCCAAGCCTCATCTGCTGGAAGGCAGGATAATACAATATATCTGCTGAACTCCCATTATCCACTAACACCCTCCTGGTTGTGTAATCTGCTATAAGTAGGGTAATGACTATGGCATCGTCATGTGGATGATGAATTCTTTCAGCTTCCTCATCTGTGAAAGAAATGGTTGACTCGTCCGTCGCCTTCGTCCCTGAGGACCGTCCTGAAAGTTGGACATTTTTGCACTGCCTTGAGATACGTCTTCTTTGCCTTGGAGGATTGTCCTGTTGATGTCCCTCCAATAATAACCCTTATTTCTCCAAGTGGGGGTCTTGATGGCTTTTCCATTTTTGCTTTCAACTTTTCATCCTTATAATCCCTTCCCACGAAGTGTCTCAACTTTCCTTGTCTAATGAGATTCTCAATCTGCTGCTTCAAATCATAACACTCGTCCGTGTCATGGCCATGATCTCTATGGAAGAGACAATATTTGTTCTTATTGCGCTTGTTAGGATCTCCCTTCATCTTCTCTGGCCACTTCAAGGAAGGATCATCCTTAATCTGCATGAGTACTTGATCGAGTGGGGCATTCAATGGTGTATAATTCTGATTCCTTGCTGATGGGCCTGCCTTCCTGTTATCCCTGTCTCGGTCCTTCTTATCTTCTGTTCGTCCCTTCTTTGGACGAGACCCTTGATCAGAGTGACGCGGGGGGTTGACTTCCATTCTTTCAGCTCTCTTCCTCTTCTTAGCTATGATGGCGTCTTCAGCGTTCATAAAATTTTGGGCTGAATGGACGAGTTCAGCCATGGACTGGGGCTCTTTCTCATACAACTTGTGAATGAATAAGTCCGAGTTAACTCCATTGTGGAAGGCTGCCAACAATAGTTTGTCGTCCACTTCGTCTACTGTCAGGGCTTCCCTGTTGAAGCGTGTGATGAAGGAACGCAGGCTTTCACTCTCCCCTTGCTCTATGGTCAGCAAACTGGACGAAGAACGTTTGTGTCTCTGTCCTCCAATGAAATTATTGACAAATAATTTACTTAATTCCTCGAAAGAACTTACGGAATTTGGAGGTATTTTGCTGAACCATACTCGTGCTGGTCCTTTGAGGGTGGTAGGGAAGGCTCTGCACATAATCTCGTCTGGAACCCCTTGGCGATGCATGGTTGTCTTGAAAGTAGCAATATGATCAAAAGGATCACGTGCTCCATCATATGAATCCAGGGAAGGCATTTTGAACTTTGGAGGTAGGGGATGCCCATTGATAGAAGCCGTGAATGGGGAATCTGTTCGGTGAACCAAATCCTCGACGGGATTTGCCCTTCTCATGTTCTCCTTCATCTCGTCCATAACCCTCCTCATCTGATCCATTTCTTTCTCCAAATGTGGCACCCTTCGCGAAGTGGTACCTCTTGACTGAGTCTCGGGCTCGGCATTTCCTCTGTTTTCCTGACTTTGGGATTGTCCCTCAGCATGTCCTTCACGGCGTTGTCTCTCCATCTCCCTAGTCAATTCTTGGTTTTGGCGAGTTAGCTCCGCCATCGCGGCCGCCATGGATTGTATGTGTTGGATGGAAGGCGACTGCATAACTGGCGCTGATTGGCGATCGCGATGGGGGTTGCTTGAAGCGTCTTTGCTTCCCTGATGGCCTGGGCTTGTGGCCCTTGATCTAGTCCGAACCATTCAACCTTTTGTTGCAGAAAGTCAAATCGTAAAACAACTTGCCTTTCCCACAGACGGCGCCAACTGATGTTTACTGGAAAATCTGTTGATTGAAAGTCTCCGGACTTTGGTAATCTTCACGGTGGAATCCTGAAAAACCAAATTCAATCAGAGAGAAGACCGGTGGAGGCCGGCCTATGATCCTCCGATGATAAAGTTAGTGACTTGGGATGGAGAAAAAATCACTTTTAAGGCTGTTATCTTTTCTAGAGAAAAAGTCTGAACTCCCTTACCTCTTTGTAGAAAAATACTTATATAGTGCATATGGAACGGTTATTTGTTCAATAAACCGTTCCTATTGTTCAGGAATTTATCAGTGTAAAATAACTTCCATAACTTCCATGGAAGTTATTTTATCTAGACTGAAGCTTCGTTTCGGAGAAAGGAGGTATTGGTTCATAAGTAAAGCCAATTTTGTCATCGTTTCCAATTTGGCCAAGTCCATATCTGCCTCGTCCGTCCTTGAGGGACGGACGAGGCCTCGTCCGTGTTTGCTAACGACGGACGAGGCTATGACGGTGACAAGGCCTCAAGTGGTCCACCTTCTTTAAGGACGAACCACATGGACGAACATTTGGAGGTACTCGTCATCATCATCAGAAACCCCTCTACATCTTTTGGTATGATAAAAGGAGTATGGGTCTAAATTCCAAAATTTTGCAATGAAACTCATCAAATTCTTGTGATTGTTAGTCTCTTTTATATCTAAGAGGACAATAGTTGAAGGAATGCACTACTATCACCCAAGAATGCCATCAGAGTTATGCACACTTATTGGTTTATTTATTTATTTATTTTTTAATTTTAAATGTAGGAAAATTCTCAAAAACTATGACATTTTTGGACACTTAACGACAAATCAACTTAATCAACTTACTTTTATTCATGGCATCTCCTATCATTCATCTAGCATACATGTCAAACCAACCTAGTATACATCTAGCATGGTATGACATAAACCTAAAATACAACTAGCATCATGTCATCATATCTCATCCAAGGCAGAAGCATGTATCATCAAATCAAGACGGGGATATAGGCAGCAAGCAAATCATGTCATCATTTAAAGCATTGCATATAGCCTTACATACACATTCATCAAAGAAGAGTAAAGCTTGTAGAACAAACACATGCATGTACATATGAATGCATGACTTACCTCACTTACCTTGCAGCAATTCAGCACCTATGACATTCATGCATGGACATGTGAATGCGTGTTCATGGCATCCAAAACAATAAAACGCTAGATAAACCCTAATTCTAACATGTGAAAACAAACAAGCAATTAAACATGTGAAACATAGGCTTAAAACCATAAAAACATGAAAAAGGGTTTAAACAGAAGTATTACATGTGAAAACAAAAGCAAAAATAGATGAAATAAAATTAGGGTTTCTGGGCTAGTTTATGTGCATGCATGAACAACCCTGCGTGCGCAGGCAAGATTATGCGCACGTGAGTTTCTGCCCAGAAACCCTAGAAACACAACAAACAGGGCAAGGTTTCAAAACATGAATTCTAACAACCTATCATGCTTTTAAAACATACAAATATATAAACCTAAGTTATATAAACATATTAAAGCATATTACACCAAGAAACTAAGGGCCTGTTTGATAAGAGATTTCTAGTAACGTCGTTTAAGTTTTGCGAAAATACGTGTGGGTAAAAAAGTGTGTGGAAATATGTGTTATGGTGTTTAAACAATAGTTTTCATTGTTTAAGTATCGTTACCAAACGGGGCCTATAGCAGACAAAAAGATTAAAGTGCGCATTCATGCATGGACATGTGAATCCGTGTTCATGGCATCCAAAACAATAAAACGCTAGATAAACCCTAATTCTAACATGTGAAAGCAAACAAGCAATTAAACATGTGAAACATAGGCTTAAGACCATAAAAACATGAAAAAGGGTTTAAACAGAAGTATTACATGTGAAAACAGAAGCAAAAACAGATGAAATAAAATTAGGGTTTCTGGGCTAGTTTATGCGCATGCATGAACAACCCTGCGTGCGCAGGCAAGATTATGTGCATGTGAGTTTCTGCCCAGAAATCCAAGAAACATAGCAAACAGGGCAAGGTTTCAAGACATGAATTCTAACAACCTATCATGCTTTTAAAACATACAAATATATAAACCTAAGTTATATAAACATATTAAAGCATATTACACCAAGAAACTAAGGGCCTGTTTGGTAAGAGATTTTTAGTAACGTTGTTTAAGTTTTGTGAAAATACGTGTGGGTAAATTAGTGTGTGGAAATATGTGTTATGGTGTTTAAACAGTAGTTTTCGTTGTTTAAGCACTGTTACCAAACAGGGCCTATAGCAGACAAAAAGATTAAAGTGCAAAAAGGAAAAAAAAGAAGAAGAAGAAGAAGAAAAGTTTAGACTAAATACCTCAAACAAAAGCTCTTCAAACTTGATTTTGACCGTACCCCTCAGTTTAACCTATTCACAATTCAATAAAAAGGTGATTAGTAATCTTAAACTCAAAGATCAAAGCTAGAAAAGGCTCTAATCAAAAGAAAATTGACTTGAGGACGTTTTGTGAAAAACTCCCTCTTTAATTCACTATTTCTAGTGAATCTTAGTGTTTTCCCGTAAGATTATTCTCTCTTTTGAAAATAAACCATGTAAGGCTACTTATAGTGTGAAAATAAGGGTTTGGAACGATTCCCAAACAATGTGGGATTTGTTCTAATCCTCAGTATTAGTGCAGAAAACTTGCCTTATTTATGTTTCTAGAATCCGCTATGTGTGTGCAAGATTGTACTTGCATGCGCATAATAAGGGTTTCTTTGTCTTTATTTTTCCAAAAATATATTTATTTGCTTATTAAAAGTTGCATTTTTAATTTTAACATTTCTCAAGTCAATTTAATATTTGATTGGACCCTAAACCAATCTTGGGTCTTCGAATTCAACATTATTGGGGAACGGGGGCTCAAGTCGTAAGGGGTACAAAATGCGGTGTCTACAGGTACTGTTGCGGCTGCTTGGATATTTCTATCTAATCGCTACAATTGCACTAATGATTCAAGTTTGAAGTTCCACATTGAATCAAAACTTTATCGAATGCACCAAGATACAGGTCAATCTATTTCTGATTATTATTCTCAAACTTCTTCTATGTGGGAACAACTTTCTACTGCAGATCCTCCACTAAAGCATCTTGAGGACATTGAGCTCTTTGCCAAATATTGAGATCGCCGACGATTTATGCATTTCATGATGGGTCTACATAAGGATTTTGAGTCCGCTCTGGCTTCTTTGCTTAGCCGATCTCTTACTCCTTCTCTTGATGCTGCAGTCAAGGAGCTCATCATTAAGGAGAATCGTCAGCTTACTTATCACATGTCATCCTCTAACCATATGTTGGCTACACCCTCTCCTCCCCCACAACCTCCCATTGCCGCATTCACTACTCCTCCACGAATAAACTCTAGGCGTCCCACCTGTCAGTCTTCCAAAGGTATTCACTGTGAGTTTTGCCATGCCAAAGGCCATGATATCTCTACTTGTTGCAAACTGCAGAGATTCATGCAAGAGCAGAACAAAGCTCCTCTTCCTTGAGCAGCCGCTGTGTGTCCCTCAGATCTATTGGTTTCTACAGGTCTATCTTTGGCTTCCTCACTTACTACAGCTGATATTGAGGCAATAGTTCAATAGGTTTTATTTTGAACTTCCACTGCCTTTTCTGTCACGTCAAGTAAACATTCTTGGTTCTTTGATAAGGCACCCTTAGCACATCCCATCTCTATTTACACTGCTGAAGGAACTCTAATGCCTGTTAGTCATAAAGGAACAATCTCCTCCCATTGTTTATCTCTTAGTGACACTTTTCATATTCCAAAGTTGTCCCTCAATTTGCTTTCTATTGGTCAACTTTGTGAATTAGGAGTACATATTCTATTTACTAATAATGGTATGGATGTGCAGGATCCTCGGACGAGTCAAATGCTTGGGATAGACCGTAAGGTTGGACATATGTTTGAGGTTCACGACTTGAAGATTCTTTCATAAGTTGTTTCTACTACTACTACTACTACTACTACGACGCTCTCGCTTGATTTAGGGTATACTCGTCTTGATCATACATCATTATCTCGTCTCCAATTGTTATCTTCTCAAGGTCATTTAGGTTCAGTTCAGTTTCCAAAATTTAATTGTACTTCCTGTCATTTTGGCAAACAAACAAAATTGTCCTTTAATAATAGTGACTCTTTTTCTTCTGCACCTTTTGATCTTATACTTTCTGATATTTGGGGTCCTGCACTAGTTCCCATTAAGGGGGGCTCTCTCAATATTTTGTCATATTTATGGATGATTTTTCTAGATATCCCTGGATTTATCTACTTTACCATAGGTCTGAACTTGTGTCCGTATACCAGAAATTTCATAAAATAATTGAAACTCATTTCAATCGCACCATTAAGATCTTTCGGTCAGATTATGCTCAAGAATATAATGATTAATCTTTCCTATTCTTTTTAGATAGCAGTGGTACCCTTCCTCACCGGTCTTGTCCCTACACCTTTCAACAAAATGGTCGTGCAGAACGAAAACATCGACACATTCTTGATGTTGTGTGCACCCTTCTCATCTCTACCTCTATTCTTGAGCGCTTTTGGGGTGAGGATGCACTCATTGCTATTTACACCATTAATCGGATACCTTCACCGACCATACACAACAAATCACCTTTCAAGCTCCTCTATGGTAAAAACCCTAACTACTCTTCTATTCGGGTTTTTTGTTGTGCTTGTTTTGTCTCTCTTCCTCCTCATGAACAGACAAAGCTCCAGCCTCTTGCTCGTCTCTATTGCTTCCTTGGTTATGGTGTATACCAAATGGGATTTTGTTGCTATGATCCCCTAACTCATCGCATTTGTGTCTCTTGTCACATTGAGTTCTGGGAACATCGGCCTTTCACAAGTCTTCATTAGTTTCCTACGTCCTCTTCCTCAGAGTCTTCCATTTTTACTGATCTTTTTTTCCCTTTTTATCATGAACTCATGGAGGATTCTTCGACATTGGCTGCCTCTCCAAATGACTCATCTCTGGTTTTGTCCCTAGCACATGACCCACATGTCCTAGATCCTGTGGCACTACCGTCTCCTAAGCCTTCTATTGGTCCTGACATTCGTCACTTTACTTAGGAAAGCGTTCCTTTTCTTTATCTCACTGATTATCACTGCTCTTTTGCTCTTGCCACCTTCTATGAGCCTCATACCTATCGTGAGGCCCATACCAACCCTCTTTGGTAGCAAGCTATGTGTGAAGAACTAGAAGTCCTCCACAAAAATCACACTTAGGATATGATTGGTTTGCCTTCTTGTTAGTCTGTAGTAGGTTGTGGATGGGTTTATATGATCAAGATTAAGGCTGATGGATCTGTTGAATGATACAAGGCTTGCTTAGTTGCCAAGGGCTTTACTTAGGAATATGGCATTGACTATGAGGAAACATTTGCTCCAGTTGTTCGCCTTACATTTGTCAGATGTCTCAATGCTGTGACCGCCATTCACCATTGGTCACTTTATCGGATGGATGTTAAGAACGCTTTTCTTAATGGAGACCTCCAAGAAGAATTGTACATGTAACCACCCCCTAGCTATACTCACTCAGGCCATCAAGTTTGTTGCCTTCGTCGTGCTTTTTATGGCCTCAAGCAGGCTTCTCGGGCTTAGTTTGAAAAGCTTAACTCAATTGTTGCTCAGCAGGGTTTCACTTTGAGTCCTCATGACATTGCTCTCTTCGTTTGAAAATCCTTTGCTGGTATCACTCTTATTCTTCTTATGTTGATGACATGATTTTTACTGGAGATGACTCTACAAGTATCCGCTCTCTTCAGCACTTCCTTAGTCAGCATTTTGAGATGAAAGATTTGGGCACTCTCAGCTATTTTCTTGGGCTTGAGGTTACCTTATCCTTCGATGGATACTATCTTCCCAAAGCTAAATATGCTTATGATCTTCTCTCCATAGCTGGTATCATTAACAACAAGACTGTTTCCACTCCCTTGGAATTTAATGCCAAGCTCACACTTTTAGATGGTGAACCCATATCAGATGCTACTTGTTACCGTCAATTGGTTGGCAATCTTTTCTATCTCACAGTCATTCGCCCAAATATTTCATATGCTGTGAGTATGGCTAGCAAGTTCATGGACGCCCCTCATTTTGTCCACTATTTTGCCGTTCTTTGGATTCTCTGATATGTCAAAGACACACTTTATCATGGTATTCACTACTCCTCTCGGTCTTCTCTCGAGCTCCATGCTTATTCGAATGTGGATTGGGCAGGCGATTTGACTGACCGATGTTCCATCACAGGTTTTTGTTTCTTGTTGGGTACTTCTCTTGTCTCTTGGCGTAGCAAGAAGCAGGACATGGTTTCTCATTCCAATACTGAGGCTGAGCATCATGCCCTTGCTGACACCATTGCGAGCTTGTCTTGCTTCAATGGCTCTTAGCTGACATGGATGCTCCACAGCTCACTGTCACTCATTTTTATTGTGATAATCGTAGTGCTATCTTCCATGAATGCACCAAGCACAGTGAGATTGATTGCCACATCACTCGCCGGCATCTCAAGAAAGACAATCTCTAGTTGTTCTCCATCTCCTCTGCTGACTAACTTGCTGATATCTTCACTTAGAGTTACCTGCCTGGTCGTCTTCGAGATCTTATATCCAAACTCCAGTTAACTTCCTCTCTGCCACCTCGAGTTTAAGGGGGGATTTTAGTATATAGCTTAGTCTAACCTAGCCCATCGAACTTAGTCCAGTATACTATACTTGTAGTATACTCATATTACTTGTACTTCATACGTACTTAGCCTATATAAGGCTCTCTATTACACAGTGTTACACACAAAAAATATATATCAATATACAAACTATTCGATCTTTCTCTCTCACACTTTATATTCTTAACACATGTTTTCCCTTAGAATGGGATTAATCTTTCATGCAACACTTGGTTTCTAACATTCCAAATGAGATTTAGAGCAAGTGCACCAAATAGTAGAAATTACTCCCTTTGCTCCTCATCAAAATGAAAGTCTCTAGGAGGATTTATAAGAGACTCTATCAGTTGACCAGGAAATTGAGACTGAAATAATATATATTGTCCATTCTGATACCCCTACTGACTTGCGAACCAAATCACCGGGCCCCTTCACATATTTTTGACAATGAGTGAATAGCTTTAAGGTTGTTTCTAACTCAGGCCCACGGAAAGAACAATTTAGCTCTAGATTAGGCAATAAGTCCGAGGCAACCCCCATCGGTGCATTTTGAGTCTTTCATGAAGCTTGGTCTTCCATATCTTGCTCGTTAAAGGATCTTTCATAGGATTATCTCTTGAAGCTTCCCTGTTTGTATGTCAACCTTAGAGCATCTCCAATAGAGTAGGTAAAGCCAAAATATAAAGAATGAAACCAGAAAAAAGAAAAAAAACAAGCTCCAATAGCTTTTTTAAAACTCAAAAAGTTTTTTGCTAATGAACAGTCATTCTCCAAACCTGATGTGCTACTGTTCATTAGCAAACGAATAAAACATAATAAAAATTAGCAAAGAAAGGAGTGGGGATGGGGTATGGGAATACGTGTGTTAAAAAATGAATAAATAATGAATGAAGAAATAATATTTAAATGAGATAGAGAATCTGTTGGAATATGTATTTGAAAAAGTAGATAGGTAAAATGTAAATGTCACTGTTCACTGTCCAAACAGTACAAAAATATAGAGAAGCTGCTGGAGATGCTCTTACAGAGAAATTACCAATTCCTATTTTAACCCAAGCTTACTGGTCTCATTGTCCACAACTCCACTAAAAAAACATATTCCTAATTGCCTTAGCGAAGACATGTCTTTTGAATTCTTTATTATTTAGTTTTAATAAATTCATCGATAATTCACGTAACGTAATTTAGCATCGATAAAGTAAAATCCCAAATCTTCATTGAGGCATTATCAAACCATATCCTTTTGAGCATCATGAAGTCAAAATCACGAGATAACAAATCTTCGAAAGGCCATCGATGATCGATGCTTTGGAAAGGTAACTAACGCACCCACAATCACATCCATCCTTTTAATTGAAACAGTTACAAACACAAGTTACAGTCCTTACTAGTGACAAATTCATCAACTCATTAGTCATTACTCTCAAGAAAATATATATAGTTTCGACCATGTGGCTTAACCTACTGCGAGTACCCATGAGTTCAATCTTTTGCAATCTCCGTACCATTATATCTTTTTGGTGGTTCATGTCCCACATCCGTATAAAGGTTAAAACAAAGGATTATGCAGTTCTGTTAAGTCAAAGTGAAAGCGATTTAGCACATAATTAACAAATAATCAAGTCAAATAACTTGATGTAATAAAATGAATTAGGTCTATTAGCTAGGACTTTTGTTTCATTTTGCACCATATTTATCTGTACACATCACTAGATGATAGTGTTGAATTAAAATAATTTGCTTTATATGTTTATCCCCTACGATTGGATTCACATTTTTTCTTGAATATCTGACTGTAACTCATTGCAGACTTGCAGTTTATGTAGATGCTGACAATCTAAAACTGTTTTTGCAAGTTAACATATATTCAATCCACATCAAAGTCACATGGATAAGGATTCTTTAAAACAAAGAGAAGACTTTAATTTTTTTTCATAAGATTTTGTTTCCATGGATCTAAATATTTCAAGAAACAAGGTGGATTGTTTTATTTATTTTTTAATGTATTGATTTACAGACCCATAGAATTAATATTAAGATGTTTTCTTGTTCCATGGACACCTACCAAATAAGAAAAATTAGCTTATAAACTCTTTAAGGGATGATGATTAATGAATCAATTTTGTTAGTATTTAATCTTTCAATCGATTAAATACAAACAAGACATCGATCAATTAGCTGTGCAATTTAATTGATTGACACTTTTTATAGTATTTTCAAGACATCGAACGTTCAAATCCTTCTCATTATTGTGACTATCAAAGTATCAAAAAAAAAAAAAAAAAAAAAATCAATCAACGGGCCTTGATTGGGCAGAGGACCATGTGGATGTTGTTGGTCTTCTAATTTTTAAGGGTGTATACTGCATCAGTGCGCCATCACTATCATGGACTGGACCGTGGGAGAGCAACACCATGCACTAAAAAAATTGTACCACAAATATGATTGCAACTTTTGAATTACAAAAGGAAGCTGTTTCCTTTTCTGTGAAAGTAAGCGACACCATCCCCGTTGACCAAAAATGGACCGCTAGGATGCACTTAGTACTGCGCACAGAGCCGTTCATTCGTCGAACGTGGCAACCACATATGGAAATTGTCAACTCTTTATTTTTGCAAATTGCATTATTTTTTTTAGCAACAAATACACGCAAGAGAGGGGGAAAAAGATTCTAATACAAAAGCACATTACAACTCCACTCAAAAATCACAATAAATTTTAAGAGAGGGGGGAGCAGGTTATACTACACACAACACACTTTCTTAAGTAATGTAAGATTATTATTATTTTTTTTTTAAAATAAACACACACAAGAAAAATGGAAAGAGATTCTAATATAAAAGCGCACACAAACCCATTCGTGTTGTCGGACCAAACAGACAGACGGAAGATTTGGTTCTATAAATACAGACCATATTCTTGGTCCCCAAAACAACACATCAAAATCCTCAACCATAGAGAGCGAGATGGCGATTGGAGCTCGATTGTGCTTGTGTCTCTTGTTTGCCTTTGTGATAATGTGTTCAGCTCGAAACACCATTTTACTTTCAGGTATGTACCATTCTTTCTTTCCTTCAATGACAAAACTCTCTCTCTCTCTCTTTCTCTCTCATATTGCTATATATCAACCAAAAATACAAGTCATGCATCCATTTATGATAAAATTCACCTTCCTCTCTTTATCTATGGAAAGAAAAAGAACCCATTTGTGAAATATTATTGTTCTCAACTTGCATATTTTACCAAAACCCCACATTGTATTCTTGGAATCCGTCTTTACGGGGTTGAGATTCTAGGAAACCCTACACTATCGAAGTTTGTAGCCCCAGAACTCAAAAATTAAAAATTAAAAACCCAGTTTGCACCGAGCACCGT
Organism: Quercus glauca; assembly: GCA_023736055.1. Lineage (NCBI taxonomy): Eukaryota > Viridiplantae > Streptophyta > Magnoliopsida > Fagales > Fagaceae > Quercus > Quercus glauca. Next base: position 20,477,460 of record CM043315.1, read on the forward strand.
TGAGATGGCCGTTTTTTACGTTTGGATCAATGGGCATTATATGTTATCGTAATGTGTGCATTAGGCCAGCTGGATTCCGTGTACTTGGTCGCATCCATGTCCGTTTCCCTCTACTAATCTCGTTTATATGCAAGTGCACACTGACCACCTTTTAATAATCATTTAAGCTCCTCAATTTAGTATAGTTAATTAGTATTAGTATCAATAAGTATTGGGGTCACAAAATCTTTCATAATCTTTTTCATATGCTGTGATTAGTGTTCATAAAATTGGTATCAATAAATAGGTCTATACAAAAGCATAACTTATCACCTAGTAGTTATGAAAGAGATCTTAAACAATTTTGTATCCCTAACATTACATTATTATTAAAGACATGATTGCTTAAAAGGAAAATACTAAAATCACAAATTTTTTTACAATTTTTTTTTTTTTTTACAAACATCCGATGTGGTGAGTGATTATTAATTGGTAAGTAAAAATGTGATGTTAGTGGTGTGAGCGATTTCTTCCCAATAAAACATGTTTTTTTAAGAATCAATAATAATATTATATTTTTTCTTTAAATATGATTGAATTTCAAGTTTCAACCTAAAAATTCATGGGAAATGTAGTTGTTTAAAAAGTCAAGTTTCAACCTTATCTAAATTTAACATTTATGTCAAACTATTAAGTAACGGCAGATAAATTTATCTTAATGTCTAAAGAAAATTCAAAAAATTTGTATACATTTATAACTTTGCACACTTTGGATAGATATGGATGGATCTAAAAAGTCATGAGAAATGTACAAGTTAAGAAAACATTTTCAATTTTCTACATAAGACTATCTTCAATGTAGAATTGCAAGAGTCGGATTAAATGAATTGAGTAATTTGATTATTTGTCTCTACATTTGACTAATATAAATCTTCATTTTCTTTGGACTTAAAAATTAAACTTCCATAATTTTTCTCACAATATCTTTGGTTTTCTTTTTGAAAGGTATGTTATTTTTCAAAATATTATGTACATCTTAAATATTTTGTTTAGATTTTATGTATACGTTTTTCCTTATGTAGCATTATAATGTGTTTAGACTTATTTTTTCATATTATGTGCCAAATTAGATTTTCGGTTTTCTATATGCTGCACATACTTGGTAAGGATTTGTAATTGTTTTGGCTGTATTTAGTTCAATTAAAATTTGGAGGTTGAATTGTGATATTATTCCATCACTATGGCATTATTTTTTCTGTTGTTGCATCATAAAATTATGGCAATTTTTTATAACTAGTTGATATATAAAGCATAAATCATACAAGAAAGATACTTAGGAACTAACAAATTTGTAAGTGACATTGTGAATTGTGATCTAGTGACATTTATTGGTTGCATAAATTAGATGAAATTTCCTTCCACTGTATTTAGTTTGAATTTAGTTTTAGTAAAGAACTTCTTAAATTAATTGTGACAAACAATAATAATATTCATAAAATCAAGGGGTTATAAATAATATCTTACAAAATTTATTAAAATGCACTGCGCACTGTGCGGAATATCCGCTAGTTATTAATAAAAAAATAAAAACAACAACAACTATAATCGGTATGCTCTAAAGAACTTGTTTAACTCCACTACTTATTTGAGGAAAAACGAGAGAAGAATCTTACATTTATAAGCTTTTATATGATGAATAAAATAGAGGCATCTCTAACGAAATGTGGGAATAATATATGTACAGGGAATGAAATGGTGCAGCTGGCCTCGGGGGGAAGGTCTCTAGTGATGACTGACGACTACAGCGAGCCATCAGCAAACCGTGGGCACGATCCCTCTAGAAATAGGGGCGGCAGGAAAGGATGAGATTGCCCTTGTCTTTTTCATTTCATTTATGGTTTGCTATATATTTACTCCAAAATAATCTTCACATGCTCTACCTTGTAGAGCTGATGAATGAATACACAGAGAATCAAATAAACAATATATGATATGTCTTCCATAAGACTTCAATATTCATTGCTTTCTTTTTTTTTTTTTTTTGAGGGGATAAATTTTGTATTTTATTTTGTCCTTTAAAGTTTGACCATTAATTGTGTAATTTTCTCCGGGTAGTTCCCTGTAACATTAGGTAGTCTATGTTGTGATCCAACTTCAATTGTTCTTTAAAATGATACCCGAATTATATTGTATTTAAAATAAATAAATAAAACTTGAAAATTTCTCATAGATGTAATCCCGTATATTTTTTATTTGACAAAGAGTTGGATATAATATCCCAACTCATCCACTTATATCATACAATCTCATATTAAAATATATTTTAATTAGTAATATGTCTATGTGATGCACATACTCATTAAAATTTTAAATGTAAGAGAAAATTTTGCTAGCATCAAGAGTCTAACAATAAAATAGTTATATGTGATGCACAAATTAAATTAAAATTTATATGTAAGAGAAATTTTCTTGCAAGTATCATTGAAAGTCAACAATAAAATAGTTAATGATTTTTTTTATGAAAAGATAAATGACTTTTTTTATGGAAGAAAAGATAAATGACCTACTGTTACATGATGGGAGGCTATACATCATGTAGACCAATTTTTTTTTTAAACAAAACTAAATATTATGATAAATGATGAAAATAATTTAAATTAAATAATAAAATTTCTTTTAAATTATTTTAACCTTTTGATAAAATTTTAATCAAAATAGAAATTTAGATTTTAATGGGTTTATAGTGTAATAAAAACTCTTTTGTTAATAGGGAGAATATATATATAAAGAAGAAAGGGGAGGGTATCTATTTAGTGCAATCGCAAAGTGTACATCATAACTTTAAATTATTTTAATTATTTATCCACTTGGAGTACTATATCAGTTGTATTCCGGAAATTCATGGAAAACAAAATTTCAAAATATTTTCACAATCCCTCAAGATTTGGCCGTGGGTGAAAATAGCCAAATACCACGTTTTGGCAAAATTTGTGGCAATCTAGTACTGTTTTGAAAATATTTAGCAATTTACCACTTTTTTAGTACTTGAGTTTCATAAAATCGAGTTCTAAATAGTACTCAAGTTCACTAAACTCAAGTTCCTAGTGAGTCTGCCAGCATGGCACTAGCTGAGCTGGATTTTGGGCATTAAAAAATGCCACTTGGTACTCGAGGTTCTCAAACTCGAGTACTGTGTGCCCTGAACTCGTGTTCTCAAGACTCGAGTACTGTGTGCCCTAAACTCGATTTCTCAGGACTCGAGTACTGTGTTAGTGTAATACACAATACCCGAGCTCCCTAAATGTGAGTATGGCTCGGATTCCAGGACTAATTTGTGGTCCACCATACTCGAGTTCAAAGAACTCAGGTTTGGCTCAATAACTTACCCCATCAAACTCAAGTTCATAGAACTCGAGTACTATGTAAATTTTTTCAATCTCACTCAGTATAACTAGGGCTATCCAAGAGACCCGTCAACCCGCTCAACCCGGCCAACTCACCCGACTTCGACCCATCGCCACCCGATCCAACGACTTCGACAGTCAGATGCGGGTTTCGAATTGTCTAACCCGACCCTAGCGGGTTGGTTATCGGTTTTTCATTTCAAAACCCCTAAAACCCAACCCGAACTGATACCTTTAATGTTTCTGGCAAAATATTAAGCATTCCAGACCAAATCCGGCGAGATTTCGTCAAGATCCATCGAGATTTGGTCCAAATTCTTCGAGATCCGACAAGATCTCACCATTATTCGATGAAAGCTAGGCCAGATCTCGACGGATTCGGTCAGATTTTGGCCCCAGTGATAAAACCCGAGACCGACCTGATACAACCCGAAATCGATGGACCCGAAATCGATGGACCCGAATCGAAAAATCCAACTAGATCATCCAGGTCGATTTCGAGTCATATTTTTATCCACTCGACTCGTTTGGGTCAGGTCCGGGTTGGGCACAAATCTGACTTGGCCCGACCCGTGGACACCCCTAAGTATAACTCTTAATCTCCCTCTCACTCTCAATCCCGCTCTCACACTCTCCCTCTCCGTCTCAGTTTTTAATCTCACTCACGAGCCCATTACAATTTGCAAAACCAAAATTTGCATATTTCTTTTGCTTGTATTTGTTCTAGGATGGAGGAAGCACACATAACTTCTATTATTGTGTTGACATGCCATGAAAGTCTAACAAAGTCTTGTTTACAGGTCTTAATTTTCGATGTATCAGAAATCTTGGATCTACCACACATTTTGGACAATCATCCTTTTGGTTGAACCAAAATCAAACTCAGATACTAAATAGGTGAAAACAAGTTTAACATTTAAAGTTTAAACATGGAAATGGCTAACAATTTCTTCAGCAAGCCTAAATTTCCATTGACAAGAATTTTCTCAACTTTGTTAGCCCACTAAATATTAAATTGTACATATTATATGAAACTATCACAAAAGTTTTACAAAGTTGTATAGACGCCTCCTTTACTTGCAAGATGTTGTGATAAAAAATCGCAAGAATACAACAACATTTTTATTTTTTTTGGTTTCTCCCTAGGATTTTACAAAAGTTGAACTACTGCAATTGCTGGAATTTTCTCTCGCAGTTTCTGTGTAACAACAACACGAACAGTCATCATCCCTGTAGCTGTTATCCTTACTTTGACTATTGGTACCTCAATTGCCACAAGTTCAAGAGATCCACCAGCTGCCCCTACCAGATAGGGCCTGATTTCTTCAAGAACCTGAAATGGGCAAGACAAGTATGATATACAAAACATTGGAACAAGCACCTAAAAAATAGAGAAAGATGAGGATGAATTTGCAACCCCGCCATTGGAGTAAGGAACATAAAAGCAAGCTTTGGCAACAACTTAAGAACAAAAGCTACATATGTCACAGATGGTAGGGAGTCCACATAGCAGTTCAACCATCAAAGAATGGATTCAATAGATTTAGCAGAAATTCTGAAATTCACCATTTAAGATCACGCTCAACCCAAAAGAGAATCCTAGCTTTTGGTTGAGCTAAAGACTAGAACTCATTGGCAATATACTAATTTCAATTTTTTGTGGCCAAAAGTTAAAACAAACTCAGATTTAAGTACAGTCTGTCACATAAAAACATAGAGCTAGACTATCCATACAATCAATTGTATAGGAATTTGAATGAAAATATTCTGAAATTGCTCGAATATTACCTGAGTAGGGTCCACTTCGCTTGACTAGCTTCTTTTGTTCGAGCATACGAGGAAACCATAATATTCTTTGCCTGCAAAGCGCAAAAGAAGCTCTATTTCAAAGGAATGCTATATTGTGCATGAATGGAAGAACTAAAAGCAAAGAATCTTGCTGGCAATAGTCTTCTCATGACATCAAGTACAATGGTTTTACGAATCACATTAGCCTGCCAAGAAAATATGTATTTACATTAGACTTTGCTAAAATACTTCTTTCAAGCATAGCTTGCCTAATACAAAATTTATGAGACAGCAAACATGGACATCATTGTTCATGTAACCTGGATATCGCAGAGTGGTTGTACTGGTAGACAATACAGTGGAGACCAGAGAATTTGTTTGAGCAAATCTAGGATTTGATAAATGAAGACGTTCCACAGCAATTCTATTCAATGCAGTGTTATCAAGAACAACAATGCAATCAGCATTTAATGTAAGTCGCTTAAGTGTCAAAAGTGAGTTGTAGGGCTGGACCACCACATCACTCTCTCCATCTGGTTCGGAAATACACTATATGTCTGAACCAGTTTTTTGCTGAAGCGATCATTTAGAGTTTCCAACAAATATGAACCCATACTTGCACCATTTTAAGTGAGATCACACAAAAAATACAGAAGTAAGGAAGCACTTCAAGCATTCATGCACATGCAACTGTGCAAATACTACAAAATACAAAAGATAAGTAAAAGATACCCATCATTGGGTTAAAATTTAATGATAATAATTGTCCATGAGGTTCTCATAATTCCATTTTTTATTCATCTTTAAACTGCTAAGTGCAATCTGAATTTAGTCCAACACCCAGCACAAAGCATTTCAGTTCATTCTCTACATTTGAAATTATGAATCAGCTCTAATTTCCATGAAAATAATGCTAGAGTAAATGTAAGATTTAGCAATGCTGTAAAAGGATAAGTGTTGTCCCCAAATATACAAAATATTTTAAAACCTCCGTTTTATAGGTGAATAGTAAAGACAAAGTAGTAAGAACCTGACCTTGTTCCTTCAGCAATAGAGTGATAAGAACCTGAGCCTGTTCCTCCGGCAATAGAGTGATGTAAACACTTAGTATGCAATTTTTGTGACAAAACAAATGGCAATACTAATGACTTTTTGTATGCATCCTATAGGGAAAGTAGCTTATAGTATAAATGCCATATTGGGTCCTTAAAATTTTATCCATTTTTTCTCAAGTTTCAAAAATAAAAATTGAATGGTATATTGCATGCATTTTGATCTAATGGCATGTATCATGCATTTTGTTTTAAGTTGCATTTAGAAGGACGCCACAGTTCAAACTTTGCGTACCTAGTCCGCGAGACCATCACTCATCGGTACCTCGTTCTGCTTAGGGCATGTTCTTCGGTTATGCCCCTCTTGGTTTCACAACCCGCATTGCACCTTCCTCCCCCCTTCCTTCCATGGTGTGGTTCTCAGCCGTTTCCCGCCCCATCCATCTCAATCCTGATTCGTGTTGAGACAGGGTGACCTTTCTCTCGGATCAATCGGGGGTTAGGGACGACTCTTCGAGTTTCTTCAAGATCTGACCATGATAATCTATCTTTCAACGCAGGGAAAACAGAAGCATAGCTGCTGAATAGTGCGTTCACGCTATAGCATGGGTCAATGTACTGCTCTGCATCATGTTGATACCTAATACAAATTGCAATGACATGTGAACATGGTATCTTGTACAGTTTCCATTTCTGACATATACAAGTTCTCTGCAGCAGATTAACTCCATGTGTGTGATCCCCCCCTACCAGCAGTCCCTAGATTATGCGATGTATCTACTTGATATGATTGTTGTTGCGCACTTAATCTCATCACCCTGTGACACTCTGCCTTTTCCTTATTTCTCATGAAGATATCCAAGGCATATTTACACCATTTTTTCCCCAAATTTAACTGCGCTATGCTCTTATTGCGATGATCATCGAAGTAAGCATTCAGTTTGAACCATTCAGTTTCCCGCCCCATCCATCTCAATCCTGATTCGTGTTGAGACAGGGTGACCTTTCTCTCGGATCAATCGGGGGTTAGGGACGACTCTTCGAGTTTCTTCAAGATCTGACCATGATAATCTATCTTTCAACGCAGGGAAAACAGGAGCATAGCTGCTGAATAGTGCGTTCACGCTATAGCATGGGTCAATGTACTGCTCTGCATCATGTTGATACCTAAAACAAATTGCAATGACATGTGAACATGGTATCTTGTACAGTTTCCATTTCTGACATATACAAGTTCTCTGCAGCAGATTAACTCCATGTGTGTGATCCCCCCCCAACAGCAGTCCCTGGATTATGCGATGTATCTACTTGATATGATTGTTGTTGCGCACTTAATCTCATCACCCTGTGACACTCTGCCTTTTCCTTATTTCTCATGAAGATATCCAAGGCATATTTACACCATTTGTTCCCCAAATTTAACTGCGCTATGCTCTTATTGCGATGATCATCGAAGTAAGGATTCAGTTTGAACCATGTGTATATCACCATTGCCGTAATGGACAGGTTGCGAGCACCCTTTAGAACACCATTGAAGCACTCGAAGACGTTGTGGTCATCGTCCCATAACGGTAACCCTTGTTAAAAGCTAGAGCCCATTTGTCTTTGGGCACATCCTTGAGATATTGGTGTGCATCCCGGTTGACATTTTCAATTAATTCAAAGGTGGCGTTGAACTTTTGCTCTTGGGTAGCACTTGCTGCCCTCCATACTAGATTCTTTAAAGTTTCATCATTCCATCTATTGTTGACGTTACTACATAGATGATGAAGGCAGTAACGACGTTCTATCATGGGAAGCTGCAAAAAGTCTCAACTAGTGTCTCTGAAGATAGCTTGTATCCTAGGGTGTCTGTCAGATATGACACACAAATTACTTCGGTTGGTAACATACCTTCTTATACAAGCCAAGAACCAACCCTTAGTCTCTGTGCTCTCGCTCTCAACAACAGCGAAGGCTAGTAGATAAATCTTATTATTAGCATCTGCCGCTATTGCAATCATCAATTTCCCTTTATATTTTCCATAAAGGTGTGTTGCATCAATGCTGATCACAGGCCTACAGTGCTTGAACCCAACAATAGATGGATGAAACGCCTAAAATACGGACTTGAATGTACAGGTTCCCCGTTCATAATTATGTCCACTAGTAACTTATACTTTGTACCTGAACTTGCATCCTTAAGTCTTGCCAAAAAACGTGGCAACTCTGCATACGACTCCTTAAAATCCTCGTATATAGCTGCAATGGCCTTTTGTTTGCCATCCCATACCTTGTAGGTGAAATGGTCAAACAAATATTGAGAGTAAGATTGAGTATGTACCTTGTGATTCGAAATTGAAGATGCATATCACCAACTAAAGACCTTGGTATCATCAACATCAAGATTTGAGAGTGAGAGTACATCAGAGAGCGAGAGTGAGAGTGAGAGTGAGAATGAGAGCGAAAGTGAGAGCGAGAGCGAGACAGAGAGGGAGACTGATAGCGAGAGGGAGATTGAGAGCAAGCTTGGTGAGAGCGAAAGGGAGACTGAGAGTGAGATTGAGAAAGTAAGACTGAGTGAGAGAGAGAGAGGGAGATTGAGAGTTAAATGTGAGTGAAATGGTGAGTATTAGGACGAGCCAAACCCGAGTTCATTGAACTCAATTATGGTGGACCTGCAACCCAAGCCAAACCCGAGTTCAATGAACTCTAGTATGGTGGGCATCCTTGAACTACAACCCTAGCCATACTCGCGTTTGGGGAGCTCGGGTACTATGTATTACGCTAACACGGTACTCAGTCCTAAGAACTCGAGTTCAGGACACACAATACTCGAGTTTGAGAACCTCAAGTAACAGGTTGCACTTTTTAATTCCATAATCCAGCTCAGCTGGTGCCATGCTCGCAGACTCACTACGAACTCGAGTTTCCTTTAGAACTCGATTGTATGAAATAAGTACTAGAAAAGTGGTAGATTACTAAATACTTTCCAAAAAATGCTAGATTGCCACAAACTTTACCAAAATGTGGTATTTGGCTATTTTCACCCTTGGCAGTGTCTTGAAGGAAAAGGACAAGGATGAAGAACATCCTCAAAATTCACTTTTTGATATTATATAAAGAGCATATTGAAGTTTCTAGGAAGTACTAATTGATTATTTGGCTAGAGCTTCATCGCATACATTACTAGTCTTCTTCAAATATAATTCCGTAAGATCCAAATTTTTTTCCAGTTAAGAACACCAAATAATGGCCCAAGTTTCCGCAACTACTGGATAGGAGTTAGAAATTTTCTTTGCCCATCCTTGAGCAAGTTGTTCAACTCAAAGTTGAAGCCCATTTATGGGTGTTTTTCTTAGTAGGCTTTTGAAGCTCCATGTGGTGATAAAACTAGAATTGCTTGAACTTTTGTTGAAGTTGCATTAGAAGAGGAAGCAGAGCCTGTAACTAAGGGTGTGTTTGGTTGAGTTGATTTTAGGGAGAATGAAAAAAAAAATTTAGGTGGGAAAATTTTTTGAAGGATGTTTGGTTGAGAGGGGGAGAGAAGAAAATGATGGTGGACCCACCAAAAAGATTTCTCTCCAAAATGGAGAGAAAACTTGGTGGGGGAAAATCTTATAGGTGAAGGACCAAAATGCCCATGTACAAGATGCACATGGGGCTTCTTTAGTGTGTGTGTGTGTGTTTTTTTTTTTTTTTTTAATTCCAATTTTAAGAAGTTGTTGTGTTAAGTGTTCAGTGCCCTTGTTAAGTGTTTCTTTTGTTCTCATTCCATTTTTATTTTTTGTTTAGACATGATTTTTTTTTTCTAGACATGATGATTTTTTTAAAATTAAATTTAGGTGATTGTAACTTTTTTTTTTTGGTTGTTTGTTACTTTTTGTTTCAATTGGCCATCATTTTTTAACAAGGGTATATGAGTAAATTTATACAAATTCACTTTTTTCCATCTCTCCACTTTTTCACTCCCAACCAAACAAAAATGAGAGAAATTAAAATCTTTTCTATTCTCCCTCTTTTCCACCACTCCAACCAAACGGACCCTAAAACAGAATTGTTTTCTAAGAAGAAAGCTGAAACATCAAATGGTGTCGCTCCTTTTAATGAATTAATGAAGAGAGTAAACAGCAGATGAAAATGACACCAATTTGCTTTGCCAAGAGGAATAATGAAATAAAGGAAACTGCTGCGTTTTGTTTAATGAAAACACTGAACCAACACGTGTGAAGTTGTGAAGTTGTAAACAAAAATTTGTTATAAAGAAAGATAGTTGTTAGTTTCCAATTAGACGAGTATTGAAGCGGTTAATTAGGAAGGTTAGATAGTGTTGTTAGTGGAGTCAGTTAATCTGTTTTGTTAGTATTCTTTCCCTCTGTTTTGTAATTGCTTTGTTGTAGTATATAAATACCAGAGAAAATATTTATTTGTATGCTCTCTCATTTTTTTCATTTTTGATTCAATAAGAAAAATATCTTTCTATTTAGAAAGCTCTACATTCTAATATGGTATCAGAGATTCAATAGCTCAATCATCGCTTCGGATTTTGCAACCAATACAACCAATCCTTCACAAACTATACCTTCTTCTAGTACATCAATGGCTGATGAGTTTGCAAACAATCCCTACTTTCTTCCAGTAACTAAAAGCTCAAGGATTATACTTGCGTCACAACCATTGATTGGAATAGAGAATTACATAAGTTTGGATAGATCTGCATTCTTGGCTCTGAGTGCTAGGAACAAATTTGGTTTTGTGAATGGTTCGATTCCCATACTAGATCCATTTTCACCATTATACAATTCTTGGTGTAAATGCAATACCATGGTTTTGTCATGGTTAAACAATTCTCTTAACAAAGAGATTGGTGCAAGTGTGATGTACATAAACACTGTTAGGGATTTGTGGATTGATTTTCGAGATGGGTTTTCTTAAGGAAATTCTCCCAAATTGTATGAACTCTAGAAGGAAATCTCTCGTCTTTCACAAGGACCACTTTCGGTGAGTTCTCATTTCACCAAATTCAAGACTCTTTGGGATGAATTTACCAATTACCATCCTTTTACTACTTGTACTTGTACTTTTATTTGTGGTTCTGAGTAATCTCAGATGTAGGCTCAATATAAAGAATGTTTTTTTGTTTTTAACAGCATTGAATGATAGTTATGGAAATTTGACTAGTCAGATCTTGTTGGCTGAACCACTTCCTTCCATCAATAAGGTTTGTTCTTTGATTTTGCAAGAAGAAAAAAGAAGAAGTATAGGTCAAGGAGTCAATGTAGTATGCCCAGTTGAGGTTATTGCTATGTATGCTAACACTAGATACAATGCTAAAGCACATCAAGGTTAAGGGTATCAAAGACAAGGCCATCAAGGTCAAGGTCAAGGTCAAGGATATCATGGTGAGAAATGTGAAAATTCTAAAAGGGAGATGTCAATTTGTACCTACTGTGAACTCACAGGTCATATAGCAAATAAGTGCTATAAATTGCATGGATATCCTCTAAGTTATATAACCAAGAGAAGGAAATAGGCCTATAGCTAACCAAGTTTCAGTTGCCTTGCCATCAGGAAATTTGGGGAGTCTGAATTTTTCTACTCAAAATCTGAATTTCTTTTTGAAATGGTGGTTCTCAACCTAAAGCTATGAACTTTTCACCATAGAATTCCTTTCCTACTCAGTATGTGACTCCATCACCATAGGTTACTATGCCTCAATGTCCGTCCAATGTGAGTAGTTGCTTTCTTTTCTGTCATCTCTTTAGGAGATTTCAGGTTCAAGTACTAGTACTCAACCTACTCATCAAGCTTCTTCTGTGATGGCTTCTACTTCTTCACTTTAGCCAACACCAAATCCAACATCTTCATCCTCATTCCCTTCCAATTTCTTAGGTAATCCCTATTGGATTCAATCAAATTTGTCACACTATTTTTTCTACACATGTTGTTGATAGACATGCTTACAAATCCAGTGATTGAGTTATTAACACTAGAGTCACTAATGATATGGTTCATTCAATGGTTCAACTTACTACAATAACATTTATTGTTCAATCTTGTGTCTATTTGCCAAATAGGGAGCAAGCCATAGTAAAACATGGCACTATGCAAACTTCTCCAACTTTAACACTTACTGGTATCTTATGTGTACCTTCCTTTAGTTTTAACCTCATTAATTAGTCAGCTTACTAAATCTTACGTTCGTTTCCTTATATTTCTTGGTAATTGTTGTTTTATCCATAACCTTGCTCATTGGAGCACGATTGGTCTGGGTAAAGAGTGCAGAGGTCTTTACTTGCTGCAAGATTTTCCGTCTCACACTGCTTTAGTTGTTCATACTGGTCACTCTTCATCCTCAAACTTGTGGCATAGTCATTTAGGTCATCCTTCTCATTCAAAGCTAGCTTTACTGAATAAACTTGTATTATCTGATGTTTCAAATAAATCACATTGCTATGATGTATGTTATTTCTCCAAGCAGAAATACTTCTTTTTTCATCTAGTACTCATTTTTCTCAAAATCCTTTTGAACTTGTACATTGCGATCTCTGGGGTCCCTCCTCTACTTGTACTATTGAAGGTTTCAAATATTTTTTTGACTCTTGTGAACGATTATTCTAGATGCACTTGCTTTATTTGCTTGAACATAAATCTGATACGCAGGTCTTAATTCCACAATTCGCTAATATGGTCAATACTCAGCCTTTTACATCAAAATTCAATCAATTCGGTGGATTGGTATGGATTTGTGACAAATGCAGGTTTTTTGTTGATACAAAAATCAAAACCATTAGAAGTGATAATGACACCAAATTTTTCTTAAGGGAAATTTTTCAAAGAAATGGCATTATACATCGATTGACTTATGTTGTTACTCCTCAACAAAATGCCAACATTGAGAGAAAGCATCGACACATACTCAATGTTGCAAGAGCCTTAAAATTTCAATCTCAGGTGCCTTTATCCTTATGGGGTGATTGTATACTTACTACAACATACCTAATTAACAGGATTCCTTCCAAGTCTTTAGGTAACAAGAGTCCTTATGAGCTTCTTTTCCATACTCCAACATCTTATAGTCATCTAAGATGTTTTGATTGCTTGTGTTTCATTTCCACCTTACCACACAATAGACACAAATTTGCACCTAGGGCCAGAAAGTGTGTTTTCTTAGGCTATCCCCATGGCATTAAAGGTTATAAGATTTTAGACCTTTAATCTAATTCCATTCATATTTCTAGAGATATCATCTTTTATGAATATATATTTCCTTATGTTGTCACTTCTCATCAATCCATTACTTTTGTTCCTTCTTCCACATATCTTGATTATTTTGTTTTTCTGCATTGTGTTCCAGATCTCTATGATTCATCATCTGTACCTTCCTCTTCATCACCCTCTTTTCACTCTAATCTTGTTGTAGAACTAGACATTACTACAGAAATACACACTTCTGCAAATCTTAATCCCATTGTAGACATTACTGCAGATATTGATCCCATTACAATACTTGAAAACACTATTCTGTATTTTTCTCCCTTTCCAATTCCTCCACCTTTTGATCCACCTATTTTAAGAAAATCCACTAGACCTTATCACCCTCCTGCCTACCTCTTAGATGATTCTTGTATTTCTGTTAATACCAAACTTGCTCCTAGTCTTCCTTATGATATTTTAGATGGTTTGAGTTACTCCCATCTTGGACCTACCTTTCACTCTTTTGTCATGACTATTATTGCTACTCCATCAAAGCATGTCTTCTTCCATCAAGTACTTTAATCATCTGATTGGAGTGCAGCCATGGATAAAGAGATAGCTACTTTGGAACTTAATAACACTTGGATGGTACCATTGAGAGGTACAAGGCCAGACTTATAGTAAAAGGGTACACTCAAAGAGAAGGCTTGGATTATTCTAAGACCTTCTTCCTAGTTGCTAAGTTTGTATCAGTGAGGATTGTGTTGGCTCTAGTTGCTGTGAAAGGGTGGTTTTTACATCAAAGTGATGTAAATAATATATTTTTACATGGGGACTTGGATGAGGAAGTTTACATGTGCTTACCACCTGGCTTTCACAGCAAGGGAAGAATTTAGTGTGCAAGTTTAATAAGAGTTTATATGGTCACAAACAAGTATCTAGACAATGGTTTGAAAAGTTCTCTACAACCATTTTGGAGATGGTTTTTGTACAATCAAAATTTGAGCATTCACTCTTTACTTACACACAAGGATCTTCATTCACTATACCTTTGGTTTATGTGGATTACATCTTGTTGACTAGAAACAATACTATTTGTGTTAACAATCTGAAGAAGCTTCTTGATAAAAGGTTTGGTTTGAAGGACCTTGTATCTTAGAGATACTTCTTAGGCCTTAAAGTGGCATGAAATGATGAAGGTATTAGTTTGAACTAAAGGAAATATGCTTTGAAAATTCAAAAAGATACAGGTTTCTAGGATCTAAGCTTATTAAGTTTCCCATGGAGCAGAACTTGAGGTTGTCAAAGCACGAGGGTAAACTTAATGCTGATCTTACTCAACATAGAAGATTGATTATGAGACTTTTGTATTTAACCTTAACCAGGCCAGATATCGTATATGTTGTACATAGGCTCAGTTAATTTCAATCAGAACCAAGAGAGCCTCATATGTTAGCTGTCAATAGAGTCTTTCAATATATCAATATTTCACATGGAAAATGAATTTTCTTTCCTAACAATTCATATTTGCATATAAAATCCTTTTGTGATGTTGACTGGGCTAGTTGCCTTGACACTAGGAGGTCTTTAACAAGCTATGAAATATTTTTGGGAGAAACTTTGGTTTCTTCGAGATCAAAGAAGCAAGGTATTGTCTCCAGGTCGTCAGCTGAAGCTGGATATAGGGCCATGGCTAGTGTGGCTTGTGAGATTACTTGGGCTCTACAACTGCTCAAAGACTTGAAGATATATCATCCCAAACTTGCTATGTTATTTTGTGATAATTGGACTGCATTACATATTGCAGTCAACCCTGTTCTCCATGAAAGAACAAAACATATTGAGGTTGATTGTCACTTGGTGAGAGACAAAATTCAAGAGGGTATGATTAAAACCTTTCACATTGCAAGCAATTCTCAAGTGGTAGATATATTTAGCAAAACTTTGAGAATTTCAGCTTTCACAAGACTTTCTGGAAAATTGGGTTTGATAGATATTTTCTTTCCAAAACCTTCAAAGACTTGTTCATCAGTTCAAGTCCCAAAACCTGAGGTTCAAGACTTGAGGGGGAGTGTTAAAGTTGCATCAAAAGAGAAAGCAAAGCTTGCAGCCAAAACAAGACCGTTTTGTAAGAAGAAAGCTGAAACATCAAATGGTGTCATTCCCTTTAATGAAGACAGTAAATACAAATGAAAACGACACCTATTTTCTTTGCCAAAAGGAATAATGAAATAAATTAAACTTTTGCGTTTTGTTAAATGAAAACACGAAATCGACATGTGTGAAGTTGTAAACCAAAATATGTTATAAAGGAAGACAGCTATCAATTTCCAATTGGATGAGTATTAAAGCGGTTAATTAGTGGGGTTAGTTAGTGTTGTTAATGGAGTTAGTTATTCCGTTTTGTTAGTTTTCTTTCCCTCTATTTTGTAATTGCTTTGTTGTAGCATATAAACACCAGAGTAGATATTTATTTGTACGCTCTCTCATTTTTTCCATTTTTGATTCAGTAAGAAAATAACTTTCTATTTAGAGAGCTCTACGTTTTAATAACTTCAGTGTGCATTTGGTTCCACTTTAAGGAGCCAAAATGCACTTTTTCCAGTTGAAAACCAAAATTGCATTTTGGTAACATATTGCAAATATGCATTGTAAAAAAGCACATTTTTCCAGATACAAAGAAGGCACAAGTCATTGCGTGGCAGTTGGGGAGCTACAATTGCAATACGCCACAAGTGTTATTAATACTACTGCTGGAAGGTTCAGCCATTTCTCAAATTGCCCACTGCTTCTCTTAAAAACCCAATTTTAATCCCTTTGTTTAAAAGACAGATTACACGCTATGTGCAGCCCCAGAACCACAGGTCTCACAAACTCTCTACTACGTAGCTTCCTTTGTTGCTACTAGGTTCCTCTTTTCTTTGTTGCTGCATGTTTGATTCTTCTTCTTTTTTTTCCTCTCTATTTTTATTTTTATTTATGTCCTATATATTTGATCTAAGAAAAACCTTTTGAAGGTAGAGTTTTTGATCAACAAAACACCAAGCAACATTGATTTGCTACCAAAAACCACCTAGTACCACCATAGATTTTGAAATATTTGTCAAACATTTTTCATATTGTGCATGCTTTGGTTATTTACATGATCTGTGCATGCTCTATTTGTTCTTGCTATTTACATGATCTATGCATGCCCTAACTTTTTATTTATTTATTTATTTTTTCCCCAAAACAAATATTACTCTTCTTCCAAAAATCTCACAAATCTTCTTTACTTTTCTTTTCTCTTTTGGGTACTAAAAAAAGTTATGGGTACTGGAATTTCTCTTTTGATTGTCTCCTCTTTTTTTTTTTGGTTGCTGAGAAAACATGAGGAAAATAAAATTGAAAATGTGGATGGGAAATAAGTGAAAAATTTTAAGTTTGTTGTGTTGAATTGTTGTTTTTAATATTATAATTGAAGATGTTATGTTGAATTTTAAATCACATTATTTGGTGATGTTCCTTTCGTTATAGTGTGGAATGGGTATGAATTAACAAAACTTTAATAATTTCAAACTCACTTTTTCTTGGTAATTTCAATCTTATTCTACTAATGGTAGATAGGTTACACAATTGTCTCTCAATGTTTTAAGCTTTTGTGTTTATTCCTTATTTGAATGGGTAATTTTGTGATGTCATTCTTATATTGACTTTTTGTGTTTTATAATAAGGTAGAAATAATAAATTAAAATTCAGTTAGATGTTTAGTTAGAATATACAGTATAAGAAAAATATGCTCATGAGCTGCATTAAATCGGTTTCCTCCAACCTTGTATAAACAAGCCTGTGTATTTGTCTTAAATATGTGATTCTTGAAATGATTTATAACACTCCGCTTTCCTACGTGGTGTTCTATTATTATGCAAAATATTAGTTCAAAAATAGATATAGTCACATGCCAAGTTCAGTTATTGGTGTGAAAAAGAATGTTTAACAGTCTACATAATCTAAGATAGTTGAGTTGCTACTCCTCTGCTTTCAATACATTTACATATTAACATGTTTAAGTATTAGATTTCACTAGCTCAGCAAAATATCCAAATGACCATGTGTATACCTGAATGGTCAGTGACAATCCACTAGATTGCAATTTTATGAATTATTTTAGTTCAAAGTAACTAAACAAACACAAGAAAATTAAGTTAACCAATAGAGCATTTGGATTGTTTGAGACTATTATTGAACATAAGCTTGCCAATTTTTTGTTACTTATTTTATTTCAACTTTGTTTTTAAAAAAATTACATTTGGCGTGGATCTATGTTTTCAACCTTGACACTTATTTAACTGAGAAGGTAGAAAAATAAATCAGTCTAGCCATTTAGACTTAGTGATGTGATTGTCTCACTTATTGTAGATTTGCTCTTTCCAAACTCCTTAAGCACTTTTATACTAAGTATCTCTAATTAGAAATTTAGCACTTTTGTGTTCTATTTTTTGCATTTCTTATGGTTGCTCAACTCCATAGATGGCTAAAAACATCACTTCCAACTCCGAAGCAAAAAAAAGTAAGAGCATTATGGAGCAACCCAAGTTTCACAACTATATTTTGTGACCTTTGTGTGGAAGAGATTGAAGCTGGGATTAGAAAAAAAAAATGTTCTTCCTGTAGTCCCGAAGGTTAAAACAATTTGGTGTTCAAATTCTATGATATAACCAGTAAAAACTATGATAAATATCAATTAAAAAATAGGTGGGATGCAGTAAAGGGAACGATTGAAGGGTCATGACACAGATTTAGGTTGGGATGCAATAAAGGGAACGATTGATGCTAGTGATGATTGGTGGGACATGAAGTCGAAGGTGAGTTGTTTGTATTTTATTAATATGTAGTTAGTTGGATATAATTTTGTATATTGTTGTAATATGAGTGTAATGACAATTACATTTTGTAGGAAGTACCCGAAGCTTCAAAATTTCGAGAAAAAGGTCTAAAGAATTTTCAACAACTTGATAGTGTGTTTAGGGATGTTGCAGTAATTGGAGTAATTGCATGGACCTCTTCTTCAAATACACTACCTCCAACAATGCCACAAGAGGGTGTTGGTGATTCATCTAGTAGCTTCGAATTTAAGGATAATCACTGTGACATGAATATGGACATTGATAGTTTACTGCAAGGCCATACTAGTCAATCACGTTGTTTAGGACAACAGCGAACTAGTGAATCAATATCCTCCTCACAGGAGAAAAAGAAGAAGATAGGAGGAGTTGCAAAATTAGATGACCACCTTAGTCAGTTAATAAATATATGTGAGAATAGGTCTTTAGCTATTTCTCAAGAGTCACTAAGTTCAATTAGTAATGTCATGGAGATTGTGAGAACACTTCCTAGAGTGAAGGAAGACCAAAATTTTGTTATTCAATCTTTCTATGTCTTAATGAAAAGGTCACATAGAGAGACGTTTCTAATGTTCAAGGAGCTAGAGCCACAGCTGCAATGGCTACAAGGAATGTTTCTAAAACAAAAGAAGTGACAAATCTTATGTGCTATTTTGTATTAGCTTACGACTAATATTAGCTTTATGTTGTATTAACTTTATACTAATTTATGTGATATTTAGTATTAGCTTTGGACTAATTTTATGTGCTATGTCGTATTAACTTTAGACTAATTTATGTGTAATGTAAATATATTTGAAATTTGTATTAAAGTGTTATTGTTGCCTTTTAAAAGCAATGGTTGATTATTTGTTACTTTGTTGTATAGGCTACACAAATATGGATGATTATAGTGGTAATCATGAGAGTGGCTTTATGGAATTGTTAATGGAAGGGGATTACAAAAGGCATTGTAATGATGGTGATGGCTTGAATGATAGTAATTATAATGATGGTGATGATAGTGACAATGATGATGACAGTGACAATGATTTTGATGATGATGATAGTAACAACGATTCTGATGATGAGTTTTATCAGCTTGTGGCAGTTATATGTGAAGCAGCTGTGACATATTTCAACAAGTACTTTAATAAGACTTCTTGTTATGATTATGAACAAACATGATGGGTTTGGGTGAGATGTTGTATGGAAGGTAATAAGAAATTATGTTACAACATGATTAGATTGAAAAAACAGGTGTTTCATAATTTGTGTCAAGTTTTACAACATGAATATGAACTTCAACATTCAAGGTATATAAAGTTAGAAGAGTCGGTGGCTATCTGTTTACTGATACTTGGTCATGGAATATGTAATTGAATGGTTTAAGAAATATTTCAACATTCGGGTGAAACTATAAGTAGACATTTTGAGAAGATATTCTCTCTTTTGAGTGCTAGCTTTGTAGCTACATATGTTAAGCCTTCTAATCCAACTTTTACTAAAGATTCAACCCAATCACAAGACCATCCAATTTATTGGCGACATTTTCAGGTATGTGTAGTATTGTATATTTGAATAAGTGTTATTGTCTATAAGATAATACAATGCATGTGGAATTGAAAACTATTTATGTTTCCATTAGGATTACATCGGTGCGATTGATATTACACATGTGGTAGTGGTTGTACCTACTGATAAGTCCATTCCATACCATGGAAGAAAGGGATATCCACCCCCAAAATGTGATGGTTGCATGTGACTTTGATATGTTATTCACATTTGTTTTGCCTAGATGGCTACCTTCATTTTTCTTGATACCATTACTTTCCAAAACCACCACTAGGTTTGTAATTGGTCAATCAATTGTTCATTACGATGACATATTGTGTGTGTGTTAGTTTAATTGATTTTTTTTTCTAGGGAAATATTATGTAGTTGATTCTGGATACCTAATGAAGAAATGTTGTTTGCCACCATACAAGGGGATACCTTACCATCTTTAGGATTTTCAAATGAGAGGTGGAAGACTTAGAAGCAAACATGAAAAATTTAATCATGCTCACTTATTTCTTCGATGTGTGATTGAGCACACTTTTGGTGTGTGGAAGAAGAAATAGAGAATTATCAGAAACATGCCATCTTTTCCATTCCATATCCAAATACTTATTGTATCTACTACTATAGCTCTTCATAATTTTTTTAGGCTAAATGATAGGGATGATAGAAGCTTCAACAGTGCCAATCAAGATTCAATTCCTACAAGATAACATAATAGTGAAGCAAGCAGCAGTTATGCGTAGAACACGAGATCTTTAACAGTCATCTCTTCGTGATTCCATTGCTAATTCCATTTGGGGGATAATAATTAGTAGTTTTCCTTTTTATTTTTTATAATATCATATGGTACAATTTAAATTTGGATTGTTGGTATGTATTTTATCATCTTTTACATTATCATTTTGTGCTCCATGATGATGAAATTTTTTGAGATTTAATTAATATTGATAAGAAGTCATTAATAGTAATAACAAATAATTATGACACTAAAAAAAACTAACACAAACATTATTAAAATAATACCAATAATATATTTATTATTATTATTATTAAAAAGTTGACACTAATTATGAAATAAACTCTGTTATGTATATATTGTTCTTTTTGGTAATTTACAACTCAAACTGCCACTTTTATAGTGTTGGTCAAACACTCAGCTTTTTCAAAAAACATTTTTTAACAATTTCTACCAAAGGCTCTGCTTTTCAAAAAAGTCTTATTTCATACCGCACCTTTTGAAACCACCATTTTTTTTTTTTCAATCAAAAAGCACAGTATCAAAAAGCTGAACCAAACTCACCCTTAATTAAGTGATAGAATAGGGTATCATCGCCAAGTATTTTCTATGGCCCAAGAAATTCATTGTATGATTGGTAGCTCGTTTAAAAGAAAAAATAAAAAAGTGTAATTGAACCTTTGAAGAATAAAGGTCTTAAAAAGTGTCACATAAGTATTGGTGAAAATAAACTAAATTTAAGAACTTATTCAAGTGTGAAACAATGTGACTATATAAGACCTTTTTCTTTTGACTTTTAAGAGAATTTTGGGAAGTTCTCAAAATTTCTGAATTTATAAATAAAAAAATAAAATTGAAAAAGAAGTATTATGCTAGAAACAATTTTAGTAATTTTTTTTGGGGGGATAAATCTTGGTACCTATTTTTTATACAACTTATTTTCATTGATCAATTTTATTTAAATGTTAAGGTGTATGAAAAGGTATAATTGTATCTAAAATGAAAGTGCGATTTTCTCTTTAAAAACATGTATTTATCCAAATAAGCAAAATAAGTTGGACAAATAAGTAAAACTAAACGATCTTTCTCACACGGAGAAAGAAAAACAGGGGAAAAAAATAAAGAAAAGCAAAGTGTAATCAAGTTGAGGATTGATATTTAATGATGGTTCACATTTGTCCAATGTAATCAAGTTGCCAAAAGATTAATTCCTCCTCCCTTTTATAAGATTGCTCCTCTAAAATAATAATACTAGATGTTCGTGCTTGAACTCTCTTCGTGGACTGGATTCAAAATTGGGCTGACAATTAATTTATAATGTGGGCTATAGATTTCCTACTATGGGTAATTCCTAGCCGAGCCTAGGTTATGTGTTGCTTTTCCTTAGTAGAGCTCTCTTCTTCCTCTAACTTACTCTCCCTTTACTAGTGTTTTCTCTCTTTCTCTTGCTCTCTTTCACTCAGAATGACCAACCCCTCTCTCTACTCATTTTTTCCTATTTATAGCTTGAGATTAGTGGGGTGCTTATGATTACCTTCTGGTCTCACTCGTGTGAGTGGGACTTGATCTGATTATTCCTGACAAGGAATATGTTTCCTTGGAAACAATGGTAATGGCATTGGAACTAGTTCCAGCCTCCAAAAGGTTGCTCAGCAGCGATATTCCCCAAGGCAATACTGAGCTGCCGAGGTCGCGGGTTGCCCTTGGTAAGCGCAGCCCCCGACTAATCCATACATGATCGGCATGAGCCTGTCTAACTTGCGATCAATGGAACATGTATACCATTGGGTTTGGGCTTAAGAAAGTCTTAAGGGTGTGTTTGGGCCAATGCTCAAGGCCCAATGGACTTGAGGCCGTATGCCATACACTAGAGATACAAATTATTTTACAAAAAAATTTATAAATTGTTGATATAATAAGTGATTATTGGTAAATGAAAAAGTGATTTTTTTTTATAGGAAAAAAGTGATATTAATGATGGGTCTAAATGAAAACCAATAAGAAGTTGGCCATATTAACATTTTTATAAAATGTTGTAAAATAGAGCATTTCGTGCATGTGTCATTACTCGGGCTGTCCACGGGTCGGTTCGAGACGGGTTTATGCCCAACTTGGAACAGACCCGATCACTTCGGGTTTCTCATGCTTAGACCCACCGTCGACTAGTGAATAGAGTCGGTTCAGGTGGTCGGATTTTCATCGGGTACAGATTGGTCCTTGGTTGATTTCGGGTTGTGAGAAAATCTGCCGGATTTTGCCAAAAGCCACCAGATCTGGCGAGACTTGATCAGATCTTGACGAGATCTTGGCGGATCTCGAAGAGATCAGGTTGGATCTCGATGATTATCCGGTCAGATACGGTCTGTGTTCTTGTTTTCTCAACAGATCGGACAGAAAATCGACGACATTCTAGTTAGATACGGTCGAGTCGGTTGAAAATTGGTTTCTCAGCCTCAAACTTGCCAACCGACCCGCCGTTTTCGATTTCAAGGGGCAGAAACCCGCCGCCGACCCGTCACAAGCGTCAGGTTGGCCGATTCTCGGGCTAAATCAGACGGTTTTTGCGGGTGGGTGGGTCCCAATTTTGTTTGGACACCCCTAGTCATGGGCAGAGGTACATATAGTCTTGGGGGGGCCATGGCCCCCCCCAAAACTTTTGAAATCCTGTTATAGTGTTGTATAAAAATAAATTGGGCCCTTACAAATTATAATGATTGGCCCCTCCAAAAAATTTCACAGAACCTTCTTGTAGTCAATGAAAGAAAATTGGTCTAGCATAGTTAGATAGGCCACCTAATACATGAGTCTAGACTACTCTTAACTCAATTTAAATCATAATAAAAGAGAGAGTAACCAAGTGGCCCACCTACTTGCACAACATGCCAAGAACCTAGAGTTTCCCAACTATTGAATAGAAGACAATCTTTGGTTTTAGAGTTCCAATTAGTTATGAATATTCATCATCTTCATAGTTCATGCTATTTTTTTTACTGTTGTTTTGCTTAGTTTTCTCTTTACTCTGATTTTGGATAATGACTTTACTTTAAAAAAAATGTCATAGAGATCTGTTCATTGTTAGTTTTTATGTTATTTCCCTTTAAAATATAACAATGATTGCATTTAGTAATTTACAATTCCAATATTTAGTTAGTTTCTCAAGTGGACTCCACTCAAACAATACACACACTTTTACCAAAATCTTATAAATCCCTAATCTCTAGGTGTCTTTCTTTTTATTTTTTTCTAAGAATAGAAAAAGGACGTTGTTCTTATTGTTTTCAATTTTTAAATGCAATATGCATTACTTGAATCGGTGTGTTTTTCTTTTCATTCTTAGCCTTCAAATTCATTTATTCTTCATTTATTCTGGTCCCATCATTGTCATTTCTTCACAAAATTTGATCATTTTCTCATATTTCCAATTTTTTTTCCTCATATGTTTTTCTCTCATTATCATCATCTCATTTTTATATATTTTTAGTTGATTTTCTGTTTTCCTTTTGAATCCAGGTGCCTTATAAGTTGTACCAACATTTATATGTTTCTACAATAGAATTTAGGTTGCGCTAGAGAGAAGAAACATTCTCAAGTCTTAACCCCCTCCCAATTTGAAAAAGGAAAAAATTGTTAAGAATTTCACTATAAAAATGATAATGAATATAATTTATTTTATGAATAGTCATCATCAAGCACAATTTTAATAAGTGATGCTAAGGCTTTTAAAATTTTTTTTTTTATATGTTAATAGCAAATTGAACAAATTTTTTTATTATCTTATTTGAGTTTTAAAATATTATAAAATGTTAAATTTGACTATTTTATGTAGAATATAATTATTACTTTAATTATGAGTTATGACTAGTATGTAAATATATAATTTGGTCCCGTTAAGTGGAAAATCCTGACCCCTGCCCCTAGTTATTACTGTGATAGAATCCAAAATTGAAAGCATAACGTAGCAGATACGAAAGCCAGTTGTAAAATGTAGAATAGCCAACTGTGATTGTAAGTAACGTCACAGACACCAACTGCTTCCATCAGGAGCTGCCACGCAATCACCACCACCAAGCAATCTATTTTGACTAATAAACACAGTCAAAAAAAGATCAAAGCCGCTCCTAACATCTGGCAGCAGACAGAAGTAAAAAAAGTCAAAACCCCAAAAAAAAAAAAAAAAAAAAAAAAGAAGTAATACATTTCATTACATTACATACTGATACAGCCTTTGAATCATTTCAATTCTTCAAACAAATAAAAAAATCTCAAAGACGCACACACACAGTTTATTCAGAATTCGCAATGGCTTGGTTCAGAAACCTAACCCAAGTCTCATCATCATCGCTCAAAAAGCAACACCACATTCACCCATTTTCACTACTGTCCCCACTTGCCTCTTCTCTCTCTCACTCTCACTCTCACTACACCACGGAAGCTCCGCCGACTCAGTACGCGGGGCTGCGCCCCACTCGGCCCGAAGAGAAGCCACGGGTGGTGGTTCTGGGCACCGGCTGGGCCGGGTGTAGGTTCATGAAAGGTATAGACACCAACATCTACGACGTCGTTTGCGTGTCACCGAGGAACCACATGGTCTTCACGCCACTCTTGGCCTCCACCTGCGTTGGAACCCTCGAGTTCAGGTCCGTCGCCGAACCCATTGGTCGGATCCAACCCGCCATCTCTCGCGAACCGGGTTCCTACTTCTTCTTATCCAAGTGTACGGCCATTGATATCGATAACCATATGGTAATCTTTGTTTTTTTTATTATTAGTATATATGTTTTTATTTATTGTCTGGAAAGTGTTTGAATAAAGGTCTCTTTGGGAAACTGTGTACCAACAAATGATTCTCATTTGAAAGACAATCATAGCTAATAGGAACCCTGTGTGGAAAAACACTGATTGAACAGCAATCCAATGAGGAAAGAGAGAGAAGAGAAAATTTTTAAATATATATATATATATATATATATATTTTTTTTTTTTTTATAGGAGAGAAAATTTATATTTGATTGGACTAAAGTGCAATGGTGGTCAATTTTGAAATTTACTTCGTGAATTTGTATTATTCCCTTGTTTAAAATGTACCCTTTTATTGGCTGTGATTGTTGGGACTAGATTCTTTTTTTTTGGGGGGGTTTTTTATAAATGTAAAATTTTAGGGTGGCATTTGTATCCTAGGAAATTGTTTACAAAAATATCTTGCTCTAGGTTCTGAAAATTGACACTTATGAGCTTCCCTTTGTTATGTATGTTTTTGGCAAGTTGAATGATAAATTTAGTTAATAGGACTGTTTGGCATTTCCGTAGGAAGTAGAGCTTTTGTAATATAATCCTTTAACTGTTTGGTTGGAGGAACTGGTTTTGGAAACAATCCTCAGCTATATGGAATATGGTGTCGTATGTTTAAGGATGTTGAGAGTTGAGGCATCTCTTGATCATTTGAAGTCCTAGTTGATCCCCTACTTTTTTGACTGGTCTCAAGCTTCGGGTCTCACACATTATTTTAGAGTTCCAATACTGTCTTAGAGTTTGATGCTCTTGTATTTTTTAAAAATGCATGTTCATTATCGTGAACATAAAGTAGTCTTTATTTTCAAAAAAAAAAAAAAAAATTGTTAGTTTAAAAAAATAATAAAAATAGAGAGCTTTAGCTGACAAGCTCCTTTGCATCTAAAAATTTACAGTGAATAATGCTTTAAAGCTTTGGATTTATTAAGTATGAATATGAGTTTTTTCTTAAAAGCTCCAAATTTCAGTATATTTCTAAAAGACTACAAAAAGCTGTATGGGGCTTGAAAGCCCTTTTCTCCACTTTTACCAAACAACATCCCCGCACCCAATTTCTTTTTCCCCAAAAAAAACTTTAGAGCCCTTAAACCTCTTTTCAAGTTGTCATGCACAACCAGACAAGCTAATATCTAAAATTATGTTGAGTTGACTTCTATAGACTTGCTTAATTGATTCATTTCTTGTTTTGAGTTTAATATGCAAAAAAGCACAGATAAACTAAAAGAATAAACTGATTTCATGATCAAAGTTACAAGGAAGCAATGATCTATTGCTTACTATATAACTGTTACTTAAAAGTTAAATAGCAACAGCAACAGCAACAACAGCAATTCTTTTTATCCATTCTATCCTATCTAAAGTCATGCTCTTTGTTACTTCCCTAAGTGACATTTATTTTTTATTTCTACTAAAGTTATTTTTGGCCTTCCTCTACCTCTTTTAGTTCCCTCAACTTGGATCTTTCTTACTGGTTCATTACTTGCTCTCCTCTAAACATTTCATCTCCATCTCAATTGACTCTCCCTCATCTTTTCATTAATAGGGGCTACCCCTATCTTTAAACAAATTTCCTCATTTTAAATCCTATCTTTCCGTTTATTCCCACTTATCCATAAAAAAATAAAAAATAAAAAAAATAAGAGAGTCTTGCGCATATATATTTGAAACATATATGATTGGCATAGTGAATTATTTACTTACACGGTAAGTGAAACTGTAAAAATTTTGAAGTCTTCAATTTATCAATGGCTTAACTGGAAAAACTTTGGTTTTGGATATTGAAGGTGCACTGCCAGACTGTTGCTGATGGAGTGGACACCTTGGATCAGTGGAAGTTTAAGATCTCATATGACAAGTTGGTAATTGCATTGGGGGCACAGCCTTCAACTTTTGGAATCCGTGGGGTGGAAGAACATGCAACTTTTCTTCGGGAAGTTTACCATGCCCAGGAAATTCGTAGGAAGCTGCTCCTAAACCTGATGCTGTCTGACATGCCTGGTATGCTGCTGCAATGATTTTTGTTTTTGTTCTGTTTTAATTAAGAATGAGACTGTATGATGTGACCTTTAAATGGAAATGCTACTGTTTGGTTTGGGTTGGAGACAGGCATTTCAGAAGAAGACAAAAGTAGACTTCTACACTGTGTTGTAGTAGGGGGTGGTCCCACAGGTGTTGAGTTCAGTGGTGAACTTAGTGATTTTATCATGAAAGATGTCCATCAAAGATATTCGCATGTGAAGGACTATATCCGCGTTACTTTGATTGAGGTTTGTTGGTTCAATTAAGTCATGAGATATTCCTGTAACTTCATCTTTCCTTTAAACTACCATCACTTGAGTTGTTAATGTTCATGCAAACAACTTGGCTGACATAGGTTCTGTATTTGCTTTGAGTCATTATTAAGACTTGTATTGTGACAAAACCACATATTGTTGAAAGCAATGTTGAGTAAATTGTTCTTGTCTTCTCAGGCAAATGACATATTATCATCATTTGATGATCGCCTCCGGCAGTATGCTACCAAGCAGTTAACTAAGGTAAGAGATGTGTGATTTATAGGAAGAATTTGTTGTTCCCTATCTTAAATATGTTCTTATCAATTACTCATTGTATACTTTTCCAATTGAATGTTCTAGTCTGAATTTTGTTTTGAAAAGAACACCCCTTGAATTGTCAATCATATATAATCTAAACCCAAGCGAAGGAACCTATTTTCTGAAAGGATCGTAGGATTTCTCCCATGATGGGTTGGGTAACTCTTTCTAGTAATGACTAGGATGTCCGACAAAAAGAAAAGAAAAGAAATCTCTTATCCAATTTAAATTCTGGATCTGTTCATTTTTCACTGTTTTTCTCAGTCAGGAGTTCAGCTTGTCCGTGGGATTGTCAAAGATGTTAAAGCTCAGAAGTTAATTCTTAATGATGGCACAGAGGTTCCATATGGGCTGCTAGTATGGTCTACGGGTGTTGGTCCCTCTTCACTTGTTAACTCTCTAAAAATTCCAAAATCTCCAGGTGGAAGGTAAATTACAAGTTCTTTTTGGCTCATGATAATGCATCTCTACCTCATTCTCAGTCCCATCTGAGGTTTTTGACCAATTCATTACTTGCAGTTACTGTAACTCTTTTGTAGGGGATAAATCACTTTTTTGGTAAATGTGGTCCTAAATCAGTTGACGACAATGTCTCTCTGACTATTGGGGCTGGAAAATTTTTGAATCTCTATTATGACTTTGGCCAATGTTGGATATACTTAGGACAGAAAAGACATTCCCCCTCTCCCCCTCTCCCCCCTTCTCTTCTTTCTTTTGAAATGTCTTGATACATCTTACTAGTCCGATTCAATAGTTCTATGGTAACGCAGGAGCCTTTGCTCAGTTGACATCGTCTGCTCTCCTTTGTTAGGAGAAACAGGGTTCAAATCCCCCCTCCCCCCCACTAGTAGCAATTGAATAAAAAAAAGTTGTATGGTAACTGGGCATCTAGTAAATGCTTTTTATTGCCTCGTCGGCATAATTTTCTTGTTCTGTTTGACACCATTATTCTTTGTTATGGCACAACTTCCATATTCAATTTGTCATTTTTCAATTGTGCTCTACATGTCTCTTTAAATTTGTAGCCGTGCTTGGACAACAACATATATATTAGATGAGAATAATTAGTCCTTTTTGTGTTTACAGGATTGGTGTTGATGAGTGGCTACGCATTCCTTCCGTGCAGGATGTGTTCTCAATTGGTGATTGCAGTGGATTTCTTGAAAGTACTGGAAAACCAACCCTTCCTGCTTTGGCCCAGGTAATCTATGAATGTATGAACAACTTTTACTTGTTTGGATATTATTAATCTTCCTGGAAAACTGCTGAAAGCAGAAATCTCCCCGATGATTGCAGTTTTTTGGGTTATCAACCTAATTAAAGACTTGACTCCCACATTTCTTTCTCAAATGATGCATGGGAATACTACATAGGAGATCTGATCTGTTTATATGAATCTTTAATGAATCAATAATGCTTTGAAGGTCAATCTTATCCCTCCATAGTCCATATCTTTAGTTCTGTTTTAGGCAATAGGGGACTGGGTTAAGTTTTTCATACTCTAAACTACAAGGGGCTCCCCCATTCAAGATGAGGCAGACTGTGTGGTATAATGTTTGATTTCTGTTGACTACAGTATCGTATTTCCAGAGTAACTTGTTCAATCAAAGTCTATTTTAGTGTGAGATTTCCTTCTTAGGCTTAAATCAATAATCCAGTTTCTGTTCATGGTTGGCAGATAACTATAGATGTTGTTACATTTCTGTTTTGCTAGCAATTTTGGTAATGTTTAACAGTTTAAGGTACTTTTGAGTTTTTGAAGGTTGCAGAGCGGCAAGGGAAGTATCTAGCAAATTTAATAAACAAAATTGGTAAAGCTGGTGGAGGGCATGCAAATAGTTCAAATGGCATGGAACTTGGACAGCCGTTTGTTTACAGGCATCTAGGGAGCATGGCTACAATCGGCAGATATAAGGCTCTTGTGGATCTTAGGCAGAACAAGGTGAGTTTCTATTAACTCCCAGGCCTTCTCAGGAGCTTATTGTAAACTTGGGTCACTAACTGACGGAGCAATTCTGCAGGAGTCAAAAGGATTATCTCTGGCAGGATTTACCAGTTGGTTTATTTGGCGCTCGGCATATCTGTCACGTGTTATTAGCTGGAGGAACAGATTTTATGTGGCCATCAACTGGCTTACAACTATGGTGTTTGGGCGTGATATTAGCAGAATCTAGATTTGAAAAATAAAGGTATCTGTATCTTCTAATTTAAGAGTCTCTGCCTACTTTTGTTCCAAACAGGTTAAATGACATTTACAGAACACATGCTACTGCATTTAGGCCTATATGTTTTGTTACTACTTGCAGGTCAGCACTCATGGCACAATTCCTTTGGTGAATTGTTGAGCAGAGAGCAATGGACTGGGTTGCCACAACTTCTTGATGTGAGTCCCATTGAATTGAAAGACAATATATCAAATAATCGTTTCTGGCAAAGGCAGGAAGTGAAGAAAAAAGTGGACATGGTTGGTATATACACGTGCTTGTTCTTCTCCCTTGACAGCCCCCAGATTTATTCCTATCGAGTTGAGTGTTGTTTATAGGATGCATAACTGTAACACTTATTTGTTTATGATGACATTGGCTGATGCTTTTAAGATCCGGATCACAACTTTGGAGAAATGATCATGAACATAATACACATTCCTGTCAGCTTGATCTAGATAATCTGCTTTATTTTCATCAAGTATTATCTACTCTTCGCAGCTTTTGGCATCTTGATATTTCTTACATATCCAATGTAAAGGTTATAGATGGCACAGAGGTTTGTTTTTTTGATAAGCTTCAATGATATAAATTAAGAGGACAGAGTTGGTAATCTTCCTTACGGACAGACTCAATGACAGCAGGAAGATTACTCTTATTGAAACATAAAAACTCGCTGGCAGGTAAAGAAAATCTAGGCAGCAGAGTGAGTAGCTGAATTACAGCTACTTCTAATCCACACAGAAGTACAACTAGAAAAGGAAACAGCAAGATTACGAATATTATTTATGATGGTGCTAATAGACCAGTCAGGTAGGAGATCATAGGAAGAGAGGGTTGAAGAATTGGGTTTGCTAATAGATGTTTCTGTATTAACTTTGCCCAATTATTCATGGCCCAATGTCCCAAACCTTACTAGCTTGAGTCAAAATTCATGAACAATTTAGTTGAAATTTTAGCGAGGGGAAATATTCTTACCAAAATAATACCCCGAAGCAATTCTGTTTGGCATCAAAGATTAAGTTAAAATCAGCATTCCACTAAAAGTAGAATGTGTGCGTGGGTTGGGCATGAGTAGAGTTTTTAGTTTTTTATTTATTTATAATTTTCATTATTATTTTTTTGAACATAATATGATCACGTTATGTTGAGAAATCCCCAATTCAACCCAATGCCAATGGTACTCTAAAAAAATGTTGAGTTGGTTCACTGGATTGGGACAATTTGTTAAGTGTAATAACAATTAAAAAAAATGATTTTCATTTAATTACTTAGATCAATTATTCAATTCATTTTTCTAATTTACATAATTCAGCATAGTATTCCAAAACTAAGCCTTAAAAAGTATGAAAATAAATTGTAACTAACATATGTAAATTAATTCTCAAATTCCAAAATAAATTAAAATAACAACTTTAAAATACACAATATATTTGTCAAACTATTAATAATGTGGATAGGGTTACTCGGATTGAAAATCGTAGTAATCCAAACAAATTATCCTGAATTTCAAAAAGAAATGGTGAAGCCCATATAAGGCAAAGGAGTTTGTTGTTAAAAAAACATCTTTCATTAACCCCTATTGGTTGATCTCCAGCTCTATACTTTGAGTGGAGGTTTTGGGAAGATCACTTTCTTAATACATGAGGATGAGAGAGACACACGTCGGCCGACAAGCACTAAGCAACTTGGTCACATTGAGTTCCATGGATGTTGGATAGCTGTTCTTTTATATATATATATATATATTTGCTCGTGCGTTTGAAAATTGAGCGCAATCAAAGCCAGTAGAACTAGAAGTAAATTTATTTTTTTAGAGAGAAGAACTGAACTGATTGAAGCAAAGGTGAATGCCTCGTGGAGTATAAGTATTATAAAATAAAGCTAAAGAGTTATCTCTATATATCCTATTTTAAATGGCACAAGGTTTTATCCAAAAATATACTTTCTGTGTTGGCAAACGACAAGGCCGCCCTCAGCACAATGGGTTTTTCAAGGATTTTGAACAAATCAGGTATGTACAACGAACTTTTCTCATTCTCACCAGTCTCCTACTTACGCAATTTGTGCACAAGCACAAGCACGAGACATTTCCCGACAATCTAACATTGCTCTTTTTGTTCAAGAAATTTCCAGGCCATGAACGGTGACCACAGATTGATGAGAAATACTCACTGATCCTCATGAGAGACCTCAAATTTCGAGATGAAAATTTTATAATTCGTCTACGCTTTCTTCTAGCCAATTATATGGCATGTATCGAGACGAGTCGATAAATGTTTACAAGGTGGAGATCTAGGCAATACCCCATGCCGGAGTACGTCCATCATAGCATTTTTTTTTTTTTTTTTTTTACAGTTATTGTTGCTGGCATATTCTATAACTCAAACGCCTCACGTCTTAAGAGTTACAAAAGTCAATACACTTCATATTATGTCCTGCACTTGCAATCTAAGGCCACATAGCTTGACCAACAGTTGCAGAAACTTGGTAGTGCCAACTGACATTGTTTAAGTAGTGACTTGACAATGACAGAGACCATGCACGTTCAATTATTGATATAACACTGAAATTTTGTGCAAAATAATCTAAGAAAAAAAAATTCAAGAACAAGCTCCAGATAGCTAATATTGCTTAAGTAGTGATTTGTCTATGACACAGACCATGCAGGTTCAAATTTTAATACACAGAAGATTTGTGCAAAAATAACATAAGTCACAGGTCCAAACAACTCCCAGTTTGGACTCATTTTGCACCTCCAATCACATTCATTGAGAACCCTCCATATCTGGCTTGTGAACTATGACCACATATTTCCCAGGCCGTCTACAACTCCAGAGTTGGTTAACCTTTTGCCGACGAGATCTTTCAATTCAATTTCACCGGGAAACCTTCCCTCCTGTAGTTTGGAGAAAACCTACAACATACAAAAGACTACAAATTAGTTGAATAATTCAAAATTATTGAGACAATATATTGTAGTTAGTTGTCTAAAGAAGAAATTATAGTCATGAAGAACCCTGAGGCATGAACATCATATCTCCGAGAAAATTGAAGAAAATGAACTGAATAAATTTAGCCAACCAACAATTCAACTTTCAAACACATCAAGTAGCAGGACAAAACATCATCAATTGAAAATAAGAAAAACTGACATAGAGTAGGACTTTTAAAATGCTGAGTCATTCAATGAGAGCAGGTTATAAAGACCAACTACCAACAATATCAGTGGTTTTTATGGGGTGGATAAGCATCAGAAAACCTTCTAAGACAGCATCAAATCTCAGTCGAAAACAAAACCAAACATCCAATCCCTGGACTCAGGCCAGATGGCTACATCCATTTATTTGCATTGACAACTGATGTACAATATTTGGCAGATACAACTTTATACCAGATTATCTATGCTTGTGTAAGTGCACCAAGGCATCATGTATTTACTAGAATGCCAAAATGGACTTCCAAAGAATATGCTTGTGTTAACCATTTGAAATTTTAAGTAGCAATTAAATCTTTGTAACATAAATTAGAATTAAACATACAACACAAAGAAAAGGTTACCTACCAATTCATCATTGAGGTAAACTTCAAATGCCCCAGAACTTTGTAGGAAGGACTGTGCTACATTGCCAAGAAGCCAGCAGCTGGCAATGGTCCCGAATCTATTTGCACGCAAAGAATAATACCAAGGAGGTGGTGTCATAAATCCAAGCATCGGAAAAATTTGTTCACCTGCCACTACAACTGCAACAACTCCAATCTGCACTGCTGGAACCAATTTTCCCAGTAGACGCTTTGGCAAGCTTGGTGGATAATTTGAAAGTCTAACATCAATTCCAGGAAAAGCAGTCTCCAACATCTTATTCATGGTCACTGCAGTCCCTCTAACAAAATTAAACACGAAGCAAAAAATTAGAAACATAGTTGAGGTATTAACACCAACATAAATATGGAGCTGGGTTCCAAAGTTTTGTGAGAATAGCACATGCCTGACTGCTAACAGTCAAAACTCAAAAGCATTCAGAACATTTTTCCATTTAAGTTAATCATGCTTCTCAAAACAGCTGGTTGATAGATGAAGCCCATGCATAGGCAACATTTTATTTTCTTCAAATTCATATCTTCAAATGAAGTTGTTGCTCATAAATTACCAATAATCCCAAAAGTTTAAACGGTTAGGAAACGATGAATTTAATCATCTAATTATTATTCTAACACTCCTTCCTCATGTGTGTGACCAAACTCCATCTTAATAAGTGGGGTCCACCACATAGGATTTTTACTTTTTGAATAGGAAGTAGAGTGAAGATAGAGTTTGAACTTAAGTTAAGACCACCTACTCTAATACCTTGATAAAATACCAATTATCCCAAAAGCTTAAGCTACTGGAAATGGTGAATTTCATCATTTAAACATCATTCTAATGCAAAGCATTATTTTTGGGGTTTGGAATGAAATGGCAGACACCCACAAAAAGATTTCCGGTAATCAAGGTGTTCTTTCCCCCAACCCGCTCCCCCACCAATTGTGATTATTAAGGCGATTAAGAATACTTTCTCCTTTGTGTTGTCAATATCATTATTTACAAGTGAAGCTAATAAGCTCCGGCTCAAATGGCACTTCATTCTACTCCAACCATAAGAATGAATGAAGGGCAACGTAGTTGGTTCAAAACCCACTTGATGAAAGTGCAAACTTACAAAAACAATAATAATAATAATAATAATAATAATAATAATAATAATAATAATAATAATAAATTGAAAATACCCAGCATGTTTCACTGATCACCATTAATATATGAGAAATTTAAATTCTATGATGCTGAAGAATATGAGTCAATATAAAGATCCAATCAAAAAGCACAAAGACATAGACATCAATTATAATCACTCAGTGGCAAAATTAAGATACCTGTAAGAGCAAGAAGCACAGAAATTGATATTGACTGTGTTGCCAATACCGATTCCTCCCACACCGGTTGGCTTCAAAAGATAAAAAGACAAACAAATGAATTTGATCATTTTTTATTTATTTATAAAAACAAAGAAAGAAATAAAGCATATGAAATAATGAAAAAAAAAACCTGTGTCTGTGAGGGAAAGTTGAGGTTATCTTTGGTAATTGTAGGTGGTGGTGGTTGTTGATGATGGTGATGGTGGTGGTGGGAGTGAGGGTTTGGTTTAGGTGGTGATGGAGTGAAGAGGCTTACGAGGTCAGAGAAGAGGAGGAAGAGTGGTAACCCTAGCAGAACCAACTGTGCCCGATCCATTGCTCAACACACAGCAAGCTGCCAGAGAGAGAGAGAGTGAAGTCTTTGAAGTTGGGACCCAAATGTCTATTGACGCTTCATCAATGTAGCTTTCGTGGTAGAGTGGAAGTGTACGCAAGCAAGATTGGGTCAATTGCTAAATTATTTATTTATTTTAAGAAAAATTCCTAAACTAGAGGGTGCTACAAAAAAAAAAGGAATTGTTTTAGCATTTGCAAAACAGTTGGGATAGCCCAAAAAGCGCCGAGATAGACCCAAAATGCCAATACTGACGCTTTTTTCCCCGACGCTTTAAACTGTTGCGCAGTGATAATTGGTATAAGATCGTCGGACCTGTACTAGCGCTTTTGAAAAGTGTTGGGTGTCCTGGTGCTTTTCAGACCCTATCCAAGCATTTTTTAAACTAGAGGGTTTTTTTTTTTCTTTAAATACAGGCTATAGCGGCAATTTAAAAGTGCCGAGATGGGTCTATTTTTTAATATAGCCTATAGCGGCGATTATAAAAACGTTGCTATAGGCCTTTTTAAATATAAGCTTAAAAGGCCTATAGCGATGGTTTTAAAAGCGTTGTTAGAGCACTTGTAGTTGTGGAGCTAAATAGCTATATGGCTATTTTAGCTCCACCAAAATACAAAAATCAACCACACAGCAGTGGAGCTAAAGTACCTTCATTGCTACAGTGCACAGCTATCTATGGCTATGCACTGTAGCTGAGAGCTAAAAAAAAAAAAAAAAAAATATTCCCAACTCGGATTAAAATAATATACGTTGGTTCATTTTTTACATTCTTTTATTCTCACCGTGCCTCTCTCTCAGTGCCACTCTCATTTGAAGCTCTCATTTCTCAAAACTCTCTCAAGCTCACTCTCTCAAACTCTCACCTCTTTGTTTCACCGCCACCAGCCCAACTCATCCTTAACGTCGCTGCCACCGAAGCTCGACGTCACCAACCCACCAACCGTCCCAAGCTACCAATCAGCCTCAGACCCACGCCACAATCTACCTTAGACCCATGTCATCGATCCGCCTCAGACCTACTTCTCTTCCGCTGATCCACTTCAGGTCAGTTGTCTCTGTCTTCTTCATATGGATACTTGGGATTTTTAATTTGGGTATAACATCAAAGAATGTGTGTCAATGATTTCTTTTTCTTGTTCTTTTAGTTTATTATTGTAGATGCAATAATTTCTTTGCTGTTCTTGCTCAATGAAAAGTTCTGTCATTTGATCTCAGAGCATCCATTCATTTTGATTTGTTTTGATTCAGAGCATCCATGAAGGGACTGAATGTATTTGCATTGGAATGTATTGGGAATTTTCTATTTGCAAGGATTTGTTGTGTGGTTTTCTTGTAATAGAAGTTCTTGTCCTAGTTTTATATTCTGTTGCACAAAACCAGAAATAGAAGCACACAAAAAGGATTTCTTGTGGTCATTTTAATGAGAAATTGTTAGTTTGGTTTTGAGATGCCCAGAAATGAATTTGTTGTTTTCTTTATTAGTGGGATTAAGCTACATGTCAAATTGTATTTATGCATAATCATATTATATTGTTATAATTCTAAGTATTGTAAGTTTTGATATAAATGTTAGTTTGGGAATTTTCTGTGTGCAAGGAAGTTTACATTTTTTTTTTTCTAATTTTATGAAGTCATGTAGAGACATAGAGTCATGTAGAGACCTAACATATTACACGGGTATCATGAATGGGGATATAGAAATTTACTCACAACTTTTGGGAACATCTCAAAATACTCCTATGTTCTAATTCTCCACCTCAAGTTGAAAATGCCTCTTCTACAAAAGGAAAATGGGGCTCTAACTTTAGTGTAGAGGAAGATCAACTCCTAGTGTTAGCATGGCTCAATACTAGTGTTGATGCCATACATAGTAATGAACAAACACAAAATACATTTCGTTAAAAAGTTTTGGAATACTTCACGCATTACAATACATCCGGTACCACATGTACTACTATCTCCTTGATAAGTCATTGGGGAACGATTAGTGAAAAGACAAATAAGTTTGTCGGGTGCATGGCTAAAGTTAACACACATCATCAAAGTGGTATAACCGAGCAAGATAAGGTATAAATTATATTGCAATAGTGTTAACATATCCATTCACCAATAGTTTGAAGATATTAATCATGTTATATTTCTTTTAATTTTTTTAGATTACCAATGCGAAGGCTTTGTATAAAGAGACGCACAAGAAACCCTTTCTTCTTGAGCATTGTTGGCTCATGTTAAAGGACCAACCAAAGTTTGCCGATCCTAATGGAAGATCTAGAGCATCCGTGCCTCCAACTCCGGAGGCAACATCTATTGGTGAAGGGGATTGTGGGTCCGGACTTGGTGACACTTCCAATTTTGAGAGGCCAATTGGTAGGAAGGCCAAAAAGGCCATCCGAAAGAACAAAGCCACCGGAAAAGATGTAGGGGAATATTTGTCCAAGAAATTGAAATTTATTGAGGAGGTAACTCGATTGGAAGAGGAAAAAATATTTATTGAGAAGGGAAAAACTTGCGATTGAGAAGGAAAGAAGTGAAGAAAAACTTAAGATTGAGAAGGAAAGAGTCATGATTGAGAAGAAAAAATTTGAGATGGAATATATGTTAGAGGAGGAGAGAATCATGATGAAAGATACAAGTGGCTAGACCGGAGCACAAAAAGCTTTTATGAACAACTCCAAGAGGAAATCATGGCAAGATGAAATTCACGTAATTAATGGGTTTGATTGCATTTTGGATGTAGCTTAGGTTTTTATGTATTTTGTAGTGGCTTATGTCACTTGACTTTAATTTTAAACTAGATGTATGTATAAACCTTTAAATTTATTGTTCATCTTGTTTGTGTTGTGACTTGTGCATGAATTAGTTATATTCATTTTGTAGTGGCTTATGTCACTTGACTTTAATCTTAAACTAGATGTATGTGTTTGTGTTGTGACTTGTGCGTGAATTGGTTGTATTCATTTTGTTGTGGCTTATGTCACTTGACTTTAATTTTAAACTAGATGTATGTATAAACCTTTAAATTTATTGTTCATCTTGTTTGTGTTGTGACTTGTGCGTGAATTACTTATATTCATTTTGTAGTGGCTTATGTCACTTAACTTTAATCTTGAACTAAATGTATGTGTTTGTGTTGTGACTTGTGCGTGAATTGGTTATATTCATTTTGTTGTGGCTTATGTCACTTGACTTTAATTTTGCATCTATAGTAATAATTTCTTTCCAATTGTCTTGAAGGTTGCATCCATGAATCGCTCTTTGTTTTGCAAGTTGCTTTTTGATGACTCAGATGAATATAACCTTCACCTCCAGGTGAGTGATACGGGTTTCCTTCTCAATAGAGTCTGCCTTGAGCTCCTCCACTTCATTCTTTAGTTTCTACTCAATTCCCTATAGACAGTTAAGCTCCTCAATTAGCTTGATCACCTCCCCCTTCTTCAAAATAACCTTATTGTTCAGCTCTTTGCTCTTTTCCTTGGCAGCTTTAGGCTCCTCACAAATCTCCTTGGCTTAGGAAGACGCAGTGTAAAACTTTGCCATGGCCTATAGATGGACAAAGGAGAGTTAAAATTTTCCTTGAAATTTTTTAAAAATAAAACAAAGACAATGAAAGTTACATACCTTGAAAAGGTCATGGATGACAAAACGCTCAAAGTCCTTCACTGACATGTTATAACATGAGTTTACCTCATTGTTAGTGATGATTCCTTTGAATGTCTTCCAAGCATAACCCTCGTCTAGTACTAAGTTGGGAGGACGCTTGGTTTTCTCTGAAGGGTGGGCCCTGTGAGGAGCTTTGGCTGCAGGAGGAGGGAGGTCCTCAGGCTGGATTGATTAAGTAGTCTGGACGGGTACCAAGTTCACTGCCGAGGCATCCAGGTGTATCGTCGCAAAAGGGAACTTTGGAAGCTTGGGAGGAGGAGTCTTGCCAGACTTCTATTTCTTAGAACCTCAACAAGTAGGAAGGTCACCAAGGTCTACAGAGCTGGATATACCCTTCCTCTTTCCAGCCTGAATGCTAGGCTTCTAGACGACCATAGGAGTGGCATCGTCCAAGACCTATATGTCCTTTTCACCCTCAATACCACTTGCAACTCCTTTCCCTTTATTTTCCTTCATGGTGGCCAACCCTATGTTGAAAAGGAAGAAGTTAGTGATATATATATATATATATAAAGAATGGACGATACATACTTCGATGAGTGGTCTTCTCGTGTGCAAGGTTTTCAGCAGTAGGCTCAAGACCAAATCCCCAAGCAATTAGACGACTCAGGGTCACCAAGCTGTGGAAGGACCTCTTAGGGAAGGCACGAACTTTGTCAATACGCTCCAAATAAAAATTGTCCAAGTGTGGATGAATAACAGCTGCACCAATACAAAAGAAGGTTAGACAAGTAAAAAAAAGTTAGATAAAATAAATAAAAGAAAGGAAGAAAGACATACCCTCAGGACGAAGACAACCTAGGGGGCTGGTAAAAGGAGGGAAGGGAGCACTATCTACATCAACTGGGTCCCCAGCCCAATTTCCAGAAATAAAAAATAATTATTTTTTCCAAAGCCTGTCAGAAGAACTACGGCCCTTTATCAAACTAAACTGAGGGCCCTTAAACGAGAATTGGTAAAAACCAGTAGATTGCTTTATCTCTGAGGGCTTATAGCAGTAATGGAACTCGTCCACTATGATTGGACAGTTCCCTTCCAGTGCCTCACACCACAGCACTTGCATGGCAACTATCGTTCTCCATCCACTAGGGTTGAGTTGGTTTGGTCCAATACCCAACTTATGGAAGAGACCTCTACAAAAAGAGTTTAAAGGGAACCTAAGACCTGCTAGAAAATAAGAGGTATATACACCAAAACCAGAAGAGGGAGAACAACACTACTCCCCCTCTTCAGGTAGATGAGGTCTAAACTCGCTAGGAATTTGGTATCTACCTTTAAGAGTTTCTAATTTACTCACGACCAGAGTAGATGCTACCTCGGGGGCACAACTATGGATTACATTCTCTTCCTCTTATTCGTCTTGAGGAGG
The DNA here is from genome assembly GCA_023736055.1 of Quercus glauca. NCBI lineage: Eukaryota > Viridiplantae > Streptophyta > Magnoliopsida > Fagales > Fagaceae > Quercus > Quercus glauca. The sequence goes on from CM043315.1 coordinate 20,517,925, forward strand.
ACTAGGTGACCTTCTAGACGACCTAGCCTTAGCCCCAGAAGTCATCCTACGTTGCATCTCCTAGAAATCCTTTAAAGGAAAACTAGGGACCCCAGACAAATAATGCTCATCTGAGGAACTACTATCACTACTATAAGTTGTACTATCCTCACTACTCTCATAACTACCACCACCACTCCTAGAGGACACGTCCTGATACTCGTCTATTTCTTTCTCTAGGCTACTACTTGACGCAGACATAATTAGAAGAATGAACAAAGATGAAAACCTAAGGATGAAGGGAAGGAAGTACTTGATGAGACTAGAAGGCGAGGGCTAGATGAGGCTCTTGGACGAAATGGCAGAAAGGAAATTATCAGAAACAGTATAGGGTAAGAGAGAGAATGTACATATTTATAGGGCCTAGAGGTGGGTTAATGAAGCAACGTGGACCAACCAGAAATGGACACGTGGCATTTTCCTCGAAAAATATATCGACGCGACTAGCCAACCAATGAGATTATGACACGTGGCACAATCTGGAGCAATAAAATTCACCCAAAGTAAAGATGACGTGTGGTACAACAATTGACCATAAAAATGTTGACGCGTGTCAAAAACCAATAGTTATACTACAATGTTCTAGATGATCCTTAGACAAGGGGGCAATTGATGGTGAACTAAAAGTTGGACCATCTCCAGTTCGTCCATAGAGTCGTCCAAGACCAAGAAAGTTAACCCAACATAGGAAGGCCATCCATCGTGGGTAGGTCGTCCGTGGGTATGAAGGTCGTCCATCAGGGAAGCCGCTGGACGATCTCTTAACACTTATAAAATTTTTAGAATGGATTTATGTACAAAAGCTGATGATTCAGATGACGTTCTACTATTTAGAAGTATGAGCAAAATCCTTTTTCATTGCTATAACTTCCCACTAGGTTCTTAACTTCTAATGGCAGTTGTAGAAGATAAGATTGAACCTTCCAACTTTTATAGCAGTTGTGGAAGTTAAGTCTGAACCTTATAACTTTTGTACACATTGAGGAAGTTACTAAACAAGTAACCACTCCAAAGCTCACTATATAAGGACTCATCCACATCAAATGAAAATACGTTTCCACTACTCCTAAAGTTGGAATTCTTGAGTTCTAGAGAGAAAAACTAACTTAAGCATTGAAGGGTTTTTGGCCGGTTCACCCCGATCACCTTTGATCTTGTGTCTTTTTCTTTTCAGGCCTTCCAAGCAACCATTAGCCCATTGAAGGAGCACTCAGCCTACTGATTTTCTTTGCATCATTACTATTGTTGTCCAATATAAATTAATTTATATATACTTAAATTAAGTGATCTAAAAGCTGAAATGTTATTAAATATGAAATTACACGCGTTGATAGCACTTTTGAAATTACAAGTACAGTTTGTAATTACAGTACTTTTGAAATTACAAGTACAATTTGGATATTTTTTACTATGGCCCATGGGTATATTGTATCAAGAAAAAAAATATTGGGTATTGGCTCCAAGCATTTGGATTACTTCAAATAGACGGACTATTTTATATATTTAATAAAAAATGACCGATACACCCCCGAAATACTCTCTATCTAAACATATCTCACGTACGTTTGATACAATTTTTTTCCTAAAAACAAGCACACACTAAACCCAGCAGTTTACTCTATTTCAAATCCTAAATTTTAGTTTTTATAAAAATCCATCTTGTGTAGCCTCACTAACAATAGATAAATTCAAATTAAAAAATTATATTAAACTCAAAATAAAAAAAGAGCCTCATATATATATATATATATATATGTTCCCTTTTTTCAATTGCACTTTTATATGGTTCAAAAATACATACATTAATGAAGGGTAACTTCATTTAGAAATAGGGTCAAATTATGTTTTTAATCAAATTACAACCACATAAAGCGTGACTTAAAAAAAAAAAAAAAAAAAAAAGGTGGCAAAAAGAATGACCAAAATATACCCCTTAAACCTAAAAAATGACCAAAATACCCCCCAAGCCTAAAAAAAGACCAAGATACCCCCTCAACCTAAAAAATGCCTGAAATACCCCCAAAAACTAAAATATTACCAAAACACCCCCTGAAACCTAAAAAATAACTGAAATGCCCCGAAACCTAAAAAATGACCAAAATACCCTGAAACCTAAATAATAAACCAAAATAGAGGGTATTTTGGTCATTTTTTAGATTTCGGGGTATTTCGATCATTTTTTAGGTTTCAGAAGTGTTTCGATCATTATTTAGGTTTCAGTTTTATTTTGAACATTTTTATGTTTAAGAATGGTATTTCGATCATTTTTTTGGTTTTAGAGGTATTTTAGTCATTTTTATGTTTCAAGGGCTATTTCAAACATTTTTATGTTTAGGGGGTATTTCGGTAATTTTTTAGGTTTAGGGGGGTTTTTTGGCCTTTTTTCCTAGGTTTAAGGGGGGTATTTCGATCATTTTTTAGGTTTAGAGGACAAACAAACAATTGGAATAGGTTAGTTAAAATAATAATAATAATAATAATAATAATAATAATAATAATAATTTGAAAATAAAAATTCTAATTTAATAATAATAATAATAATAATAGGCATTTTTGGTCTTATTTTAGTCATCAAGGGAATTTTGGTATTTTTTTTCAAGCATGGGGGGTATTTTAGTCCTTTTCTATTTTTCGAGGGTATTTTGGTCATTTTTAGGTTTTGAGGGGTGTTTCGGTCATTTTTTAAGGTTTCGAGAGTGTTTCAGTCAGTATTTAAGTTTCAGAGGTACTTTAGTCATTTTTTAGGTTTTTGGGGTGTATCAGTCATTACGAAATAGATAAACATAAAGCTGCAACAAAATTTTAAAATATAAAATAAATATACATTGACAGAGTCTAAACAATCAATTGGTAAAAGGAATATAAAATAGATAAACATTGATAGAGTTTAAACAATCAATTAGTAAAAGGAACTAATTGAAGAAAATCAATTAGTAAAGGGATTTTTTTTAGTGATAGTCCAATTCGGTAATTATTTAGGTTTCAGAGATATTTCGGTCATTTTTTAAGTTTTAGGGGTGTATCGGTCATTTTTTAGGTTTTCGCGATATTTCAGACATTTTATTTTTACATTTATGGGGGTATTTTGGTCTTTTTTAGGCATCGAGGGTATTTTGGTCTCTTTTAGGCATCAGGGGTATTTCGGTCATTTCTAGATTTCAGGTGAGATTTTGGTCATTTTCTAGGTTCGAAGGTCTTTTGGTCATTTTTTACGTTTAGAGGGGTTTTTTGGTAAATTTTAGGAATAGTTTCTTAAAAACGAAAGAAACACAAATGAAATAGGCCACATGAAAAAGAAAATGAGTAAACCCTATTACATCGCTTTTAAAAGCGCTGGAATAGGCCACTCACGTAAGGGAATTATGAGTAAACCCTATTTTAGCGCTTTTAAAAGCGTTGTGATAGGTCAATCACATAAGGGAATGAGTAAACCCTATTCTAGTGCTATTAAAATTGCTAGGACAGGTAAATCACATAAGAGAATTGGGTAATCCTATTCTAGGGCTTTTTAAAAATTCCAGGATAGGTCTCTCTCATAAGGGAAATGAGTACCCTATTCCAGCGCTTTTAGAGCGTTGGAATAAGTGAACCCTATTCCAGCGCTTTCAAAAGCGCTAGTATAGGTCTCCATAATAAGGGAATGGGGTAATCCTATTCCAGCACTTTTCAAAAACACCGGGATAGGTTAACCCTCTGCCTGCGTTTTCAAAAGCGTCAGGATAAGTCTCTCCCATAAGAGAAAGGAGTAACCCTATTCCAGCGCTTTTATAGCGCTGGGATAGGACAACTCTATTCCAACGCTTTTAAAGCGCCGGGATAGGATACTTTCAAAAATTAAAATAATTAAAAAAAATTCGATAAATCTAACCTACAGCGACGGTTATAACACGCTACAATAAGGCTTCCTATATCAATGTTTTTGGAAATCACTCCTATAGGCCTTCTATTGCAGCGATTTATAAAGCATCGGTTTTGAGCTGCCGTAATAAGATTTCCTATACTAGTGGTTTCAAAAAGCGCTACTACAAGCTCCTCCACTATGACAATTTTCAAAAGCGCTAGAGAAGAAAAAAAAAAAAAAAAACATTGCAATTGGACGTATGCATTAATCATCTATTTTAGAAAAAAATTTATGAAAAATTGAAAAAACTGTTAAATCAATCCATTAATTTTTTATTTTTCCATAAAAATTTTCTTAAAATGGTTTACTAACATATGCCCTTAGGGCATACATTAGTAAAACCCTATATATATATATATATATATATATCTTATTTATACTACTATTTAAGGGGCTTCTCCTGTTTGGACCGAATTTTTTATTTATTTATTCCAAAAGACCCCTAAAGCATACATTTAAGTAGGTAGGCCTGTTCACGGTGTGGTGTGGCCAGTTATTGGAGGGTTTTTTGCACCACACCTATAGGGTGCGGTTTTCTCTCATGCTTGACCGCACCTCACCTAAGAAGGGTTTGGCACCAGTCTACACAAGGGGCGGTGCACCATACCGCCTCGGTGTGGTTAAGTTCGGTTAATTCCTCAATTTTGATTAGGAATCAAACACAATGTAGTTAACAACTCAAACCCCATCATAATCATTCAAAAAGCCAAATATACCATAAAATAAAAAAGAAACAAAAGAAAACTCACAAACACAAACAAATTCACAATCTTTCTCTCAAAAATATCTTATTTCAAATCACAAAAAACCCATTTAAAAAAAAAAAAAAAAAAAAAAAAGCTAAACTGAATCCATAAAAGATCATTCAAAACCATTGAAAATAAAATACATAAACAAACCTCAAAGAAAGCATTGTAAGGAGCAGCATCAAAATTCGAAATCTTTTATAAAACTTCCTGAGAATAGCAAAAAGGAGAGAGGAAAGGGTAACACTCCAAGAATTTTGATATTAAGGGGCAGAATACGGTGGTAGCAAGTAGCAAGCAGTGGCGGCAGAGAAGTGAGGAGAGAAAAAGAGAGAGGAGGTAGACATTTATGGGAGAGGGAGAGTTTGGGGCTTGGGCGGCTGATGAGAGAGTGAGGAGGTGGGTATCTAAATTATTTCTAAAAAAAACCCTAATGTTCTTAAGATTTCTCTAGCGCCGTATATGTCTTTTCTTCCTTGCCTCTCTCAAACCCACTCTCTTGCCTTCTCTCTGATGAAACATATAATTCTATATATACATACAATACAATAAATTATAGCATATATATTTATATACTCGGTGAGGTGCGGTTTCTCATCGGAGTGTTAAATAGCCGCCGATCGCTGCACCGGCCGTCGTTGGTATGCTCAAATCTACTCCGACCACCACGCCAAACACCTGCGGTAAAGCTTTGTAGCGGTTGGATCGGTTCGGTACAGGCCGGTTTCATTGATGCCGGTCGGATCTTGAACAGCCCTATAAGTAGGGGCAAAACTTGAGGATAACTTAGTAAAAATATATTTCTAACTCTCACCTAAAACATTTCCTACAAAATTGAATCACTTTCCCACTAACCCACTTCTTCAAAGCAACTCTACGTTTGTTGTTGTTTTTTTCCTTAAAAAAATAAATCATCCTCATGTTATCTTCAAATCGAATTTAAAAAAAAAAAAATACATCCTCAAGTTTATCCCAAAAAAACCTAAATAGATATATATTACAATTTATTTAAACTGTTTTTAACTTCATTTTAAAAATTAAAAACAAAAAAACCTAATGAAAAAAAAAAAAACCCCCACGTTTCTATCAAAAACGTTTTTTTTTCCCACCTCCACATTTTGTCTCTCATGTGAATAGTCAAGTACTAATACAACTTTTTTTAAAAAAAATAAAATAAAACTATTTTTTTCCCCGCTTCTGCTTTGGCAGTTTACAACCCAAAAACTAACTGATCTCTTATCCTCCATCAAATTGAAAAAAAAAAAAACGGATACAATTTCAGTTTACATGTTTCTTTTGCTTCTTCTATTTTTTTTTTCTTTCATCCTGAACAGAAAAATATCTCCATAGCCTTTCAACAAACTCAGTTTTTTGTCCCACCTCCACACTTTGTCTCTTACATTAATAGTCAAGTACTAATACAGTTTTTTTTTTCCCATGTCTACTTCGACAGTTTACAACCCAAAAACTGCCTGATCTCTTATCCTTCATTGAATTGAAAAAAAAAAAAACCGGATACAGTTTTAGTTTACATCCTCCTCTTACTTCTTTTTTTTTTTTTTTTTTTCTTTCATCTTGAACAAAAAAATATCCCCACAACCTTTCAACAAACTCAAATTCACTATAGACTTTCAATGCACAATAGTCAATCCATTTCTATCCTCAAATCTCCTGAAAGTTACCAAAAAAAAGAAAATATACACACACACACACACAAAGAGGCCAATCTTGCTATGTTACTTAAAGCAGTAACCATTTTCACATTTTGTTAAGAGATTGGGCATGGATTGATTGAGGAATCGCAATTCAATGGCAATCACCAGTTTCATTCTTTGTTTCTATAGAGTTCTAGGACTCCCTCTTATCCCATCGGCAAAGTGATGGGTTTATTGACGTGTTGGGATTTTTTTAATTGTTGTGCATAAGTTGTAATATGTAGGTTGTTCATTTACTTATCAAAATTGTTTGTGTTTTGTCTTTATTAAATTTTTTTTTTTTTATTTTGTCTATGTACGCTGAGAAATACTGTTTACATTGAGAAATATGCAAGCTAAAAAATCCTATGATCACTTAGTTTAGTTTCCACTCTCTTTTGAAAGCTTTCGTTACTTTTCAAATAACTTTTTTATTTTAATGCTTTGTTCTATTTATTTAGACAAAAATTTTAGTTACTTTGCTTCCAGAATTTTGTTTTCCCTTTATTCTGATACTTTGGATTAGATTGATTTCTCAAAATCATTTCAATTTCTTAATTCAATGTTTAAGAAGTTGCTATCCTTTGAAGAAGGTAAAAATTGGGGAATCGATTTTGTCATTTTTTAATGCGTCTTCTGAATTTTTGATTTGGGGGATTGGAAGATTTAGGGGTTACTACGTTTTTAGCAATGTCCTAATTTTCTATTTTGAAATACAAGAGAATGATTTTGAAGAAAATCTGTTCAGTCATGCTAAGAGTTTCACATATGAATTTCTAAAATTTGAAGTGTTTTAAGTTTTAACTCAATGGTTCACTTCCAGTTTTTGTATTAACTTGGTTGTGCAAAATATGAAAATGTTTCAAAGGTTTCCAAATTCCAATTATGAATTTAAATAGTTATCTAAACCCAGTAGTTTAAACAAATGTGCAAATGTTGTTATGGCCCAAAATAATTTCTATTGTTACTAATATTTCATTGTAGGTGATATTTTTAGTACTATGCCTTAGTTCTGTGATACATATTTAGATTTTATTTATTTATTTTTTTTGGAATTAGTGATAATTTTTCATTTATTCTAATTTGGTATTTACACGTTTGTCCAATAATATTGTGCATTTCGAACTACTAATATATCTAAGAATGTCATGAGGGATTTTTTTTTTTTTTTTTTTTTTTTGAAGGTAATGTCATGAGGGATTTAGATAACCATTTAAATTCATACTAGCCTCTGAGCACGCGCTTACTCAGAGGCTCTTCTATTTTTTTGGGTAAGGGTTAATAATTTGCATCTATTATAATTTGGGATTACTACATTTTCCAGTACAAAAAAAAAAAAAAAAAAAAAAAAAAAAACTAGAGGCGTGATGAGTATTATGTGTGGTGAATATTTTGTCCTTAATATAATTTTGCAGCTTTAGGTGATAATTCTCACCTATTTATCTTGAATAAAGCTGCATTTTTACAAATTGCATATTTAGGTGATATAAATGACTATGTTGCTACATCAATAGCATGGGAAACTCTTATGATACCTATTCTGTCAAACTTGAAGATATGTCATTGCAAAATGAAATACTTATTTTGTCAAATCTTAAGTAAGAAGGAATAAGGAGAGATGGAAGTGCCTAATTTTAAGGGATGTTGATAAGTATCTAAAATTCAGGTGTGTTTAAATTAGTATTGTAAAGTCACAATTTGAGGCCCAAACCCAATAAAAAGGATTGGATAATGGTCCAATGAGCTCGATACAATAAATTTATAGAGAGCGGGTTAAAGAACTAGGTTCAAACAAGGTTACGACGGCTAATATGGCTTTGACAAAAGATCACATAAGAATTATACATTCAAGATTGGAAAAATGTCGGGTCCGAGGAAGACATCCTTTATATACAAATCAATATCGAGGGTTACAAAAGCAATTCTGATTACAATCCTGATTGTTCTCTGCTTTTCCTCCCCCCTTTCCATGGAAGTTCTTTCTCATTATATAGGTCCTTTCTAGCAATCCTGGCCTTACACCTGTTGGCCATCTGGACCTCCATTTTAGTGCCTGTCTCGTCAGACACCCCTTCTGGATTTTTATGAGTTGCAATGGCCAAGGAGATATTGTTTAAAGGTCTCCTCTACATAAATGCGGTCAGAAAAGCAGCTGCAATGCATTTAATGCGGAGGTGACAACCTCTCCTCGAAATGTTTTTGTGTCTCCTCCCTCCTCGTGGGCTAACGTCGTAATGCTTCTGACACCGGTGCTTCCTTAGGGGTACCTTCTTTCTATAGAGTTCGCGTCTAGGCTGCTTCTACCATGGTCCGAGGGGTAATCCCTCCTCGGACCGCCATTTAGTTCCCCATTTCCCCACTTGGCACATGGATTGGGTTTCCCCTCGAGTTTCTGCTTTCCTTGGATGGGCCAACCTCCTCGGATTAGGCTTAGGGCCCAACAAATGAATTTGGGCCATTGTTCCCACAATAACCCCTAAAAACTCCAGTTTTTCCCTTTTATCCGGTGAGAAAGGGCGGGGTTTTGATTCTTAAAAGATAAAGTCCTTTATTTCTCTGGTTTGCACGTGTGGGAACATCGTTTTTCGCGCCACATGATGGTCACTGACGCTTCGCCTCTTGCGAGGCGCCATTAATTGTTCTAGGCGGTTTGATGTTCCCATAATCCAACGGTGGAGTGCAAATCCAATGGATGGTATTCTTTCATGGGCTTCGAACAGCGTAACTTCCATTTAATCCTATCCCCTATATAAATCGTCTGGTCTAACTCATTTCTTCCATTTTATACTTTCAAGCCTTCCAGGAATTTCAGGCGTTCAAACATTCCAAGCTCTCTTAGTCGCTAATCTTCCTTAAGTCTTTCCCTTAAGAAATTTCACAGGAATTTCTCTTAAAGGTTCCAGATTCGGTACATTGTATTTGTAAGTGCTTGGCTACCCCGTCCTCTAATTTCTTCTCGGCTGAACTCCTCAGCCTTCTTTCTTCTTTGAAAATCTTCTCCTTGTCGTCCATATTCGTATAGATGGGTAGGTTTGAACATTTATTGGATTCCCAGTCCGGTATGGAGGGTTTTAGGGCTAAGTACTGTATCCCACAGGGGGTGGGTTTAGAATATTGTCCTCCAGAGGGGATACTGGTTGATAGGGAGGTGGGCCAAGTTGTCATTCCGATGATTGCTTTTATAGAAGGAGGAATGACGCTTCCCATGGGGGAGGTGACTAGGGATTATCTACGCAACCATAGGATATGCCCTCACCAATGCGCCCCCAATACGTTTAGAGTCTTAGGGTGTGTAGATGCCCTGAACGCCCAGATGAATTTGGGGCTCACATGGCACGATGTCGTTCATAGGTACGAGTGCCACTACTTTGCTACCGCAGGTTACTACCTTAGGTCCCGGTCTGAGGCCGTTAGGTTGATATCCTGTCTTCCCAAGTCCAACAAGGGCTTGAAAGATGATTATCTGATCGTCTCCGAGGAGTGGCACGACGGTCTTCCTTACCCAACTTGGGCAGGAGAACCAGGTGGGGTTCCATAGGATTAGTTTCTTTGGGCAAGAGACATAGCCCTTTAGCTTTTATTTTCATTATTTTTATTTGTGACAGTCTCCGTTGTTCTGACCATGATTCTCTCCTCGGCTATTTTTGCAGATAAGGACCACGTCACCCCGAGACTCAGCCTGACCAACGTTTAAGCTCTTAATTACATCCTCAGATTAGAAGTGTTCGTGAGTGAGGACGGGCAGCTGCGCGCCGCTCACCTCATCTTAGACTATACACCCTTGTCTCGTATTTTGCAGGACGTTGGCCAGGCAATAAGGGCTGGAAGCCCTCGATTAGCCCGCATTGACGTCTTGAAGCCGGGGTTCTTGGCACCAAAGGACCTCCCGCCTGTTCTGCCGCCTAGACCACGTCCCATTCAAGAGGTAGCTACCCCGAGAGAGGAATTAGCCTCTGTGCAGTCGTTCCTCGACGTTGAAATTAACCAGTTTCATTTTGAGGAGAACAAGGAGGGAGCCGCGAACCCTACCATTCATCTTGAGAGCTCCGAGGAGGAATTAGACAGACTCATCGCTGCCCAAAGTCTCCAGTTGGTCATTGCAAGAGTTGATCCAAGTTCCGAGGAGGAAAAAGGGGACGTGAACCTTAATCCTAAGAAAAGCTTAAAGGGTCTTCTCGCTGCGAGAGGCCAGGGAGGGTCGTTCAAGGATGCCCCCAAGTCATAGGTTCCTCCTAAGCTCCCACCCCCTCCTTCTCAGGCCCCTATTGATCTTGGACTGAAGCCTATGGCTGGCTTGACGAAGAAGAGGCCAACTGAGGTGCTCGAGGAAGGCGAGTTGGGTCCTCAAAAGGGGGCGAAACAACAGAAAGTGGTGAAGAACCACTGGGATAAGAGGTCTACCTCGGTCGAGAGCCGAGAAGATTCTCTTGGGGCTGACGTGCGCCGAGCACTGCGTTCGTGGTCCCCTAGGCTTGAAGTGGCGGTGCCCCTATCCCCTAGGACTCTTCAGTCCGAAACTACCAAGGGGGGCACGCAGGCCACATTGCTGAAACCCTGGAGCAGCTGCTTCTCCTGCCAAAGGACATGGAGGCTTATAGGCACTTCAAGCAGCCTGATCTCTTCTTATCCCTTAAGAGGGACCTTGCCATGGTAAGCGCCTTAACAACTCTTCCTAACTAAACACTTAGAAACTTTTATCTATTTATTTTCTTATGTAAAATCCCTTTTCCTCTTATTATACAGATCACCCAGCAGGTTTTTGTGGCCGAGGAGTGGGTCAAGGAGGCTCGTAATGAGATACTTACAGAGGCCCGCTCCCGTGCCGAGGTCGAGAAAGAGGCAGGGGCCCTCAGGGAGGACCCAGCTAAGCTGTCAGAGGGGCTGAAGGAGGCTGTTCGCGAAAGGGACAGTGCCAATGCGGGTCTGAAGACGACAGAACGGCAGGCCGAGGACCAACGCCAAAAACTTTTCGTGATTGAGACCAATTTGGCCACTGAGAAGCAGTTGGTCTTGGAGCTTAAGGCCGAGCTTCAGAAGGCCAGAGAGGCTGCCTAGCTGGCTAAGGAGGCGGCGGAGGCTGAAAAGAAGGCGTCTTACCTACTCAGCGTGGAGGAGATGCAAATTAGACTAGCTGAGGAGCTTGCGGAAGTCTGCCGGGACTATTGCAGCGTGTCGTGGGGCAAGGCACTTAATGCTGTAGGAGTTCCTGCTGACTCCGCATTGAGACTGCCGGGGAGCATATATTACCATTCGGAGATTTGTGAACTCCCTGGATCGGACTCAGCTGCTCCTGAACAAGCTCCGAAGGCATCCAAGCAGCCTCAATCTGACCAAGCTGCTCCTGTTCTCCCTGAGGCCTCAAAGGGATCTGGTCAGGCTGGTGGTCAGGTTGTTAGTGTTGAGGGGGTCCAGGGCGAAGGCAAGGGCCAAGAGAAAAAGAAGTCTCCTTTAGAGGCCAAGGGTAAAGCCAAAGATAATGCTACCTCTCAGCTGAGTCATGCTGCTGATACTTCTATTCCCCAAGCCAAGGCTTAGCCATTAGGATTCTCTCTTTTCTTTTTGTTGTAATAGTGTTTTTTTTTTTTTTTTTTTTTTTTTTTTTTTTTTTTTTTTTTTTTTTTGTTATGGCTTTGCCACCATTTGTAATGAAACGACTTTTTGATTATGGAATGGAACTATCTTTTAATTTCCTGTGCGTTTGTTTTTCGTACTTCTAGGATCATTGTTGTCTTAAACGATTTTATCTTGTGACCAGCCTAGCTGTAGCAAACATTAATTGCAATTTGAACTCGGATAAGTGGTATAAGAATTTACACCTGGACAGATAAACCAAGAGTTGTAACTTGGCCAAATAACCCTAAAAGGCTTTTATCTGCACAGAGCAACCCATTTGAGGATTTGGCTAGGACTTAGTGAAAAACAAACATGCATCATGAACTGTTTGAACACTTAGGAAAAATGCACAATTGAAGAGAATTTTTTTTTTGTTTCAATGCTTATAACAGTTTGTAACTGAGTGTAAACCTTCCCACATCAACTGGTCCGAGGACTACAAGTCTGATTGAGTTTTCGTTTAAACACTTGTGAAAAATTTGTAACTGAGTGTTAACTTTTCCACATCAGCTAGTCCGAGGACTACAAGCCTGATTGATTTTCGTTTAAACACTTGTTAAAAGTTTGTAACTGAGTATTAACCTTCCCACATCAGCTAGTCTGAGGACTATAGGCCTGATTGAGTTTTCATTTAAACACTTGTGAAAAGTTTGTAACTGAGTGTTAACTTTCCCACATCAGCTGGTCCGAGGACTACAGGCCTGATTGAGTTTTCGTTTAAACACTTGTGAAAAGTTTGTAACTGAGTGTTAACTTTCCCACATCAGCTGGTCCAAGGACTACATGCCTGATTGAGTTTTCGTTTAAACACTTGTGAAAAGTTTGTAACTGAGTGTTGACTTTCCCACATCAGCTGGTCCGAGGACTACAGGCCTGATTGAGTTTTTGTTTAAACACTTGTGAAAAGTTTGTAACTGAGTGTTAACTTTCTCACATCAGCTGGTCCGAGGACTACAGGCCTGATTGAGTTTTTGTTTAAACACTTGTAAAAAGTTTGTAACTGAGTGTTAACTTTCCCACATCAGCTGGTCCGAGGACTACAGGTTGATTGAGTTTTAGTTTAAACACTTATAAAAAAGTTGGAACTTCATGTTAACCTTCCCACATCAGCTGGTCCGAGGACTATAGGCCTGATTGAGTTTTAGTTTAAACATTTACGGAGGGAAAAATTGGAAATACGATGCCTTTAAGCGATAAATGAGCATTTTTGTCGAAGGGGACTTTCATTAGCTAATAATAATACATTCTCAGGTTATTTACATTCCACGGTTGTGGTATTACATGTTCATCTAAATCTTCCAGAAAATATGCACCTACATCAGCTACCGAGGTGATGCGATATGGTCCTTCCCAATTAGGCCACAGTTTTCCCTATGCTGGGTTCTTTGCAGCGCCCAGAACCTTCCTCAACACCAAATCACCAAGAGCCAATGGTCTCACTTTAACGTTAGCATCATAACCCTTTTTGAGCTTGTGTTGGTAATATGCTAGTTGGACCATTGCGTTTTCCCTTCTCTCTTCGATTAAGTCTAAACTCTTCTCTAGTAAATCATTGTTCTTGCACGGACTGAATGAACTGGTCCTTAAGTTTGGGAGACCGGTTTCTAATGAAATGACAGCTTCAGCTCCATAAGTCATTGAGAATGGAGTTTCCCCAGTAGATCTGCGAGGAGTGGTTCGATATGTCCATAGGACATGGGGCAATTCTTCCACCTATTTGCCCTTTGCGTCGTCTAGCCTCTTCTTTAGTCCATTCACTATGATCTTGTTAACAGCTTCTGCTTGTCCATTCCCTTGGGGATAGGCAGGAGTAGAATATTTGTTTGTAATTTCCAACTCACAGCAATATCTTTTAAACGCTTTGCTATCAAACTAAAGGCCATTATCTGAGATGAGGGTGTTAGGGACTCCAAACCAAGTTACAATGTTTTTCCAGACAAATTTCTTGGCATCCACATCTCGGATGTTTGCTAGGGGCTCAGTTTCGACCCACTTGGTAAAGTATTCCGTGCCAACCAGCAGATATCTCTTGTTTCCTGCTGCCTTGGGAAAAGGGCCCACAATGTCTAAGCCCTATTGAGCGAATAGCCAATGACTGAACAGTGGATTGAGGACTCCTCTCGGTTGGTGTATGTTTGGTGCGAACCATTGGCATTGATCACATTTTTTCACATATTATAGAGCTTCCCTCTGCATATTTGGCTACCAATAGCCTTGAGTGATGGCTCTGTGAGCCAGGGATCTACCTCCTGTTTGGCTTCCGCAAATTCCCTCATGTAGTTCCTCGAGGAGCATCTCAGTTGCCTTAGGATGTACACATAGCAAATATGGTCCTGAGAAAGAACGCTTATACAATTTTTGGTCCTCGGACAGCCAAAACCGAGCAGCCTTTCTTCATATCTTGTCAGCCTCTAACTTTTCCTCAGGCAGTGTGTCTTCCTTCAAGAATAACACCACTGAGTCCATCAACTAGGTCCTGCTCTGACCTGATGAACTCGGAATACTTCCTCTCTTGCCTCTGTAGGTTTGCATAAGTGTTCTACAAGTATAACCCGAGGAAGGCTTTGTGCCGAGGAGGTAGCGTAGCTAGGGAGTCAGCATGAGTGTTTTCACTTCTAGGGATGTGTAGCAAGTTGAAAGACTCGAATTCTGATTGGAGGTGTCTAACCTGCCTCAAGTATCCCTGCATTCTTTCATCTTTCACCTCGAATTCTCCTCACACTTAGCCGATGACTAACCTTGAGTCCGAGAGCATCTTGATTATCTTTCTGCCCATCTTCCGAACCATGGTCATACCCATCAGTAGAGCTTCGCACTCAGCCTCATTGTTTGTGGCCGAAAAATTCAGCCTCAACGACTTTTCAATAGTGATCTTCTTAGGGGATACAAGCACTAGCCCCATTCCAGATCCCTTTTGGTTTGCTGCACCATCAACATACACTTCCTAGGGCAGGGGACCTTGTTGGGAGACCAAGCCAACCAATTTTTCATCCATGCTTTGTGTTGACGCCACCTTTTCTAATAAGGGTTCTGCGAACTCGGCCACCAGATTCGCGAGGACTTGGCCCTTGACCGAGGTACGGGGCATGTATTTAATATCAAAATACCCTAGAACCGTGCCCCATTTAGCAATCCTTCCTGTGTAATTAGCACTCCAGAGTATGACTTTAAGTGGAAGTTGTGTTAGGATGACAACCGTATGTGCCTGGAAGTAATGGGGCAACTTTCTTGTACTGTGCACTACCGCCAGGATGGCTTTCTCCAAGGGTAGATATTGAACCTCGGCCTCATGCAATGATTTGCTCACATAATAAATTAGTCGTTGTGCACCACGATTAACTCGTATCAACACGAGGCTTACCGCATGAGGAGCCACAGCGATATAGGCAAAAAGGACTTCGTCCACTTCAGGACTAGACATAATAAGAGCCACAGCGATATAGGTAAAAAGGACTTTGTAACTGAGTGTTAACTTTCAACACTTTTGCCCAACTGTGGCTCAAACATCCTTGTCATCATCCTTTGGTAGGTAGATCCCGCATTCTTTAATCCGAACATCATTACTTTATAGTGGTAGTTCCCAATGGGGGTGACAAATGAAGTTTTTTCTTGATCATCCAGGGCCAGTGGTATTTGGTGGTACACTTAAAGGCGTCCAGGAAGCTCATCCGAGGATGGCCAACAGTTGCGTCCACCAGTTGATCTATTTTAGGCATAGGGAATGGATCTTTTGGACAAGCTTTATTCAGGTCTATGAAGTCCACACACACTCGCCATTTTCCACTCTTCTTTTTTGCCACCACAGTGTTGGACAATCATTTAAGATAGAAGACTTCTTTGATTGCTCCAGCCCGCTTGAGTTTCATCACCTCTTCCCTGACAGCATCTGCATGTTCCTTAGATGGGCGTCGGAGCGGCTGCTTTTTGGGGATGACAACTGGGTTAACGTTTAGATGATGGCAAATGAACTCTGGATTCACTCCCAGGGCCTCAGTAGAGTTCTATGCAAATATATCAATGTTCCTTCTAAGGAAATCTATTAGCTCTTCCTTCTCTTGAGGGGGCAGCTGGGATCCGACCTAGAAGAACTTCTCTGAATCATCACCTATAACGACCTTTGTTAAGTTTTCACATTCTGCTTCCTCGGTTGAGCCCCCGGTAGTCGACACCATGGGCTTTAACTACTATAAATCTTTTTCATTAGGGGCCGAGGACTCGGCCTCAGGTTTATGTCGGATTGCAGCCACCAAGTATTGTCTGGCCACAGATTGGTCTCCTAAGATCTCCTTAACCTGACCTTCGGATGGATATTTAACCTTCTGGTGCAGAGTGGAAGAAACTGCCCCTAGTGTATGAAGCCAAGGCCTAGCTACGATTGCGGTGTATGGTGAGTAAGTATCCACTACGATAAAATCTACCTCTACTATTTCAGGGCCAGTTTGCACAAGCAGCCTGATTTGGCCCTTTGGGATGACCACCTTCCCCTCAAAACTCACCAGAGGAGAGCTGTAGGGTATCAGGTCCTCGGGTGTTAAGTTCAGCCCCTTATAAAGGTCGGGGTACATTATTTCAGCACCATTGCCTTGGTCCACCATCACCCTCTTCACATCATATCCCCCTATCCTGAGGGTGATCACCAAAGCATTATCGTGGGGTTGGATAGTTCTGATTTTGTCTTCATCCGAGAAGTCCAAAACTAGTTGAACTTCCCTCCTAACCCTCTTCGGCTCTCGGTCAACATCTTCGGCGGATAGCTGAGCCACAGACATTACCCTGGACGGGCAAGACCCAGTTCTCCCTAGTGCAGCGAATATAGCCCAAGGGGGGTCTTGAAGAATCATCTCTCCGAGGTCCTGAGCTTGCTTGGCTCCCTTGATTATGGGCATGGTGCAAGAATTGTTTTAGCTTGCCCTCGTGGACGAGCTTGTCCAAGTGGTCCTACAGACTCCTGCAATCCTTGGTGGCATGTCCATGATCCTGATAGTATTGGCAATAAAGGTTGTGGTTGCGCCTTTCAGGTTTTTCCACCATTTTTTTTAGCAGTTTGAAGAATGGCTTATTCTTAATCTTTTCCAGGACCTGCTGTACTGGCTCTAGTAACACAGCGTCGACTGCCTGCGGATGAGTTGACCCCGACTGTCCGACGAAATCTCTCCGTGGTTGATCATTGTTGTGTCTGTTTGACGTGAAATCCCTCATCTCTTGAAGGATAACCTTCTTTTTTCCTTTCCCCTACTACTGGTCTTCCTCGACCCTTTTATACTGTTAGGATTGGTGCCCTTAAATCCTATTGTAAGATGCTATGTATGATATTAAGTGTGACATTGTGTTTGACATTATGTATGACTTAATATTATGTTTAATAAATTTGTTTTATTAATATCTGAAATAATGGTAACATGAATATTCGGACATTATCATATAGTCCATGAGATGCATTGTATGTGATTTATGTGAAGAGTCACAGAAGATATAAATCACAAGTTCTTTGTAAACTCAGAATTATAGTTCGTAGTCGGTGATGAAATTGGGCATTTCATCTGCAAAGACTATAACATATCAACTACGATGATTTGTCTTGATCATGGAAGTGGAGACTTCTAGTTGATGTGTTAATATGTTTTAAGAGTTAAGACATATTGAACTGGACCGCCATGAGATTTATTATTTGCCTAAGGACTGTCAAATGAATAATAAATCTCATGACTTGTTTTTGCATGAACACTTAATCCTGAGAGAATAATGGACCTGATCATAAGATGTAGGTTGCTTTGATATATCAGGAGTGAGATCTATACAGATGGTCAAAACCTCAGTATGTTGGGCAACCACATTAAGTGTTGATGGAACATGTATTCTCAAGATGGAATTCATAGTCTCTTACCGGAGATATAAAGTATTCCCTTGAGATAAGTTTAATGGGTTTGTTATTCAGAGAGTTAGGCCTAACCACTTTAGTAAGACTAAAGTATATATTTATGGAATTGGATTTCATAAATATATAATGAATAACATTAAAGGATTAAACCGGGTACTCAAGGATCAAGATGTAGTAATTTACAAAGTGGCAGTCTAAATTATTAACTTTGTATTACTACGAATATTTTATGAAGGGGTTGCATGTATAATAAAGTCTTGGGATATAATATATAGATAAGACCTAGAGTGCAACTATATTTATATAGTGGTATTAAATATAGTTAATGGTAACTTTGGACTTGTCAAGAGTTGACAGAAAAGCCCAAGGCCCCTTGGAGCTAGTGTCTTATTGGTCCCTTTTGGTCCCACTCCAAGCCACACACTTAAGCCCAATTGGTAAGGCCCAAAAGGCTAGCCCAATTAGATATATTGGTTAGAAACAAAGGGAAAAACGTATAGAAAATAATTGGTAAGAAAAACATCATTGTAGTGGTGTGCAAGTGAGTTTTTGGTACTCACTAGTTATCCCTTTGTTACCAATTTTGAGAGACCACACATCTTGGGCGATTAGTGGAATTGGAGTGAAGATTAAGAGTATTCCCAAGTGCTTCAATCTTCGGTTTTGAAATTCACCGCTTCAAGGTACGATCTCTTGTTCTCAAAATTCTGAAATTTACTTATGCATGTTATCAATATTGAATGAAGTAGATCCGTTCAAAACTTATTTTCCGCTGCACTCATATTTAATTCCACCAAATGGTATCAGAGCGGTCTTCATTTTCGTATTGTTTAACATGTTTGTGAGCTTTAGAATTGGAGAAGCTAGTTTCATATTGTTAGAAGATTAAGTTTTTAATTTTCTGCATATTGTTGAAACTATGATTTGATGAAAACTGAAATTGGTGTTATGATGTTGTTTAATTTTAAATTTAAGTATGTTAAATTCAATCTTAAGGCTATAACATCAATGGAATTCAGTTTTGACATTGATCTCTATCACTCATGTTCGTTTTCAAGATGTTTGTTCATGAAAATCCGTAGAAAACTGCCTTAGAAAATTTCTGGAAATTTGATTTTCGCGATTTTCGATCGATCGAAAATCACTTTCGATCGATCGAAAGAGACAGTGATCAAGACGCTTTAGAACGATAGTTTTTCGATTGCTAGTCGATCGATCGAATCTGTTTTTCGATTGATCGAAGGGCAATCGAGCATCAATCGAAAGTGTCAGATGATCCAGTTCGAATTTCTTAATTTTTTCGATCAATCGAGGGGTACTTTCGATCGATCGAAAGAAAGAAAATCAGAAATTTTTCCTAAGTGTTTTCACATGTAAAAGAGTAAGACAATGTATAATTAAATTGTGCATGTTTTAAAACTAAAAACCTTTCTTTTAAAACATCTAGTGGGAGAGAGATACAAGGGTTGGATCTCACGGCCTCCATTGTCGATTCATAGTAGTATGAAATAAATGCTTTGTCTTTGCCTTGTGCTTAGCATTCCATGCGGAGAGTATTTATTTTATGGTCCTACAAGATTGAATTTCTTGGTTTATAGTGGTTTGATCAAACACCTTGTCTTTGCCTTGAGCTTAGCATTCCAAGCGGAGGGTGTTTTGTATCATGGTACTACAAAATAAGCTTGTTAAGGGGATGAAATGTGGCTACACATGATTCTAGACAGTGGTATACACTAGACTAAATATTATAGTATCCTCTATGCTGAGTTCTTACTATCATTATTTAGAGGCCAAATATATATAACGGCATATTATTAGTGTTTGATAAGAGTTATCATGATAGCACTAATGATGAGAATAGTTCTCAATCAATCATAGTATTTTATATTCACTCTATGCTGAGGGATATTGAATATGGGATTGGGTTGTCGTTGCATATATTATATTATGGTTTTATTAAGGTTCCATACTATATGTTTATATGCTAAATTGATAATGTCCAGTTTATTTATTATATTCATGTTTATTGTTTTCAGATTTAGAACATGGCATCTTTTAGCCCACTTGTAGCTATTCTTAATCAAAACAAACTGACTGGATCCAACTATGTTGACTGGAAAAGAAACTTGGACATAGTTCTCACTGCTGAAGAGCATAAGTATGTTCTTACTAAACCATGTCCTAACTTTCCTTCATTAGATGCTCTTCTTGAAGAAAAACAACGATATGATCGTTGGCAGAAATCTAATGGAATGGCCAAGTGCTACATCCTAGCATCTATCTCAAATGTTCTACAGCATCAAATGCAGGATGTAGAACTAGCTTCAGACATCATGCTAAGTCTGAAGGAGATGTTTGGTGAGCAAGGCCGTTCTGCAAGGCAAGAGACCATGAGGCAAATTTATAATACCAGAATGGCTGAAGGAAGTTCAGTTAGAGAGCATTGTCTTACAATGATCTCTAATTTGAACACATTGGAAGTTTTAGGTGCCGATATAGATGGAGAATCCCAAGTGGATATGATACTCCAGTCGCTACCAGAATCATTCAAGGAATTCAAACTGAATTATAATATGAATAAAAAGATTTATACCTTGTCTGAATTAATGAATGAATTGGTAGCGGCAGAAGGCATTCTTGGTACTTCTAATGTTGAAGCCAATGTTGGTGAAGCTTCTACTTCTCAACCTAAGTCGAAAGGCAAGGGTAAGAAGAAGAAGAAGAAGGACTTCACCAAACAAGAGGGTAAACAAATTGCCTTAGGGGTTGCTGAAAAAGGAAAGAAGATCAAAGGAAAGTGTTTCCATTGTGGTGAGAAAGGACATTGGAAGAGGAATTGTCCAGTATTCAAGGCTGCCAAGAATAAAGGTATGAATGATACATTCCTTCTTGAAATATGTTTGGTACAGAATCCCACGGATTCCTGGTGTGTGGATTCAGGTTGTACTAATCATATCTGCAATTCTTTGCAGGGGTTTCAGGAGACCAGAAAGCTTAAAGAAGGGGAGTTGTTTCTTACTTTGGCTGATGGGAGCAGGATTCCAGTTGTAGCTGTTGGTGTTTATAATTTGTGTTTTCAATCTAGAGTTCTAATATTAGAAGACTGTTTGTATGTACCTAATGTACGTAGGAATTTAATTTCTGCTACTTACTTAGGTAAACAAGGATATTGTGTTATCCTAAAAGACAATGTTGTAATAAAGAAGGATAAAGTGTTTATCTGTTATGGCAATATTGTGGATGGTCTTTATATTTTAACTCCTGATAAGCATGAATTATATAATTCTGAATTAGATGCTAACTCTCATGTAAAATCATTAAAGAGAAAGTTTCCTTCTACTAATGATGCATATCTTTGGCACTTGCGTTTAGGTCATATTAATTCAAACAGAATTCAAAGACTAATCAAAGATGGACTCTTAGGGCCCATGGATTTTGATGAATTCCAGTTTGTGAATCTTTTTTGGAAGGTAAAATGACCAAACGACCTTTTACTGCAAAAGGTAGAAGAGCCCAAGATTTGCTAGAGTTAGTGCATTCTGATGTTTGTGGTCCTATGTCAATCCAAGCAAGAGGTGGCTTTGAGTATTTCATCACTTTCACTGATGATTACTCAAGATATGGTTATGTGTACCTAATGAGACGGAAGTCTGAAGCCTTTGAAAAGTTCAAAGAGTTTAGGGCTGAAGTTGAGAATCAATTAGGTAAACACATAAAAGCCATTCGATCTGATCGAGGTGGTGAATACCTCTTTGGGGATTTCAAGGATTACTTAACTAAGAATGGGATTGTATCCCAATTGACTGCACCTGGAACTCCACAACAGAATGGTGTAGCAGAAAGAAGGAATAGGACTCTTTTGGAAATGGTTAGGTCCATGATGAGTTATTCAACTCTACCTATTTCTTTTTGGGGATATGCCTTAAACACAGCAATGTATCTTCTGAATTTAGTACCTTCGAAGTCTGTTCCTAAAACACCTGTGGAATTGTGGAATGGGCGTAAGCCTAGTATAAGACATCTCCATATTTGGGGTTGTCCAGCACATGTGTTAAAAGGAAAGTCTGACAAGTTACAGTCTAAAACAGAAGTGGTTTTCTTTGTTGGGTATCCAAAAGAAACTGTTGGAGGTTTATTCTATAGTCATAAAGATAATAAAGTGTTTGTTAGCACAAATGCCAAATTCTTGGAAAATGACTATATGAATGATTATACTCCTAAAAGCAGAGTTGTTTTGGCTGAAATGAATGAATCTGTAAATGAACGACCAATTGATGAAACTAGGGATGATGTGGCTATATTAGATACACCACAAGATACTACTAATGAGATGTCTAGTACACAGGTGCCTCGTCGTAGTGGGAGAACTGTTCGGCCTCCTATAAGATTCATAGGTTTGGGAGAAACTTATGAAGCTATCTCAGAAGAGGTTGAATCGGATCCTTACACATATGATGAAGCAATGAATGATATAGATGCATATCATTGGGTCCAAGCTATGAAATCTGAATTAGATTCCATGTATTCCAATCAGGTTTGGAATCTTGTAGAGGCGCCTAACGGCATTAAACCTGTTGGTTGCAAATGGGTTTACAAGAGAAAGAGAGGGATAGATGGGAAGGTTGAAACCTTTAAAGCAAGGCTAGTGGCGAAAGGGTATACTCAAAAAGAAGGTATTGATTATGATGAAACCTTTTCTCCAGTAGCAATGCTTAAATCTATCAGAATTCTCTTATCCATTGCTGCCCATTTTGATTATGAGATTTGGCAAATGGATGTCAAGACTGCATTTCTTAATGGCAATCTTGAAGAGGAAATCTATATGATGCAACCGGAAGGTTTCATAGCAAAGAACCAAAAGCATTTGGTATGCAAGTTGCAAAGGTCCATTTATGGACTTAAGCAAGCATCTAGGTCATGGAACATCAGATTTGATCAAGCAATCAAGACATTTGGTTTTGAACAAAATCTTGATGAACCATGTGTGTACAAAAGACATCAAGATAAAGTAGTAATGTTCCTAGTGCTTTATGTTGATGATATTCTACTCATTGGAAATGATGTAGGGGTAATGTCATCTGTAAAGGTTTGGTTGTCAAGCCAATTTGATATGAAGGACTTGGGTGAGGCTAACTTTATTTTAGGGATCAAGCTTTGGCGAGATCGCAAGAATAAGATGTTAGGCTTATCACAAGCTGGATACATAGATAAGGTTCTAGAACGGTTTAGCATGCAAAACTCCAAGAAAGGGTTGCTTCCTTTCAGACATGGAGTTCCTCTGTCTGATGACCAAAGGCCTAAGACTCAAGAGGAAGTAGATATAATGAGACAAGTTCCTTATGCTTCTGCAGTAGGAAGTCTCATGTATGCCATGCTTTGTTCTAGACCAGATATCTGCTATTCAGTTGGCATGGTCAGCCGATATCAATCAAATCCAGGACCAAAACATTGGCAAGCTGTAAAGCATATTCTCAAGTATCTACGGAGAACGAGAGATTATATGCTTGTTTACCATTGTGAGGACTTGATTCCTATTGGCTATACAGATTCAGATTTTCAATCGGATCTAGATTTCAGAAAATCCACTTCAGGATGTGTTTTCACCTTGGGAGGTGGAGCCATTAGTTGGCGGAGTATTAAGCAATCATGTATTGCAGACTCCACCATGGAAGCAGAATATGTTGCTGCTTGTGAAGCAGCAAAGGAAGCTGTATGGCTCAAGAAATTCCTCTCTGACCTTGGTGTAATAAGAATGGAGCAAGTTCCAATCACATTGTTTTGTGATAACAGTGGAGCAGTTGCACAATCTAAAGATCCAAGGAATCACAACAAAGGAAAGCACATTGAGAGGAAGTACCATATCATTCGAGATATTGTTGCTCGTGGAGATGTGGTGGTAGCAAAGATTGAAAGTGCAAACAATCTAGCAGATCCATTTACCAAAGCCTTGCCTCAAAGGACTTTCGAGTCACATTTGGAGGGAATGGGAGTTAGATTAGTGCACAATAGTCTTTAGGGCAAGTGGGAGATTGTTAGGATTGGTGCCCTTAAATCCTATTGTAAGATGCTATGTATGATATTAAGTGTGACATTGTGTTTGACATTATGTATGACTTAATATTATGTTTAATAAATTTGTTTTATTAATATCTGAAATAATGGTAACATGAATATTCGGACATTATCATATAGTCCATGAGATGCATTGTATGTGATTTATGTGAAGAGTCACAGAAGATATAAATCACAAGTTCTTTGTAAACTCAGAATTATAGTTCGTAGTCGGTGATGAAATTGGGCATTTCATCTGCAAAGACTATAACATATCAACTACGATGATTTGTCTTGATCATGGAAGTGGAGACTTCTAGTTGATGTGTTAATATGTTTTAAGAGTTAAGACATATTGAACTGGACCGCCATGAGATTTATTATTTGCCTAAGGACTGTCAAATGAATAATAAATCTTATGACTTGTTTTTGCATGAACTCTTAATCCTGAGAGAATAATGGACCTGATCATAAGATGTAGGTTGCTTTGATATATCAGGAGTGAGATCTATACAGATGGTCAAAACCTCAGTATGTTGGGCAACCACATTAAGTGTTGATGGAACATGTATTCTCAAGATGGAATTCATAGTCTCTTACCGGAGATATAAAGTATTCCCTTGAGATAAGTTTAATGGGTTTGTTATTCAGAGAGTTAGGCCTAACCACTTTAGTAAGACTAAAGTATATATTTATGGAATTGGATTTCATAAATATATAATGAATAACATTAAAGGATTAAACCGGGTACTCAAGGATCAAGATGTAGTAATTTACAAAGTGGCAGTCTAAATTATTAACTTTGTATTACTACGAATATTTTATGAAGGGGTTGCATGTATAATAAAGTCTTGGGATATAATATATAGATAAGACCTAGAGTGCAACTATATTTATATAGTGGTATTAAATATAGTTAATGGTAACTTTGGACTTGTCAAGAGTTGACAGAAAAGCCCAAGGCCCATTGGAGCTAGTGTCTTATTGGTCCCTTTTGGTCCCACTCCAAGCCACACACTTAAGCCCAATTGGTAAGGCCCAAAAGGCTAGCCCAATTAGATATATTGGTTAGAAACAAAGGGAAAAACGTACAGAATAATTGGTAAGAAAAACATCATTGTAGTGGTGTGCAAGTGAGTTTTTGGTACTCACTAGTTATCCCTTTGTTACCAATTTTGAGAGACCACACATCTTGGGCGATTAGTGGAATTGGAGTGAAGATTAAGAGTATTCCCAAGTGCTTCAATCTTCGGTTTTGAAATTCACCGCTTCAAGGTACGATCTCTTGTTCTCAAAATTCTGAAATTTACTTATGCATGTTATCAATATTGAATGAAGTAGATCCGTTCAAAACTTATTTTCCGCTGCACTCATATTTAATTCCACCATATACTTGTCAATTCGGTCCATGAGTTGGCATATACTTGCTACTGGTTTTCTGGTTAAGGACTTCCTCAGACCATGATTAGTAAGGAGGCCGAGCTTGAAGGTGCTGATGGCCACATCATCAAAGTCACCGTCTATCTCGTTGTACATCTTCCAATACCTGTCCGAGTATGCCTTTAGTGTTTCCCTCTCGCGCATGCTTTGGGATAGTAAGGAGGCCAAGGACCGAGGGAACCTGTTGCAGGTGACGAAGCAAGAGCAGAACGCCTGGGTAAGCTCTTTGAAAGAGTTTATAGAGTTTGCTTTCAAGCCGTCGAACCATTTTATTGCGACCGGTCCCAGGCTGGACAGGAAAATCTTGCACATCAAGGGTTCGTCCTTGGAATGGATTGCCATTCTTTGGTTAAAATGGCTCACGTGCTCTACGAGGTTTGTTTTTTCGTTGTACATGGTGAAAGTAGGTTGAGTGAATCGACGTGGAAGTCTAGCCCCCTCAATCTTTCGCTTGAAAGGTGACCTGGAGATCTGGTCCAAGGCCCTATTCACGGAGTCACTTCCCACATCCCGACGTGATGGGCTTTGGACCCGCCATTGACAATGAAGTTCTTCTTCATTGGTGAAGGATTCACTGGGTGGGTTTCGAAACCTTCGCCCGTAATCAGCGTCTCTTTCGTCATCAGAAGAGAAGTCTGAATCCGGGGAAGCTTTTCTCCTTTTTGCATGGTGTAATTCTCTTTTTAACCGATCAATCTCTAGCTGCATCTTCTTGTTGTTATTCGCATGAGAAATATGGTCTCCCTTTCGAGGTTGACTCCTGTCGGTGTGTGTGGTGTGGACACTTCCTTCGCGGTCACCTCTCTGCTTAAGGTTAAGAAAGGGGTCTCCACGCTTAAAGCCTCTCGACTCTGCTTGTTGTGGACCTGGTTCTGCCATAGTTAACTGTTGTCCTCATTATCACTCAAGCTCTCCCCACAGACGACGCCAATTGTAGGGTCACAATTTGAGGCCTAAACCCAATAAAAAGGATTGGATAATGGCCTAATGAGCTCGATACAATAAATTTATAGAGAGTGAGTTAAAGAACTAGGTTCAAATAAGGTTACGACGACTAATATGGCTTTGACAAAAGATCACATAAGAATTATACATTCAAGATTGGAAAAATGCCGGGTCCGAGGAAGACATCCTTTATATACAAATCAATATCGAGGGTTACAAAAGCAATTCTGATTGTTCTCTGCTTTTCCTCCCCCCTTTCCATGGAAGTTCTTTCTCATTATATAGGTACTTTCTGGCAATCCTGGCTTTACACCTGTTGGCCATCTGGTCCTCCACTTTAGTGTCTGTCCCATCAGACACCCTTCTGGCCTTTTATGAGTTGTAAGGGCCAAGGAGATACTGTTCAGAGGTCTCCTCCACATAAATGCGGTCAGAAAAGCAGCTGCAATGCATTTAATGCAGATGTGATATGTCACGCCCCAAACCCTAAAGGGTCCAAAGCATGAGAAACACATCCCAAGGGTACCTGTAGATTTTTCCTTTTGGCAAATCAAACTATAGGAGAACTATTTTCCTTTCTTTTCCATAGGATAAGAATATAAAGTCATACTAAAATCTCTCCATTACAAGTCAGAGCTCTATAACACATTTACTAACAATAACTAAAAATCATGTGCCTCCACATAATACATGAATATATCACAAAACTCTGATTAAATTACACAGAGTCACAATCTTATCAAGAATAAGGACCTTAACATCAAGTCTAGGCCTATCACGCCAAAGGCTAACAAACCTTAAGCGACCCACCTCCAATAGAATTAATAAAGGTCTCGTTGAACATAGCAAGATTGAGTCACCAACCATTTACAGCAGAAGTCTCCAAATTTAACATAGCACTCTTATCATCGCCAAAGAATTAAGCTCCATACCCAAGGTATAGCTAATAAATCTGAAAAACTGTTAAAGGGTGGGATGAGCTAACGCCCAGTAAGTAGCATAATTAATGGAGGTGGGGGAAATGCAAATTTCATCTTCAATAATAATAATATGACAAGAATGATTTAATAATGAAACACAAAGTTTTTCAAAGTAAATACCTTGAAACTATATACTATAATCTGTGAGCACTAACTATATAATTTCCAAAGCCATAAAATCTACCACACGGTAATTTATCACAAATATACTATACTACCACATAGACCGGTCAAGGGATCCACCCATTCACAACTGGCATGATATTGTCCTCTTTGGTATGCAGACTTTTGGCCCCATGGACAGCAGCCTCACCCATACCCTCAAGGTTTTTCTCTCCCCCCATGGGCAGCAAAGAGAGCGCGTCAAATAGAACCTCTCTTGCATGTGGTCTCTTGGCCCCATGGATAGCAGCCTCACCCACACACAATCAAGGAACCTCTTCCCCCCATGGACAGCAGGAAAGAACGCGTCATCCAAAGTGAAAGAGCACTGACCTAGATTTGATTCCGCTGTCACAAATACTACAGAAACCAAATCGGGTGATCACCGGAAAATCACACATGGCATGGTGTTAAAACAACTCACAGGTTACATTACTTTGAAACACATAGTTCATATCCAGATAGTTTTAGAAAAACCTTAAATAATCCAACTTTAACAAAGTTTTTAAGGTTTTCAACTTTATTCTTGTCAAGAGATTTTTATCAATTTCCCACATAACAAGACAAGATAAGCATCTTTAAATTTTTCTAATATACCATAAAATCTAAGATTTCCTTATCTAAGATTAAATAAAAGATGCTCATTTTTCCATATCAACAATTTATACATTTCCCCAAATACAATACCAAATATGATGCATTTTCATATATAATAATATATATACATTAAGGTTACGACATAATAGTTTTTAGAAAAACATAGTCTCCATAGATAGTTTCCAAAAGTGTGTCTAACCCCAAAAACACATTTATGTAACATGGTTATTTTCAAAAATCCCATTAAAAAGCTACTTACTTCGCAACCGCAAAAACCTAATTCTCTAAGCTCCAAATGAGATTAGCTAGAACCTCAACAATATCAAGCAAACCTAACACAATAAGCATAAAGCTTAAAATTGTATCCAGCTACAATTTAGAAATTGCCAAATAAGCACTTAATTAGGCAAGCCTAGTATTTAACCTCATCAATAATAATATATTCCACTTCCAAAGTTTCTCAACAAATTGATTCACAAGGCATAAACTCCAATTTATAAAGTTAACCCATTTAATATCATCTCCAACATTATGACTAGCTTCCATAAAATTTACACTACATCATTAAGAGACCCATGAAAGCAAAATCAAAATATCCTCCAAGACAAGAAATTTAGGACTTCAACTAACTTCAAATAAACCCAATGGTAGTGGAAAAAAAATTAGATTTAGCAACCATCACATGTTATAACTCAAAACCCCTAAATTTTTCCACCATACATAAATCTTAAGTGGTCATTAATAGCACAAAACCCATACATAAAAACACATAAATATCACTTCCAATGCTCATAAATCACATGGGTACCATTATTAAAGCTTAGATAAAAATAACCTCAAGCAAAAGTGCAAAACCCACCTAAAAGATGAGAAATTTTTACCTCAAAAAAAGGATGTGAAGGTGTTTATGGGTTTCTAAGAATTTTCCGGTGATCTAGCTGGAAAAATGATGGTGGAAATGGTGATGGTGGTAGTACCGGGTAGAGAGAATATGAGAGCAGAGAAGTGTATGAGAGAAGGAAAAGAAAGAAAAGAAAATAAGAAGAAAGGATGGCCGGCCAAGTGATGTAGTGGGATTGTGAGATGAGTGGTAGGTAGTGGGGTTAGGTGGGGCTTGGCACGTGGGAACCCAAAAAAATATGTAATCTTGACTTTTTTTTTTTTTTTTTACTTGCTGGGATGTCACATGATAGCCTCTCCTTGAAATGTTTTTGTGTCTCCTCCCTTCTCGTGGGCTAATGTGGCAATGCTTCTAACACTGGTACTTCCTTAGGGGTACCTTCTTTCTGTAGAGTTCGCGTCTAGGCTGCTTCTACCATGGTCTGAGGGGTAATCCCTCCTTGGACTGCCATTTAGTTCCCCATTTCCCCACTTGGCACATGGACTGGGTTTCCCCTCGAGTTTCTGCTTTCCTCGGACGGGCCAACCTCCTCGGATTAGGCTTAGGGCCCAACAAACGAATTTGGGCCATTGTTCCCACAAGTACTTTTACATATCTAACCTCATTATTTAATCTTTTTAAACATATGAATTTGAGGGTATTTTGGTATGAAAAATGATGAAACCCAAATAAAGAATCATGTTATTAGTAATATAGACTAACCTTTAAGCACGCGCTCACGCGCGTGCTCAGAGCCTCTTTTATTTTTTGGATAAGGGTTAATTTAAAGCATTTATTATAATTTGGGATTACTACATTTTTCAATCACAAAAAAGACATAAGGGAGTGATGAAAAATTATTTCACCACACATAATACTCATTACACCCTTAGGTTTTTTTGTGATTAGAAAATTTAGTAATTCCAAATTATAACAAATGCTCTAAATTAACCCTTACCCAAAAAATAGAAGAGTCTCTGAGCACGTACATGAGCGCTTGCTCAGAGACTAGTATATATTTATTTATTTATTTTAGAAACATTCAAAATGTATAAAACTTTGTAGGTATTACGAATAGGATTTTTATTTTGTGACAACGAGAAGCTCTTATATTATTCGATGAGGTTAAGAGTTTTTTTATCTCAACTAAGTTAGCACATTTTGACGTCTTTAACATTCATGTTTAAATTCTTCCCTTCCAACTATCAAATTACAAAATAGATGGGAGAACACAAAATTTTGAGAATTTTGTTTTTTGTTTTTTTATTGCATAAAAACTTAATTAGAAAAGAGAGAAGAAGATTCCAAAAGAGGAGAGAGTTTGATTCTATTTATGTTTAAAGCTGGAACTACCAAGGTCAGTTGAACAAAATTGCCCATTGGGCCAAAAGATGGACAGAGGCATTTTCCTCCCAGTACACAAAAGAAAAAACAGAACTTTGTTTTGTTTCGAGACTCGGCTGTTTGGTTCACTAGTTTTCATAACTTAATTCTCTGTTTCCATAACTCAATTCTCAAAAATGGTGGGATCCATAACAAAAAGGTTGTTTGGCAAACGATAACTCTGTTTCCATAACTCTATTTCCATCACTCAATTCTCTACTTTTTGAGTTATGAGTTGTGAAAACTGAAAACAACTTTTGACTGTTTTCAGTTTCTATAACTCATATCTCAATGGCATTTTTGTAATTAAACACACATGAGGGATCCACTAATCATAAATCAGCCGCATCTTTTGACCAAAACAACTATTCCTTTTTTTCCTTTTTCATTTTTCCTTTCTTCTTTGGGTTCGGTCTCCGTGTTCTTCCTTTTTTTTTTTTCTTTTTTTTTTTTTCACTGGGTTCGGTGGGTACTATAAAAAAAAAAAAAAAAAAAAAACTGCACCAGTGACAGGTATGGGGCCCACAAATAGTGTGAAAAATATTGAGTGATGGAAATTGAGTGATGGTGCCAAACAGCTTAGTATTTTAGAGTGATGAGTGATGGAAATTGAGTGATAAAATTTTTGAAGCCAAACAGCCCCAAATTTCTATTTTCAAGTTATGTTCTTCAGTTTTTACGTAGTTGCCAAAAAGATATAAAAAGGGAACAAAACTTTTTTGGTTTTTTCAAATATCGGACTAGCACAAACAAAGAACAAGCAGGCGAAAATTTGGATCCGAATGAATTCGGATCAACACGTCCGGGTGAACTCGTTACTCGTCCCCTGGACGCGGCTGCGCCATTTCTTTTTAAAAAAAAAGTTAACGTTGAACCAGAAAGTCCGCGGTTTTAGTTTTAAGTCAAGCTTTGACTCTTCCTTCTCCACATTCCACAGCCTCCAAGGCGGTACTATTCTCTACTCAATAACACAACAAATACAAACGCGAAACAGAAAGAAAGAGAAA
Source organism: Quercus glauca (assembly GCA_023736055.1). Taxonomy (NCBI): domain Eukaryota; kingdom Viridiplantae; phylum Streptophyta; class Magnoliopsida; order Fagales; family Fagaceae; genus Quercus; species Quercus glauca. Next base: position 20,549,241 of record CM043315.1, read on the forward strand.
GAGAAAATCAAACCCAACGTTATCCTAAATCACATTATCCTCTTCACTTCTCTTCTATATCAGTATCACCGATCGAGTTCAGCCAACTCTCGCCGTGCCTTTCACTCTTTGACCAGACCACCATGCCGCTCTCACCGTGAAATGACGTCAGCACCACCAGCGCCCTCGTCGGCGTCAGTTTCAGCCGCGATTGACTCTATCCAGCAATCGCTCTCTGAGCTCTGCCCCACCGAGGACCACCAACCTCGGTTCTACTTCGACAACCCTCGGCGTTTCTGCTCCTTCGCAAGCCGCCTCCAGTTCATTCTCCAACACCTCCTCCGCTCGTCCCCTTCGCCTGAGTCTCTCCCCGCCGCCGCACTCACTGCACTCAAAGGAATCGCTGCCGATCTCTCTGTAGCCGCCGATGCGGCTTCGCTTTACTCCAAACGCAGCAAGATCTTCGTCCTCGTCAATTGCCGATCGCTCTGCGATACTCTCCAAGAGCGCACTTCAGCCATAGCCAATTGGCTTGCTTTGCTCGACTCCGACCTCCCCGATCTCCGCAAAAAAATCGCCGATCTCTCCCGAGACATGAAGCAAACTCAATTCACTGTAATTTTCTCTCTCTTTCTCTCGGTCGCTCGCTCGCTCTAATTTTTCTGCCACGGCTGTTGATTTTGATTTTGATTTTGATTTTGGCAGGTAACGGAGAACGAGGAGAGAGTGCATTGCACGCTACAGAAAGAGGGACAAGGAAGACGAACAAGCAAAGCAGTACAAAGCGCCATAATCATGGACTTAGCGCGAGCTCTAGGGATTGAATCCGATAACTATTCTGAGTTATCGGAGCAAGTCAAGCTCTTCAAAGACGACCTAACGCGTTCCAATTCGATATCCGAGAGGCGGATTTTGGTCTCTCTGGAGAGAATCTTAAGCAACTGGTCAGTTCAGCCGGACATCGTTGCGCCGACACTGGACTTCGATTTCGAAGACGACGCCGCTCAGATATCGCCGTTCAAGAATTTCCTGTGTCCTTTAACCAAAGAGGTGATGAAGGATCCCGTGGTGCTCGAGTCTTCTCAGAACTACGAGCGCACCGCCATTGAGTACTGGTTCGAGCGGTGCATAGAGGACGGTCGTGATCCGACTTGTCCAGTCACCGGACAGGTGCTCAAGTCGTTGGAGTTGAAACCGAATATCGGATTGGCGGGAGCAATTGAGGAGTGGATTAGTAGGAATATTGAGATTCAGGTTAAGACCGCTGTGCAATGTCTTAGTGAGGAGCCTGTTGCAGTGGAAAACATTGAGAGAATACTGGATAGTATATATAAGGTTTCGGAAGATTATCCTAGTTGTAGATATAGGGTGAGGAATGCTGGCATTGTTCTCCTCGTTGTTAAATTGCTTAGGAATTGTTCCAAGAGTATAGGGACGCATTTGAGAAGCAAGGCGCTTATGACTTTGTTTAGCATGGCTAGAGACGAAGAAAGCAAGGTGAGTTTTTCCCTGAAAATTTTGCAACTATGAATTATTGTTAATCTAGAGATGCTGGTGATCAATGATGAGAAACTAGTTTGAACTTTAAAGATGCACAATGTGAAATATGCACAGGGATATTAGTTTGCAAGTTACAACTATGTGAAATATGCACAAGAAACATCTTGAATCATTGCTGATAATTTAACAACATTGTGCATAAGTTATGGAGAGAGAGAGAGAGAGCCATGAATATAGTTGCTATGTAAATTGAGAGTGATAGGAGGGGAGTTGCAAATGAACTAATTGCAGTTTTTATTTTTGATTTTTTAAAGCTGATCTTTCGTCAAAAGTTATATTTTTCCTTCCTTTCATTAAATAAATTTTGTAAAATTTGTAGTAATAATGTAATAGTTTGATTCCAATGAGCTCTAGCAGAAATGGTACCTCCTCCCTCCACAAAAAGGAGTGGATGTTAAGGTTGTAAGTTCAAAACCCACTAGGTGTGTGTATAACTTACCAATTAAAAAAAAAAAAAAAAAATTGATACTGTAAGACTTACATTGATCTTTGACAAAGTATGTAATTTTGTTCCCCATATGCATATATTTGTATCTTTTAGGGCCTTATGGTCCCTGTTTCTACTGTTGTAGTTTCTGATGATATGTATAAAATATTTCTAGAAAATAATGCTTGAAGAGGGTATCACTAGATTGGCCATACATGGTCTTATTGGGAGCTCAGAGAAAGAGAGAGAGTATGCTGTGAAGTTATTACTTGAGTTCTCTAGTGATGAAGCTTGTTGCACAAAAATTGCATCAGAAAAAGGTGCATTAGTTCTTCTCTCAAGCCTGGCAGGAAATCTGGAGCATCCTTCTTTATCCAATCTAGCTGAGGAGGTCTTGAAGCAAATGGAGAGGGTGGAGGAAAATGTTCAACCTTTAGCAGCTGCTGGGAGATTTGAACCCTTACTTAGTCGGCTATGTGAAGGTATGTTTTATGAAGTTTTTGTTTCTGTGGTACATAAATTATTATATGTGATACCATATATGTTAAGAGAATACAACATTACATTGTAACTAGTAACTACTATTTGTTTCTACGTAGAGCAATTGAATAGTATGCCGGAAAGAGGAGTTTCTTGAAATATTCTTCTTACTTATATCAGTTCCACGTAGTGTATAATAGATTTTAGAATCATATATCTTAATTTTAATGTGGAGCTTTTATTGGAACAGCTTCTGATGATGTTAAAATAGAGATGGCATCTATTGTGGGAAGGATGACCTTGACAAATAGCAGTAAAGAACAAATTGCTAGGCAAAGTTCAAAAATACTAATTGAATTACTATCTAAGCCAGAAGGAAGGGCACCAAGCTTGCAAGCACTGTATAATTTGTCAGGGTTCGATGATAATGCAACCATCCTTGTTGACGCTGCAGTGCTTCCAGCTCTTATAAATATTCTGTTTGAAAATCAGGATGATTCTCCTGATTTGAAGGAATTGGCTGCATCTACAATTGCCAACATTGTTTCAAATCCAGGACACTGGGAGTTGGCATCCATTGACAAGAAAGGTCATTCAATGCAGTCCAAATCATTTATATTTAGTCTTTTGGAGCTTCTATCTGCTGCACCCGTTCAATGTCAAGCACCCATTCTCCATATCCTATATGGAATTGCGTCATCTCCCCAAGCATCAGGTAATACCTTGTCAACAAATTTAATTCTAAAGAGAATATATTCCCCGTCACCACGACATGCCTTCATTCGTATGCATATTATTAAATCTTTCTCTGGTTATTTTCTCATGATGCCAATGAGCTCTAACTCGAATAACACTTCCTCTTTCCACAATAATGGGTGGAGGGGAGGTACTGAGTTTACTTGTGTAACTCACCCATAAAACGATAGCATTGCCTCCAATCATTATATGTCTGATTTTTATTTGTTTGATCTATTTTATTCCGTAGGAAATGAAACTTAAAAATAAATGTGGCTGATGCTGTTGAAGGCCTTCATGTTGGTTTGATGGTAATATTAGGAAGCTATACTTTTTAAAATTTTCCATACATGAAATAAATAAATCCTGTATACTTATCTCCTCAAAGGTGGCCTGTCAAAAACAATATAAAAGAAGCAATGTGAATTTTGAATTACAATAATTTTTTCGACTAAAATACCCTAGTCTTCTACCATGATGATTATGAATAGGGGATGTCCCTTCCGGGGCATGATGTTGGTTTTCACTCAATATGCCCATCAGCTGATGCTATCAAGACCCTGTTGGGATTAAGGTCAAGCTATAGCTGAACTGACCTAAAGAGAGTGTCTGTGGCCTCCGTACTGTTTAGATCCTCTAGACATTCCTCAGCAGGTAGGGGCTACTATATTCACAGTTAGGTAGAGTCTTCATGATTGTCCGCCCTCCTCATCATTTTTTTCTGTCTCAAAAATTTTATATATATAGTGGTTGTCAATCTAGTTAGTTCCTAGGACCATGATGGTGTTCATGATTGTCCATCTTTATATTCTCAGCTATTGTTCTTAACCTCTGGATGTGGAATCCTTTTCCTTACTTTTGTCACTAAATTACCATTATGATCGTTAACTCTTGCGACTTACATAATTATGGCTGTTTTTATGTACCTCAAATTGCAAAACTGAATGCGCAAGATATTGGGATTCATGGTACATCAAATATTTGCAGGAAATTAGGTTAACTTTTTATAAACTGGGTTTCATATTTACAAGCTAAATTTGTTTAGGGCTGTGAGACGTTGAATACAGTTGTAGAATGGAGACGTTTGTCCTGCAATTGTAAAATGCCCTGTTATTTATGACAACAATACCTTATAGAATGGAGATTCAGATTCATAATATTGTATTTACAGTAAACCATGTTTTATATTTTGCAGAGTCGGTAACATCTCATGTAAAATCTGGGGAAGGCATCAAAACCATCATATCATTTCTTGAACACCCAGAAGTTGAACATAGAATTTATGCTTTCAGACTTACAAGAGTACTCTCGGAAAGGTTTGGTCAAGATTTAGCAAATGAGTTGAGACCTAACAAGCTTCCCTTGTTGAAAGACAAACTCTTAGACAACCAATCTACAGAAGGTGAGCGATCTGATGCTGCTTGTATACTTGCTAACCTTTCCCTATCAGAAGATGAAGTGAAAACACTATTAGGAGCTAGTTTTGTGAAATGGACTGTTACTACTCTCAGAAACCAGAGCCGTAGCTCCAATGTGAGGATTTCTCGACCAGCATCAAGCATGGCAGAGGGGCTTCTTGGACTTTTACTTCACTTTACAAGGAGTCTTGATTCGCAAACTCTTAGTATTGTGAAAGAGCATTGCCTTATGACCATTTTCTGTGGGCAGCTTGGTTTTTCTTCAAAACCAAGAGTGAAACAACTAGCTGCCCTTGGATTGAAAAACTTGTCCGAATGTGGAAGGTCAGTTACTTCTGGGGACGCAGAACCACCACCTCCCCAAGGATTCTGCTCTTCCTTAGTGTTCATGTGTGGGAGGGCTTCAAAGAATCCTTCTACATGTCCCATACATGATGCTGCATGTGAAGAAGATAGTCAGTTGTGTTTGCATAAGAGCAGCTGTATCAAACCCCTGGTTGAGCTTCTAGCAGATGAGGACACTGGTGTTCAGATTGCTGCAGTGGATGCACTTTCCACATTAGTGTCGGATACCTCTAACAATTTCAAGAGAGTAGTTGAAGAGCTTGAGCAGCAGGGTGTGATCGATGCCCTGATCACTCTTTTCACGGAAGTTCGACCTGGAGAGCTTCAAGAGAGGGCAATTTGGATGATAGAGAGGATTCTGAGAGTGGAAAGCCAGAGTCAACGGCTTGGGCTTAATCAGTCTTTGGTTAGGGCATTGGTGGAAGCCTTTAAACATGGGAGTGCCAATGCAAAGAGGCATGCTCAGGATGCGCTTACCAACCTAAAGCAGATATCAGGTGTTAGTGGCAAGGCTTCTAGTCAGACTCGGTCACGGTAGTTGCCAATGAAAAAATGTTGGTTCTACACTTACACTTTGACTGTGTCAATGTTGTATAATTAAACTATAAATCTCACCCTGTATAGTTAGTAACACAGGCCTAATTGCATTCATTTTTATAAGGAATCACCGTTCAAAGTGTCAATTTCGTTCTTCATCAATTGTGTGAGAGAGGTGTTTTGAGCACCCTTATAATCTGAGATTGGTTGTAATGGCCTAGGATGGGTTGGACTTTAAGGCCCTCTTACAGATTAGGGTAGTAGTTTTCTAGCTTATGATATTGTTATTGGTTGGGATTGGTTCATACTTCATAGTGTAACACGTTTGAATAAAATTATACGGACCATTTTTTTTTTTTTGGATAGAAAGTGCAATTTTATTGAAGAAAAGGTGAACAAGTGATTACCTGATCGATTGACAGGCCCCTAGCACTCCTGACCATCTGTGCCTTTTTTACTTGTCCACATTGCATGGGCCTCGGTTTCAGCTTCCTCACAGCACATCTCATACAAGACAACCCATTTGATATCATTGTATTGTCAATAAAAAGATTTAAAAAAAAAAAGAAAAAGAAAAAAAAGAAAATGTGAGGAAAATTATATCTGAATTATTTCTTCTCTAGTGGTCATCCACCACATTATATTATTTCTAACACTTAATACGCATATCTCTCTTAGTTATATGTTTCTCAGTTTTTCTCCGTTTCTATTTTGGTGTTACAATGCCTCTTGAAGTACATATTTATAGAGGACAAAGAAAGAGAAATTGAAGGGACAAAGCCTTAATTGAAAGGCTTTTTCCACCCCTAATGAATAGATCTTGTCTACCCTAAAGAATTAGGGCGGATGGCTTTTCAGTCTCCATGTGAATGAACAAAGTAAAGAGAAATATATTTAACACTGGTGGATATGTATCAAAGTGTTCTACATATTCCTTTTGTTTACAACCCTTTAAAATAAGCCTTGCTTTATACTTGCCAGATCCATCAACTTTTAGTTTTCTCTTGAATATCCATTTATATCTTCCAAGTTTACAACAAAAAGATCCACCAGTTCCCATATATTTTGTAAGATGGATTCAATTTTACTATTGACAACATCTTTCTAGAAAAGTGTCTGTGTGGACATTGCTTACTTGAAACTTTGAGATTCATTTTTTAACATATAAATTAGAAAATTTTGACCAAATGATTTTGATGTTTTTGTCCTCTTTTTGTGTCTCAGTTCATCATTATTCTCCTTTGTTGATGCCCACTTTGGCAAGGAGGCCCAATAGCAAGAAGAAGCCGAAAAATATGGGAGGAAAAGAGTTAATTGAGAAGAAAATCATTAAACCCGAACGGCAGGAATAATGGATCATAGGCCTAGAAAATAGTAAATAGGTCTCAAAGAAAGCAAGCGGGCTCAAAAGAGCCGAGAGAAAGAAGTAGTAAACCTATGGGCATTATGAGAAATAGAAAGTAAGCAAGGATGGGCCAAAGAGGCCCAAAATAATGAATTAAATGAGTAAGGGATTGGTGGGAAAGCCCATAAACTCCAATAGTAAAGGATATGGTAATTTGGGCAGGGGAAGCCCAAAAGACTTAGTAAAGGCCCATAGGAATAAAAAATTGGAATGAGCCGAGGATTTCCAAAAGGATGAAATGAGCCAAGGAAGCCTGGAAGCAATGGAATGGGCCAAGGAAGCCCAAAATAGCATGAATACTAGCCCAATGATAATACTGGGCCACTGGAATTAAGCAAATGGAAAGCATACAACAGGCCCAAAAGAGGCCTAGTAAGCATGGGTCAAGTCGAAATGACAGAATAATATGGCAGAAGTACTAGCAGACCCGTGAAAGGGGCAAAGAATGGATTAGAGAAGGAAAAGCCCACAATCAATGAGACATAAAGAACAAAGGCTCAGAGACCCATTCACGCCACAAGAAGTCAAAAACGAGTAGCAGAATGTATAGACGAGTCTTTAGGTCATGACAAACGCATAAGCACTAGACAAGCTATGGACACACATGGAAGTAGAGCATGCATAAGGCTCAGGCATCACCAACTTGTACCCAGCCAATACAGGAGTGGTGAGCCATGGGTCAGAGGTAAGAGAGGGTGTGGTTTAGTAGTGGGAAGAAGGGGATAGTCGATTCTGGGGTTCCCGCTCAAACTCTTTTGAGGGAAATATCCTACTGAAATAACATACCACCCAAAAGAGGGTAAGATGAGTTGGAATCACTAGGTGCATACCATGAGAGATAGTGAGAGAGAATGCCCACCCTTATCTGGAAGGGAATGCCACGTCAAGCAAGCAAACAAAATAAGACTCTTTGTCTAGTAATGGGATGTGGCACAGCCAATACAAGCAAGTGGTGGTGGCTAGGCAGCTGACAAACTAGTAGGTGGCCTGCAAGGACACCCACACCTAGACAAAATCAGTTAATGGGTAAAATAGTAAAAACCCATCACAGCAAGCAGTATAAAAGGGTCATCCGCCGTGCACAGGAAAGAAAATAAGGAGGAAGGGGATAACATAACAACACCACAAGAAAATAAAGAAAGAAGAGAGTAAAAAACAGAGCAGAGAACTTAGAAGGAAAAGAAAATATAAAGCAAAACAGAGAGTAAGCAAGAGTGTGGTAGCAGGCATGCACCAATAGACTAATCCCTTTTCTTCCTCTAAAAGCCTACCCTCTAGAAAGGATTAAGAAATTTGAGGATAAGCTATCTAGGCTCATTCTCTCAAAGTGGGTAATTTCCGTTGCAAGATCTACCCGTGAGGTTACCCACATTGAAGAAGTGGTTTCCTTCCTAGACTTAACTTTGCAAGACAACCAAACATGGCAGACTGATCATTCTTTCTTTCATTTTTATTGATTACGAGACGGTGTTATTTCCTTGTTCTCTATTGTTATCATTTTGTTTATATTGCATTTATATTGTTGTGTTGCTTCTTCTTTTGTTCCATTTAGTATTTCTTGTTTTCTGGCTGATAATAGGCATATTTCCTTTTATTGTTGTTATATTACACCTGCTTGTCATAACTCTTTTGTAACAGTTTCCTTTGCCATGGGCATGTGACCAAAATTTTAGCAAAAGGGCTTTAGTTTGTGCACAAGCTGGTTTGGGGTGTATTGCAGTCAAGCCGGTCCTAACTCTCCTACCAAGAACCATTGGGCCAAAACGTGGCAGGAGGCAGCCCAACCCGCAGTTGCAAAAAGGCCCACCACACCCTTTCATAAGCTTTTGATCATGGGAGCTACTAGTGGCAGACTTAAAATTTCTGATAAGCTTTTTGTTAAAGATATATTAGACATATTAGCCCAATGTAATAGGCCTAAACCCACTCCTACTTGTAGTAATAGTCTAGGCATTTAGTCACTTGTATATACTCATATTATGATTCACTGTAACATAAACTTTGTACTACACTCTTATAGAATAAAGATATAGCTCTTAAGGGTTTCCTCTATGGATATAGGGCAATAAGGCTGAACCATGTAACTCTCGTGTTTTAGTATTCCTATTCTATGCTTCCTCTTCCACATCTACTCTAACATACACAACATGATATACACATCACATTGCGAATATATTTCTGATCATGGGAGCTACTAGTGTTGTACTTAAAATTTCTGATAAAAGGGTTTATTACTATCAATTCTTCCATAGCATAATTTATAGATGCATCTCAAAGCCTAACTTTCCAAATAAAGGAAGCTCTATCCCACCTCAAGAAGTTCCCAAAACGCATCATTCACACATTTAATTAACATGATGCACATAACCAAAGAGAATCATCATAGCTAAGTAACCAAAGTCTTTTATGATGAAATCATTGCACAATGATCACGATACAGTAAGTACGAGAATTTCTTTTAAGTATGGAGCAATCAATTCAAGCCATAATAAAATTCATTCAAGTGTTAAACATATCAATGAATAGTTACATCAACCGAAAGGTTAATCCCATCAACCAAAACCATGATTTAATTCCTTAACCACTTAATCCTTCTTTGCACTTGCTGGTTCAAGTTTCTGCGCATAAATCTATTTGTGAACTTCATTTAATCCACGTAAAGGTCTCCAATTGGCTTGAAATTTAATGCAAATTACAATACATATGATTATTTCATACCCTAAGAATTTCAGCTCAAAAATTTTTCTCTATAATTTATTAAAATTAGTAAGTTACCCATGCGATGCACGGAAAATATTGTTATGTTTTATGTAAAATGGTTTTGGAGAATGTTGCATCTGTATTATAGTATAATTGTTATAGAACTTTATTAGTAATGAGTTCATCATAAAAACAACAATTATAAATTGCACACACATATCCATTATAATTATTTAATTGAAATAATGTGAAATCAAAAAATTAAAAAAAAAACTTTGAGGGAATATTATAGAATAAATGTTGATATAGAATGTGTTTTTCTCTTTCTCCTTAATTCTAAAACAAAATACACATCTCAAACACCCATAGTCAATCACATCATTTACAAAACCTACAAATCCATAACTTCCAACTTTCATATCAAAATCGTAATTGCCGTTGTCACTCAATATAAAATGCAAGCTCCCATTCCTTGGTTGCAACTAACTCATACCGGTTAGGATTAGATGAACCAACAATGTTAGACCTAGGTAGGTGTCGTTGAAAAATTGAAGGTAAATGATATCATTTTTTATTTGTGTGTATTTGACATGGGATGGTATGAAGGGCTATGAGTGGGTATATATAAAGGGGTAGAAGTGCAAGAGGTGAAAATTGTGAATTAAAATGCAAAGAGTTTTGTGTGTATGTGTGAGGAAAGAAAAGTCTTGAAACATTGAACCAAATGATACAAAAAAAAATATTTATTTTTTAATTAGAAAAGTCTTAAAATATTAAACCAAATGAAACAAAAAGTAAATCTTTAATTTGTTCTTATCTTTGATGCGGCACTTGAGAATATTTCAATTTATTTTGCATAAAATGCGCTACTTGGCAAAACCTCATACTTTCTCACGTGAGGTCTCTGCTTTTATATATATACTAGCATTATGCCTGTGCGATATACGGCTTAATCAAAATTTATATGTAAATAATTTTTTTTATTAATTTTCTTAAAATAAAATAAATAATAAAAATAAATGAATATTTTACTTTTAGGTTACATAATGAATGCATGTTGTGTGAGATTAAGGTATATAAAAATGCATATATATATATATATAATTGAATGGAAGATTGTAGAGGTACTTAAAATATATATATAAAATGATTTTTCATAATATATTGAACTTTAAGGCTCAATTAATCACATATATTTAAATGGAAAACCCTTAAATTTAATAGTTAAAAACTATCCAAAACAATAATTGAAATCATGTTTAAGTGAAACCTCAATTCAATAATTATGAACAATCTAAATTATTAAACATTAAAAAATTTGAAGTAGGGAGAGACTCACATGATAATTTAATTTTTGTCCTTGAAAGCATGGAAGAAGGCATTGAAACTTGAGTAAGTTTCACTCTACCAAGTGTGCGTTTGGCTTGAGATTAAAAAGTCGGCGTATTTTACTATTCAGCTTATTTTTGCTACTATTCATGAGCTCCACTGCATTTTTGGTACTATTCATGGGTCCCATTGTACTATTTCAGCTAACTTTTACCTTTATCTATAATATTTTCAGCAAAAAGTTTTCAGTTTCAGCAAAATAAGCGAATCACAAACATACCCCAAGTTTAAGTTTAAACTTAAAGTTTAAGTCTTGTGCATTGCACGCTACATATGTATGTATATGCGTGAAAAATGATCTAAATTTAACATTTATTGTAGAAAATAGGTGGTGTAGTTTTACCCCTGTTTAGCTAATTCTTATTATAATCCCTTTATGTAACGTGTGCATATGCATGAAAATGATCTAAATTTAACATTTATTATAGAAAAGAGATTGTGTAGTCTTACTCCTGTCTAGCTAATTCTTGTTATAATCCCTTTGTTTTGCAAGGAGAGAAAGAAACCCTTTTTTTGAAAAAAAAAAAAAAAGTCAGCATATAAAAAATAATAGTTAAGATATTAATCTTTTGAAGTGGTATCTCATATGGATTAGTATTTCAATTGTGGTTTTGGTAGTTAGAAGTTAGCACATAGTAGTTAATAATTAGAAAATTAGTTCGAAATTTTTTTAAACCAATCCCTTAAAAAAGTTTTAGTGGAGTTTAAATCACGTTAATAAATTATCTCTCTATTCAATTTTAAAAAAAAATCATGTTAATAAAAAGTTACTGATAAAAGTATTATTAGTAAACATTTCTTAGGCTTATCTATTTTGTACGTTTTTAGACCCCTTAAAACACAAGTTGTTTAACCTAGTTATTTAGCCAAGTGATTACTTAGATAAATTATTCAGATTTAGGTTAACACAATCAAATCATATCATGTAAGTAATGCGGAAATATAAATAACACACGATATGATAATCCAGGAAACCAAACCGGTAAAAAAACCTAGAGAGAATTTAACCTAACTATCCTCAAGGTAAAACAGATCCACTATGAAAGAATTGAAGTTTTTACAATAGAACTTAGACCACTAACATCCTATTGCTATCTCGAGTAGAAAATTTACTACCACGACCATGTGACAGCTTCGAGTCCATGGACTACTTCTTTCCTTGATCCACTGCAACCACAAGTATTTCCACTTGTGACTTTGAGACTTCACTCAAAGGTTTCAAATCTTCTTGAAATTCTTTATGCAGCAACTGAAGCGATCACCAAATTCTTGATATGAATCTTGATCTTGATAACCCTAAGTGTGTATGAAGGTAAACACCTCTAGATCTCACAAGAGATTCAACACACAGCACATCAACAGCCACTAAAATGTAGTTAGGGTTTTTCCTTTTATACTTGGAGTAAAATATAAAACCCTACACGTCAAACCGGGCTTGGGTTGAGTTGGAAAAATTCTGCAGAAAATTAATCTGCAAGAGGTTTGATCGATCAAGCCTTGCAGATTTATAGAAATAAATCCTACAATTCACCAATTCCAACTTTACAAATAAACATACTTTGAGCAGCCTAAATCTAGACTCTAAGTTTTGATCATAGTTTGCCAACACATTACAAATTGAAGTTCTAATACATTTAGTTCCTAAAGTCTTAGAACCTAATATATTTAACTTTGTTTCCAAATTTATATAAACTCTTTTATTTTATTTTATTTCTTTCTTTTTTTCCAAAGAATATAACACAACCAAAAACCTATAAACAACAATTTACATTGAATATAAAGAATATAATCAAACTTATTCATAATTTAAAATTAAGAAATATACACAAATTATAAATTAAGATATAAATTTAGAAAAAAAAAACAAAGAATAAACCTGTTTGTTTTCTCTATCACTTTGAGAGATAAAAGTGTGAGTATGTAACTAAAACCTGAACTAATTGTTGTAGAAGAGAATAAATGAGTACACAAGTTTAATATTATGAATTGGGTTAAAGCGTATGTGAGAAGTTTTTATTAATTTTTTTGAAGTTAAAGAAAAATAGCTTAAACAAAATAAAAAAATAATAATGAAGAAATAATGCATACCTGTCATGGGATTTAGGCATTCACATATTAGAATAAACTTCATTTCAAATATATATATATATATATATATATATATATATATATTAACATATAGGTAGAGTTTCATTTGATATAGAATTTAAATCCTATTGGAATTAAGACTTCTAATCAATTTGTTTGTTGCTATCTCATAAATCCCATAAAAGGTGGATTTTATATATATTAACATATAGGTAGAGTGTCAATTGATATAGAATTTAAATCCTATTGGAATTTAGAGTTCTAATCAATTTGTTTGTTGCTATCTCATAAATCTCATAAAAGGTGGATTAAAAAAAAAGGTCATATAAAGAAAAAAGAAAACATTTTTTTAATGGAAAAAAAAGAAAACTTTTCTTTTATAACACAAAAAAAAAAAAACAAACAAACAAACAAACAAACACACAAACAAACATTTTTTTTAGAAGAACAAACGTTTATTATAGGCGAAAAGCACATTTTAGTCCCTACATTTTTAGGCGATTCCCATTTTAGTCCCTACATTTTATTTTTACCGATTTTAGTCCCTATCCTAGAAAACGCGTTTCGTTTTAGTCCCTAGCGTCAGTGCCCTAACGGAAAAATCCTAGGTGGCAAACGGAAGCTGACGTGGCGCTGACATGGCAATTAAAATATTATTAAAAAAAACTATTTAGTTTTTTTTTAATACCACGTCAGCATTTTAATTTTTTTTTAAAGCCATGTCAAAAAATTTAAAAAAATAAATTAAATTTAAAAAAACCTTAAATTTAATTTAATTAAAAATTTTAATTAAAAAAATTTTCTTAATGTTCTTATTGTTCTTCCTTTGTTCTTCATTTTACAACTTATTTTTTATATCCTTCCCAAATCAAACCCAACAACAAGCACTCAGACCCAAACCCAAGAACAACAAATTTAAAACCCAAGACTTTTTGAAAGACCCAGAAACCCCAAAAACCATGGAAGTGAAGCGCCGAACGGTAAAGACCCTTGTGACAAAGCTGGGCTCAGTGTCAGAACGAACCAGAGTCGACGCCTTGTGCGAGCTTCGGCTGGTGACAAAGCTCGACGCAGAGAGCCGACCTCTAATAGCAGAAGCTGGTGCCGTCCCTTACTTGGCCGAAACTCTCTACTCTTCGTCCCATTCTTCGCAGGACAACGCAACCGCCACCTTCCTCAACCTCTCGATCTCCTCACGCGGCCTCCTCGACGCAATCTCTCACATCCTCCGCCACCACGCCTCCACGTCGTATGCCTCGGCCGTGCAGTCCTCCGCCGCCACCCTCCACAGTCTCCTCATTGTCGACGAGTACCGACCCATTTCTGATGCTGGGTCAATCAGAAATGGGTCTGATGCGAGGGCTCGAACTTGATAGAAATGTGGGCCATTCAGTTATCTGATGCTGGGTTTGGAATCTTGTGATGAGTTTGAGTTCTTGGCCTGGGTTTAATTTGAGAAGAATATGAAGAAAAAGTTGTAAAATGAAGAACAAAGGAAGAACAATAAGAACATTAAGAAAATTTTTTTAATTAAAATTTTTAATTAAATTAAATTTAAGGTTTTTTTAAATTTAATTTATTTTTAAAAATTTTTTGACATGGCTTTAAAAAAAAATTAAAATGCTGACGTGGTATTAAAAAAAAACTAAATAGTATTTTTTAATAATATTTTAGTTGCCATGTCAGCGCCACGTCAGCTTCCGTTTGCCACCTAGGATTTTTCCGTTAGGGCACTGACGCCAGAGACTAAAACGAGACGCGTTTTCTAGGATAGGGACTAAAATCGGTAAAAATAAAATGTAGGGACTAAAATGGGAATCGCCTAAAAATGTAGGGACTAAAATGTGCTTTTTGCCTTTATTATATATAGATATCTTCTTTTTTTTTTGGAGAAGAAAGAGAAGATGTTTACTTTAAACTCAAATACTTATTATCTTATTTACAATTTTTTTTTTTTAACTTTATGCAAAAACATTTTTGGTAAATCAGTATGAACAATAATTATCTAAAAAAAAAGTCGCGTGTGAAGAGGAAGATTTTGTTGTTGAATATACGTTGCAATTTTTTTTTTTTTTTTATGGGTATTATGTTGGTTTTTTTTTTTTTTTTTTTTTTTTTTTTGTAGAAGAACAAATGTTTATTATATATAAATACTTTTTGTTTAGAAGAAAGGGAAGGTGTTTACTTTAAACTCAAATACTTATTACCTTATTTACAATTTTTTTTTTTAACTTTATGCAAAAACATTTTTGGTAAATCAGTATGAACAATAATTATCTAAAAAAAAAAGTCATGTGTGAAGAGGAAGATTTTGCTGTTGAATATACGTTGCTTTTTTTTCTTTTTTCTTTTTTCTTTTTTTTATTTTATACGGGTATTATGTTGGTTTTTTTTTTTAGAAGAACAAACATTTATTATATATAGATACTTATTTTGGGGAGAAGAAAAAGAAGGTGTTTACTTTAAACTCAAATACTTATTACCTTATTTATAATTTTTTTTTTAACTTTATGCAAAAACATTTTTGGTAAATCGGTATGAACAATAATTATCTAAAAAAAAAGTCATGTGTGAAGAGGAAGATTTTGCTGTTGAATACATTGCTTTTTTTTTTTAGGGTTTTTTTTTTTTTTTACACGAAGTAATATAATATAAATTTTTAAAAAAGGAATAGATGAAGATTGTTGTTTTTTTTTTTTTTTTACTTGTACTATGTTGTTTTTTTTTAACACAGTAATATAATTTAAATAAAAAAAGATTAGATGAAGAGTTTGAATTGTAATCAAATTAAAAAAATTTATCAACTTATAAATTATAATAATAAAAAGATTAGATGAAGAGTTTGGATTGTAATCAAATTAAAATTTTTATCAATTTAGAAATTATAGGAGAAGAAGATAAGTACAAAAAAAATTATATTTATTTTTTTAAAATTCTAAAATTTTTTCTGCAATTTAGTGCAGTCACTTGGCGCAACCACGACTTCTAAACTCAACTTTTATATATATATATATATATATATATATATATATATATTTGAATAAGTCATAAAACTCAAATACGTCCAAGACAGATTTGGGGTCACAAAGGAAAACTCATAAAACATTAGGGTGTTTGGTAGAGTAGTTTGAGATGGGATTTTTGTAGTCTGAGATGTAATTTTTGTAATTTTTTGAAATACGTGTGGGTGAAAATATGTGTGAAAATGTGTGTAATGTTGTTTAAAATGTAAAAATGCGAGTTTGAGTTAAAAATGTAAATACTTGTCCAATTGCTGTGAAACTTGATTCATTTGAATGTAATGGATTTTCAGTTTTTTTAACCCAAAAAAAAAAAAAAAGGATTTTTAGTTTCACTCAAATCAAATTAGGTCTCTAAATTCAGCCTAGAGAAATTACTATGAATTATTTCTAAATACAAGCACTGCACATAAATCTTGCATATTAGCAAAGCATACTCAAATGGTATTATTTCAATATAGAATTTGGTAAACACATACAAGACTTAGTCTAGACATATCATATAGTAATACCAAATAATATGCACAATTTTGTCTAGAAAGTAGAAACCGAAATATGGCAAACCATAGTTTTCCACTTTTCCTTCAACATGCACTTTTTTTTATACTCGACCATCATGGTATACAGCCTCGTGAGTGCGCCCAAGCCTCGTGAGTGCCCAATGAACAATACTTGTAACTATGCTCCTTAGTTAATAAATAAATCTTTTGTTTTATAAAAAAAAAAAATTTAAACTAAAACATCCAAGACTAAATGAAAAACCAAGTAAATGAGTTTATTAGAATACAACAAATAGGTGCTGGAGTGACTGGCCATGGAAGTAGGAGGTGCCAAACAAATAGGAAAGAAATGTGACTTATGCCTTCACGTAGGCGTGTCATGCTTGAATTATGTGAATCGCATATGCTTGAAGTAGGTGTGTCATGCTTAATTCTGAAGTAGGTGTGCGGTGCGCTTCATGCCAAAGTAGGTGAGTCGCTTTTCACTAAAATTACCCGGGCACCTATATATTAGTTCTCATAAATTCCTATAGGACCAACAATCTCTCTGCAATTAGACTCAACTAAATAATGTCCCGCTTGATGCACGGAGAAGGAAATGCTTGGTAATTTCATTTGAATTTTTTTTAAGACCCATATATAATATTCATTTTGTTATTCTATTTATGATGTTTCCCCACAATATTGCCTAATGATTTGATGTTTAATCTTCTTAATTCATATTTTGTAATATTTCTTTATCCTAGAAGTAGTTTCCGACTATTGAGTGAGTTTTCTTTACTAATTTATATATATATATATATATATGAGATTGGAACTGCATAGTTTTTAGACATTTTTAATAGTCTCTATACATATTATAAATTTAAAATAAAAAAAATAACATCTAGATAAAAAGTAGACTTTATTACTAAATGAAACAAAGAAAAATTGGTTAAATATAATTTTGTTTATAAATATTTAATTGCCTCTAATAGGGCCTCTATATCCTTAAAAAAAATATAAAATAAAATAAAAACCAAAGAGAATGCTAAAATTCAAGAAAATTTTAAGATAAAATTGAGAAAACTGATGTTGTATATTTTATTGATTTTACACAAGAGCTTTGTCTTTATATAGAGATGTAGAGCATACTAATTAACTTACAATCATATATCAAAACCGTAACAACAACAACTATAATTAACAGCACTAACAACTAATTAATAAAAACTATACAGGTGAATAAGTACTACATGTGAAAGACACATGAGAAAGAACAAAAAAAATTATGTGAAGAACTACTTGTAGCTTTGCTGGAGAGAATTGCACGCTATCCTTGAACAGCTGCAACTAAACTTGAAGTTGCAACTAAGCAACTAATGCTGAGATAATCCCAATAATATGCAACATCTCATAGTTTGATGAGTCTCAATAATTGAATTTGTGCTCATGCTTTTGACAGCCTGAGATCTTTACCATACACCAGGTAATGACCCTATGTGTTTTCTTTTTCTTTTTTACCATAATGACTCCTATGTTTAGTTCGTGAACTTTATCATTAGTCCGTAAGAGTGAAGAAAGATTCATTTCATATTATTGATGCTAAAATATTAAAATTTTTATTTTATAAAATTTACAAATTGATTTGTCATAAATTACTAAAAAGTAATTTAAAATTAATTTATTAGGTTGTTGAAACTCACTTATAATCACTTCATTATCACATCAATCTATAAGTTTTATATAATAAAATTTGTAATAGTTATATATAGTATTTTTCCCATTTCAAGTTATTCGTCCATAAGAGTCATTTCATACTCAAAGTTTTTGTTTTTAGGCATTCTCAAAACTTTACTCACGTTAACCAAACATTGTGATCTGATCAAGGGTTTAAGGATGAAAACATCAAATTGAGATGAGTATCTATGTAATTTATATATCAAATGGGATAGTTCGATAAGTACCGAGAGGCTGTAATTAATTCCTTTTCACCTTACAAGCTGTAATTCCATGGTAATTAATAGAAAATTAATAGTTTAATGGAACAGATATCCATGACCATGAATTTACCTTGCCGCAATTTGGGACAGGCTGGTGATGTGAAAAGTGAAAAGGCAATTGATAATAGTTTCTGCTGTTTCGGAACTACTCATGCAAAGTTTCTGACTATGTGCATTTTCTTAATGCAGTTTATTGTGCGTTTTACTACTTATTCTTGGACATCAATGATGTTGTTCTTTCAAAATTTTCCCAAATGTTTCCTAAACTAAAAACACTTCGACAAACACATTTGACCATTTATGCTCATTGTATTCACTTTGTGGAGTCATCAAACTTGGCCATCCAAAGAAATCGGTGGCAATAGTATGTCTGTATTTTTCTCTGCTTGATAAAGTAAAAAAGAAAGGGATTGATAATAGCATTGTTGTTTTCTTTTCGGGGTTCAACTACTTGAGCATGCACACTCTTTTTCAACCCAATATACAAGGTTGTCTCTCTCTCTCTCTCTAACAGCTAAGAATTATCACAATGATTATGCTCTACGGAAAATTCGGCTTTGTAAAGCCTCTCCCTCCGACATATATCAGAGAAAAGTGAAGAACCTTACCCCGCACTATAAGAACAAAGCAAATTATAACTACATACAATGCAAGCTACCTTTCATCTATTGGAATTGGAGTCATAGTACTTCTTTTTGTCCCAATTTTAGAATCCTTTACCTTTTATAAAAAAAAAAAAAAAAAAAAAAGTTTCTTCAAAATCCATGTTGAAGTAATAATAATAAATTAATAATAACAATTTATTAGTGTAAACTTGGATAAATTTGAACTCTAATTAAATAAATTAGATTATATATATATATATATATATTTATTTATAAAATCTAATTTATTTAATTGTTAACTAAAATAAACTAATAAAATTAAACTGTCCCAACCGAACCTTCAGATAAAGTAATAGATGTCACGATGATATTGAACGGTTATCCTTACAATAAATTTCCTTTTGCTGAGAAGTCATTCTTCCAGTAGGATATGTTAACTTCTTAACAATTATTGAGAAGTCATTCCAATAAAAGTCAGCTGATCTTTGTTACTAAAATAAATAAATAAATAATATTTTCAAGTTATAACAACGAGTATTTATAATTTAAGTATAAAATGGGTGTCCTAATTCTGCACAAATAGAATTTAAAACTCTTAATTTACCTTCATAGTCTTAATGTTTTTTATTAAATTGTTTTTAATTAAAAGTAAAAATTATTCCAATTCTTTCTATATATAAGATAGCCCTATGTGTATACTGTTTTTCATCTTCTTCACCTCGTTCTTTGTTCTTCCCACGCAAGGAAAAAGCCAAAGTAAACGTAAAAAACTACCGGTTTGAGAGCTCCATTTGTTTTATAATTATCCGTCCTCAACGTTCAGGTATGTTTGGAATTTGCTTAAGATTTCCTATGTATCCTATGCTTGCTTCTCAAAAAAAAAAAAAAAAAAAAAAAAAAAAAAAAATCCTATGCTTGAAGTTGAAACAGCTAGAATTACAAAATTATAAGGATTATTAGATTAAAAAAAGTAATTAGATTATTAGATACAGTCATGCAAACTGAGAGTGTTTTCTTTCTTGACTTCACCTATATATTTTGATGGGTTTTCTAAATTCTAAGCATATAGCAAGTACTATTGAATATTGATTTTCCTTCTACTTGAGGACAGGTTTAGAAAGAACATGGCCCTCCATTTACCGTCCACCTTTGAATATTGAGTAATACTATCATGCAATAGAGTAACTTGCTTTTCTAGCCGTTGGAGGTCTTGAATGGTTGCTTTAATGGCTTTGGTAACGCCTCTAATGGTTTATTGTGGTGCTTTAAATATCCGTCCAACGTTTATGCTTGATTTATTCGTCTGTTTGGTAACAGAAGACGTATTAAATGTGCCTTTATAGCTCCTTGATCGTCCAAAGGCCTCTCTCTGAGAAAGTATACCATGTTTCGGTAATACCAACTCAACATCTATTTTGGTATTTCCTATCCAATAAATGAGTGACACCTGTTTCAAAAAACCACATCAGACTATTCCAATAAATAATTAATTTATCTTTCTAATAGTATAGAAGATTGTAATTAATTTATTGAAGTACTCTCATGTGGTTTTTTGAAATAGATGTCACTCATTTATTGGGTAAGAAATACCAAAACAGATGCTGAGTTGGTATTACTGAAATATGGTATACTTTTTCCCTCTCTAGAGGATGAGATTTTCTTGATTCATCACGGCTCATTGACTTAAAGAATCACAATATTAAATTTAATTCAAAAACCAAAAATACAGCATTCAAGTACTTTTTATTTTTATTTTATAGAAACAACACTCAAACTCAAGTCCTGTATCTAAATTGTACATGTGCTCTTTTTAATTGACCATAAGATAAGCATAACCCCACATGCGTTAAAATAAAATGTAAACAAACATCTTGGGCAGATGCTTGTCCGGTGGAACCTTTTTTTTTTTTTTGAGAAGAGGGAACATTTTTGTTAATTAGAAATATTTGTCATAAAACCTTACCAAAAAAATGATAATTCAATACTTATTACAAATATATATATATATATATATATATATTTCAGTACTATATATTTTCTTTTTTATATTTTAAAACTTATCTCTGTCTTTCTCAAATAGGTGACACTTGCGTGTGAGAAAAATGAATAACCAAATATAAAAGAATATGCTGAAATAACTCGTAAAAACTTTATTTCACGCTATTATTTTGGAATTTGAAGTGCGGACTGAGGACACAGTTTTTTTTTTTTTTTTGAGGGAAAAAAAAGTCTTCTAAAAAAAATGTATATATGCTATCCACATGGGCAGTTTGATGTATTTGGGAACTTAAAATGAATTGAGACATTTTATATATTTAAATGACTTTTTTTATTAAAAAATTTAAATATTACTTAAACTCTATTCTCTCCTTTTAGATACAAAATTATTAATTAATATGAATCCCGTAGATTTTTTTTCTTTTTGAGAAAAAATATAGACACGAAATTTGCCAAAACTTTTCACATCCGTTGATGTAACATAATAAGTAAAAATGTGATATTAGTGGTAGATCTAGATGAGAACTAGTAAAAATTTGTCAAATCAACTGTTGTAAAATTTTTTGTATATTCCTTTTTTTTTAAGTGCTACATTTACAACATTTTAATAACAAATCTTATGCATTAAGTTGTTAATCATTCTAATTTAAATCTACCACTGAAATTATTTTTTTTGCTAATTAATAACAGTCTATAATAACCTGTCACTTAAGATTTGATATGAAAATATTGTGAGAAATATTATGGACATAGCATTTCCCTCTCTTTTTTTCTTTTCTTGGTTTTAATTTGATAAAAAATATTATTTTAGTTATTGACTAATATTTGAGCTTAATTGGTTAAAATTTGGGGACCTTTTCCACCCAGGGGCCTTAGGCAACCGCCTAATTCACCTATACTATAGAGTTGGCCCTAGTTACCCATACAGCTTGAACCCGTGTCCTTCCAATCCAATGCCACCTCAGATGCAGTTGGTAACTTTTGAAGTACTTTAATGGTAAACTTTTTTTTTTTTTTTTTTAATGAGAAGCTAACAATAGAGTTTAGTTTATATATATATATATATATATATATGTCAAAGGTTTGTGGATTGGTTGTTATTGCTATATGAAGTATTTTAACTATAGAGTTAATTCTATAGTTAGTAATATACGGTACGTGTATAATACAGTAAATGTATGTACGTCTATAATTTAGTATCATTCAAGAAAAGTATGTTTTAAACAAATCAGTTGAAAACTACGGAAACAGAGAAAGAACATTACGTGCATAATACATGTACACGTTCACTTTTTATATATAAAAAAAATGCTACAAAAAATACAGAAACATTTGTCATATATATTCTTTGAAATAAATACAATAATCTGTGTGTTTTGGCCATGTAGAAGATTCTCAACAATTTAATTTGAAATAATCTAATTAATAAAGAAAATTATTTCAATAATCATTAATAAAACAACAATAAAACTAATATTCAACCAAAAACTAATAATTCAAAACAAATGATCTTCACTTAGTCATCATGCATATACATACATACATACATACATATATATATATATATATATATATATATTATAATAAATATATATATAATAGATTCAATAGAATATAATATTAAATCATCCAGATATATTCAGGAGAAGAAAAAAAATCATATCCAAGTTTGAAGAGAGATTAAAAAAAACAAAACAAAACAAAACAAAAGTAAAAGAAATAAGGAGAGTAAATTACATATAGCAGTTATATAGTTGCATTGGTAATTGAAACTAGGAGGTCCAAGAAAATTTGGTTCAAATAAGTATAGCAGGGTGGAAATTGGAAATAATCTTGTAGTTTTTGGAGCCTATGTTTTAAATTTTAACTTTTTTTGACCAGTTTAACCTTATCACGAAAAAAAAAATGATACATATTTATCTTATAAATAGGACAAATTGCAAATTACATCTCTAAAGTTTGGAAGTATTTAGATTTTACACCCTGAAATTTCAAATTTTGGATTTTATCCTCTGACCTTTTAAAATTTGGATTTTACCCCCTAAAGTTTAGGGGTGTTTGAATACACCTCAAAATTCTAAAATTTCAGAGTGTAAAATCCAAATATCCCCAAACTTTAAGAGTGTTTCAGCTATTGAATTGGTTTAGAATCTTTTGATTTTTTTCTTTTTATAAGCCGTGTGTATGTAGGCAACTATTATGTTATCTGAATACAACATTAGTTGTACTTTTTGTTTGAAAGAAATACGTTTATTTCTGTATGAATGGAAACCAAATGTCAAATGCATTATTTTTTGATAATTACGTACCTAGGCGAACAAAACGCATATGTTACGCGTATTAACTAACTGAGTTCAATCTAACTTTTCTTCTAAAAATAAATTTGAAATTTAGGTCAAGGTTTATGGGTCGGTTGGTATTATAAAGATTTTGTGATAAAGATTCTTAACAAAAGATATTTTTACTTTTTAGAGTGTTTAAAAACTATAGTGATAAATACTTTAAAGTGGTTATCCCATTTGATAGCTAAATAAATAGAATCTTTTAAGTATAAGAAATGAAAAGAGATTATTATTATTATTTGTTTTGGTTGTTATTATTGTTATTGCTCTCCCTTTCTCAAATTATTACTTTTATTAAAAGCTAGAATAATACGTGAAAGAGTTTTAAGTTTAAAGCTCAAAATTTGAATTTTAACATAAAGTTGTTAAGGTCCGTTAAAGCTTTATGACAAAGGATAGACTCTAAAAGTTGGTAGTTGAAACTAGGAGGTGCAAGAAAATTTGGTTCTAATAAGCCTAGCCGGGTGGAAATTGGAAATAGTCTTGTAGTTTTTGGAGCCTACATTTTAAATTTTAACTTTTTTTGACTAGTTTAGCCTTATCACGAAAAAAAATGATACATATATATCTTATATATTGGGTAAATTGCAAATTATATCCCTAAAATTTGGGAGTATTTAGATTTTAGATCCTGAAATTTCAAATTTTCGATTTTATCCCCTGACGTTTAAGAATTTGGATTTTACCCCCTAAAGTTTATGAGTGTTTGAATACACCCAAAAATTCTAAAATTTCAGGGTGTAAAATCCAAATATCTCAAAACTTTAGGAGTGTTTCAGCTATTGAATTGGTTTAGAATCTTTTGATTCTTGCTTTTTATACGCCGTGTGTTTGTAGGCAACTATTATGTTATCTGAATACAACGGTAATTGTACTTTTTGTTTGAAAGAAATTACGTTTATTTCCATATGAATGGAAACCAAATGTCAAATGCATTATTTTTTGATAATTACGTACCAATGTGAACAAAAGGCATATGTTACTCGTATAAACTAACTGAGGTCATTGTAACTTTTCTTCTAAAAATAAATTTGAAATTTAGGTCAAGGTTTATGGGTCAGTTGGTATTATAAAGATTTTGTGATAAAGAATCTTAACAAAAAATATTTTTACTTTTTAGAGTGTTTAAAAACTATAGTGATAAATACTTTAAAGTGGTTATCCCATTTGATAGCTAAATAAATAGAATCCTTTAAGTATAAGAAATGAAAAGAGATTATTATTATTATTTTTTATTATTATTATTCTTATTGCTATCCCTTTCTCAAAATGAGTGGTCAATGAGTGCCATTTAAAAATATAAATACTATATGAATTTATGTCAAATTATTACTTTTATTAAAAGCTAGAATAATACATGAAAAAGTTTTAAGTTTAAAGCTCAAAATTTGAATTTTAAAATAAAGTTGTTAAGGTCCGTTAAAGCTTGATGACAAAGGATAGACTCTAAAGTTGGTAGTTGAAACTAGGAGGTACAAGAAAATTTGGTTCTAGTAAGTATAGCAGGGTGGAAATTAGAAATAGTCTTGTAGTTTTTGGAGCCTACGTTTTAAATTTTAACTTTTTTTGACCTGTTTAACCTTATCACGAAAAAAAAAAGGGTTCATATTTATCTTACATATAGGGTAAATTGCAACTAACATCCCTAAAGTTTGGGAGTATTTAGATTTTACACTCTGAAATTTTAAATTTTGGATTTTATCTCCTTGACATTTTAGAATTTGAATTTTACCTCCTAAAGTTTAGGGGTGTTTGAATACATCCCAAAATTCTAAAATTTCAGGGTGTAAAATCCAAATATCTCCAAACTTTAGGAGTGTTTCAACTATTGAATTGGTTTAGAATCTTTTAATTCTTGCTTTTTATACGCCATGTGTTTGTACGCAACTATTATGTTATCTGAATACAACGGTAATTGTACTTTTTGTTTGAAAGAAATACATTTATTTCCTTATAAATGGAAACCAAATGTCAAACACATTATTTTTTGATAATCACGTACCTATGCGAACAAAATGCATATGTTACGCGTATTAACTATCTGAGGTCATTCTAACTTTTCTTCTTAAAAATAAATTTGAAATTTAGGTCAAGGTTTATGGGTCGGTTGGTATTATAAAGATTTTGTGATAAAGAATCTTAACAAAAAATATTTTTACTTTTTAGAGTGTTTAAAAACTATAGTGATAAATACTTTAAAGTGGTTATCCCATTTGATAGCTAAATAAATAGAATCTTTTAAGTATAAGAAATGAAAAGAGATTATTATCATTATTTGTTTTTGTTATTATTGTTATTGCTCTCCCTTTCTCAAAATGAGTGGTCAATGAGTGCCATTTTAAAAAATAAATACTATATGAATTTATTTCAAAATATTACTTTTATTAAAAGCTAGAATAACACATGAAAGAGTTTTAAGTTTAAAGCTCAAAATTTGAATTTTAACATAAAGTTGTTAAGGTCCGTTAAAGCTTGATGACAAGGGATAGACTCTAAAAGTTTGTTTAGCATCAGTTTTTACTTTTTAGCTTTTAATTTTTATGTATAGTTTTTTATAACCTCACTTTTTCTCACTTTTTTTAAGGTAAAAGTATACTTTATCACACTTTTAGCAAAAAAAATTTAGTAAAAAGCTAGATAAGATGTGTATGTTTGATTGGAATGAAAACAAAGCAGACGGAAAACAAAGAAAGAAAAGTTGGGAGAAAATTAGACTTAAATTTTTGGGATATATCCATTCGGGGACATCCAATAAAATTGAAACCATATAAATCCATAGAATTTCTTATTTTGAGTGACAAATCTTTAGGAGTACATTGGACCATTGTATAATTTCCATTTTAGTTCATACTTTAGAGAAGTCGACATAGTTAGATTGGCCCTTTTAAATTAATAGTATGGGAAAGATCTCCGTCTCCTTCATCCTCGATTTTTTCCTCGGGTTTCAAGAACAAGGTTGTCTTAGCTCTCCCGTTGTGATTTCTTCAATTTTTCCCTTTCTCTAATGATAAGTATTATTTAGGTGGAAAAAAAATATAGCTGCCTCGGAAAACAATAGGTGAATACCCATTCAACTTTTATTTTTTCTTCTTATAAACAATAACCATTAAACTTATGCAAATCACCAAAACAACTTTTATGCCTGCAAAATGCAAATCAACTGGACAGAGGTTTCCCTACCTACTGGTCTAATAAAGAAAAATAAAATGGACGGATTTCTTATTTTTATTTTTTATGGTTCAATTAAATATTGGATTTTGTTTTTAATTAAATAACCTTTGATATTTTGTTTGTGAATAGTAAATGCAAGCCACGGGCTGCGGCGCCCGCTGGCCAGAGCAACTTCAATTTTCAAGGCGAATGAATCAAGGTACATTCTGAATTTCCACACAGGCTAAAAGTAGTGTAAAGTGTTTTTCATGCAAACTTTTATAAACAAACTAAAGGAATTAGAAAATAATATATGTAAGGACTCAATTTGTAATGGACCCTTAACAATGAAATTTGTAGAGATGTGGGTAAAAAGGGCTAGGCACCAACATAACAAACAACGGATGACATGAAAATCATAAGGATGATGGGCTAGTTAATTTGGATAAGTATTTTCTACGAGGATAAGGCCCATGACTTTGGTTAGGTGTTTATGACGATCTTGATGATTTTGACTAAGTGTTTGTGAGGTTCCTAATGATTTTGGTTATGTATTTGTGAAGCGTATTCGTCCTCGGCTCAGCCCGAGGATCTATTTCTTTTTGGAACTGATTTTTCAATCTTGTCCTTTCTTTTAGGACTGATAAATATCAGGGGCCTCCTCCTTTGGCGCTGGGAATCCTCTTGGTTATATAGTATTGTTATAGTTAATCTTAACCGTCCATTCGTCGGTTATCCGAACACTGTGTATATGGGTTTGTCACATCATCTGCTTTTGCAGGCTTTATGTTAGTTCTCAGCCGCCTTTGCAGACTTTTTATTAGTTGGAGTGACCAAGGCACCTGGGTTTGCTGGTCACTTCACTATTAAAGCGGCCAGAAGGTTGGTGGCGTAAGTTTAAGGGGTAAGAGATATTTTCATTCTATCAACGTCGGTTGGTCGAGGAGGTGGGCATCCTCGGCGAGGCCCCTTGAGGGCCTGGGCTTTTCCCTTTTACCTTCGGCCTCTATATTCTCCTCGGCGCGAGTCTTGGGCCGGCTATAGAGTGGGCCGGAGTTGTTTAAATATTTGGGGCCCCACAATATATATATATATATATATATATATATATATATAATTAAGGAAAGCTAGTTGCTGGTTTGTTTTTTGTTTTTTGTGATTCTACTATAGTGATACAACTTGGAGAATTGGTTCTTAGGTAATAGTCTTCTAAATTCTAACCATGCATGGTCAGTCAATATTTTATTTATTTTTGGATAACAATTAATTAGAGGGATAACTATTGTATGTCGTCGGTTATGGTAAAATTATACTATTGAAAAAATGCTCATATACTCTCTAAGCTTTCAAGTACTGGCCAAAACACTTCCTGTAATTTTTTATTAGCCAATTTACTCCATAACTTTACATACCAGCTAAATCAATACCTCAGTTAGTCTACCGTTAAAAATCTAAGGGATTGATCATGTGTCTCTTGTGAGATTAAAAAAAAAAAAAAAAAAAAACTCATTCCCAATTTGAAACCCGATGGAAAAGAAAGACATAGAGGAACTAGAGCCACCTCAGCACGGTGCCCCATCGTCTCACCACTTGTGTCTCGACAATGCCTTGGCAGTGTTGGTTCATCTAATCTAAATAGCAGAGACTCACAAAAATGTCAATATTAGAACACCTTCTTACAGAAACTAAAGAACCATAAGCCCACTTTAACTTTAGCAAGGTGCAATGGCACCACGTGATTGAGTTCTTGAAGTACTTGGACCAGTCTAATACAATGAAATGCACAAATTAACTCACAAATACTTTCTGTAAGAAATAGACTTTGCAGCGGATATATAAACAATCGGTTTTTCGGCATACCTTTCTTGGCCTAAGCCGATGATCGCATAGGAGCTTTGAGATTGTTCTACGTTATCTAGAGCCAACCTCCACATAAACCAGCTGTCCAAACACGTTTTGAATTCCAGTTTGAGCAACCCACGAACCAAAAATGTTTCTTCGACAGTGTTGCATACTACTAGAGTGATGCAAACATAATCCACAACCTAAGAGCCTCACAACACTCTGTAAATACTATGAGAATATGTAGAATTCGTCCATTGTACAATAGGTACCATTCTTGGTGTTTATATACACACCAGTCCATTAATATTGAGTGAGATAGTGGATTTAGTGGGATAGTGTAACGGTCTAAATACCATTACTCCTAGATGTTACAATCTAAGACAAATAGAGGGACATGCTCACATTGGGCGACTGTCCATATTCTTTCAGTTTCTAACATCTCCCACTCATCCACTGTGGGCATGGCCTTATTATCCATCTCTCAATGTGTTTCTCAGTGCATTCATACTGGCAAATAGGTTGTGCGACCGCCGAGTACACTTGAAAAACATATTTGGAAGCACTATGCTAAATCTTATACCAAGACCAGTATAGCAACATCTCTAAAGTGTCTCGTTATGCCCTAGACATATATTAACACATCGAATCAAGCATCTCTAATCCCTCTTGAGTTTCATACTCAGACTTATCATGACTACCTAAATGTACTCAGGATTATTTCGCTACCATAAGCGCTATAATCTGTCGACAGTGAACACAAATATAAGGATGCGTTACAAAAATAGTATTTCCTTTGCACTCATATCCTTTAACTTTGGCCCAATCGCTTTCCCAGCAATGTCCCTTTAGACCGAATCCAACATGGCCATAGGTAACATGCCAAAGTAGCAGACATCAAAACCTCAGCTTCAAGACATAGTCAAAAGTAACAAGGGCACAAGTAGGATCTTAATGAAAGATCCATAGGACTCACACGGTGAAGAAGCAGGGATTTATTCTCTCACCTCCACTTTTGGTCGAGCAAGCACATGTAGTATGAAATACATGTTACGGTGGAGTTCTCTTAAGTAAGAGCGTATGTCTTAACTCAATACACCGTACAAATCTTAGTCTAGTCACTACTCAAGCGCCTAACTCGAGTCCTTTATTCGCTTGCCACCTTAGGCATCAAATAAGGACTCGCATTTGGCTAACCATAGGCTACATGGATCATGGGCTATCCATGTACGGTCTAATCAAGATAAATATATTATAGACCTTATCTTAGTCCCAACTAAGGCGACATCTGTTTGTGTCAACTATCTATATATGCTACATAAGCATTGAATGACACAATTGTCTCATCTCTGCTCACTACTCAAGCGCCAGAGGTGATCGCTCGTGTGAGTGAGACGACCTAAGCTTGTCGACATACCTTTCATACCATAGAACTCATCATATGGTATATGTGTGTGTAAACATACATATTATTATTAACTGAATAACATCATATGTATTTAAAACAAAATATCCCAAAAGAATACAATAAATGGTAACTAAAAACAACATATCATCATATTCTACGTAGCCCTAAACTCCTAACATGAGCCTGAAAGGCATCCCTTCCTAAAGGCTTTGTAAGAGGATCAGAAATCATGAGGCTTATAGAAATGTGTTTTAGAACCACTTCATTTTGAGCAACCATGTCTCGAATGTAGTGATATCGTATATCAATGTGTTTGGTTCTACCATGATACTTAGAATCTTTAGCATAGGCAATTGCTGCCATGCTATCACAATGTACCGTAATGGGATCCGAGGCATCCTTGACAACCTCAAGATTCTGAAAGAACCTCCACAACCAAACTGCTTCCTGAACAGCTGCTGAACATGCTACATACTCTGCTTCCATAGTTGATAATGCTACACAGGGTTGTTTCTTGCTACTCTAAGTGATGGCGCCATTATTTAGCAAGAAAGCATATCCAGATATAGATTTACGTTCATCTAGGTCACTACCCCAATCAGTATCACTATAGCCAATCATACGCAAATCTGAACCCTGATAACAAAGGATGCAGTCCACTGTCCCTTTAAGATATCTTAATATCCTTTTGACAGCTTTTCAATGAGCAAGTCCTGGATTAGACTGAAATCTGCTTACTAATCCAACAGCATAACATATATCGGGCCGAATACACATCATTGCATACATCAAGCTTCCAACTGCATTAGCATAAGGAACACGAGCCATCTTTTCTTTTTATACTTGAGTCTTAGGACACATATCAAGGCTTAAGCTCTCATTTTTGGCAACTGGAGTATCTATGGGTTTGCAATTATGCGTTTGGAAACGCTCAAGAACTTTCTTAATGTAGGTTTGTTGTGATAAACCTAAAAGTTTCTTTGAGCGATCCCTTAGGATTTTAACCCCTAGAATATAATTTGCCTCACCCATGTCCTTCATCTCAAAGTTAGAGGACAACCACCATTTTGTGGCGATAATCATCTCCATGTCATTACCGGCCAATAATATGTCATCGACATACAATGACAAAATAATGAAACTTCCCTTGAATCGTTTTACGTAGACATAGTGATCTTCTTCGATCATCGTAAACCCATTCGATAGAACGGCTCGATGAAATCCCAGATACCACTGTCTAGATGACTGCTTTAAACCATATATGGATCGCTTAAGTTTGCACACTTTGTACTCTTGACCTTTGGTCACAAAGCCAATAAGTTGATCCATATAGATTTCTTCATCTAGTTCTCCATTGAGAAAAGCTGTCTTAACGTCCATTTGGTTTAATTCCAAATTCAAGTTTGCAACAATAGCCAGAATGAGTCGAACAGAGGCAAACCTCACAACTGGAGAAAAGGTTTCCTCATAGTCAACACCCTCCTTTTGAGTGTATCATTTTGCCACTAATCGAGCTTTATACCTTTCTATTGACCCATCCACCTTGCGTTTGATTTTAAGAACCCATTTGTTCCCAATTGCTTTACACCCTGACGGTAGGTCTACTAAATCCCAAACCTGATTAGTCCTCATAGACTCCATTTCATCATTCATTGCTTTCATCCACTCATTACTAACAGAAGATGAGAGAGCCTCTTGCACAATTCTTGGCTCATCATCATCCTGTGAAGCAATCATGAAAGCTTCCCCCTCAATCTCAAAACGACGATGAGGAACATTTCCACGGTTGCTTCTACGTGGTTGAGGTTGTTGTGGACCAGCTTCTAGTGGTGTGCTCCCACTAGGTTGTGAGTCGCTCCCACTGTCTCTAGGAGTTTTAGGAATTTCTTCCTTGTCCTCTACTAGTCTACTTGGGGCGCCTACCTCTTGATCCATCATTTCATAAAGAGTCAAGTTCTTTTCAACCTCACCTATGTTAGGGAATTCACTTTCAATGAAATCAACATCACATGACTCCAATTCAGTTATACTTCCATCAGGTTGTTCACTTATCAACACATAGCCTTTGGGATGCTCAGAATACCTTATAAAGATACACTTCTTTCCTCTAGGCCCCAACTTCCCATATCTATGAGAAGTATTGTGAACATAACCTATTGAACCCCATGGCCACAAGTTATTCAAGTCAAGTTTCTTGCCGGTCCATAGTTCATAAGGTGTGGAAGATACTAATTTAGAGGGCACTCGGTTAAGTATATAGGCTGCAGTCAAAAATGCATCCCCCCAATATGAAATCGGTAGGTTAGCTTGCGCCATCATTGACCTAACCATCTCTAGTAGTGTTCGATTTCTCCTTTCCGCCACACCATTTTGTTGCGGTGTATAAGGCATCGTTAACTGCCTTGCAATTCCCTTTTCATCACAGAGCTCCTTAAATTGCTCAAATAGATACTCACGCCTACGATCAGTTTTAAGAGCCTTAATGCTCTTGTCTAATTGATTCTCAACAATATCATGTATCGTCTAAAGCAATCTAAAGCCTCAGACTTATGAGAAATCAAATAGACATGACTGTAACGTGTAAAGTCATCTATAAATGTGAGGAAGTAGAAACCTCCATGCCTTGCCCTCACATTCATTAGACCACATATGTCAGAGTGGATTAGTTGCAATGGAAAAGATGCCCTTGTGGCTTTTCCAAATGGTTTTCTTTTTGACTTTCCCACAAGACAATGTTCACATATGGACAAAGTGACCTTAGCGAGATTGCCCATAAGGCCTTCTCTAGCTAACCTATTCATCCTCTCTTGCCTTATATGACCAAGCCTAGCATGCCATATAATTGAATTGTCAGAAGCATTATCAGATGAAGTCAAAAAAACTGAACTATCATTATTATAATATTCAATATCCAAGATTAAAAAACCATTTGAAATAAAACCACGGCCATAATAAATTGTTCCCAAATGCAATAAAACATAATTATTCTAAAAAAATAAACCAGAAACCAAGTCTTAACAAAGTAACTACGGAAAGTAAGTTTCTCCGGATCTCAGGAGCATACAACACGTCATGGAGCAACAGAGTGCGACCACCTCGCAATTCTAGCTTGTAAGTACCAACTCCAAGTACCTCCATGCTAGCTCCGTTTCCCACTTTGATGTCTCTACACCCAATAGGAATCCGGCGGTACTCCATAAATCCCACTCTATCTCTCGCTACATGTTCTGTTGCCGCTGAGTCTACAATCCACATAAGAACAGAATTAGCAATAAGGACATGACTAGTTACAAAAACATGGTGAGATATAGGATTAGTTGTTACCTTTTTTGGCTCAGTGCATTCACGAGCAAAATTTCCTTTCTTTCCGCAATTATAACAAGTCAACTTAGACTTGTCCTTCTTTGTGCGCTTTCCTCTAGTATTGCGCTTGACAAACTTAGCCTTCTTAAGCGGTGGCCCATTAGGTCTCTCTTGTCCAGGAGCGTAATCAAGTTGCTTGCGTTTAGGCCTAGATGCCTTACACGAGCTAGTCTCAGCCATGTGCACAAAACTAATTGGCTTGGCTGCTTCAAGGCGCTCAGCTTCAAGTTCCAAGTGACGAGTCACATCATCAAATGTTTTGATGTTCTCATTATGTGTCAAGTTTTGACACATCGTCTCCCATGAACTTGGTAGTGAACGAATCACTGCCTGGACTTGTTGTTCATCAGTAAGATTGTTTCCAGCAAATTTGAGCTCTCAAATCATGGAGGACATTGCCTTAAGATGCTGCTTCATTGTATGTTCAGAGCGCATCTTATATGAATCAAATTTCATTGTTAAGCCACGCAGTTTAGTGGCTGATGTCCCTCCATATCTTAGCTTTAGAGCTTTCCACATGTCTTGTGCAGTTGTATACTGCTCAAATTCACTAATCAAGTCATTGTGCATGCTGCTCGGCATTGTAAAGCGCGCACACAAATCCTTCTTGCGCCAACTTTCATAGGAAGCAAGATCACGTTGGTGTTGCTCAATGCTTCCCTCATCGGGTTTACTCAACGAATGAGTTAGAGTCTCTAGGACTTCTTGCTCATTCAGCACGTACTGGATTTTGCGGGGCCAAATATTGTAATTTTCACCATCCAATTTCTCTCCTTTATTGAGATCAGCAACTATACCTTTAGAAGCCATTTCACTACAAAGTTTCATAAATGGGACATTATACACACATTTCAAAAATTTTGACGTTCGATCTAAAATAAACTTAGATAATCAACACACGTCGCAAGATCGAAAATTTGTTAAGCTTCCTAATCATCTCTTGCGCCACTAGTGTTTATTACTAAGCTTAATTTTAATCTATTCGTGCAAAATTATGTATGGGAGATAACGCAACTCAACCATACTCCCACTATTCTATATTTCAATTCTAAACATATTTACAAAATATATTTATTGAAAATAATTCACCAATATCATCAATTAACTATTAAGCCAAACATGCTTTTAAAATTTAAACTCATGAGAACAATTCATATAGGCATTTCATTATTTCACTAAGAAATAATTATTTCTTTGTCTCGTTAAATATAATATTTAACGTTGTGTGTATATATATATATATATATATATTTAATTTCACTAAGAAATAATAATGAAATTAAATAATTTACAAAATTAAATAAATTCCATATCATTTACACATATATCTTTTACGTTTCAAAAATAAATGCAAAGTTGAATTGTACGTTTCACTTAAAGAAACTCAATTATCAATTGGTTTGATACCGATAAAATAGAAAAAATCTCACCAAAAAAAAAAAAAAAAACAAAATCCCAAACGTGATAGATAGGCTGACTTTACGGTGCATGCTAGTATAGCAAAATAATAATAATAATAATAATAATAATAATAATAAACAGCATTGTGGGACCTCCTTCTTCTTTACTAATATATATATATATATATATATATATATATAAGGGCAACCTGCATCACGTGTAGGGGTGTCCACGAGTCGGGCCGGGTCAGTTTTCGACCTAGCCCGAACCCAACCCGCCGGCGTCGGGTGGATAGAAGACTGACCCGAGACCGACCGCCGGCGTCAATCGGTCGGATTAATTTTGGGTTCGGGTGGAGATCGGGTTGTCGCCGGAGCTGGAAAATATCGCCGGAATCTGTAAATCATCGTCGGAATCTGCAAATCATCGCCAGATCTTCATCAAAATCGCCGAAATCTGCACCAAAATCGCCGAAATTTGCTGGGAAAGGTCAGATCTAACTAAATCTCACCACATATGGTTGAGAACTCGCTGGATCTCCTTGGATTTGAATGTGATTTCGCCGGATCTGGCTAAACTTTAAGTCTTAAAGATTTGGACTTACCGGTTTTTGGCCAAGTTTGTGATTTTCGACGAGGGAAGAACAGCTCATCGGGCGGGTCAGGTTCGTCGGTTTCTCAGACAGCCAACCCGCAACTCGAACTGATGGTCTCGGGTGCTTGCGCCGGCGACCCGCGTCCGACCGTGAACAAGCTTTGATCCGACGGTTTCAGGTGAAGATGATCGGGTTTTGAGTGGTTTGGTTGGGCCGGGCGGGTCATGGATAGTCCTAATCACATGTTTCACTTGCCAAAAGGGGCTGGAGTGATAAGAGATATATATATATATATATATATATTTTAACTCTCACTCTTAACCCACGTGATGTGCAGGTTGTCTTCAACCTTGCTCTTTCAATTTCTTTCAGCCAAAAACCGAGCTTCAGACATGAAATTCAAAATTTCATATCTTCTTCATTTCAAGTCCATTTTTGATGTATCATATACCGATTTAAAGCTTATAATATATAGATTCATAATATGAAATCATTTTTTGTAAACAGAAATCATATGAGAGCAGTTTTGTCCTTAAAGTTTCGGTGTTCTAAGTTTTGTTAAGCTATATCTCATAGCACGCTTAGAGATTTGCTACGAAACTTAAGGTAGATATTAATACATGTAATATAAACAACATATATTAATTTCAAGGCACGAAATGCTCAGAATTGAAACTTGCCATTGAAGGCCATGTGAGGTGCAAAGAAATTCATAGCATATCACAGTAGCATAAAACGCATTAAGAGCTAATCAAATATGCCTATGACATCGAGAACAACCTATAAAAGCTCTAATACCAATGTAAGAAATAGACTTTGCAGCGGATATATAAATAATCGGTTTTTCGGCATACCTTTCTTGGCCTAAGCCGATGATCGCACAGGAGCTTTGAGATTGTTCTATGTTGTCTAGAGCCAGCCCCCACACAAACCAGCTGTCCAAACACGTTTTGAAATCCAGTTTGAGCAACCCACGAACCAAAAACGTTCCTCCGACGGTGTTGCACACTACTAGAGTGAAGCAAACATAATCCACAACCGAAGAGCCTCACAACACTCTGTAAACACTATGAGAAAATGTAGAATTCGTCCATTGTACAATAGGTACCATTCTTGGTGTTTATATACACACCACTCCATTAATATTGAGTGGGATAGTGGACTTAGTGGGATAGTGTAACGGTCTAAATACCATTACTCCTAGATGTTACAATCTGAGGCAAATAGAGGGACATGCTCACATTGGGTGACTGTCCATATTCTTTCAGTTTCTAACACTTTCCATAGGAAATATTAAATGCATTGACAACAAAGAGTGTCTATATTTTGATCACTTGAACCCACCTGCCCCGTGTGCTTGCCCACTTAAACAAGCATGGGGTAACCTTTACACACTCATCGGATGGCTCAAAGCAACATATGATGAGAATGGTGGATTAGCCAGAATCAAACGATTTATTTAAGGGAAGTTAAAGAAAGCCAAGCAAAAGCTAGAGGGATTCCTTATAAGAAGAAGAAACAAAAACTCCCAACTACTGTAATGGCCACAACTATCGTGGTGACTCAAGGAGGCGATGCTGGGAGACTACAGTGGCTCTGTGCTACGATGGCTCTGTTTCTACTGTGTCTCTCTCCTGCCTCTCTCTCCAGATCAGATCTAGCTTTCTCTTTCTATTAATTAATAATTGGGAGTAAATTTGCTTTAAAACCTCACCTGAGACACATGTGACCATTATATTAAATTTTTAACAGTTTACAAGCTAAGGTACTGATTTGGCTGGTATGTAAAATTTATGGAGTAAATTGGCCAATAAAAGAGTTCAGGGGGTGTCTTGGCTAGTACTTGAAAGTTTAAGGGGTGTATAAGCATTTTTCTATTATATTACTATTTCAGAAACTTTTATAAGTTTACCCTTCATGCAAAAAATAAATGGAAGAATACCAAAAGGTAAGGATAAAGGATTTTCACCTTTTTTTATAAAAAAAAAAATTATAAAAAATTAATAATATTAACTGCTTTTGAAAATCGGCAATGATTAGTCAATTTCACTTTAAGGAAATTAAAAAAAAAAATTAATCAACCATGTTATGCCGGGTTCTATTAAAAAAGAAAAAGAAAAGAAAAAAACATTTCTATTTCTAAATCGGATATTCGTTGATTTCATTTCAAAAAAAAAAAATAATAATGATGATAATAATAATAATAATAATAATAATTAGAAATTGACAACCTACCGAAAAAACAACATAAGAGCATCCTTATCAAGAATGCTAAAATTTTTAGCATTTAGCACTTCAAAAATCTACTTTATTTATTATATCATCCCACTTTAAAATACATCAAATATCAAAACTTCTGTATTTTTTACCATTTCATTTAAATAATATAAGCTACTCATTAAAATAATAATAAAACAATTTAACAAAAACAACTAGCCAACCACCCCACCAACATGAGAATTTTTTTATTTTTTTATTTTTTTTTATTTTTACAATTTAGGCTACAGTGAGCTTGTATTAATACAAGCTTACTGGGCAAGTATGCCAAAAATTTTACAATTTGAAAGTTTTGATGGAGTTGCTTTTTTGGTGTTTTGATGCTAAAATTTAGCATATACCCCTTTTAGCATCCTTAATGAGGATGCTCGTACAATCTTATCAAAAAAAAAAAAAAAACACAAGTACAATCCAACCAAGAAAAACCAGTTTAACACAGTGCTACCAACTAATTACACGTCAATAGTGGCGGCTCCAGAAATTCTTTTCAGGATGGTCATTAAAAACAATTAAATTAAAAAAATTAATAATAATAAAACTTAAATATATTAACATCACAAAATAAAAACATAGGCAAATACATAAAGTTTTAAAATTTCTTTTCACAAGTTTTTATATTTTGAAATCATTTTGTGATATGATAATTTCACTATCAGTGTTATTAGCTATATCTTTTTCAATGTATACAACTAAGCAATTATTAAGTTAATAATCTTTCATTCAATTACTAACGTATTGCCTAAATAAGTACTAATATAAATAAAATGCATTATCTTTTTTTTTTTAAATATCACATAAGTCTAACAAATTCAGTTAAAGACTAAAGCAAGCACTAACATACTAGCTATTTAAAAAATGTGCATTTTTTTATATATTAAGAAGTGTGCATTTTTTTTATATAAAAATAGTGATTTTAAAATATTTCATTTGAAAACACAATTTAAAAATCAAAATTAAATGTTTGATTTGGGGTTTTTAGGCTAATTTTTTTGTTTGGGCAATTTTCAAGAAGTGTTATGTTCACAACATTTTTGCAACACTTTCACAACAAAGCCTAAGTGGTAAGTTTTTACTGATTCTAATTTGAACTTACCACTTAAATTATTTTTTTGTTTACTAGTAACAACTTTCTATTTAGGATTTCTTACAAAAATATTGCGAAAATATTATGAACATCACATTTCTTGCAATTTTTTTGTTCAACATTTAACAAACCAAAATTTTGGAGAGGTTGAATTTTATTTTTAATGGGCTCAATTTTTATTAAGGGTGTTTAAGGTTTTTTTTTTTTTTTTTTTTTTAGGGTGATCCAAAGACCCATATTAATTTAAAGTTAAAACTTTTTTAAGGTATATTAAAAAAAAAAAAATCAGGATAGTCCTATGACCACCCTCATTAGTACTAGTACTTGGCACCATGGCTGCCCGTCAAAATTCAAATCCAAAAGTACAAAATCTTTTTTGATATATTACTGTAAGGTCCAAATTTCGTGGCCCAAGCCCAAAAGGTCAGGATTATGAGCCCAACGAATCCAGAACAATGAATTTGTAGAGAGTGGGTAAAAAAGCTAGGCTGATTGTGAATCTAGCAACGGTAAACTCTGATGTACTAGGATAAACTGACATAAAAACACGATTGTAAGCTAAATAAACTCAAATCCGAAGAGGCTTGTTATTGATTGAATGGTGAATACAATTCTTAGAGTTCTTCTTCAGATCTTCCTTTCTTTCACCTTTTTTTAGAGGCCTATTACATTTATATATTCTTCTTCCCCTTCATTTTCACCGTACACCTGTTCTCCATCTAAGCATTTACTTGAGTACATGTCATATCAGATATCTGCTTTAGTTTTCCGTGAGTGGTGGTAGCTGAAATTGCACTGTTCAGGGGTCTTCTCCACATAAATGCGGCCAGAAAAGTTGCTGCAGTGCATTAAATACGGTGGTAGCAGCTTTCCCTTTAGATATTTCTCCATTCTTATCATCTCCAGGCATGCCCAAAACTTGTCCTCATCGTTGAAGTTGTTGGAAAGATTAATCAAACCTTCTGCATACTTGCTTGATCAAGTCTCCTTGGTGTCCGAGGGGAATGACCTCTTCGGACCATTAGGGTTCTCTTCGGACTATCCTCCTCGTTCGTTTCCAGATATATTTCTTCCACTTGAACTCCTTCCTAACTATTTTTTTCTCTTCAAACATATAGTGATATTCGAATTAGGCCCTAGGCCCAACACATGATGTTAGACTTTTACTCCCACAGTTACTATATTAGTAGTTGGGGTAGAGAATTTAAGTTTTAGATATTTTCTTTGAAAACAACCAGAAGTGTAATTGACACAATCTATTGCTACGGCCTACAGTCCATCACATTTTCCGTATGTTTTAAATTTTCTATGTTCGTAACTTTTTTTTTTGATACCAATCCTATGTTCGTAACTTGAATGGCAGGGCTCTTCTCAATAATAATTGAGTAGGCCCACATGTAAATGGGTTTATATTAAAATAAAAAGAAAAGGTCAATGTTGAAAAATGTAATCCGCGAATTTCACATTTACTTATATTTTCTAAGGGAAAAAAAAAAAAAAAGGATTTTAAAATGAAATTGACTTTTCAAAAAAAAAAAGAAAAAAAGAAAAAGTGAAATCGGCACTAGCATATACCATTTATTTTGTTCTTAGTTCTTACAATGGAATCAAGTACATCTTTGCCGATTTCACAAGCAATTTTTCTTTAAAAAAAAAAAAAATCAATAATTGTATTGTGAATTTCCTTATTGTTCTGCATTTCAGTATTTCTCCTTTCACTTTTGTATAAGGATTAAGGAGTAAACTTAAAAAAAGTTACTAAAAGTGTATGTTTAGCATTGGCTTAAAAAATCAGTTTTTTATTTTTTTTATTTTTTATTTAGCTTATTTTTGTTACTATTTAGTTTATTTTTACTATTGTTCATGAGTCCCATTGTACTTTTAATTTAGTACTATTTATAGGTCCCATTGTACTATTTTAGCTACATTTTAACTTTATTTATAGTACTTTTAACAAAAAAAAAATTCAATTTTAGCTCTGGTGATGATTTTTTTGATCGGTGGCCTGGGTTTCAAATTGGCGGTGTGGGTTTCTGATTGGTGGCTTGGGTTTGCTGATCGATGGCTTGGGTGGTGGGTGTGGTGGCCGTTGTTGGCTCCAGCTAGTTTAATGGTTTGTGTGTGTGGCTCTGTTGATGGTTTGTGTTTGTGTGTATGTGGCTTTGTTGATGGTTTGATGGTTTGTGTTTATGTGTGTGTGCGTGGTGATGGGTTTGGATAGGTTGATTGGTGTATCATGGGTCTGTGTGTGTGTATGGCTCTGTGTGTTGAACCAGTGCTAGAGGTTGAGAGAGAAAGAGATGAATAAAAATGACTGTTGAAACGATTGGAAAGAAATAATAAAGAAATGTTAAAAAATAATATTTTAATAAAAATAGAGTTTTGGGATGCTGAGATATTGTAAAATGGTATTGTATAATAATAAAGTGAATTTTTAAAATGATAAAATAGAGTAGAATTAAAAGTTCCTTCCCAATGCTAATGCTCTAAGAGGTTCAATGGTGAAAGCGGAAAATATTTACAAGCGCCACCCATCTAAAAATGCATTATTCTAGGCTCTCACATATGAGTGAGTCCAACAATTGAGTCCCCAATTAAATGCACCCCTTACGTGAGAAGCCGAAATACTGCTATGCAGTTAAAGCATGTAAGCAGCAATGACAACAATACAACATGGCTCTTTTAATTTTACGTGGGAATCACGTCAATTGGATTTAGAGACCCCCCGATTTTATTGATTGGATTTGAAGTGTTACGTGACCCACGCTATTATACTGAGAAATCAAAATTGTTTTCTTAGCACATTGTCTATGGTTGCTGGTTCTCCATAAAATAAATGCGTGGCCGTGCAGGAACTAAGAATAACTGGTTTAGGTTTAGCGCAGTAGTAAACCAATTCCACATCAAGATCGATTCAAATCCAAAGATGCATGTGTCACATTTTCCATATCTTTGATTAGGTCCTGTAAATGGGGAGCTACATCTATCGAAACAAGAAAACTAACTTATATTAAAATGAAAAAAGTGAAACCAGCCAATTTCACATGAATTTTAATTTACTTATTTTTTTTCCTTGATGAATGCATGGCCTGGATCCCTGTTGCTTTTTCTCGATGAATTGACGGCCTAGGTTCAGCTATGGACCGTTCTGGGTTGCTTTCCAGAAAATAGAGTGTTGTATTCTACATTTCCCGTGCAACATGACATCCATGTTTTTTCTGAGAAAGACACATGGCATAAAATTTAATCTTTATATTACGCTTATATTGTTTGCTGATTCTTCTTTTAATTTGCTCTTTATATAATAATAATAATAATAATAATAACACCAAAAAATAATAATAATAATAATAATAATAACAACAACAAGAATATAAATCAATGTCATAAGCTTTCAATTATTTCACAAAGCAAAGGTCTTTCTTTCTATTCGTACTCTTTGAAAAAAGTAGAGAAAAACAAAACAAAAAAAAAAAAAAAAACAAAAATCTACCTTTCCGAAAGGTGAAACCAATTGTTGGAGTGCAATTATTCGGTTCCCTAGTTTCTCTTTCCGAACCTGACAGACAGGGACGGAACTATCAAGGGGCTGAGGGGGGCCATTCCCCCCCCCCCCAAAAACCTTTGAAAAAAAAATTCTCTAATATATAAATTAGTATAAAAAATTTATTTTTGGCTCTAAAATTAAAATACTTGCCCCCCTCTTTAAAACAATTTACTAGCTGACCCATGAAACCAAAAATGAAAAAAAATTATCAAATCATCCATTGTTTGGTTGTCCCAAGAATATAAAGAAAAATATTTAGTTAAACATTTGGACAATAAGGAAAATCTACAAAACAATTCACATATTCAGATGATAAAAAAAAAAAAAAAAAAAAAAAAATCTTTGGACACAAAGTAAGTAAAAAAAAAAAAATTATAACAAATCAATTATAAATCCTAGTAAAACAAATCACAAAAACCTAATAATCTTTACTTGATTTTTCCCTCTAATTTGAGAGATCTTTGTCCCTCTCAAGTGACTCCACCACATAGTCATAGAGACAACTCCTATGTTGTTAATCACCCCACACCAATTATTGTCACCAACAACTTGGATCAGTTGGTGTCTTTAATTCAACCCATGAAAAAAATTTATTTTTTTAAAGAGCTGCTGCTCTTTAACACAACACATGGGAATTTTTTTTTTTTTGAATGATAGAATTTTATTAATTTTTTATATTTTATTAACTTTGAGACACAATTGACATGCATGCATAAACTTAATACACATGTGAAACAACAATTTACTGTTTTATGCCTTACCTAAACTGCTACCAAAACATGTGTGTGATTAGTCTATTGGTAATAAACTTTGTGCCTTAGCTAAATTAATGTAGTGATGGGAAAAGCTTTATTATTTTCATAGTTGAAGACTCAAAATTACTGTTTACTATCATATGATTGTTTAACAGATCTCTTTTTCTTTTCTTTTTTTACTACTTTTTGAAAATGGAAATTTTTTAAAGAAAAAGATCTCACATCTTTATGCTACCTCAACCTTAACCAAGTAATTATAAATAAAAAATTCCTTAACCAAGACACCAATTAATTGTCTCACCCTTTTTTTCGCTGAATATTAGTGCATGATGTTGATTAACCATTATTATAGTTGTTTTATTAATGTAATACTAGACATGGATTTGAACTTTTAACTATAGTTTTTGTATTTTTTTTTTTAAATCTTTTATATATAGCATTATGAAGTTATTATATATAGAATTATGTGAAAAGAATAAATAGATTTAAAAAAAATATTATAACGTGGATAGAATAAAGAATTGGTCTAACCTTAATCCGACCTTGAAAATATCAAGACGTACCAACTGACTTACAGAACTCTTGATTATAAATATCTATTATTGATTATTAAAAAAGAAAAAATACAAAAAAAACTAAAAAATTAATGCTAATAATGCATCGTTGTCAACCTCTAATATTAATATTCCAACTTTTTAAAATTCTTGAACAAAGAACTTTGCCCCCCCTAAGTTTGAATTCTAGTTCCGTCCCTGCTGACAGAAAAAACGCTATAAGTTCTCATCCATATCTTTAAGGAAAAAAAAAATTATATATATGTATGAATAATTACAATAATAATAATAATAGTTTGCTATAAGGAAAGTAGATACACTGTATTTGACGTAAGGGAATAAGAAAAGGAAAACGAATAACTAAAATAAAAATCTTTTACGTGTAAGGAAAAGATTCATAATTGTCTTTGGAAGGAAACGACCAACAATGCTAGAATTACAATTATCTATATAATTTTTCTCACAATTAGTTACGTTTTGAGTTGTGGCAAAAATTATATAAACAGTTGTAGTCATGTGACTTGCGTCAACAACATTTTCATAATACTTTTACAACAAATTATATATAATAAATTATTATTAATTTTAATTTGAACTTATTATTGAAATTATTTTTTTCTCGCCAATAATAGCCAAATATTTAGGATTTGTTGTGAAAGTGTTATAAAAATATTATGAATTTATTATAAAATTGTTGTGAATATAGCATTTGTCTATTTTAAAATCTTTTTTCCGTGTAAGTGACAAATTATGAATAATGGACAATTAGCTTGGCATGAACTCTGATAATAGAAAAAAAAAATGTTTGGCATGAACTAATTAAAAACAACTCAGTATTACGTTTCCTTTATCTCTTGTCACTCCTATATTACTTTTATTTCACGTCACTCGTAACTTAACATGCCAATCAATAGTGAAAAAGGTTGTGCAATATTTTTGTGCAATAATGTTTTATTTTCTCATGAAAATTTGAGATATAGATAATTTAAAAAATAAATATATTTTATGTTTTTTTTCGTTATTTAGTTGAATTCTAATTTTATTTCCTTTTTTCCTTTTTCTTAAAGGTCAAATTTTGGTGTAATAGCAAGTGTTTTTCACTAAAAGCAACAAGCCAACAATCTTTGGTAAGAGAGTTTAGATATTTGTTTTCAAAATGATCTGAAAATTATGATTTAAAAAGTGTAATGAAAACATATGTTTAAAAGTATTTATAATGAAAAAAAAA
The DNA here is from genome assembly GCA_023736055.1 of Quercus glauca. Lineage (NCBI taxonomy): Eukaryota > Viridiplantae > Streptophyta > Magnoliopsida > Fagales > Fagaceae > Quercus > Quercus glauca. Next base: position 20,593,955 of record CM043315.1, read on the forward strand.
AAAGTGTTTGGTACCATGTTTGTATTAACATATTTTCAAAAATGAAAAAACACAATTGTTTGTTTAGTATGAGTATGTGGTTTTAGTTTCTCAAAAAAAAAAAAGAGTATGTGGTTTTAAGAAGAAAAAAATGTGTGTTTTATATATTGTCAACATCATATAAGTCTCACAGTTTTCAAAATAATTACAATAACAGTACTCAAACTTGTTATTTGAAAACTAAAAACAATCTGTGAGATGTTTACAAAAATACAATGTTTAAACACTTAACATTAAAAACTCTTACTCAAACATCCTTTATTAAACAATATTACCAAACACATGTTTTGTTTGTGGGTCTATAATTTTTAGCATTTAAACATTAAAAATTGTTGTTTAAAATTCCCTTACCAAACCAGCTCAGATTTGAGTTTGTTGATTAGCTTTTTGAAAAATAAATAAATAAAGAGAAAATTTCTTTTTAAACCTTAGGGATAGTCCAAATTAAACTCTATACATTTTAAAGTTCCAAATTAAATAACTTAAATCCTGCCCACCTTCTCAAAAACAAAAGTCTTGAACTTTAGAAAGATAACAAATTAAACCATAAGATCAAAATTAGATAAAATTGTTACTTAAACTGTTATCTATCCAAATTAGTTATGCCCATGCTGCATTTTAATTATTTGGGATTGTATCTTAACAGACTTTGTATTTAAGTGGCCATGGTTGATCTGCTCTTCAGTTTTTGTAGTTCCATTTTACCAAAAAAAAAAAAAAAAAAACTATCAAAATTTAAAAAAAGAAAAAAGAAATAAAGGAAAAAGAAATTTCTGACTCCGGTCGGAAGGAGAGAGAGAGGGAGGCAGGGAGGCCACAAGGTTGAAACCTTCAAAGAAGTTTGCTGTAGAACGAGTTTGTTCTTTTTCTTGTTTGTTTCAATTCACTGAGGTTAGAACATTTCTTTCACTCTTTCGTTCTTCTTATCGGTTTGGTTTGGAATACTTGCTCATGGGTTGTCCCAATGTGATTTGACTCAACTGGACTTTGTTAAATTTTGTTTCTGGGATTCTGAATTGTGGATGCCGAAACAATTTGAGTAGAATTTTTAAATGAAATTTTTCATTATGTTGATTGAAAATTTGAAATATTGTTTGGAATTTGTTCTACATTCCTGGGTTACATTTCTCTTGATTTACCTTTTTTTGTATTCTAGCCGAAAATTCATATATATATATATATATATATATATTTTTTTTTTTTTAATACTGAAACTTCTTTGCTTTATGGCTGAATCCAATGGAGCTGTGAGATCTGTATTTGATAATACTTGGGGTGTGTTTGATTATCGTTTATTTTGCTGAAAACTAAAAACTTATTACTGAAAATACTATAACAAAATATTTTTTTAAAGGCAAAATACTGTAGCAAAATCCATGGCTGCGTTTTTCAATTCTTGGTTTCTGTGAACAATACCCTTAGGACCCACTAAAAAAAAGCAAACGCAGACTTGGGGGAGAAACGTACCATCCAAACGCACACTTTATATGATGAATCGATGATGTGGGATGGTATAAACTCTTGAAATCCTTAATATTGGGTTTTGCTTTACTGTGTGCAGGTTCAAGTTGAGATTAAGTGCATGTTTGGGCAGAGATTAAAAATTAAAATTACTTCATTATTTAGTTTATTTTTGCTATTATTCATGTGCCTCACTGCACTTTTTGGCACTATTCATGGGTCTTACTGTACTATTTCAACTAATTTTTACTTTTATTTACAGTACTTTGAGCAATATTTTTCAGTTTCAGCAAAATAAGCGATATTCAAACATATCCTAAAGTGTTTTTTTTTTTTTTTTTTGATTATATATGTCAGGTTTGATTTAAATTGCGTTGCCATCTTTTTGTGAGTGTGTATGTGTTTTTAATAATAATAAAAAAAAATACTTAAATAAATCTAACCTTCTAAAAGTTTAATCTGTCACATTTCAAAAGTTCATGGTGTTATATCAATTTTAACTCCAAGGTTTAATTTGTGACATTCCAAAAGTTCAAGGTGTAATTTGTTATTTCTAAAAGTATAGGGTTTAATTTGGAATATCCTAAATAATAGGGTTTAAAGTGAAATTTCTCCAATAAAAAAAAGCCAATAAATATTGCTTACTAATCACCTCCCCCAAATCCCACAAAAATAGAATTTGTGTGTATTGGATATAGGGATAGCAAAAAACCCATTAGGAGCGAGAACCCAACTAGACAAGCATGAATTTTACTAGACTCGTTAGGGGATTCAGGTATAGTGTTGGGTTTTTTCCTGTGCCCAAACCTAGTAGATGTGGTGTGGGTATTTCCAGACCCAACCCGATTAAAGTTAACGGTTGGGGAAAAAAACCCTTTCAAAATCAAGTTGGATACCCGTGGGGCAAAATGTCAGGGCATGAAGCGAGGCGGGGTGAGGTTTCAGATTACTCGCCCTATGGCCATCCCTAATTAGATACATTTTTATTGTTTGGTTTTACATTACATTACACTTTCATTGGCCATAAAAGTGGACACTACCGACGCGGGGGGGGGGGGGGGGGGGGGGGGGGGGGGGGGTGTTTCTCATATGGGAGCTATATTTATATGTTTATTTTATTTTATTTTTTGAAAACACACGTACACTCACACACACAATATGAAGTCTAACACAAAAACATACCATAAACTTTACTAAAAAATCATAGTAACTTTTAAGAGTATGACAAGTTATGTTTTACAATACTACACTTGGCATACTCTCTAAGTAACGTGAGATAATTACTATTTTTTAGATGATGATTTAGTATGCCTAATTTCCTCAATTTTAGGCTGGGTTCCACATAGTTTCTACGTTCATGTAAAACTAACGTGTAATGCACCGAATTTCTTGTATTTTAGGTTATTTTTACTTTCTTAATTAAGGTTTTATTTTTTTTTGGGAGAAGAAATTCCTTGATTATTGATTAAGATGTTTTTTGACTTTTTTCTTTCTTAGGACTTTGTTATTACCAAAAAAAATCTCCCTACCTATGGTATGTTGTAATCATTGTTTTGGCAGTAAACTTTAAAGTTCTAGTAAAATTTGTTTAGTTTGGTAAAGGAATTTAAGTAGAATTGTTTGTAGTTTTTTAAAATACATACTGATGAAAAAGTGTATAAATATTTATGTAATTGTTATTTAAAAACTGAAAATAAATATTTATAACGATGATTACACCAAAAAAAAATGAAAAAGTAGTTGTGATTACACCAAAAAAATGAAAAAGTAGTTGTGATTGTGTCTCTGAAGTTTTCTCCTCCATCACGCCTAGATTGCCTCAAATAATTACACAATCTGTATGCTGCTATGCCTATGAGAATGTGCAAGTCATGAGTGTATCTGTATGTGTAGTGTAATCGATTCTGTTCACACGCATGGCAACTAGGGTGCATACAGAGATAGATAGATTCTGTGTCTCTACTCTCACGTGCGTGTCACAGCCTCATTGTCGCTATAAAGCATAAAAGCCTGTCAAAGTCTTAACTCTCAACCCTCAACAATACAGAGTTTTAGCAAAGCCTCCAACTCTTCACTTCTCCTCTGGGGCATCTTTTTGGGTCTGCATATAAATACCCAAATCCAGAGCCAATGAAGGAGCCAGTTGTTGAAGAAATGCAGAGACAAGGTGAGCTTACTAATCATGGTGTTCATGGGGTCGAGCAAAAAGAATATTTCGACCCAAGTGCGCCGCCTCCATTTAAGATAGCTGAGATCCGAGCTGCCATTCCCAAGCATTGCTGGGTCAAGAATCCATGGAGGTCTCTGTGTTATGTTCTCAGAGATGTCTTTATGGTCTTTGCATTGGTAGCAGCTGCAATCTACTTCAATAGCTGGACTTTTTGGCCACTTTACTGGGCTGCTCAGGGGACCATGTTCTGGGCTCTATTTGTTCTTGGACATGATTGGTAATCGCATACTTGTCAATTCTTTGCCTTCTAATGTCTAAAACTATGTTATTGATTTTCACATATGTTTGCATTGTGTTTGGTTTTCGATTGAACAGTGGCCATGGAAGCTTTTCTGACAACCTCATTCTAAATAGTGTTGTGGGGCATATCTTGCATTCTTCAATTCTTGTACCTTACCATGGATGGTGGGTTTGTGATTAACTTAGTTTGTTCATTAACTTTTCAGTAATCTTTGGCTTATGTTAAGATTTAGTTTTAAATTTTTGTTGACATTTGATGAATTTCACTGCTCTTGAATCCTACAGGAGAATTAGCCACAGAACTCACCACCAGAACCATGGGAATGTGGAGAATGATGAATCATGGGTTCCGGTATTATTTCTGTTCCATTATTTCAAAAAATGCTCTTATTAACCGTGAACATGGATATAATCTTTTATTTATTTTTAGTAATGTCTTTATTTATTTATTTATTTATTCATTCTTATTAGTTGACTGAGAAGGTATACAAGAGTTTAAATCATAGTACTCGAATGCTGAGGTTCACAGTGCCTTTGCCCCTCTTTGCATACCCAATTTATCTGGTGAGAAAGCTTATGTTTTGTTTACCCTTAATTGTAGTAATAGTTAACTTAACTATCTGCTTGTGATAGTAATTAAGCAGCTAAATTTTGATTTTGTGGTGGATTACATCTCAGTGGTGGAGAGCTCCAGGGAAGGAGGGTTCTCACTTCAACCCTTACAGCAATTTGTTCGCCCCCAATGAGAGGAAAGATGTGATAACCTCAACTCTCTGCTGGTCTGCAATGGTTGCTCTGCTTATCTGTCTATCCTTTGTGGTAGGTCCAATCCAAATGCTAAAGCTGTACGGAGTGCCTTACTTGGTGAGTGACTTTCTCTTTTGCTTGCTTTATTCATAAAATTCCGTACAGTTTACTTCTTCTCCAGTTGTAATATGCTTATTTGTATCCACTATTATTCACAGATTTTCATAATGTGGCTGGATTTTGTGACATATTTACATCACCATGGTCATGAGGAGAAACTTCCTTGGTACCGCGGCAAGGTACTGATAGTGATAGTTTAGCACATTTGAAAACGGGCTTAATTACTTAACTTAAGAGGGAATCGTAGCATCTTAAGAAGAATAGTTTAATTCAAAGGCTTCATTATCCTTTGTGTCTGCAATTTGACAGGAATGGAGTTATCTAAGGGGAGGGCTTACAACAGTTGATCGTGATTATGGATGGTTTAACAACATCCACCATGATATTGGCACTCATGTTATACATCACCTCTTCCCTCAAATCCCGCATTATCACCTAGTGGAAGCGGTACTTAATTTTTCAATCATCTTAGCAAATATCTTTTGACTAGTAAATTATAGTATTGTTATAATGAATTGATTCTTATGATTTTAATACTTACCTTGCAGACTAAGGCAGCTAAACCAGTGCTTGGGAAGTATTATCGTGAGCCAAAGAAATCCGGGCCTTTTCCATCTCACTTATTCGAGAATCTAGTGAGAAGCATTAAAGAAGACCACTATGTCGATGATTCTGGAGGGATCGTATACTATCAGACTGACATTGAATTGTATAAATCTTCTAAGAGCAAGTCTAACTGATTCTTTCAGAGGGGCTTGGTTAGTAGTTGTTTCAGAACTCTTTCCCATTCAGAATTAGTATTGTGGTTAGTAGTTGTTTCAGAACTCTTTCCCATTCCAATTTATTTCCAAAATAATAGTATTGTGTCCTCTTCTTTTAGTCACAATGGATAAAGGATTTGATGTTATGATGAAGTATAAAATAGTTGGTTATATTTGGCATACCTTGCTCTAAGATTATATTGTGCTATGATATTGATACTTGAATGCAATACTTGAAACTGTAGTATCATGATGCAAACCCTTAAATAAAGAGAAGTGTTTCACCGCATATTTTAAGTGACAAGTTGTTTATTAGTATGTAAAAAAGTAATTTTAATGGTGAATTTAAATTAAAACTATTAATTGCTTGTCACCTAGAATATGTTATGGAGTTGTTGCAAAAATATTGTGCACATAGCATCCTAGTTCAATAAAATATCCGGCTTATTATTTGAAAGAAATCCAAGGCCATGACGTTAGGCTCCTACATAAATCCATTCTTTATGATGAGATAAAGTTGGGAACTTCATTCTTGCGACAAATACATTGGACCAAGCATCCGTAGATTCCATACATCAAGATCTGTATAGTTACGGTTTTTTAATACTTTTAAGTTTTAAGTGTCGGCTGTCTAGCTGTTCTGTTCTGTTCTGTTCCTTGCTTTGTTTTTCTGCGTTGGTGTTTGTATCTCTGTATTATCCGACCAACGAAATAAACGAGTGTTGCAGCATTAGCAATGATATTAATTTAAGGTTAAAGTTTACCTTCAAAGTGGTTTGGACTTTGGACTCTTGGAGCTTGGGGGATTGGTAATATTGTTCTAGTAAGGTTGTTTGTATTGTACGTGTTAATAAAAAAGTGTGTGAAAATAGGTGTAATGTTATTTAAATACTGAAAACTGTTGTTCAAAATACACTACCAAAGTCCAAACAACCCCAAATTTTTTTTTATCTCATTATGTGAAAATTAATAAAATTATCCATGTACTTTAGTCACATTACTTATTTCATGAGCCATATGACTTAATTTAATAATATATTTAGATATTTTTTTATGAGTCTTCACATAAAGAGTTGCGAGAGATTTCTCCGAATCAATATGTAGGAAAATTGCCTAATTTATCATATATTAGATCATATTATTATGATTCACCAAAGGGCTTGGATCACCTCTGTTCTTTACCATGTTGTATTCTCCATAATTGGGTGTATAAACTGCCAATTATTCCCTTGTCAATCCAACGGTTCTTTTACTCCCACTTCAAACTTTACCAAATGTCCTGTCCCTCTATAAAGTTAAATATTATTCATTTCTTAATTCATGGATGGCAGAATTTTTAAATTTAGATTGCATCTTCTATATAGGTATATATTTGAAAATTTTCGGTATAGTACTAATTATGGCATTGTAAACATAAGGAATTTTTTAAAAATATATTTTTAGAATCATTGTAAACTTTAAGGAATATGTTGACTCCTATCAAAAAAAGAAAAAAGAAAAAAAAAATAATGTGTTGACAACTTGCATAGTTACTATAAAATAGATCAAGATTAATGAATTTGCGTTGGTAATTAGGCAACTTAGTACTTATTTGATCTGACAACATAGTTTTTTTTTTTTTTTTTTTAGAAACCAGTAAGGAAATTTTATTAAGCTAAATCAAACAATAAAACATCATCCAAATCATGTGGAAGGTCTTTCATACTTACATCAGTATCTGCAGATACAACTACTCGACGTGCAAGGGCATGAGCTAACTTATTACCCTCGCGTTGGACATGAACAAAATTACAACAAGATAAAGGAGACAATAGCAATCTAATCTCATCAATAATAAAACAAAAAAGATAGTTTTTCTTGATCCCATTAAAAATGATTTTTAAAATTCATGGATTTCTTTGCCTCTATTTATAGAAACATTTTATTGGAAGAATAATAAAACAATTAATGTTGTTGACAGCATTTTATATTTTCATAAAAGTGTTGTCAAAACTTTCCTATTATTATTTATTAACAATTGCCCTATGGCCATCTGTTAACATGACCGTTGTTTAATTACTAATCTTAACTCCTTAAGTTTGTTTGCAATAGAAAACTAGAGAGAAAATTTTATTTTTTTTATTGCCAATATGAGCTTCATTAGGTTTGATTCTCGACCATCGCACACTCTTGGTGCGATGGTCACTCCATAAGTATAAGTGCTTGTAAATGTGGGGCAAAGGCCGGAGTTCAACCCTATCTTTTAGGTTTTTTTTTTTTTTTTTTTTTCAAATTAGATTGGGTTGGGTACCCATTACCCAAGGGAGCGGAAAGAAAATCTTGCTCCCAAAGTGGGGTTGGGTATGGGGTTTGGGCTGTCAAAATCAAGTTCAAAGAAACTCAACTCATAGAGAAATTATAAGATCCACATGGTAGACAAGTAATGTAGTCTATCATTCTACTAAAAACTTTCACATGTTTAAAATTGTTAATTAGAAAATTTTTTTAAACATAAATTAATTACTGACTCATCAATTTTAAACAAATGAAAGTTTTTTAGTGGAGTAGTAGACAAGTGACGTGATCCACCAGAGTACTCTATAATTTCTCCACCAGAGGACACTATAATTTCTCCATCTCGTGGCCATCCTAACATACACAACAACAACAACAACAAAAAAAAAAAAAAAAAAAAGCACGAGAGAAAGACTAAGATTTTAACACAAAAACACACTATAAATTCTGCTCAAAAATTACAATAATTTTATTATTTATTTATTTATTATTATTTAGATAAATTCGTTCTTTTCTTTTAAAATAATTTTTTTTTAATCATATTTCTCGTCTTATCTCTCTACAGTCCGTAGCAAGTTGCGAATAGCCACCCCTACCGGTACCATCCAATAAAAGTCAAGCCCAAATCTCTAAGCGCACACAAAACATCAAGGAGAGGAGAATGTGTGACATCATATGCACACACAAAACATCGTAGAGAGGAGAAGAGAATACCGAATGATAATAATAATAAGTGGATCGAGCCTAATAAGAACAATTCTGACATCTTGTCTAAATGCAGAACATATATGGGAAAATGAAATCAAAACCGAAAGCAATATATCTTTTTATATGCTGAAGAATGCAATATCATTTTTGGTCCACTACGCTAGATGAATAGTTCGCTTTCAAAATTTTGTTACTATTTTTTGACGGCCATGCTGTCATTGCGAATATCTGACTCCATCCTACTCTGTAGACTGCACTGTAGTAGTATTCAACTAACAATACCTGCTTTCTGCCGTTTATCCTCAAAAAAGAAAAAAGAAAACTAACAATACTTGCCCAAACTGGCTAAAGCTTTACATAGGCCGCCCCCAATGCACCAAAACCCAGTACTTCTATTTTCGGTTGGAGTTTTTTAAAAAGGTTTCTTATTATTAGTGGTCTACATCTTTTTTGCCAGTCTCATTTTCAAAAAAAATTTCCCCCAATAATACTTTATTAGAGCATTTGCGGTAGGTGTTGTAAACAAAAGTATTTTCACACGTCAAAAAGTTACTTTTTCTATTTTAACATACCACTTTATAATATATCATACATCACATATTTTATATTATAACTCAATACATTAAAATAATATATATAATACATTAAAATAATATTAACACAATACCAATCCAAACCATTGGCAGCTACCACCAACCAAACACCACTGCCACAACCAGCGGCCACCAACCAAAACTACCAAAATAAAACCCCAAAATCAACGCCAATACATTAAAATAATATTAACACAATACTAGTCCAAACCATTGGCAACTACCACCAACCAAACACCACAACCACAACCAGCAGCCACCACCCAAAACTACCAAAATAAAACCCCCAAAATCAACCTACCACCACCACCCATAGCCCACCTGCCACCACCACCACCCAAAACTCCCAAGTTAAAGCCCCAAATCAACCTAAAAAACAAAAAAACAAAAAAAACAAAAAACAAAAACAAAGTTGAGATGAACCCGCGGCTAGGCAAGAGCCAGCTTGGTGAGATAGGCCTCAAGGCATGATCGCCCACTGCTGGCAAGATCAGCCTCGAGTTGGGGAGTGGTGGTCGACGCGAGTCATGGCTAGGCGGCAGCTTGGTGAGAATGCTCTTACTTCCAATAGATAGCATTAACTTCCTGTAGAAAAACACATCAGAGTTAGCAGAGTCCAAACAATTAAGAGGATACATCATGCCATAGCCAGGAGGAATAAAAAAAATACAATTGTCACATTAATATCTATACCTTCAAAAATTACCCTATACAACAAGGAATTAATTGTCCCTCCCCCCTTCTCCCCCCAAAAATAAAATGATCTTTATATATCATCAAAAAAAAAAAAAAAAGTAATTGCAGTAAAGCCACTTTGGTTTGGCTGGAAATCACTTTGTCTATCTGTAATTTAAAAAGTGTCACTTTACCCACCTAAGATAAACTCCGTTTTTCTCCCGTTATCCACCTCTATTAAAATCAGGGTCAGCCCTTCCACTATGCCAATTAGGCAATTGCCTAAGGACCCCAAATGGAAGGGAGGCCCCACAATTTTAGAAAAGAAGGGGCAGTAGGGAAAAAAATTGTTTAAGATGAATCTAAAAAAATCCAGCACATCCTTTTGACCAAAAAACAAAATTTTTGTTATACCAGGTTATACATTGGTAGCACAAAAAAAAAAAATTGGTCTAAATAAAATCAATTGTCCCAAAAATAACATCATTATCCTCTAGACAAACCAAAATTCAACAAGATAAACTACAAATCCGGTCTAAGAAATTAACCACAAAACAATCAATAATCAAAACAAATAAAAAACTTCAAATCCCTAAAATTTTTACCGTCTCTTTCTCATTCTTGCTCTACTTTTTTCTTTCAACTCTTGCTCTCCGCCTCTCTCATTCTCTCTCCACTATTGCTGCCTGGCTCAAGCTTCCTTCGATCTAAATCATCCGATCACATCTGATCTGAAAACTTTACCAAGCCGATTTCCCTTTTTTTTTTCCCCTGCTGCATTTTCTGGCATTTTGCAGAATGGGTTTTGACTTTTGAGTTTTGAGGTATAACTTATAATGCTTGGCTTTCTACTTTCGATTTGTTTAGATTGGGGCTTGGTTGTGGCTGGACATTCACGTTTGGGCCTTCAAGTTTTTTTTTTATTTTATTTTTATTGTTTTTGTTTTTGTTATAGGTGTAATAGGATTTGTTTTATTGTGGGTGGGTCTTGGCAGACATCTTCTTGTCTAGGCTGGGCTTGTTTTTGTTATGGCTGAGCTTAATATATATTTTTTTAATTTTACTCTTGTGTTATATATATATATATATATATATATATATATATTTAGTTATTGGTAATATAATGAATAAATCTTTATTTATGCAGGTTGAGATTGTTAAAAACTTATTATTATTCGGTGAAATTACAACAATACTTTTTATATAAATCAGGTTCTAATCAATATTGTTTGATTAGAAATGTCTACTAGAAAATATGCATCTGGATATTAAAAACTAAAAAAAAAGAAGAAAATTGAACATGATGTTTATTATGCAATTAGTTCAATTGAGAATAGATTTGAAAATTTTCAAATATATGAAGGTATTTTTGGTTTTCTATTTAACTTCACAAAATTGAAATCATTAGATGATGATAGTTTACAAAAATACTGTCTTAAACTTAAATCTTTTCTCAAACATGATGTTTACTATGATATTGATGATTTAGATTTATTTTTAGAGTTAAAGGTTTTAAAAGAAATTTTACAAATAAAAGATTATACTCCAATTGACATACTAAATTATATAAAAAGATTAGATTCATTTCCAAATGCATGCATTGCTTATAGGATTTTACTAACAATACCTGTTACAGTATCTTCCACAGAAAGAAGTTTTTCAAAATTAAAATTAATAAAATCATATCTAAGATCAACAATATTTCAAGAAAGATTAAGTGGATTAGCTATATTATCGATTGAAAATGAGATGTTAGAAGAACTTGAATACAAAAATTTAATTAGTCAATTTGCATCTCAAAAGGCAAGAAAAATAGATTTTCAATGAAATATATTATACTATAAAAATATTAATTTAATTAATACATAAGTGTCTTCAAAAAAAATTAATACATAAATATAAAAAGGCCTCATTTTAGTTCTCACCTTAGGTCCCAAAATGTCTAAAACCGACTCTAGTTAAAATCAAGAATAACCCACCTCTTTTAAAATCAAGAATAAATGTGTATTCTTGTACTTCTTTTATGTCTTTCTCCTCCCAAAACAAAAAATAAATAAAATAACAAGAAAAACTAAGATCAAAAAGTGATCATTGATAAAAAAAAATTATGCAATATCAAACGTTTCAAAAATAAAATCTCAAATGTCATTCAATAATTCTGTCACAGTCTCTCTCTCTAACTCACTCACTCAGTCACTGTTTGTTTCCTTCTATAATAAATAATTCATTATATAGGCATATAGCCCATTCAGCAAAACAAACATAGGCATATAGCCAAGGACGGAGCTAGGATTTGGAGTTAAGGGAGGCAACTCTACTGCCAGCTGTATGCGGCGACTTCAGACTTTAAGTCTACTACTTTACTACAAAGGATTTTTGTTTAAAATTTTTTAAATGACCAAGTTGTTTGTTCTTGGTAAAATAGATTGATTGGGCTTAATTTTTTTAGTTTTATTATTGGTAATTTTTGTTGTTGGTCTAATTTTGTTGGGCTTGTATATTTTGTTTTAAATTTAATCTATTAATTTTTTATGTCTTTTAAAAGGTGAAAAAATACTAAAACTACAAATTTCTTTACAAATCGCTAATATTGTGAGTGGTTATTGATAAGTAAAAAGTAATGCAAGCGTACGAACTAATAAAAATTTGCTACCTCAATAGTTTGTATAAACGTTGTAAAAATGTTTGTGGTTATAACATTACTCTTAAAAGAATTGATGGCATTATTAGGGGGGTAAAGTGTAATTTTATTAAATAACATTGCTAAAATTAATACCTATTAATATAGTAATATTAAAAAAAAAAAAAATTAGGGGGGACCATTCCCCCCCCCCCCCCCCCCCCCCCCCCCCCACAGTCCAATAATAGCTCCGTCCATGCATATAGCCCTAATTGTGATAACCCAAGTTGGCAGTTGCACTTTCTCCAAAAGAAAAAAAAAGTTGGTACTTGGTAGTTACTTAAATTCCCAACAAGCAACCTATAATCATCCACCAAAATATGTACAACCATTAATTACACTCAATAAATTAAATATGAAAAATGTTAACTAGTACCGAAGGGATATTGATTAAGAATTTATTTTAAGAAAGTTTTGACATCACTTTTATAGAAAATGAAAAAAGCAATTAAAACATTAATTGTTTTTTTTTTTTTTCTTTTCTTATAAAAACTTTCTTTAATTGAATTGTTAACCAATACCTTACAACACTCGTTAATATGGTTCATTAAATATATTCTCTACATATAAAAGTGGACCTTACATTTAATTTATATTTATATGAGAGGAGGGTGCAGTCCATTGAATATTCTCACCAAATCATTTCTCTTAAATTATAATAGATTATATTCTTGGGACTTTGTTTTAGATAACGTGAACCTACAAAAATACTTAACAACCTTAATCATAAGTAACTTTACTAATTCATGGTGCAAATTGTAAGACGTATGCTAATGTCTAAAAGTTGCTTGAGTTTCAAACACCTTAAAGGTGTAGTGTCACCTTGGTTATCCAAATACAATAGCTATAAAATCTATAATAATGGACAGTGGACTACTTCTAGTCTAGTCTTCAACACAAGTCTTCCTTTTTTTTTTTTTTTTTTTTGGTTGAGAAACCAACACAAATCTAGATGTAACTTTTGAGAAATGGCTCCAATGAGAAGGTAAAGCACGTGGTATGGAGTTCTAGAAAAAATATGACAAAGATTTAAAAAGATTCAGATCCCAAGTGACATACTTAGGGTTTGTCATTGGTTCCTCAAATCCCACTTTTTGCCACTAACTCCACTTGCTTGATGGGTCAATAAATGATCTATTTATAGGAAGGAGTTCAAGTGAAGTTGGGGATCTAATAGTTTATTAATTTGACACATGTCACAAGATCTAAGAGGCTTTGTGTCCTCCAATTAAAAGATTTCTAAGCATCTTCACATACAAGGTCATGTTTAATGTGTGAATCAATGCTACAATACATTAATATGTCATCCCAACGATGTGAGAAAGAATACCATACTTCAGTAATACCAACTCAATATCTGTTTTGGTATTTTCTACCCAATAAATGAGTGACACATGTTTCAAAAAACTACATCAGACTACTCCAATAAATTATTAATTTATCTTCCCGATAATATAGAAGATTGTGATTAATTTATTGGAGTAGTCTGATGTGGTTTTTTGAAACAGGTGTCATTCATTTATTGAGTAAGAAATATCAAAACAGATACTTAGTTGGTATTACCGAAACATGGTATACTTTCTCCAATGATGTAAATTTATTTATTTTATTTCTCTTTTTTTCTTTTGTAGAAAAAAAAAAGGTGTAGGAGAGGAGGGTGGCAACCCCTACAAGCCCAAGGCAACACGAGGGGAAATAGACATCAATGCACTCACAAGTGGAAACTAGGGGGACTCAAACCCAAGGCCAAAGTCTTATTAGCCCAAGATTTGGATACAAGACCACCTGCCATTCCAAAGATATAAACCTATGCCTTTAAGCCTTAATTATTATCTAAGATTTGATCGACATGCTAAGTCATGTCAAGGAGGAGAAACACTATGACACAATAATAATACAACAACCACGTTAGTAAGGATATCTCACATTTATTAAGTGTAAGACTGTGTAAGTCCCATAAAAAGGGGGGAAAAAAGAAAGATAAGTGTAATTCAAGGATTAATTAAAAAAGACCTTTTCATATCTTTTTATTTCTATTATTTCTTTAAATAAAATCATAGAACCTTAAATTAGCATCATTAGCAAAGCAACGGAAATGGTGGTGCCACGGCCAATTCTTTTGGTATGTGTAGTACAACTGTTTTGTTCTAACGGTAACCTCATATTATCGTGGATTCAAATCTTATCATTACATTAGAAGTTTTTCTATATATATGTATATATATATAATAAAAATAAAAGCCACTTTTTAGATTCTGTAAGAGGATAAGAAGATGAATTTCCCCAGCAAGAAAATATATGGGAAAAAGACTAACTATAAACATTGAATGATATAATTAACGTTGTTGTTCCTTAAAAAATAAAAATAAAAATAAAAATTAACATTGTATGTTGGCATTAATAATTTCTGAGGAAAAGATGCCCATCGGCCAACCAAGCCTACCCAAAAAATCTTTGGGCCTGGGTCAGAGGATTCGGCCCATAGGGTGAGCCTAGCTATCAAATCTTATTGAGAACTACCAAATTTAATTATGGTAATGATTTTGATTCCAAATAAATTATGACTTTTTTTTTTTTCTTTTTACAAGATAAAAATTTTACTCTAGTCTAATCTAAGTGTATATGTGCATGGCCCATATTCTCTTCCACACCCTACCTTTGACCGGAGAGCTTGTTCTTATATCCTTTCGACAAAGGCGCGCAAACCTCTTTCAGAAAACGGTGCAGGTTGATCCTATCTGTACTATATGTGGTCAGATAGAAGAAACCACATGACATATCTTATGGGAATGCCCTTTCGCTCACAATGTATGGGCCCTAGTCCGAGGTAAGATACAGAAAACAAACTTTTTGGCCATGTACTTCTTCCTACTCATGAAGCTGATGATAGAGAGATTGTCAAGCAAGGAGTTTGAGTAGTGGGCTATGGTCGCATGGTCGTTGTGGAATGCACGCAATAGAGTTCAATTCCGGAGTACACAGTCCCATCCTGAGGAGATTTTTAAGTAAGCCACGTCTCTCATGGAGGAATATCAAAAACTCGTTAGAGACCTTGTCCAAAAATAGTGGAGTTGATGTTTCTGCACCGCTGTCGTTTTTATACTTTTTCTATCCTTTTTTTTTTTTTTTTTTACTTGGGGCTAGTGCGAATTGTAGGTAGCTAGGTGCTAGCTACCCTCTGTAACACAACCCCACACCTAAGTTTCCTTTTGTACTTTTCTTTCTCTTTTCATTAATATACTTCTATCTTGGATGTCAAAAAAAAAAAAAAAAAAAAAAGTGTTTATGTGTATGAAGCTCCCTCCTAGAGACTTGAACCCGGCCCTTACCTCCCACAGCCCACAAGCACTTATACTTGTGGAGTGACAATTGCACAAAGGGTGTGCGGTGGTAATTATGACTTAGTTAGTTTTACAATAATCTTACAATTTAGTTCGAATTAAAGTGATTATCTAGTGAAACTAAGCGTAGATGCTGATATAAGCGTGTATAAAGAAAAACTCATAGAAAATCATCACAAAGATAACACAGGTATATGAAGGAGGAAAGCCCGAGTATCGGTCGTAAAAACCTTTCCATGGCCTCACAACTAAAACGATCCACTATAATAGATAGTTGCGGCACGATTTACTCACAAAACCCTCCAAGTAATGTAGTGAAGATGTACCCAATCCCTTTGAGCTCCTACTAACGACTAACTCCTTTAAGTCCTTTATCTATTTTAGCATCTAGATTCGCAACTTAAACCACTAACGCATGATCAAGTCTCCTTGATCACTCCAAGGCCTCTTGAAGATTTGGTATTGCTCTCCAATGATTCCTAAGAACCAAACGTCATGAAGAACTCAAAAGGTTTCTTTGTATGTAATGGATTTAATCTCCTCTCATAGAATTTGGCAATAATGAGGGGGAGAAGGTAGAGAGAATGAAAAGGTTTAAGCTCTAGGGTTTAGGTCTCTCTCTAGCTCTTCAAATGGGAATTAGGTATTTTTTTTAATCACTAAAATTCATAGAAAATGAGAATATATATAGCAAGGGCATAGGCTAGAATAGCTGAGAAGAAAATAACTTATTTCTCTCAAGTACATAAATTTTTGTACCAACAAAGTAAGGGGTGAAACCACTCAAATCTAAAACAATTTGCCTTATAGACCCAATTTCAGAGGTGCGAAATTTTGCAGACTTCAACTCCACTTTACACTTACACTCTCCACCTTACTAACTTAAATACAACTTAAATACCCACAAAATACAAGATACATTGAAATTGACAGTTATAATTATATATAAATTTGACATGAAATTAGCCAACACGCTAAGGTCCTAACACTTATAAATCAAAATAAACAATTCCCAAAGTAGCTATGATGCCCGACGACCCCCAAGGTAACCCAGTTAGTCCAAACTTGCGCACATGTCATTTCCTCTTTCTCCAACTCAAAACTATAAATTGTAAAGTCCTCTCTCTCTCTCTCAAGGCAACCTTAAGAATGCATCATCTTCAAACCTAAGACGCAAGGTCATGCAAAATCCTTGTTGTCTTTTTGTTGGACACACCTAGAAAACATTGCATCTCTCTCTGTCAAGGCAACCTTAAGAGGGCATCATCTTCAAACCTAAGACGCATGGTCACCCAAAATCCTTGTTATCTTTTTGTTGGACACACCTAGAAAACTTTGCATGCTTGTCCTCTGTGTGTTAGGGGGAAAACCTAAAAGTCATTTATATATATATTTTTAAAATATAAGAGTGGTTACCTATTTTGAAAACTTAAAATAAACGTAATTTATGTTTTTTAAAGAAATGAAAGACTTAAATATACCATTGGTCTTTAAAGTTTAGTATAATTGTGAATTTAGCCTTTAAAGTTGAAAGTACTTGTTTTTAGTCTTCTAGATCGCGTGGCCAAACTAAAACATCACTTTAAGTGTTTTAGGGATTATTTTATTTACAAAAAAAAAAAGTCGTTAGGTACTAAAATCAATTATTTACTTCATGCATTTTAGGGATTAAGAACAATCACTTTAATTTTTCTTTTGGGAAAAATGACCACTTTAGAAGTTAGTGACTAAAATCACCAATATTAACAACATAGAATTAATAACATATTTGTAACATGAGTTTGGTGGACTGTCACTTTATTTATTTATTTTTTTTTTAATTTTGAGAAAAAAAAATGATCACTTTAGACGTTAGTGACTAGAATCACCCATACTAATAGCATAGAATTAGGAACATATCAGTGAATGAGTTTGGTGGATTGTAACTAAGGTTTTTATTTTTTATTACTCCCTCCGTCCCACTTTTTTTGTCCTTTTTGAAAAGTCAAACTTTTTAAAGGAATATCATTTATTGTCTTGTTTACCTTTTAAAAATGTATAAGTTTCCAAAACTACCCTTAAAAAAATTTATCAAAAAATTGAATTAGTAAATTAATAGAGGTATAATAGAAACATTAGTAAATTAATGACTTTTATTTTTAGAAACAGGACAATATTTTGGAACATCTCAAATGAAATAAAGGACAAAAAAGTGGGACGGAGGGAATATTAATTTTTTCCATCTTCTATCAATCTCGGAGTTTAGCTGCCTCCATTGGCTACTCTATTGGGCTTTAACAAGGGGTATTTTGAGAGATTAAAATTTGGTGCATTTAATAGCATTTTAAAGGGTTGAGATTGAATTTTTATCTTATTAACTATTCTTTGTCACGTTAAAACGGTAATTGCATGTTGGATCCAAATCCAAATTTTGAGCTCTTTCTGTTCTTGGACGTGATATGCAATTTAAATGGTTGGAACTTTTTTTTTTTTTTTGGCTAAATATATAGTTGGAACTTTTATTTCTGCACTTACTTGCACCCATATTATCTATCCATTCCCTAAATTGGTGTACATTGCTTTTGTCGTTGTATTAACCAGTGGCAGTGAAAGCTCGAAATTGAAAATTGCTGTCTACATATGATTTTTTTTTTTCTGAAAGTAGTGGTACACAACTACATATCTTGCATGCTGTTGATCTCACTTGTCAAGAGTCTAGTAAAAAGCATTAGACAACGGGCAAGCGACAAAGACAATTGTGTCAGTGACTCAGTGACATGTTCCCAAACAGATGACGTGGAATAGAATTATAGAACTGTTCTCACCGACTAGGAAAATGTTTGAGAAATAATCATACTTCCCATATATCTCATTGATTTGTGCCAAAACTTTCTAATAAAAAATGTGAAAATTGTAAAATAGAATAATCTTATATCTTTTTTTCTTTCTCAAAAAATAAAGAATAATTTTATATCTATATAAGACCACATGTTTATAAGTTTAAAATTAATCTTGACTCCGCCTTTAAATAATGAGTTTTCTCTGTATTTAAAAGTATAAATAGACAATCATCTTTTTCTCTTATCACATCACTCCAAATTTAACCAATTTAGCATATTAGTTGTCTTCTCTTCTGTAAGCACTATTTCTAAACAAGCCGCTAGGCAGTAGCCTTCTTCACTTTCGATGTGAATGTGAGTAATGGTTTCGACTCTCCTAAGTCCTAACTTAAACTCAAGTTCAAAAACCAATCCAATAAAGTTTAAAGCGTGACAAGGCAACAATAAATGATTCCTAGAACCACTAAACTGTAACGCTCTTTTCTCAAAAAAAAAAAAAAACTGTAACGCTCTTAAAACAAGTGTGAAGAGTTCTAAAAGCATTAATATCCCTTAATCAAATGGAGTAGGAACAAACACTCGATGTCATCACAACACAAACCACCTAACAAACTCAACCAGCAAAAAGATACATGAGTCCAAAACCTATTTACACTTTTTTTTTGAATCCCCACCAACAAGAAAATGAACGCATAAATAGGCACTGCAAATTTGCATTTGCATTTGCATTAGTATTAGTGATTAGCCTCCAGGGACCAGCTCCTCTCTGTCACACAAGGAAGTGGTTACTGGTTAAGCTCAGTTTGAACAATTCTCAAAAAGGTCAATTTCTTCGGCTGCAAATTGCAAAACCCAAAAGAATTTCATTTCATCACGCAGTGACCATACCAATTTCTCTGACTGTCTGACCATCATCATCAAATCTCTCCCCAAATCCCATCACAAAACTACAACTTCAAATAGAGAGTATTAAGAGAAAATCCAATCTCCATTTCACACATAAACACTCATAGCAGTATAGCATTCCTATATTGTCTCCTACATCATACACTATGAACCCAAACCTAAAGCAACTCTCTTTTATTTCCTTTTTAAGATGCTAATGGCAGCATCGTACGCTAGCTAACGCGCCCTTAGAGCGTGCTGCATGTTTGAGCTATCACCACAAGAATACAAATTGTACAAACAGACTTTACAACGCGCGTGGCAACATGTTTCTGAACACTTGTATGAGACTACTTGGACAGTGGCCACATTCAAATGCAAAGCCCGCCACCTCTTACACTCACACACTCTCTTTTTAGACACTCTCTGGCTCTCTTTTTCTCTTATCATGAGGAACAAATGAAATTCAAATCTCTCTTTCTTTTCATTGCTTTTTTGTCCTTTGAACTACAACTACCACTACTTTTGCTGTTAGCAACTTGAAAGTTGAAATTCCTTAGACCCAACTCACTATTATTTCTCTTTCATGATACCTTTTTTTTTTTTTGTTCCTACAACATGAAGTCGTTATCTTCTTCTCCTTCCTTTTCATCGTGTTCATCCACTACCACCTCTTTTGATGCAAATATGTGCAATTCAAAAAGTGCCACTGCCGGGTGTCTAGCCGGTCTTTTGCGCCGAATTCTCTGCTCTGGTAACCTTCCTACACATCCTTCAGATCAAATCAAAGAAGTTGATTCTGTGTTATGTGATAAAGATCATGAACTGAAGGCCAAGGAAAATATTGAGTCTAACACTACGCCTGGGATAGTGGCAAGGCTTATGGGTTTGGAGTCGATGCCAGATATCAACTTGTTACATAATTCAAACCCAAATTCAATTTCACGTAGCCGATCCATGAATTCAGCCGATCACTTGGCCGGATTTGATCAAATGCAAGGGCAGCATCGAAGGGTCGAATCCACGTTGTCCTTCCGAGAGTTGCCAACCTTTCTCGAGCTTGAAAACGAGAACTTTCTTGTACTCAGCTTCGAAAATGGAGGTCAAAGTAAAGAGTTAAGATCAGAAGGGAGGAAATCTGAAATGGGTTTTGGAGAATTGAAGCAAAGAAGAGCAGAAAGATGTAAAAACAGGGAGAATAGAACAGAGAGGGTGTCAGAGAAGAACAAGAAAAAGAAGAACTACAACAAAGGGGATCAAGGAACAAGCAGAAAGGTTTTAAATGATTTGAATGAACAGGAGAAGCAGAGTAAGAGAATCTCAGTCAGTGACAAGCCTGTTGAGAAGGTATGCAATAATGTTAAAGACTCAACTATCACTACCTCTCCTGCCAAAAACTCCCATGAAAAACCACATGTTGTTGTTGCCTCGGAAGCTGTGAAATCGTCCAAACCCGTTAGCCACAATGAAGTCTTCCATAAAGGGAAACCAAGGAGGAAGAAGAAGAAAACCAGTCCATATCTGGTTCAAATGGTAGAATCTGATTGCAGCTCCGAAGATTCGAGCCCGGTTTCTGTTCTTGAGTTTGATCATTTCCTTTTTGATCCTCAAGTTTCAAGATCAGGTTTGTTACCTCATCTTTTGAAGTACCAAGTTTTTTCCAATTAAGCTTCATATAGTTTCTGTATCAACTTTGCCAAATAAAGAACTTTTATGTTATAATTGCTGCCACTAATTGAAACATTTATTAACAGAAGAAGATTCGAGTTTGGCTGATTCAAGGTCACGAAGGAAGTTATCCCCGGAGCTTGAAAATTACAAGCAGCAATCTCCACGAAAGGACAACAATTTGATAGGTGATGATGAGATGAAAACAAAGAAAATTGAAGGCAAATATCATGGCACAAAGAAGAAAGAGTGCCACAGCCAAAACTACAAAGAAATGTGGGGTGAAATTCTCACACTGACTGGTGCTGAGTTAGTTCATTCAAATTGGGTATACGGGAGAATAGGAAAGCATCAAGATTTTGAAGATATTAGTGCAAATATTGAGCTGGAAATTCTTGATCGATTACTAGACGAGCTGGTAGGTCAATTAGTTGGACTTCCACGAAAAAATTGATCTTGTAAGACTTTTACTACAACCTTTGTAAATTTCGCATTTACAATAAACTCTACAAAGAAAGTTCTTTTTTTTTTTTTCTTCTTTAGTTGATCATGTAGAAATCGAATTTGAATTTAAATTCTCTAATCCAAGACTAGGTCACTAGTCTTTATTTTTATTTTTTTGGCTTAAATGACTAGGTCACTGTAGTTAATAATGTATAATTGGACCGAAATGTATGTTACAAGAGAGAGAATTTGTAGTTAAATTAGAATTGAAAATTATTTAAAACTAGGTAGATAAAGATTGCCGTTGACATTCACTGTACGTCATAAAACAGACCTATTGAAATCAAATCCGAAAGTTTGAAAAGAAATATATAATTGCATAATTGTGAACCGGTGTTTGGTGTTGTGATAACTGATAAGGCTTAAACCAACATGAAATTTGAGTGTATTGAGTTCAAAATCATTCATAGTGGTACACCTACATCACATGTTCCCAACTTTTTGTGAATCCACAAATATAAAGCATAATCCTTCAACAAATCCTGTTCTTCTGACACTTAGGCATTTTTTGAAAGCCACCAACTCAAAAAGTAATCTCTACTAACCTAATCATTAGTATGATTCGACAGCTAATGATTATTGTATATATTAAATTAGAAGTAATTAATAACGTCTCTTTTTGCAAAGTTGCAAGTGCAATGGATGTTCTAGAACTTTTCTCCCGAGCTCTCCAAGCCAACTTCTTCGCAAGCCAGCTTTTTAAAAAGGCTAATGCGCAGCGACCCAGATTGGAAAAATCACTTTCAGGTTCAGCATGGTATTATTGGCTATGCAAGCCAACCAGACGGTCTCTTTTTTTTTTTTTTTTTTGAAAGAAATGGAAAATATAAAAAGATGCTACAAATTTGCCATATAAAATTTACAAATTAATCTGACAATAAATGTGACTAGTGAGTTTCAAAATCATTAGTTTTAAAATAGTATATAGTTGAATTTATAATATTTTTGACATTACTAAAAACAAATACCACGAAAAAGAATCCAATTTCCTTAACCAAATAAAGTCCTACCTAAATATTAATGGCAAGTCAATGCCCTGGTGAAGCTTCAATTTGATTTTTTTTTTTTTTTTTCTTTCCTTTCTCTCTGTTGAATTCATTGTGGTTCAGTTGGTAGGATTGAAGAACAATGACACAGGTTGTACTGCATGACGGCCTAGCCACACCTAACAAGAAAAGTTGATTTATAAAGGCGCCAAGTTTGGTTATTGGGATTGGTAGTGCCTTTTTCTTTAGTGCTTAAACATTCTCCCTTTGGAAAATTATGCAGCCAATGAATCTTGCCTTTTGAATGCCGAAAGTAATGTGCAAAATTCAAAAAGGAAATAGGTGGGAAACAGAGAGGAGAGATGAGGAAAAAAAGAGAGAATGAAATATCAATCTCACGCTACAGCTAGAAAGTTGAAATGAAAGTAAGATCCATTTTCATTTGGTTCCAGCTAAAGAGCTATTGTAGATGATAGTTAACTCCCATACCACAGTACCTAGTGCTAGCAACTACCCGGAAACACATTAACAGCATAAAGGTGGTCAAATGAGTTAGGAAGAGCCATCCCACCAATTATTAAGAACCAAAGGTTAAATCACTGTTTTCCAGAGAAGGAAAGCATCACATCAAATTCATATGAGAAACAGAGATTAATTTATCAAAGAAACATCTTGTAAATACAATTTATGTATACAGCCCCACCAACAATATATAACCCAAGACATTGTTACGCCTAAGATTTTCAATAACAAAATGACATATTAAGTATTTATCAGCATCTCTAATCTCACCCACCAAAGATCCTATGCTTCAGACATCTTTCAACTTGGGATGAAAATAGAAACTCAAATTAAGACATGAACCAAAACAAGAGAAAAATGGGCTAATAAGAAAAACCTAAAACCTATTATTCTTAAGAACCCTAATATTTGTATGAGCAGAAAACCTTCATCCTGCCCAAGTTCTTTGTTTTCTCCCTAGGGGTATATTCTTTTTTTCCCCTTCTCCAGTCCTTCCACCTAGTTATGATTAATATCAATAAAGATTCAAAAAATGGCAAAAAACTAGTTAAAAGATTAAAATAGTAGCAATTCTGGGGGTTGAATATGCCTTTATGCCACCATCTGCTCTTGTTCCTTGTACAACTGCTCCACCCAGGCTGGGAGCATCTCCGAGTCTCCAGTGTCAAGATGGCACTGCTGCTGCTGCTCCTTCTCGAAATTTAACTGCCCAGGTTTTGCAGGCGGGACATCTTTCACCAGAGACTGGACCCAAGAGACATCTGGCTCATTGACAGTTGCTGGCATCATGGCTGCAGCTGTTGCATAACTGCTGCCACTGCTTCGGAACCCAAATGAAGCTGATTTTCTCAGCTTATTCAACTCTTCTCCTTGTAGTCCCCAGTCCAATTTGCCATCAGGGGAGCCCCAATCTGAAAAGGCAGAAGGCCTTACAGATGCAGCAGCACGAGGTGAAGAAACACCAGAATGACGATTCACAGCACTTCGCTCAATGAAGCTCTGGCTCCGCGTTGCAAAAGCAGCAGACCTTGAAGTCAAAGCTGCAGCGGCACTAGATGGGTCAACACCAAATGATGAAGATGCCCTCACAGGAGAGGAAGAAAGGCCAGTAGAGTAGCTTGATCGGAGCTGCTGGTTCATGTTCGGGCGCATCTTGGCCCCAGTAGGAGATTGCAATTGGGGCGCTGAGACATCCAGTGAAAGTGCCTGAAATTGAGGCATAAGGGCAGGATCTAGAGAACCAAAAAAATCATCAAGGTTAGTAGGCTTCACTCCCCCAAGCCTATTCAACTCCCCAGTTCGATCACCTAATGAGGCAGCAAAAGCTGAAGTATTGGACATAGGACTCTTCCAGCCAGATGGGGAACAGAGACCAGATATCTCATCCATCAACTGCTGTTGCCTGCGACGTTGGTTTTCAAGCCCAAGCAATTCAAGGTCTAATTCCATATCTCTAGCACAGAGAGCAGTTTTCAACCGGCTACCAGGAAGCTGCAAGGTAGGGGGCACAAGACTCGACTGGTTCTGCCACATGGTTCCACCCATAGGAGAAGTGGCTCCAGAGGGAGTCATGGGTGGTGTTGAGTTTGAGGGCATCATGCTGGACGGAGAACCAAGGGCAAGTGGGCTGATAGACCCCATATCCAGCTGAGAAGTGTTGGCTGAGAAAGATCTAGGAGAGGGCACTGCAGAACCCGTGGAAGCATAAAGAGGGCGAAGCTCTTCCGGCTTATGAGCAAAGAAGCAGACCCTTCTGGTGCATCCCGTCTCATCCTTACAGAGACGAGTACGATACTGAGCAGGGTGAAGCCAACACTCAAAAATACCATGTGCATACTCGCAGGTATCTCCTTGTCTGCACGACCCCTTTCTGAACTCAGGGCAAGGGACACAACTATAATGGTATTTCCTAGGATCACGACGCCTGGCATTTTCCCCCGGATGAACAAATGGACACTCCGTCCAGTCATGTGAGTAAGCCCTTGAGCAAGGCTTGACTTTGAACGTATACATTCTAAATTCATCCGTGCTATAAATCCCATTCTTGATATCCGGAAGAGAGAGATCAACTGGATACTCTTTCTTTTCAGTTGCATCCTTTGAGACCCAGGGCGATGAAGCCTCTAGCTGTTCTGGTCCTTCCATTTCATCACCAATTTGATCAGGCAGACCAAAGGTTTCCTCAATACCACTAAAGACCTTCAGCATGACCTCCAACTTTTTCATCCAAGAATTAAAGGCTGGACTTGAAACTGGGGTGATCAAGTCACCGGGTCTTTTTCCGTTAGCATCAAGAGAATTAATATCAGCAGAAGCATCAAGCAAGAGCTTAACAACCTCAACTGAACAAGGAGAGCCCCCAGCAACAGCGCAATGAAGTGCCGTGGCTCCATCCGAACCACAAGCCCTATTAACATCAACAAGACCGGTTTCAAGTATATAATTCAGCACACCCTTGCTTCCAAACATGGCAGCAATCATGAGGGGTGTCCTCTCTTCAAACCCCATCATCTTTGACCCATTTCTCCTCCCATACCACAAGCTTGACTCATCAACATCAAGACCCTCTTCTTCCACAGCACTTTTGAAACCGGTTAAATCATCAGAGGCCGATAATTCAAGCAAAACTGAAAAGCGAGGTTGCAAAGCGTCTTGTTTCTCAAACCCACCCGCCATGCTGAAACCTGTTTGAGAAGGTTTCCTCTTTGACCCACTGCACATGGAAATCCCTCTCTTTCAGACCTCCACACAGTCTCGTTCTACAAAATTTGTAAGAAATAGATATTCATAAATGGTATTCCAGAATTTACATACAAAGAAAAAGAGCAAAATTAGAAAGAAAAGCTGCACTCATAGATAAAGTACATAGATGCAGAAAGAGAGACATAAAGCTCCACTCTTTGATGAACATACAATAAATTAATTACACAAATAGATTGTACCAAACGTTTAATACATAATCACATATTCAATCTTTAACTCATTTAGCCACATACTCATAAAACTATAACCCAAATTCAAGCCAATACGAAACAAAAATCTGTTACAATCCCAACAAAATACAACCAAATATTTTCTCTCAAAAACCAAAAACACAATAATCCCATCAAAACCAAAAGACCCAGAACTTAAAATGACACCATTTTCTCACATTTACTTAAGAAACCCAAACAGAATGCTTTCAATTATCCACGAGACCCAAAAACCCAGTAACAAAAACTCATTGAAACACCAAATATAAGTATCAATAAGAGCAAGAGAGTACCTTAGAGCACAGAAATGGCAGATAGAGCAAGACTAGCAAAACACAAACTAGTCACAACTCACAGCTAGTTGTTCCTCTCTGCTTAGTCGTTATTGAATCACACACGAACCCAGCTACGGAGGGAGAGAAAGCAGAGAGAAATAAAGACAAGAGAAAAGGCTTTTTCCCTCTCTCTCTCCTTTTCTCTCTCTATTATATGGTGCGGTGGGTCAAAAAGACAAGCCTATCAAGTCTACCTACGCTCCTCCATTCCTCTTTCTTTTCCTTTTTTTTTACTAGTTTTTTTTTTTTTTTTTTTTTTTTTCTCAATTCCTAGTTTTTTTATTTTTTTTATAATCTATTATATATATCTTATCAGTTCAGTTTAAAAATAATAAATTTTTAATTATAAACTTTAATATATACTATTCAAAAAAAATATAAACTTGTCAATAATTTATCAGTTATAAAGATTAAAGAATTCGAAAATTGCATAGAAATTTACAGTCTTTCTCACGTAGAATCATTACTTTGCTTATTTAGGCTTACCGGATTTTAATCCAAATATTTTTTGAATTATGTACAATCCCTTGAATTTAGCATTACAAAAATAAAATAGATAGATATATAAGTAAAATTTTAAATCTCAATTTTTTGTGATCCATATGCAACCAAACTTGTCACGTCAATATTATAAAAATTTTATATAAACAAAAGTCTGATAAATTAATATAATGGACTTTATATAATGACCTAGTAATGTTAGTATTATAATATTTTACACAATTTTTATAACAACTTGTCACATAGTGAGTTATAAGCGGTAAAAATGTGAACCCACGTGTATTCATTATTTATCTTCATCACCTACAAGGCTACAACTCGCCACATAAAAATGGTGTAAAATATTGTGATATTAACATAGCTTATAATATTTTTTTTTTTTTTTTTTTTTTGAGAAAGAGCTTATAATAACCTTGACTCGTTAGCCGTATATTTGAAACATCAAATTCAAGGAACAAAACTGTCTATAATTCACTACTAATAAAATAATCAAAATTTAAGATACAAGACTGACTTAGCCTTTATTTTCTTTTTGAGTGTGTAATGTTGAAAATGAAACACAAATCAGCTAGCTTCTTCAAAGTTATTTATTTTCAATAGCTTATTTATATAAGGAGAAAGTTTTTTGGCAAATTTATTATTGGGTTATATATTTTTCTTATATGTCTGTACTTATAAAAATTTTAGAAAATTAAACATTAATAACTATGTTATTAATAATTTTTTTAAATTGCAGGTTTAAAATCATGCATAAAATATAATCTTATAGATCATATAGTAAATAATATCTGATTAATATAAAATTTAATGTTTATATTAAAAACGTAAAGAGCATATAATCTAACTATTAAATTTTCAAAATATATAATAGCATTAATGATATTGAGTAATGTTGTTTATAACTAAACTTTATCCTTATATATAATATAAGATAAAAACATAAAAATTAGTTTATTTTTAAAAAGCTGAAAGTTAAATTATTTAAAATAAAGTTAATATAAAAGTAATATAAAAACCGTAAACAATAGATAATTTAAGTAAAAATTAGTAACTTTTAATTGGTTATCAAGGCTGGACTGGAGCACACTAAAAATAAAATTTTTTTTTATTTAAAAAAAAAAAAAAAAAAAACTCAAATGCAAATGCAAATTCAAAAGAAACCCAAATGCGAAACCCAACAACCAAATTCAAGGAAGGGGACCATATCAAAAAAAAAATTCAAGGAAGGGGCCCACCGGTTCATAATATCTATATCTAATCGCCACAGCCCAGAGTAAGAAATAGCCACGTGTCAGTAGTCCAATAGAAACGGCATCACCAAAGTGGAGGTATTGAGATTCCATATTGTCACGCGTTATGCAATTTTTGGCGCTTGTGGATGACGTGGACCTACTGCACCCTCCTTCACCCAAGTTTTCTTCTTTTCTTTTCTTTTCTTTTCTTTTTTTAAGTTGTTCCCAACCCAACTAGTACTTCGTGGCAGAATTCTTTTTACAGTCACGAGCTGTCACTTATAAAAGCAGTGAATTTCTTTGAAACTCAGTGTTTTATTGGACACGTTGGCGATGTTAATTTGTCTGTCATCTAGAGGTAGCGGATGGATTGCTAGGATATCAGTTATGATTTGGATGCGTTGCGCAATGGGCACCGAGGAATTCTTGTTTCTTGAAGCTATCGACCTGACTCACACGATGGTTTCTAGAATGGTCGGAATAATTATCATATTTTTGGTCGGAATAAACTCTCTATCCTTCCCTACAACAACAATTTTTTTAAATTGTTTTTTGGTTGGTAGAAGAGAAAATTCATTAAAACTAAAGAGCAAGAATGGTCTCATGACAAACAATCCAATTTGGTCTGGTTCCGCAATATCTAATAAGTCCACAGGTGAACTTTCATACAAAATAAACTTTAATCGCCCAATCTAACTAGGCCATCTACACATCTATTCACTTCTCAAAAAACCATGGACCCAAATTCCATTGTCATCTCAAATAATGCCCCCACCCCCTACCAGCCCCAGGTTGCCAATGGAGGAGTCGACGGTATTTAACTTCACCCAACCCTTGCTAGGTCTTTTCCATCTCACAAATTTGATGACTTGTCTTGCAGCTTGATGGGGAGAGTGAGTGCAGTGAACAAACTCCAATATACTATGTGAAGAGGAAAAAAATCAATATTGTCCATGACATGACCAGAGAAGAGATAAATTACTCCCGTTCTTATGGACGAGAATAGTCAGCATTAAAGGAGTTTTCCAAAAATGACACCGGTAACAACTCACCTTATAAGCAAGAAAAAACGTAACGGACGGACCAATAGGCAAAAAGACATTAAATCCTATAACGCCCCAACATTTATTGCCAACTATACAAGACCATTATGGTCCGTTTGGATTGAGGGGGAGGGGGAGGGAGTAGAGTAGAATAAATTTAGCACAAAATTAGCTTGTTTTTAGCCAACTTTACTCTACTCTACTCCCCCTCCTTTCCCCCTCTATCTAAACAGGCCATTAAGGTCAGCATTTACCCCCATAATGAGGGGCAAAGACCTATAAAAAGGCACAAAGAGCCTAAACAAAGGTACACAACTCTTGTGCAACATATGCACTACAACTCTCTAGCCAAATAGCAAAACCTTCGTACATTTAAGCTCTAATCTTACTAACTAGCTCGTCGAAGGCCCTTTGGCACACACCACACCGGTGTGCTTCGAGAACCTTATCCTTTTTTGCATAATCTCATGGCTACTATGTTAAGGTCGTCTATCTATATAAATGAGGAGTTCAACTGAGGATTTTCTGTATCATTACTAATTTACTATGCATAATATCTCAAGCTAGAGAGGAATTGAGAGGTTGGTTTTGAAAAACAAATTTGTTCCTTTGTTTCCATAGAATCTAGATTGCAAAAAGGAAAACAAACTTCCAAGGTGGTTGATTTAGGGCGAGACCCGAATCCACTTTTCCGTTGCTAACCAGTTTGGCATAAATCCACTCTTATTCTATACTAACTTAACTTTTATCAATAAGTCTATATTTTCACATGCTCTATTTTTCTTGTGATGATATGTGCTCCAGTGATGTGAATAATAATTGCTTTTTTTAGATGGTTAGAAATCTCCTAACTACCACCTAAATTTCTTCCCTCCCGTGTTAAATATATTAACAACGTAATGTGTTATACCATGTTGTATATGCTAGTGTAGATGTGAAAGGGGAAGCATAAAATAAGAACATCCACCAATTATGGTGATAGAGTCCTCAACCAAAGCACAATACAATTCCACAATAGTACACCCACCAATTAGCACCGTTTTTCAATAAGGGTGAAAGAAGAACCCTAGAAAGTTCAGAGAAAAAAATGAAGAGAACATACAGCCGACTTTTCTTATTTTTGAAAATTCGGAAAAGAAAAGCAACGGTGAGAAATTCCAAGGAAAAATCAATGCGTACCTTCCGAATACACTGTTGAAGAGAAAGGCTGAGGTAGTGAATGAACAGAGCAAAGAAGGGATGGGGTAGAGAACAAACAAAGCAGCAATTTCTGTCTCTCTCTTTCTATGTGTAGCAAGGGTTTTTTTTTTTTTTTTTTTTTTATTTTATAAATTGTATAGCAAGCCTTTTAATTGTACGGTTAGTTTTCTTTTTTATACTAAGAGACTATTAAATAGTGTTTTAGCGTTGCTAAACAGTATAATGTTTCGCTTTTTAATTATAACTTGGTTGAATATTAGATGGTTTTTTTTTTTTTTTCTTTTTTCGTACATGGCAGCACCACCTTAATTGCAGGAAAAAGGCTTCTGCTTTCATATATAATATATGATATTGATTGGAAAACCTAATATAAGCTACTGTACCAAAGTTTTACCATTTTTCACATAAACGCACCACTTATAACCAACCACATAAGAGAGTTGTGGCAAAGTGTGTGAATAAGTTGTAGTCTTAGAATTTTTGGATAATTTTTCTCCGATACCACCCTAAAAGACTACTCTATATATCATTAATGTGACAACACAGCAAGTGACCTAGTGGTAAGAGACTTGGGTTCAAGTGCTCCCCCTCTAGTAAGCGTGTTGGTGCTTATCTTCTTCTTAATTTCCCTGAGCGCATGGGGGTATCCAATTCCCTTATGCAATTTTTTAACGAAAAAATGAAAAAATAAATAAAGAGTTATGGTTAATGTAACTTCATTCTCACGTTATGTTACAACATGCATCATTTTTGCAGTACACTAAATACAATATGTCAATTGAACAATTGTGAAAAAAAAAATGTTTAAAATTTGTCCATCACTATAATTTTTTTATTTTACAAATTCTTTTCCAAGTTAAACTACAATTTTCGTACTTGATTTATGCATGAAAGAGGCGCTGCCTAAAGGACATTCCACTCCTAACTTCTAATTATATACTGGTTCTTGAATTCAATCCACTTAGGGTCTGTTTAGAATCCATTTATTTTGCTGAAACTGAATACTTTTTACTAAAAGTACTGTAAATAAAGGTAAAAGATAACTGAAATAGTATAGTAAGACTAATAAATAGTACCAAAAAGTGCAGTAAGGCCCATGAATAGTAGCAAAAATAAGCTGAATAGTAAAATAAACTGGCTCTTTAATTTTTGCCAAACACACATTTAATGTGAAGTATATATGACTTTTTTTTAGGAAAAGTATAGAAGACTTTTTTTTTTTTTTTTTTTATACAAGACAGAAATTTTACTTTAGCCTAATTTAAGTATATACGTGTGTGAAACTCATTCCTGGAGACTTAAATCTTGTAGTGGGCTTTTTGTGTGTTATGTTGGGCTGCCTTTTGCAGTACTATTGTTGTACTGGGCTAAGCTACCTCCTACTGTGCTAAGCCCGAATGTTCTGAGTGAGGGAGTTGAGACCGGCCCAACTGCAACTCAACTTAGTCCGGCTTGTGTGCAAAACTATACCTTGTCTGCTAAGGACATGCTTACGGCAGGCAGAGCCATTCTGGGTGAGTTGTGGCAGGTAACAATGCTAATAATAAAACAAAAGAGAGTACTTCTGTTTCTTAATTAAAATAATCAATTAGTCCTTAATTGAGCGAAATAATCACAATAGCAACAATTACTTTTGTAAATAAAGTAAGAGAATAAGTGGTCAGCATATGGGTCAATCAAAAGAAGAAAGAAATCAGAGTGAGTCTAGTCCGCAGAACCAAAACCAGAGAGGGAAGAACACTCATTCTCAACGCAACTAATCTCCTAGGAAAAATCTTGCCATGGAAATTAATCACCTTGAGGGAAGCGGGCCTGAATGGTTAGTGCCCCGGAGGAATTCTTTTGCTTTTGGTAAAGAGCAGGATTTTGAGAGGGAGAAAGGAAAAAAACCTGTTGGTGCATGCATGTCGATCTAACTCTCTATTTTTTCCCTTCTTCCTTTTTTTGCTTTAGTTTCTCTCTTATTTTTCCTTTCTTTTCTTCACCCTTGTTTTCTATTTCGTGATTTCTCTAGATGGTTGTTATTGTGATTCTAGTGTGTTCTTCCCCTCCCCCCTTTGCGCACGGCAAGGGCCTCCATTTATAGCGCCTGCTGTGGTCGGATTTTACTGTTTTAGCCCTTAACCACCTTTGTCTGGCCTGGGTGTACTTGTCGACCACCACTGGACCGTTTGTGTGTGACTCCCCATCACCAAATAAAGAGGACTATTTTGTTTGTTAGTCTACCGTGGCACCCTTTCCTGCCACGGTGTGGGTGTCCTCTCTCCCTATCCCTCATAGCATGCACCTAGTGGTTCCAACTCAGTCTTACTTTTTTTAGGTGGTATGTCATCCCAGCAAGACGTACCCCCAAACGAGCTTGAGTAGGAACCCTAGAATAGGTTTTCCCCTCTCCCCACTGCCAAACCATGCCCTCTTACCTCTGACCCATGACCTCACCATGTCTCATATTGGTTGAGTACAGGCTGATGATGTCTGGGCCTTGCGCGTGCCTTCCTTCCATATGTGTCCAAAATCTGCCTGCTGCTCATGCGTCCGCCATGGTTTGGAGGCTTACTTGCACAATCTGCCGTCCGTTCTTGATCTTTTATGCTAGCTGCTTTCTGATTTCGTGCTCCCTTAGCCCGGGCTTTCTTGATACTGAGCTTTACATTTCTTTTAGCCTGTTCTTTGATTGCCATCATTTCCTACCATACCACTTTGTCATTCCTGCTGTAATGACTCAATCCTGCTAGGCCTCTTTAGGCCTGCCATTTATTCTTTCCCCAGTGGCTTAGTATGGCCATTGGTTTTCCTACTTATGAGCTCCTGTATCCCTTTTGTTTTCTCTTGGGCATCTTTGGCCCATTTGCTTTCTTTGGGCTTCCTTGGTCCTTTTACTAACTCTACATTCCCATGGGTTTTTACTAACTTCATTGGGTTTCCTTGGCCCTATTACCT
Organism: Quercus glauca; assembly: GCA_023736055.1. Taxonomy (NCBI): domain Eukaryota; kingdom Viridiplantae; phylum Streptophyta; class Magnoliopsida; order Fagales; family Fagaceae; genus Quercus; species Quercus glauca. The sequence continues at coordinate 20,627,431 of CM043315.1, forward strand.
TATTCTTATCCTTGAGGCTCATGGGCCTGCCATCAACCCCTTACTTTCTTTGTTTGCATTACTTCGGGCCTGCAGTGGCCCATTCTCACTTTTCTATATTCATATACTGCCTATGGGTCTGCTATTTCTCTCTTTCTAGGCTTCTTTAAGCCCATTTGCCTCATCAAGGCCCATTTATTTATTTCATGGGCCTGTGATCCATTATTCCTGCCACTTAGGCTAATGGTTTTACTATCTGTTTGTCAATCATTTGCTGCCCATATTGCTGGGCTTTCTTCTTTGTACTTGGATTCTCAAAAATGACCCTCAACAAACCTCGACCCTTACCTCCTACACCCCACAAGCACTTATACTTGTGGAGTGACCATTGCGCGAAAAATATAGATGACTTTAACATATGGTATATGAACTTTTTATTTTATTTTTATAATACATAGTATATGAACCAAAATCTTTTACCCTTTTTTTTACGATGTAGATAAATGAAATCTTTTTTTTTTTTTTTTTTGAGAAAGAGATAAATGAAATCTTAGTTTAACTAATTCAGTTCTTAAAGCAAATTTTAATCAAAATACTATGCAAAAATTAATAAATTACTACTTTCCTTGTACTTGATGAATAAGAACAAAAGTTTCATTGCCAAAGAGTAGCAAGCAAGGACAAAGTTTAGTTATAAACTTAGTTGTAATCGAGAACAAATCTACCATTAAATTACATTTTCTTCTTATATCTTTCATGCTTGCAAAATTTCCAAAAGATCAAAAATTAATAGTTATGTCATCAATCAAATGTTTAAATTTCTAATTTTTGTAGTAAAAAATTATGCATAAAAAATAAGTTTATGGGTCTAATAGTAAATAACATCTGATTGGTATGAAATTTGACATGCGTGTTAAAAACATAAATAACATGCAATCTAACGATTAGATTTTTTAAATATGTTAGTTTTTATAGCCAAAATAAGTAGTCTAAACCAATACGTAGCCATGTTAGTTTTTGAAATAAGTTTGTCGTCAAACTTTGTTTAACAAACAATATGTAACACTTATAATGTTTTAGCTAAATTACCATTTGAAAACTACATTGCAGTATGGGATGCTATAGTCATAACATTTAAGATAGGTAAAAGGCAACCTTATTTTTATCGTATGCCTCACGTCAGGTAACAAGTTTTTATCAACTTTCAACATCTGTTAAGGTAGAATTTAATAATTTAGTCAAACCACTTTGATATGAGTTGAATCATTTTCAACTTAAAATTTTAATTTTTTATTAACTTTTATTATTTATCATCGTAGGTAAGATCTCTTTAAAACTTCCTAAAAGAGGACACCCGTTAACAAAAGTCGTCTTATACAAGGTTGCCCTTCTCACATGCATGTGTCACTCTCACTTGACTTTCATGTACTAACAGCCCCTTGTTGCACTTGCACACTTGTAGGCAAAGTTTCAAAGTAAGGTAGTAGTTTACTAAAATAGTTTCCCCAACCCGCATTAAAGAGCCTCCTTGATTCCTTGATGGAAGCTTACATTACATGTAGGGTTTTAAGTGCAGTTAGACCTTAGTTATAACTACATTCATCTTTTAAAACGAAAAGAACATCTATATATCCCCGATAGTGAGCATTTTAATTCATTACGGTGGAGTGGCCTAGTTGATCAACTACTTAACATTAAATTTCCCTCAAAAGGTTTGAATTCAGAACCATTTATGGACACTGTCAATGCTTTTTCTTGACTGACACTGACATGTAGGGTCTCAATTCTCTCACAGTTCTTTCACATGCCAAGTCAAAATTGGGTTTTTTTTTTTTTTTCTTGATCCCTAAATTCCTTGATAGTGATAAACATAGACAAATGTGATGAATTAGAAACGTATATTTTAATTACAAAAGGACACCAAAAAAAAAATAAATAAAGAAATAATATTATATGGTATTAAATAATGTAAAGATGAGGTAGGAATATCCAATTAGAGAAGGAGAATTTAGAAGTTTAGGTATAAGACAAAGAGTAAGGGACAACCAAATTTGAATGGATAAAGCATATAGATACTTCAAAGAAAGCTCGGATGTCTTTTCTTCTCCTTATCTCCTTTAATCTCATTAAACTATTGCTATTAATTGGGGCCACTGTGATGTATGTTTCACAGCCAGATGGGTCAAACAATTTGAACGGTGTAGATTGCTCACCCCCATTAAAGGCCAATTGACTATGAAGTATGAACCCGTCAAAGTTGAGAAAAGTCGTCGGTGTGCGATCAAAAAGGAGCCCACCAAAAAGCATAAACGACATGTTACATTGCATACAAATAAAATAATAATTAGTAGATTTGGGACCTATGAAAGTAACACATGCAATGCAAAGGCCTTTCAATGATGTCACCTTCATGGGTAGACGAAAGAGGCATTTGATCTTGATGTCCATGTGATGTAAATGTACATATATATCCCAGTTCCCAGCAATCACTAGATAGATTCTCGTTAAATTGTGGAAAAATTAAAGTTGTGTGGCTCGTCCATACAAGAAAAAATCAAGTAGGTCTGCGTCAAAATAAGTAGCCTATTAATTTATAATAATACCACTTTTTAAAACCTTAGTTTTTTTAATTAAAAAAATTAATTATATTTTTTTGTAACATTAAATTATTTTTATTAAAAATAGAATTTTTTAAACAAATAAGCAAATAAAATTTATTAAAAAAAAAAAAATCCTAGTTCAAATTGTGTGCTTTAGTGACACTATTTAGCTCCCCTCATTAAAAAAAAGAAAAAAAAATCGAACAATTTCCTTTATTATTAAAAAAAAAAAAAAACAATAGTTTCTTTTTTTTTTTTTTTTTAAAGAAGAATGAGATGAGTAGATAATGACATTATAAGCATAAACCCCAAGCCCACCTTAAAAAAAAAATCCTAAATAGTTTATACATTTACTGAAGAGGGAGAAAATTAGAGATGACGGATCCACTTTGATGGACTGGACGATGCGAGACAAATGTTCTAATAGTAAACGGATCTTATGTGAACGAACATAGTGTGGACAGATCAAAGGGTCACGTGGTGCTGAACTGGTTATTATGTGGTCTTCAAGGAACCTAAATAGAAAAGACTTACGTCCCAAGATTAGCCCTAATTCATAGAGTCTTAATATGAATAGAATTCTAGCATGAAGAGGATTCTAAAAGATACGTGCATTAATGGAGATCTTCTCCATAAAGAAAAGACTTGTAACGTAAACAAAGAAGGTTGATTCTACACTACTATAAAAACCCAAAGACCCTCAAAAAAAAGGTATACATAATTCACCCCAGCTCTGGCACTCTAGAGTTGTAGAAAGGCTTTTTGATTTAACATTCGGAGGGTTTTTGGTCGGTACCATACCGGTACTCTCCTAGGGTTTTTCTCTTTTTGTTATGCAGGAGTTGTTTCGAGCGTGCGAGAACCGTGTGACTTACTGGTGATTTCACGACATCATCATTTACAAAACCAACTTTCCCACTCAATAGTCAATACATAAAATTCTTAAAACTATAGTCGTCTTTGTGCAAAGTCTTGAAAAAAGGGTGATCTCTTAGGGGAGGGATGTCCCCAAAATTTTTAAAATTCCCCCTAAATTTTTTAATCTATAACAACATTTTAAAGAAATGATGATATAAATGACTTTCCCAAAATATTATCATGTCCTTTATCTTTATATTTTTGAAAATGAATAAAATTTGTACGTGTGGTAAATAAATATGATCAAGGCTAATGGTAAAAGAAGATTGAGACTTGATAGCCAAAAGAGCAAATCATGGCAAGTCATTTGTGATTTATTAGCAATCATAAATTGTAATTACAAATTGAAAGCTTTTGAGTCTAACTAGTGTTGAATCTTGATTTCAATTTTTGCCTCTTGAGATCGATTCATTTTGATCTTAATGAAAATGAGGATGAAGCACAAACAATCTCACTTGATACAGAAGTGCAAGCATTATAAGATTGAAGTTTCTTGTTATTGTAGAATGTAGAGTAGTACTCATAATAAGAAAATAGAAAGAAAAGCTGAAGTGACCTCTCCATTGTATATATAGAGCTGGGTTTAGGATCCAGATCTGGGTTTTGTTCTTCTTGTTCTTGTTTTTCTTTTTCTTTTTCTTCTTTTGTTTCTTCAACCCAGAATTTTCCTCCTTTCATTCCTCAAAAGAATCATGTGAATATGGACATGGAACTAAGCTTGGAAGAAAGGAAGCCACTCTTTGTTGTGCTTTAAATCTTTTGCCTGAGTTGCTCAAGATGATGGATTTAAGGAATTTTGGGTTTTTGGTAGAAAGGAATTTTTTTAGATTTGGTTTTACTTCTCGATGAGTAGATCTGGGTTTGGATTTTTAATTTTTGAATTCAATTTCTATATTCTCAGTTCCCATTTCAAGTCAAACTTCCCAAAAATAATTATTTTCTTTTGACCTTGACAATTCTACACAAGAAATTTGAAGCAAATCAAATGTTATAATTACAACTAAATCCACCCAATTAAACCATGGGTCAATCACACCGAAATATTTTTTCCATATTTTTTTGTAAAAGAGTAAGACTAAATGGAGGAAGAAATTAGTGTTTTGGCTTAATTGAGAACAGCCGACCAACCACTAAGGTATGGTGGTGGTGATGAACAGTGGTCGCCTGAGAGAGAGAAAGGGGAGCTAGGTTTGCAAAGTGAGAGATGATGGAGGTTTAATTTTACTTGGGTTGGTAGAGAAAGACCAGTGGTTTAAGTTTTAACTGTGGTTAAGTGAATTTGGTTGGTCGTGTGACATGCACATGACCTAGGACACATGTTTACTTTATAAGTTGCCACCTCATCTTGTTTGCAGCAACTCCTACCAACATGGTTGCAGCAAATCCTTTCTCGTATATATGATACATGTTTTAAGGTCATGGTATGAGTGACATCATTGCTTAGTTCAGCAAGCCAACCAAAGTGTCTAGTTTTTCTTCTCATCTAAGGCTGATCTCAAACAACGACCTCTGTATTCTGTAGCTAGCTAGCCGCCTTGACTTACTTACAAATAAAAAATAAAAACTAGAAAGTAAACTTACAAATATAGTTGGCAAAAATACCATTTTTTTTTTTTTGAGAAAAGCAAAAATACCATTTTTGTTCTTACTTTTGACTCTATTTTCATTTTGGTTCCTACTTTTTTATTTTACTGTATTTAGTCCTTAAATGAAAAAAGAGTTCCATTTTGATCCTACCATTACTCACTCAACGGAAATATACTATGTGGCAAACGGAATGCTAACGTAGCCAATATAATAATATTAAAAAAAATACTTATTTGGCATTAAAAAATTCAATGTCAAAATAAAATAATAATTAAAAAAGACACATCAGCATCCACATATACCTTTGATTCTAAAAAAAATTAATTTATCCATTTTAAGAAAATAAATAAATAAATAACAGAATTAGAACCAAAATACACATGAATTTGGATCTTTAATTTTGTTTTTTCTTTTTTATTTTGTTAAAATTGATAAATTAATTTGTTTTTTAAAAATGGGAGGTTGATGTGGCATTTTTATTATTATTTTATTAACCACGTCAGCAATTACTATGCAAACATTGCACTCCGTTTGTCACGTAGGATATTTCCGCTAAGTGAGTAATGGTAGGGACCAAAATGGGACATTTTTTTTTCATTTAGAAACTAAAAGCAGTAAAATAAAAAAATATAAACCAAAACAGGAGTAGAATCAAAATGTAAGGACAAAAATAGTATTTTTGCCAATATAATTCTTTTAAGTTTTACCACATGCAAGTGTGGTACAGCAATAAGAATTTCCTGGAAGGGCCATCACTTCGAACTAAGGCTGTGTTTGGTTTCCGTAAAATATTTTCCGGAAAATAGTCTATTTTTCAGAAATGCTATTTTCGGAAAAGGAAAATATTTTCAAGTATTTTGTTGCATTATGAAAATTGTTGTAGAAAATATTTTCATGTGTTTGGTTCTATTTTGAAAATGCTATTTTCCTACACATTTTCTCAGCTATTTTCTCAGCATCTAAACAAATTTTATTACAAAAAATTTCAAAATCACAGCCAAATCCCAATCCACATAACAAATCACAGCCAAATCCCAATACCACACACTACCGAAACTCCAATTCAACCCACGACAGCAAACTCTGGCAATCAAAAGCCACAAAAGAAACAAAACCAAAGAAAAAAAATCATTAAATCCGGTCAAATCGTTGCGGTGAGGTGACTGGGTTTGAAGGCGAAGGCATGTGAGGCACCTGGGTTCAATCGTCGCGGTGCGACTCGCGGTTCGTGGGTTCGCGGTGCGACTTGCTGGGGCTGGGTCAAAGGTGATGGGTTCGTGGGTTCGTGGCGATGGGTCTGGGTCTGGGTTGAAGGCGATGGGTCTGGAAGTGCGATCGACGATCAGCGCGGCGCAGTGCTGCGATCGACGATCGGGATTCGCCAGCGAAGTCTCTTCTTCCTCTCTCTTTGCGATCTGGGCTCTCTCTTCTCTCTCTCTCTCTCTTTCTCTCTCTTTCCGGAAATGCTTTGAAGTGAAAATAGGAACTGAAAACCATTTCCATGGTCAAAGGGAAAATAGGAAATGATTTTTCATAAAATTCTATTTTCTGTAACTGTCAAACACGCAGGTCACGTTGAAAATGATTTCCTGAAAGTGTTTACCACCAAGACAAACGCAACATAAGTGTCAAGGGTCGTGGATTTGAGTTCTAATACTAGCTCATACCTTTTAATATGTAGAAATCGTGACAATGAAATCGAATAGTGGTACGCCCAGCTGTGTGCTGGTGGTACTCATGGACTTGCTAAAAACTCCAAGTGACAATATACAAAGGACATGGAGCGATGATTACAAGCCTCTTTTTTTATCTTCTCCCAAAAAAAAAAAAAAAAGTCCTCAAAGTCATGCCACACGTGGCCTCACTTTTGCAGTCAAGAAACATGATTTAGAAAAGGAAAACAAAACAAATCCTTAAGAATTAAGAAACCGTTTGTTTGAAAACAGGCCCACAAAATGTGGGCCCTCACATGTGGCCCGGTAACATTCTGCCTTATCCCGAATGAAGATTGGGCCTGTGCAGAATTCAGACCTTTCATGCGCAAACAGAAGGGATAGAATTTTCTTGCAGATCAATTTCAACGAACTCACTCCAAACCTCTGGGTTCAGAAGACAGTGAACTAGTGAATATGTGTTTTTCGTTTGGTAATTGGCGTAACTTATTTTGGTGAGTGAGGTTAACTAAATTGTTTTAAAAAGAGTGAGATTTTAAAAGGTGGTGTCTTATACTCAATTAGCTTAAATCCTTCTAACTTGAAAATCCCGACCTTCCAAAATCCTAGACTATCGAGTTTTTAGAGAGATTAGAGTTTTTAGGAAGAGTTTCTTATCTTAGGGATGCTTTGATTGATCTTGGCTCTAAATTTTTGGGGGATATTTGCCATATAGCAAAATTTCAAAGACTATTTCATTTGTAAACATGTTTTTGAAACTATTTAAAATTAGCATCTCAAGTCTTAAAGACTCAAGTTTGGTGACAAACTCGAGCTTTTAAGACTCGAGTTCTAGTGCTGAGGTGGAACAATTTATCCACATGGAATTCAAGTTCCTTAGACTCGAGTTCTATAGATAAATCTAAAGAAACCAAACGAAGAAGAAGAACCAGAAACAAAGAAGACAAAGGAAGAAGAAAGACAATCTGGAAAATGCAAATCTGAAGAAGAACAGCGGAAGAGGAAGACGATCTGGCTGGAGAAGAAGAAGAACATAGCACAATCTGAAGAAGAACAAGAAGAACAAGAACAAACGTCTGAATAGAAAATGGTGGAACTCGAGTTTCACGTGGAGGTTTTCCATGTCAGATTGCTACCACATGCAACTCAAGTTCCATCTTGGAACTCAAGTTTTAGACACTTGAAATGCTAGTTTGCTAAATAGTTTTGCAAACTTGACTACTAACTAAAATGTTACAAAAATAATGAATTGTCACCTTAATCTCCTCTTCTTTGTAAATTTTGAGACTTTCCTCACTCTAGAACCCTATGTAATGTGGTTAACCTTGATGTGTGTATGTGTTTTTAATTATAATAATAATTTTGATGTATTTAGTAATTAACAAAGGGTTATTAATTTAATGCTTCTAAAAACCCTAAAGAAATAATAATAAATAATTAACCCCAAGGTTATTGTACTTTACTATCTAATTATTATTAATTTTTTAGTGTTTAAGGTATTACACTGTAAACACCCCATTTGCAACCTATACTTTTATTTAATTATTACCTTTTTTAGAACTGGGGGAGAAAAGAGATAAGATCCCCTCCAATTGAGTCCATTTTTTTATTTAGATGTAAGACATGTGACATTTAAAAATCAAATAAATGCTATGTATCGCACATTAGGCTAAAAATGGTAGGAAATTGGAGGACTCAATTGGAAGGAATCCTTTTCCAAAATGATTTATGTTTTGCATTAATTTAAACCACTCACATGTCATCTAGATTGAATTCAAGTTTTCATGATACATGCTCACATGTCATATAAAATTTGCACCTAGGATTTACTTGTTTGCATAAATCTTCATTTGTCTAAATTCATACTACCCATATTTTGTGTCCCCACCATCACACCTCTACTACTTATAACTTACTACGTAACAAGTTGTGGCAAAAGTTGTGTCATTTTATGTGTCTCTAGTATTTCTCAAGAGATAATTGGTTAAGTAGAAAATGAAAGAAAGAGAAAATAATAAATGAAGAATTAAAAAGACTATTAAAAAAAAGAGAATGTTGTTTAATTTTAAAAATAAATGTTGATAACTTCGACGCGGCTGTCTTTTTTGGGCTTCATTGCTCGGGTTTTGGGGCAATAATCCGAAACTCATATGGAGAAGTAATGGCTGCAATGTTTGTCAAAGGGCCTTCGGTCAATAGCAGTGAAGGAGCAGAGGCGTTAGCTTGTCGAAAGGCCATTGAATTCTCTATGGAAGCAGGTTTCTCAGAGTTGATAATTGAAGGCAACAACACTACTGTCATGAAAGCAGTGTTGGGCTCATTAGGTGGTCACTCGTTGCTGGGACATTTTTACGAAGACATCCATTTCTGCCTTCATGGGTTGCATTCAGTTTCTATAAGCTGTGTTAGAAGATGGGGGAATAAGGTAGCGCATATTTGGCTCAATACACTAGAAATATTGGTGATGAGTTGTATTGGATGGAGGATTCTCCACCTCTGTCCTAGAAGCCTTGTGCCAAGACTGTTTAAACATTAATGAATGAATGTTTGCTTTGTCTTCAAAAAAAAAAAAATGTTGATATGGTGTTTTTTTTTTTTTTTTTTTTTTGGGGGTGAGGAAAAAATGTTGATATGGTTTTATTATTAAAAACTAATCATTTTGAGTTTATTTGGGTTGTAATTGTCACGTTATTAAGAGGAATAGACGGTAGGGTGACAATGTAAACAACCTCAAACGATAGAGATTAAAATCGAGTTTTAAAAATTAAGACTAAAATCAAAATCCCCCAAACTTAGAAGGTATAATTAGCATTATAATAAAAAATAAATAATAATAATAATAATAATAATAATAATAATAATAATAATAATAATAATAAGGGTGTACTTGCACTTCCTTTTCGGTGGCGTTTGGTATGGGGTAATGTTTTAGGATTCCTAGGAATGTTTAAAGATTCCCATGTTTGGTTGCAAATCACGTTAGGGAATCAGATGCCAAGGGAATCTGGATTCCTCCCTTAAACCCCTCTCAGTAGGAATGTGGATTCTCTTTAAAACAGGTAGGAATCCAGATTCCCAAGTTTAAAGGAAATTGTATTTTTTATAAATTGACAATTTTAACCCTTTTTTCTTATCATTTAAGCAATTAAGATAAAATATAAAACAAATCATCAATATTTTTTCTCGTCTTTATCTTTTCCCGCCAAAATAACATAAACAAGATAGACAACTCTGTTGATATATTCTTTAACAAAGTTTTATTTAGGTTTCACGTGTAGGAAAAAAAAAAGTTTGAAGGGGACTCTCCATTATGGATTAAATTTTTTAAAAAATTATTATTAAGAATAATGCATTTGAGAATTTAAATAGTTATTTTTGTATTGTACTTGTCATTTTGAAATGTTAGACTACAATTTTAATGAATTTGTCATAATTAATAGTTTATATTTGGTTTTTCATTATTTATTTAAAGGAATATTTTTTTTTAAAGGACTTGGTAATTCACATTCAAATTTAAGGATAGAATGGAAAAAATAAATAATTCATTTAAGATTCCTGAGAATAAACAAAACATTATCATCTCACATTCCTAGGAATCTTAAGAGATTCCCAATGAAACCAAACATAAGAATAACTACATTCCTAGGAATCTGGATGCCAAGAGTAATGTGGATTCCCCCAATTGTCCCAAGGGCAGTGATGGGCTTGAGGATTATTTTGCGTTTTAAACCCAACAATGAAATTGGAGTTTTACTTAAGCGAATTTAATGGCCCAAGAGGCCTCATTTGACTAACGTTTTCATAAGTCAAAACAGCTAGGCCGTTTAACACATTGCAGGACTCCAAATAGCTTGGAAATGAAGAAGTACAAATGGTTCTAGCAAGAATTTATAGATCTGGGTAGCTTAAAGAAATAGAAAAATTATACATTCTATTGCTACTGCCATTCAAAACAAAACACAATGGTTGCCCAAAATTTTTTTCCCTGGATTTCAACTATAGCCAAACAAGGCTTTTCAAATGCCAAAAGCTATATGCAAAAAGCTACATTATACATATGTAATTACAAAAAGCACAGTGAGCAAAAAATTAACTCAAATGAACTCTAGCAGGAAGGCATGAAGCCTGTTCTACCACAAAAAGGCCTTCACAAGTGACTAGTTTCAGAACAGACTGAGCAGTAAGGTGGTACTTCTGCTGGGCTTCAGCAAAGCTCCTGCTGAGAACCTGTTCAACCCATTCCTCCACTGCTCTCTTCCTATCTGATAACCAAGCAGCTGCAAGTATTTGCACCATAACTTCATAATCAATCTCCAGCTTAACCTCCGATCCTAATGTCCTCTGAAACTGTAGGCTAATATCCTTCACTATTTTTCCAGCAAGTGCATCAAAATCAAATGGTTTAAAGTCCACTTTTTCATCCATTTTTTCAAAGAACTCCTCTAACCAAGCTTCTGAGTTCTCGGAGATGGAGTCACTATCGTAGTCTCCACAATTCACGTCCTCCATATCCTCTACTGGCAGATTCAAATCCAAAAAGGATTTTGATACCTTGTGTGCACATTTCTGTATCTTGAAGGTTTCACCCTGCTCCAGAGACTCACAGGTGTCAATCAACTTCCTTTTATTTACAGAAGAAGGATTTGAGGTTCCTTTTCTAGGTGTTATTCTCACATTCATGCCACTGCTTCTGCTGGCATCCCTAGCAACACATTCATTTAATATCTTAATTTGAAATCTTTTGGCTTTGAGTATTCTTTCCTCAGAAAATTCCATGGGTTCTTTATTGGAAAAGAAGGTTCTATCACCCTTCGGGACAGTTGAGGTTACCACAAAGATCATATTGTTGATGCTGATCTCTTTCCCATACGAGTCTGCAAATTTACCAGTCCTAATGGCCTGAGATAAGCTACTTTGGGCCAAAAAATCAGCCTTATCTACATTTTCAAGGAAGACGACTGAACGCGGTTTCTTGCTCAACTCCCCCGCTATATAATCAACAACAGTCTTTCCCCTAAACTTCACATTGTAACCGTCTAATTCTTGATGTTCAAACATTGAGTCTGATTGGTAAACCCTGTCTTGGGAGCCCAAATCCACAGAGATTAGGCTTTCCCTGGTGCCAAACATTATCTCAGCTAGTGCTGAAGCAATTTTCCTCTTTCCAACTATGTCCGGTCCAAGGAAAGTGAGCCATGAGCCACGATGCCTTCCATTACCAGATCTGCAGTAAGTTATAGCTCGGCTAATAGAACATATGGCTTCATCTTGCCAGCAAACCTTCTCAGCAAGAAATCTCCTAAGGGATTTAAGATCACTTGGATCAGCTTGCCCTGCCATATTAGGACCAGAGCAGGAAGAGGAATGGGCAATTTGGTGAGAAGTACTTTCACTCACTGCATCAACCTCTGCAGAAATCGAAGCTGAAAAGTGCTGAAGATGATCTTTGCAACCTGGTAATTTTGGACTGTCTGGCTCTTGACTGGTTGATGCATATAGTGTTCCCAGCCCCAAATCTGTAGTCACAGATGTGATGGATGAAGGTGATGTGCGGTCAGGGGGCAGACGCATATAGGGCATTGAGTACGTGGAGAGCCAAGGGCTCTCCACCTCAATTTGCTGACTCTTTGAAACTTTTACCGATAGCTCAGATTGAAATTTTGCATTTTTAGCATCAGAAGCCACTGGTATTTGTATGTTCTGTTTTAATGGGAAAAGTTTTTGCCAATCTGTGGCCATATGGGGGCTTGGATTTTCACATTGGCCTTCATTAAGAGTTGAATCTATACTTGTTTCCTTCCTGGTTGTAATAAAATGTAAGCCCTCAGCAGATGGAACTTGGGACCTGGCATGGGAAATATCTAATTTAGGAAATGTTTGTGCTTGATGCAGATGTTGACAGGTACTATTCCATTTCCTTTGCAGCCCCAAAATTTTGGCATTCAATGTTGTTGAATCATCTTTGGTCTGCACTGAATAAAACACTTTTACATAAATATCATCACAATCTAATTATGAAAAAAGGGAAAATGATAAAAATTTTGAACCAGTTATGGAACACATAAGTGTTAAGCTCTTTTCTCTTTCTATGTGTGTGTGTTCTGTGTTTGTGTAGGCATCTCTATGTTTCAGAGTGTGGGTGAACATGCACATCCATGTGTACCTAAGTCACAGAAATTATACTTTGAAGAGTTACACACCTTTGCCACATCCACTCCCTTTCCTGTGTCAACTTCAGACATTTGCAACTGAGGAATGCTTTCCAAATACTGATCAGCACCTGAAATAGTCAATCCTCCCTTCTGAATAACAGCAACTTCTTGCTCATACTTTTCAGTGCATTGCTTACAACGAGTAAAGGATTGATTTGTAATGCTTAATTGATTTGTGAAATCAGATGACGTAGGAAAGAACCCACCCAATGGTACAAAGGACCCCATCAAGCTGTAAGTATATCATGAGCATGGAACTGTGAGATCCAATGAGCACAGAAAAGTCAGTAGCTAAAGTGTATGCACTAACTAATACATGCATGCACATATGGGCATGAGCACAAGCCACAAACCACTTAGATGTCCTATACACCCTGCATTGGACAAATCTATAGCATGATCTTGTCTTTACCATAGAATTCTAGAAATACCATCTTAATTTTTATTAATTCAAGTGTCATCATACACCAACTAGGCGCTGCTTTGGATTGTAACCACAAGAAAATTCTAGACACCAAAATTTTCAAATTTTAACTACAACTGTGTTGGTAAGTTTTTATGAGTTCCTATTTAAGACCACCATAAACATCACTTTTTTACCTATCATTAACATCTTGCTTCCTGGCTTGTAAAATTTTGTGCGTCTCTAGAGTTATTGGTAAACCATACACTTATCTCTAGCTATAAAGAAAAAGACATGTAGAAACAACAGCTACTGCAACAAAATCATATTTCCTGAAACTTATTATAAAATAAAAAAATCACATTTAATAACACAAGCCTTTAAACAGAGTGCAATGTAATCATTCCAATACTTTTCATGAAAAGGATGGAGCCAGCAGGAAAATGATCTAACTGAAACCCACCTATTTTGGGGCTGAAAAAGGTGAAACCACAGCTATCTTTAAGCAAGAACAATTATCAAAGCATGACCGAGCTTTGATACTTTAGTCATAATATAGTGCGCAGAAATACTTTAGGCATAGAAAAGTGTGCAGAAATATTACAAGGACACCCCACCGAGAGAGTGTTAATACCCTTTCTTGCAAGAATGTAATTATCTTCTATTGTATGAAGTACTGTTCAAAAATAAGAGAATCCAAAGTATAAATCTGGGCATAAATTTCATTATTAAGTATCAAACTTATATAAAAACTTGTAGCATTTATGCAATAGATGAAATCAATTCAAAGAGCCAGAGACAAAATGGTTATTTCCCAGAGAAATATATCAAACATAAAATTTCACAATATAAAACTTACTTGCATTCAGTTAGATATACAATTGCAAATTCATATATCCAAAAATCAATAACTATAGAAAAAGAAAACAACTAAACAAAGCCATATTAACTGTGTGTCTTGAAATTCCCACAAAACATTAAATTATCCAACAAACAATCCAATAATATAATGGAGTACACACCTGGACTTGTAGGGAAATCCATCACCAGAAGGCTTATTAGAAGAAGTGATGGGCAAGAGATTCAAATCCCAATCTTTCTCAATACTTGGAAACTTTCCAGAAAACTTGGAGTAAGTCTCATAACTCCCCGCTGCACCCATCAACCACAACCTCTCACCATGAAGCTCCACCAACTGGCTCAACCTCGACACCACAAAACTCACACCACCCTCACTCGAACCATCATTGTCTTCAACCAAAGCCTTCAAATCCCCAAAGTTGAGCACAACTTTCCCTCCTCGCTCATCCAAGCATTGCAGCTCACCCACTTCCTTCAACTTCAACCCCATCTTCTCTTCACTCCCACCTCCATTCACAAACTCCGAAATCTCATTCCCTATACAAATCACACTCACCCCACTTAGCTCACTCGGCAAAACATTCTCTCCTCCATTCTTCACGCGCTCCGTAAAACTCCGAAGCGCGTCCATCGCACAAACCCCAAGCAACAGCGGGTTCCTCTTCCCGCACTTTCTCACCAAAACCTCCGCAATTCTTCTCGAATTCTCGTCTTCCATACCCGGAAACCCGAAACTACTACGTCGTTGTGTCAAATCCGGGTCGGTCAAGTTACAGAGAAAAACCGGAGGGCATCGGGTTCGGGCGAAGCGCGAAACCGGCGGGTGAATAATCGCGAGCTTAATATCGGTGCTCCGAAAACCCGCTTCGCCGAATACCCGGCTGACAATCGGGTCATCCAGAATCGACAAAATAAAGTGCTTGAGCTCGACTTTCAAAAGCGACGTCGTTTGCTGCTGCTGCTGAGTTTGGCTCTGAATGATTTGGTAGTGGAAGTTATCAGGGTGGCGCCTCTGGTTAGCTTGGGATCGTTTGATAGCCGCCATGAGTGAATTCGACACCGGCGGCTCTTCCACGGATTTGGAAGAAGGCAACCGATCCAACGAAACGCCGACGGAGAGTTCCAGAGCTCGGAATTGGAGCCGTGGAGAGTACGCGCTGCTTCTCGCGCGTGCACATGCCTCTCTCAACGAAGAAGACGGCAAGGCCAGCAACGCAGACACCGCGTGGAGAGACGTCGTCTGCGCGTGGCTGCGTCTACGCGCCACCACAACCGCATCGTCCAAAGCACGCGCCGCTTCTTCTGTTAAGCATTGCCTCGCTGCGCTAACCGGCGTCGGCATCGCCGGTGAGCTTATAAAATATATGAAACCCAAAAAGAAAAAAAATAAAAAAAAAAAATGAAAAAGCTTTACGTGTCTGTGTTTATATTTATATAAGTGTGTTTGTGAAACTGGGAGTGTGTGTGTCTGAGAATGAATATGTAAGTTGTTTAAGATTTTTACTATTTTGAGCTAATAAAATAAAGGGTTTACTTCAGACACTTTTGGGATTAGTTTATTCATCTCAGGAGAGAGAGAGAGAGAGAGAGTAGGGGTACAGTACATGTTACCAAAGACAAAGTACTCCTTCCAAGGGAAGAGGGAGAGTTTTTATTTATTACAAAGAAAATAAATCATATAAAAAAATTAAAATAAATAAATAAAAAGAAGCAGGCTGGAGAAATAGGCAAAAAGACAAATTAATATATTAAATAAATAAATAAACACAAAGTGTTGTGTTGTGTTTAGATTTAAGCTGTGTTGTTGGTGTAGGTGTAGGTGTTGGTGTTTTGAGGAGTGGGGTCCAGTGGTCGATAGAAGAAAGAAACACATGTGACATGGCAAGCAAGCATAGATTCTTCAATCTTCCTCCATAAAGGAAAAGATCTGGTTGTTTGTTTCTATGGGTCTTTAGCTTTCTGCTTTTATTACACCAATTCAGTACTACTTTTGTGAGAGAGAGATAGATGCCTCGCCCACTGACAACCAAATGGAGGCCATGAATTCAAGCATTGAACGATGGATCCTGGTGCCAAGGGTCAGTGTCCAGCTTTATTAAGTTGGGGACTCTTTCTTTATTGGGATTTTCTTTTTCTTTTTTTCATTTTTAAGCAAAAAGATACGCATGTGATAATGTGATGCAAAACGAGGGAACTAAACTTACATCGTTTGAAGGGGACCCCAATCCCAAATGGCTACACTCTCGATCACCACCACTCGTAGATGCTTTGTCTCACTATCAATCTTCTTATTATTGCTATATATTTTGTTTTCGTTAGCTTTTGTGATGGCCACTATTCAACAACCGACGTCTAAACTTTGATATCTCAGTCTGCGTTCTGTATTACTTTATGGGTTTCTATCGCTGCCTTTTATTTTACTATTTTATATATTATTATTATTATTATACTACCTAACTATAACACATTCAACATATATTACTTTGATTTCAGACAATTCCCAACCCCAGGGAAGAGGCCCCTCAACAACAGTTCTTGAATTCCAGTAATTTATAATTGGTTAAATTTTAATTTTGTCGGTTGAGTCATTCACCTTATAAAAAATTAAATGGATCAATCTGGGTTTTCCGGCCATATTTGTTCACAAACATTATTTTAATAATTCTAATTAAGATGGTTGACTTCTTAAGATAAATTTAAAACTATATATAATTTGCAATCTAAAAGTCTATTTGAATACGGCTTATTTTGCTAAAACTGAAAATTTGTTACTAAAAATACTGTAAATAAAAATAAAAGTTAGTTGAAATAATACAGTGAAATCAATAAATAGTATCAAAAAGTACAGTAAAATTCATAAATAGTATAATTATCATTTTTCATTGATATCCAAAGGGAGGAAAAAATGTAATAAAAGTCTATAGGAAGACATTTCAACACTTTGGCACATATGAAACCCAAAAAATAAATGGCTAAAATGCAAAACTGACTCTCTAACTTTCTTTAGATTTCATTTCAGTTTTCTAACTTATTTTTGTTCATTTCAGTTATGTAAGTTTCAGATTTTTTCAATTAAGGTTTTTCCGTTAACTTTTGTTAAAAATTTTTGAAAAAAAAAATCTGGAAAATATTTTTCAATCATTAATTGAATTTTTTTTTAATTTAAAAAACTTGAAGAAAAATTTATAAAATTGAAAAATTAACCACAACATATAACAAAAATTTATGAAAAAGTTTTAATTGGATAAACTTGAAAGTTAAAGAAGTGAAATAAAACCTAAAAAAATTTATAGAGTCAATTTTACATTTTATCAAAAAAAAAAAAAAAAAAAAAAAGACATTTTAAAACACATTTTTGTTGAGGTACCTCCCCCCACTGCCCCAAAAAACATATTGCCCAAAACAATCAAAATGACTGTCCGTAACAGTTAAAAAAAAAGAGAGAGAGAGAGACTACCTAGGCTGGGAGGCCCACTACACTAGACATGGTCTTCGAGACCTTTTCTTTGATTGGACCTGTTGTTATCAATTTTGTTGTCATAGGCACAGCAGACGGGTGTGAACAAGGACAAAGCTGAGGTGAGCGAGCGAGGTTGCTTATATTACATAATTAATACTCATTACTCATTATGCTTCGCTTAGTTAGAACAATATCAAAACTTATGATTCAATAACTAATGAAAAACAATCATTTAAAATGTAAATTACCAAAAAATTTGCTGACTTTTTTTTATTAATTTATCGAAAGGCATGATTTGGAGGAATATTGGCATGTGTGTGTATATATTTATATTTTAACACTTTGACATTGGTTGAAAAATAATTGGTATCTCGTATTTTGGTGTTGGTTTGGTATCCTAAAGTTTGAAATCGTGGAAGAAATAAGAAAAATTCCTTTAGAATAATGTGATATGTATATACAAATTCAACACTGGCATGTAAAGTAAAACACAACTAGCTTTTGACTAAATGCTAAATACACATTAGCTGAATTAGTATGATGGTCGTTTCCAAAACAGGACTAGTCGTTTTCTTGCTACCTCAAGTTCCTCATGATGGAGGGAGCTGTGCCTTGGATAGTGAGAAGAAGAACCTGGTTAGCTATAGTCTCTTGACATAAAGTTGATTAGGACCATTTTCTCCTTCAACTCGTTAACTTGGAGCTTCTCACTATTAAAGCAGTTGACATAACTCCTCATAGCTCTCATGGCCCTTAACTATGATTAAAAGGTGAGTCATTGGCTTTTAATGGGATCGACCTCTGATGAAATGGTTGATAGACTGTTTACTAAGATCAACAAAGCTAAATATAAAGTTATAAATGAATCAAAGTGTTTATAAACAGTTAGAACTTAACTTCAAAAAAGACTTGTTTATATTAATTTGTGTAGCATACGAACCAAGTTCAAGTTTAAGTCTAGACTCGACCATTAAATAGGTCAACCTCAATCTTAATAGTGTGTTTATGAACCACCTCGTAAACATGAGACTCAATTCAACTATATAAAATATTATATTTTTATATGTATACTTGTTAAAAAATACTTATATAAACATGAGATTGGATTACATAAGTTTGTAAATAAGTTCATACGATATCAAATTATTATTTATATTCAATTGATAATATAAAAAGTTCATTCGTAATAAAAAATTCATAGGTTTGTGAAGAGTAAAAAATTTCAGTAATGGTTTTAATATATATGAAAAAAAAAAATAACTTTACTAAATAGTTCATAAACAAACTTGAATTTATTCGACAGAAAAATGAACAAAGCTTAAACATATAATTTTGTAGAAACTCCCCATCAAACAAGGTGGTGATTTTTTTTTTTTTTTTTTATAATCTTGAATTTTACTAATGATATTATAGATAGAGGGTGGGAGAATTTTTTTTTTTTCATGGTGTTGAATCTGTTGATCATGGTTGTAAATAATAGATTTAATTAACATTGCTCATCTAGGCAAAGAAATAAACTTTATTTGCCATCCTTCTATCGATACAGTGACCAATTCTATCTAAAATATGTTGATACGTTTGTTTATTTATCTTGCCAGTGATTAAAGGAACGCCTATACAATTACTCAAGCAAGACTATTAAGGTATTTATTGGAGAACATTTTGGAGGGAGATTTAGAGAGGATGAGGAGTCCTACTACATATCACTGATTTTGATTAGAACAAAGTTTAGCTATAAAACTAACTATAGCAACTTTATTCAATAAAATAAACAATACTACATATTTATAAAAAAAATAAAAAAAATAAAAAAACCTTAGTCTACAACCAATTTGGCTAGTGAAACTGGTCTTGCGTCTTTCATCCTAGAGGGGGACTCCAAGGTCACCATCGATGCCCTGGTGAGGGCTGACACGGAGTATGCTGATTTTGGAAACTTAGTAGAGGAAGCTAAGATGTTGTCAAGTCAGTTTGTTGATGTGAGTTATAGTCATGTTAGGAGACAGGGTAATTGTGCCGCCCATAATACTGCTAAACATGCTAAACATGTTAGCGAATATACGGTGTGGATGGAGGATGTTCTTCCACACCTTTCTACTGTAATTCAAGCCAATTTGGCTTTTCCTGAATAACATTACAGTGTTCTTTTTAAAAAAAAATTATAGCTAAACTTTGTCCAATTGATTATGGTGAACTAGATAACTTGCCTACATAATGACAAAAGTTTTGAAATAAATTCATAAAATTACTACAGTCCCTAATACACTTCTTCTAAAGAAAAGAAAATATCATCCCTTAAAGGAAAGAAATAAAAGACGAGAGAATTAGACCAATATCCCATTCCAAGTGGAGACTTGTTTGACAAAAATGGGTAAATGATCAATACATAAAATAAAGTGGAGAAGTGACAGTTTTTCACCTTATTAGATGCTACAAGTGAGAGAGAAATATTTCCATGATATCTTATTCCAAGTAATAGCCATGGAAGGAGATAGACACAAATTTATTAAACTTCATAAATGATAAGAATGTGTCAAAAACATTGTAATTTACTGATACTTTTTTTTATGTTTTCACGTCTAAAATTTAAATCTTCCATCATTTGTTGTAATTATAAAATAAATGATAAGGTTTTAATAAAAATTAAAAATCCTTAAAACATTCTCATTAAATATTAAATCTAATAAAGATAGATTTTTTTTTTTCGTAGAAATTTTTACAAATTGATCTAGTCTTGTGGAATTACTGTTTTTAGCCCTCAGTCTTGCAGGTGATAAGATAAATTAAAAAAATATATATATTGACTATTAACTCAAGACTCAATAGACCTATAATAATAATCTATAAATGTCCACCGAAAGTAAGAAATAATTGTTTGCATCTAATTTTCCAATTGAGACTATTCTCAAAAAATAAAAATAAAAAATCCAACTGAGACCAATTCAGTATTAACACGTGGCTCAGGATATGCAATGACGTGCACATGATCACCCCTCTTATTATAAATTAACAGGATAAACTCCAAGGAAGCCAACCATGAATTGCATTGGTTTAAAACAACAACAAATGGCGATCGTATAAATAGACCCAACCCAATTTGGATTCTTCTCTGCTCTCCCATTTGAAAGGTAAACAGAAAGAAAGGTGTTGATTTTGACGTGCCTTTTCGTTTTGTCCCATTGTCTAGTCTACTCCCCCACGCCCCCACATTCATTATCCTTTTTCATTTCTATTCAAAAAGTTTTTTTTTTTTTTTTGGTAAAATTCTATTCAAAAAGTTGATGTTACAACATTATCCTTTTTTCATTTCACACCTTCATTCTTTCTTTTGGTTAATCAAATGATTTGTGAAGAAAAAATATGGGTACTATAAGCACTGTTATGTAATTTGGAATTTTCTTCAAAGATGAATAAGTCCGTATTTATTCTGCAAAAAGAAAAAAGAATGAGTCCTTATTTACTGAACAAGAATAGATCCTCTTTTTTGGCGCTTCTCATTGTTTGATCTCTTTGTATAAAGCTCCTCATTGTTCTGTCAATTTTTATATTTAGACCAAGAAAAAGGTTTTTTAAAAAATTAATGATATATTGTAGTTGTCAAAAAAAAAAAAAAAAGCATGTAACCCTACTGTAATTATGGAATATATGCATAAACTAAGTCTATAAATACTATTTTTTTTTCAAAGCTATTAAAGTGATAAATTACCAATAATAAACAATAGAGTAATATTAATAGTGTAGACTTATATGAAATTAATATTTCATCTATGGGTATTGTAGAAAGGATAAAATACGATCATAATGTTATAAAAAAAAAATCCTAATCATTCTTCCCAGATCGTTCTAGTATGATGGATCTGAAAAATCTTTCTATTGTTACTACCCCTTATTATTTTTTTCCTCAAAAAATAATCTTTTTTTTTTTTTTTTTGCATATTGTAATTTTGTAAGTCATCTTTCCCACTTGAGTGAAGGGCCCAAGGCATAAATATAATAACATCTTTCTTTTTTTGAAGGAATAATAACATCTTTCATATGGTCTTCTAATGAATAAATAATTCAAAAGTTCACTAATTTTTGCTTAAAGTAAAATCATAATTTCACAACTTTATGCAGGGGGGATAAAAATAAATAAATAAAAGTTGACCACACACACCTATCTATTTCAATCAACTTCTCTAAAAATTCTCTCTCTCTCTCTCTCTCTCTTCTATAATGTGAAATGTTTGGATGACTATGGATCTTGGGGCCTAATCGTAATCTTGTGTCGCTTTCATTTCATATGATTCATATATACGGTTGCCCTCTGAATGGCCTCTAAGGTCATGCGCTCCCCCAAAAAGTTCTTTACTTGTGACATCTCGTTTGGATTTACATTAACCAACTTGCACAAAAATATTAACCACTGCCACGTGGAAGACTTCTAAAGGCCCGTGTGAGCCACTCTCGTGCAACGTGTAGATGTGATGTTAAGAGCATGAGCGCGTGGGAATGGGATCGAAAATTTCCCCCATGACTGAGCGGTTTCCAAGTTCCCTATTGGGTGCTACACCCACAATAATGGAATTGAATTGAGAGCAATGGAGGAGAAAGAAAGAAGAGAGAAGTGTGTAAATGTGTTGTGTTGTGTTGTGTTGTGTACCTGAGAATCAAAGCACCCTGATCATGATAATGAATAACAATCTCACTTTCCACAAAAAGTAGTTTTTGCTTTGCTTAAATTAGAATACTTGATAGTTGATGATACCCCGTTTCGGTATCTCTCTCTCTCTCTCGCCTAGACCAAATCGAAGATATTATTATTTTTATTTGTTTTAAGGAAAAATCAGACATATTTATGGGATCCTGTTTTTTAACTTGAAACTGCCGGCCCTACTCAAAATTCAAAAATGGAACAACCTCGAAAAAAGGAATGGAAAAATTTTAGAGTTAAATAGTAAAAGATTATTAATAAGGGAGACTATAATGTTAGTCTTTCAAATTTATTATGTGTGCACAACTGATCCATCAAGTTTCAAGAAAGTACAATTAATCTCGCAAGTTTTAAAACTGAGTTGTATTAGTCATTTTATTAACTGTTGTTAGTGGTGTTACTTACGTGACTAACAGAATAATGACTTGACATTTTTTTTAATGATATAAAATTTTTTATTAAAAAATTACAAAATAAAATAACACGTAAGAAATTCATTAAAACCAGTATTGCAACTAATTCACAAACCCACACTTCTAATTTTTTTTTTTTTTTAAAATCACAAACCCACCTACAAGAGAGAGAAGGGGACTAATCCGCCGCCGATGGAGACCCAAGCCCTAGCCGCCATCAATGACAGCCCAGCCCTAGCCACTGCCAGCAACAGCCACTAAACGGTGTCCTTGCTTCTCTCGCACATTGGAAACAAACAAATCTGTTACTCTGTCCAGATTGGAAACAAATTCTAGTTCATGACCTTATTGGAAACAAACAAAAATGAAGATTCGTTCACCACATGATCCACCCCATGAACCTTATGGTGGTCTCAATATAGAAGGGCACACTAGTGAAATCACCACACCAGCAACGTTGTGCATTTTTGTATAAAAACGTAACCATTAATAATATAAAAAGAAACAAAGAAAACCATATAGTTTCTGACTTTTTGGTTTCATTGTACTCTAACTAGACTCCCATGGCAACCGAAGTTTCAATTACTTCAAGCGCAAATGCAATAACGCGCCGTTTCAAACATAAGACTTACCTGTAGGTTCCAAAACCCTTTTCTGCCCTATTCTAAATCAGATTGGAAATATATAATATTTTTAGGGTGTGTTTGTTTGTGTAAAACGTTTTCCGGAAAATACATATTTTCCGGAAATGCTATTTTCCGGAAAAGAAAAATGTATTCAGGGCGTTTGGTTGTTTCGGAATTCGTTTTACGGAAAATCATTTCTGGTGTTTGGTTCGTTCAAACATTTTACGGAAAATTCTTTCTGTTTTACGGAAAATCAATTTCTGGTGTTTGGTTTGTTCAAACATTTTACGGAAAATGCTTTTTGTTTTACGGAAAATCAATTTTCATGTTTGGTTCGGTCAAACATTTTCCGGAAAATGGAATTCATTTTTTACGAAAAATATGAAATGCCTTACAAATTCCTGCACCTGCATTACCTAGACAAACCTGTAACAGTACAAAACTAATCATCTACTTCAACATCAAAATTAATCATCCAAATTCAGGCACTTGCATTGCCTAGACATATCTGTAACAATACAAAAATAACCATCCACTTCAACATCAAAAATAATCATTTAAATATACCCATAATATTAATATAAAAACAGCCACATTAATCGTTCACCATTGTCATTACACCTCCATGGTGTACAAAAATGATACCTACTCGTGGTATCTGAACAGTACAATACATAATTTGGGCAATAGTATCGTCCCAATAATACAAAATACTACATATATAATACAATGGTAGATCAATACTAGTACTACAACAACAGTTACTTTCTAAAACTACTGTCACAGCCTACATGAAACAGATAAGTCAAAGTTGTGAGAAAAAAAAACTATCCAACCACAGCTTTTGCAACCTAGCATTCTTTGCTAGAAATCCCCTTGCTACCTTCTCATTTTCACAAAGATGATCGAATGCAGGTGCGAGCATGTCTTCACTATACCCCTCCGCCATCATAGCCATAACCTCATTGTAAAGAACTGTGTAATCCACCGAGCCTCGGTTGAGTTCTTTCAGAGCCACAGCTATGTCCTTTAGCTAATCAGACATATCAGTCAGCACACTATCATCAACATTAGCAGCTGCACGCCCTCTTTTGCGGGACTTGGAAATTCCCGACCCAGTGGTGGATGACTCGACTGCATTCTTCTCTTTCTCAACCACACCTTCCTCCACATTGTCTGCAACAAACTCAGCACTGTCCCCATTGTCCGGCTCATTCTCAATATCCACATAGGACTTAGAAAAGCCACCCGTGGCTGTTTCCTTACCCACAACAATAGCCAATTCATCATACATCTCAATTTTTTTGTTTAAGTATTCCGCATGCTTTCGATGCGCCTGTAAAGGAGGAAGGACCGTATAATAACAATGCAATAATCATACATCTCAATTGAAACTTTGAATATCTTTTTAAATAATTCTTTGCCTTCAATTTCCAAACTAGGATATGCCTGTCTTTCTCTTTTTCTTTTCTTTTTTTTCATTTACAACTCTTTAAAATACCAAATAATTGACAAAAGCAATGGAATCCTAACAAAGAATGACATTATAAATTTCAATTTTTGGACATAAACATTGTACGCACCCAAGATGAGGCCAGTGGGCCGGACTACAGTTGGGCTTACAATCTATTTCTATTATGGGTTTGAAGTTCTCCTACTATGGGTAGTTCAAAGTCCTGAAACTGTTTGTGCACTCTCTCCCTCTTTTCCTCCTTTCCTCTGTTTTTTCTTCCAATCTTCCAACCCCTTTTCCTTCTGTTGTTCTTGTATTTATAGCCTCTCCATAATGGGGTGGTCATCATCGCATTGTGGTAAGTGCGGTGAGAGGTCCAATGCGATCAAGGGTAAGTAGGTGGTTTGGTGATGGTGGCCTTGGAACTTGGTTCTTCCCTGAATGAATGACACAGCAGCTTCGATCCTCGGGGAATTGCCGAGCAAGTAAAATCCATAACCTCCGCTCATTCCAAATTTCATAATGCACGGGACAAATGCTCGGCACGGCCCTCGTTGGGATTCCTGGACTAACGATACGTATGGTCATGGGCCGGACCCTTCGGATTATTTGGGCCAGGGCCCAAATGTTGCTCCCAGACACAGGGGCCCAATCAAGCAGGCATGGGGTTGGGTGCCGTACAAACATATATTACCATTTATATTAAGAAAATATAGTTGGAAGGCATACCATAACTTCTTCTTGGTATGTCTTTGCAT
This sequence comes from Quercus glauca, assembly GCA_023736055.1. Classification (NCBI taxonomy): domain Eukaryota; kingdom Viridiplantae; phylum Streptophyta; class Magnoliopsida; order Fagales; family Fagaceae; genus Quercus; species Quercus glauca. The sequence goes on from CM043315.1 coordinate 20,653,067, forward strand.
CGCACGTTATCATTTTTAGGTTGTCATCCCAACCAAATCCACTTTTCTTTCGAAGTGTCTCAATAGTAGTTCACATTGTCCTTAGAGTTCGCATCCGATTATCAACATAGGATGGGTGGCACTCTACCCCAAATTGCGCAGTTATCTCCTTTGCTACAAGAGCAAAGGAGCCTGCCTTGAAGGTGCTAGAGGGCTTGTTGCCCTTTGCAGCCTCTTGTGCAAGTATCCTCAGCATCATTTCATGCATGGGGGGCAGCCACCTGAATTGCTTGTTGCTGGTTACCTTCTCTTTACCCTTTGACATTACTACATATGAAAATTGTATAGTCAGAGTAGCATTTAAAAATGAGAGTAGCATTTAGCTTGACATATCTATAGTAAATACATTGTCTTTATAAAAAAAAAAAAAAGCACTAGACCATAGTAAATACATTGTCTTTATAAAAACACTTTCCATTACACCACCATAAGTCTATAGTAAATACATTGTCTTTATAAAATAAAAAAAACACATATTACAATCATAGATATCTAAATAAAGTATTACTCTCCACTCCTGATATAATCAGACCACATAGCTTGACATATCTCATCTCTCTTAGCATTCCACAATCTACTGTCTTCAATGGACTCTCGACGTGATTGTGTTTCTTGTTGGGGGTCACTAGACTCTACTTCGTTCATTGCATCTTCCATAATATCGTCATGTGGTTCAACCCCCATAATGTGATTATGAACCACACAACATGCTAACACTACTTTCACTTGGGTTTCAAAAGACCAAAATGGTTCATTATCCAACACTCGAAAACGTTTCTTCAACACTCCAAACCCTCGCTCAATGGTAGTTCTCAATGAAGAGTGTCGCAGGTTGAACAATTCTTTCTGATTCTCAGGAGGATGATCACTAAACTCTTTTAAGTGATATCACACACTTCGATAAGGTGACAATATTCCATTTTTATTACCATACCCAGCATCACCAAGATAATATTTACCTACATATATATTCAAAAATAAAACCAAATCACTACTATGCTTCAGAAAACGCACAATATTTATTAAACTAATAAACCAAAAAGGTGAAATAAATGTATAATACCGTTGGGAATTGAAAATCCCCCTGGCCTAGCAAATGCATCATTTAACACACGTGAATCATGTGCACTACCTTCCCATCCAGCCAATACATAAGTAAACTTTAGGTCAAAACTAATGGCAGCTAACACATTTTGCGTGGTTCCATCTTTGCGACCACGAAATATTCCTTGTATTTCAAGCGGCACAGATGCACGAACATGTGTACCATCTATTGCTCCAACACAATCCTAATTTTTGACAGACATAATGGTTTAAAATTACACAAATCTTCATAATTTACAAAAATACACAAGTCGCAATATTTACCTTAAAATATGGGTAGAACCTTCTGCTATTCCTTATCTCTTGGGGTGTATCTTCGCTACGCAGTCTTATTAGAGCTCTATATAATTTCAGGACCCCCCTAAGGACGACCTTAAAGTATCTATGAACAGTCTCAGTTGATCTATAAATCCTACTACCCATTACACGAAACCTCACATTATGACCAATAATGTGTAAAAAAATAAACACTTGCTCCGTAACAGGCATGTGAATAGTATTGTGTACATACTCCCCCTCAGTGAGGATGTCACATAAGCGGTAGAAAGCTATAGGCTTCATCCTAAGTTGATTCACACAATATCTCTCAGTTCCATGTAGAACACTATTTATGTATTCCTCTCTCTCAGCTGCATGATTAACAAAAGGCGCCCTAGGGAGTCGTTTACGTCTACGCCGTAATTTCTTTAACAATGCAACCCCCACAAGGAGGACAGATGCAACTGAGGCAAGAATTGCGGCTTTGGTTTTTTTCTTCATCTAAAAAATCACAAACACTGTGGTCTAAGATGTATGTAAACAAGCATGCTATTGATTACACGGTAAATAAAAACAGCCACATACAGAAAACAGCCAAACCACATTGATAACGAGTACCAAAATTTTTATGCACATATATTTCTGTATAATTGTAACATCAACAACGTACACAATATAATACTATCACAATCAATATTTACACCTATGAACAAATCACATTGCATTGTTATTATAGAAAACACTGAACAAATGTTTCCCAAAAAATGAAAAAACACAGATGAACAATAGCCGCATCAAATTTCACAACTCACAGAACAACAATAGCCACATCAAATTTGCGCCCAATAACCAACTCTCACCCCAACAACTATTTTTACATCAAATTTGTACCCAAACCCACGGTACCCACATCAAATTTATGCAACCCACTCAACATTAGCTACACCCAATACTCATTATCAACCAAATAAAACTGAGGAAATTTCAGTCATAGCCAAAAAAAAAATATAATAATAATAATAATAATGTTGGGGATCGGACTGAGAAGATTACAGCATTTTAAGGATGCGCACTTGATAGATTTACATTTTGTTCACTAGCAGAAAATTCTGAACTTTTTAAACTTTAAATAATGCACTGCTACTGCCTACTAGTGTATAATTATTACAAGTTTTTTTTTTTTTTTTTTCGAGCGAGTAAATCTTGAACCACTGTTGAATATACCCATTCTAATGTGTTGTTGCATAACATCACGTACTGGCAACCCAGACCACCAAAAGAAAGGTTTGTAGTCTAAAGCCTCAAAATTATTCAACGTGGTTAAAGGGGATCGGACTGAGAAATGGAAAAGGGAAACTCACTGTGCGTGGAGAGGATCGGCTGCGTGAGGGAGATGGTGGAGCTCGGTGTGTGGATCGGAGCTTGAAGCTCGTCGGTGTGTGGATCGGAGCGAGCTCGTCGGTGTGTGGATCGGAGCTTGCTCGTCGGTGTGTGGATCGGAGCTTGGAGGTTGGAGCTCGTCGGAGAGTAGATCGGAGCTTGGAGCTTGGATCTCGTCGGGCTGTGGATCGTCGGTGTGAGCTTGTGGGTTGGTCGAAGAGTGGGTGTGAGCTTATGGGTCGTCGGTGTGAGCTTGTGGGTTGGTCGAAGAGTGGGTGTGAGCTTGTGGGTCGTCGGTGTGAGCTTGTGGGTTGGTCGAAGAGTGGGTGTGAGCTTGTGGGTTGGTCGAAGAGTGGGTGTGAGCTTGGTCGAAGAGTGCGTGTGAGAGGATGAGAGAGCTCTTCCGGAATTTGTTTGAAGTGAAAATAGGGACTGAAACCATTTTCACCCATCCAGCCCTTATTTTACGTCAATCCGGAAAAGCCAATCCGTTGACCGAATTTTCCGTGCTAGCCAAACGCACCAATTTTCCGGAAATGCTTTTCCGGAAGTGGTTTGAAGCCAAACCAAACACACCCTAATGTTTTTGCTTTTCTCTCCGTTTAACTATATGGGGATTAACTTAATCAATTTTGATGATTAGGGTGGAGAAATTCCCTTATGTATGTAAATGTTTGTTTCCAATCTGGACAAAGTAACAGTGAGATTTGTTTGTTTCCAATGTGGAGAGAAGCAGGGATGCCAGTTAGTGGCTATTGCCGGCGGCGGCTAGGGCTTAGGTCTCCACTGGCGGTGGGTCAGTCCCCTTCTCTCTCTCATGGGTGGGTTTGTGATTTTTTTTTTTAAAAAGCGTGGGTTTGTGAATCAGTAGCAATACTGGTTTTAATTTGGTATTGGTTTGTGAATTTCTTACATGTAAATTTATTCTGTAATTTTTTAATAAAAAAATGCCACATCATTAAAAAAATGTCAAGTCATTGTTCCATTAGTCACGTAAGTAACACCACTAACGGCAGTTAGTAAAATGACTAATACAACTTAGTTTTAAAACTTAAGGGACTAATTGTGCTTCCTTGAAACTTAAGGGACCAATTGCGCATACAGGGTGAACTTAAAGGACCAACATTGTAGTTTTGCCTTATTAATAAGGATTTTACTAACAACATCCTTTAAAGAATCAATTTTTTATATAAAAAAAATTATAGAAAATTAAAAAAAATAAGTAACTTTTTTCCTTTTCCATAAAACGTTTCTTAAATTGGTTCAATAATGGACGCCCTAAGGACACCAGCTAATCAAACCCAATATAATACTTTTTTTGAGAGGTTTTAGTTTAGAAGCAACTAAAGTGCTACTATTATAATCATGCCCAGATAGAAAAGCCACATTAATCACTGTCTCTAACCATTTTTTTTCTACCATAAAATCAAAACCATACTTTTTCGAATTATTGGGATTAATATATGATAAAATGATGTTAATGGTGAATAATCTATGTGAAAATTATGTTGTATCAACTACAACTTGTGACTCCAACATGTGATTAGAGTTTTAAAATTCAAGAACCAAAAGAGCTTAGTAAATAAAATTTAGGAACTAACAGCATTCACATCTGGGTCTTTATAAAAGTTTTTTTTTTTTACAACTTAATAGGCTACTTTATCTATTTTACCAACTCATTTTACAAAACACCCTACATCTCATTCTCTATATTTTTATACAACTCATTAAGAAATACATACCCTACCCAATAAAATAATACAATCCATCTTTCTCTCTCTTCTCTCAAATCTCTCTATTTCTTTCTTCCTCTCTGTCTTTCTCTTCCAACCACCTACCACCCACCATCCAAACTCACACTTCGATCAATGCATCCACCACCCACCACCCATCAAACCACTGAAACTTAACAACCACCATCAACAAAAACTAAAAATCACCATAAACCAAAGCAAACCTAACCACCTACAACCAAAGCAGCCACCTGTAAATACTCGATTTTGCACCCATGATTTAATCAAGGAAGATGACTGGAATGACCAATCCATGTACCTCAAAAATCATGATTGCATCACATGCATTAATTCATTCATTCTATATCATAAAAATGATCTTGGGATTCTAACGGTTGCGACGGTATGTCCGGTTTCCAAATTGGACGGTCGGATCAAAGATATCACATGATCAAGTTTGCACGGTCAGCATGCATTGTGTCTAAGTATAGTTGACCACGCATGATTAATTTAAATTAATTTTGATTGCTTAAACAATTAAAATAAATTAAATAATTTTGTGATTAGTTGATAGTTAGTGTTTAAAATAGGATTGCTTACATAAGAATAAAGGGGATAATTGGATAACAATAAAATTGTGGATAATTTGAAATTTATCAAGATTTATTCTAGAGTATTTATCTACAAGATAACTGTTGCTAAAAAGACCTGAATTATCCAGAAAACAGATAAAAAACCTTAGAATACGGATTGAAAACACGCCTAAGTGCAAGGCTCAACTCAAGAAAACCTAAAAAATGAGTTCAAAACGAACCCAAACACGAGAGTGCGATCAGCACCCAATAGTATCATTAGGCACTTTTGGAGTGCTGATTGGCACTTTCAAAGTGCCGAATGGCACCCTTAAGGGCTAAGGCCCAACTCTCTTCAAGTGACGATAAGGCATATCATTTTCGACTTATTCGCAAAAGGACGCGTTCGAATTCGCATCCTAATCGTCTAAGCTATTTTTTTAGAGTATTCCAGCCTCTATAAATAGAGACTGGATCTCAAAATTCAGGACACTCTTTTACGCTCTCAAGAGAGACACTTTCTCACACCCCTAAATTCTCATATTTCCAATCCTCATTCTGATGTTCTCTCAAGCTAGGGTTTTTAGGTTTCAAAGATAATTGCATAAATTTCTTTGAACCCTAAATATCCTCTCAAGAAGAAGAGTACTCCACGCAAGAGGTTGTTTCTTATTAACCCTTTTTTCTTATACTACTCTTGTTGTGATGATGCATGTTTATTTATTTTAGTGTAGTTATGAAAAATATTTCATATCATGAATTTTTAATTTATCTTGTTGAAACATGTTCTTGATTCTTGTTATTATTTTTATGATCTCTTGCTTAATTTCAAAATCTGCATGTTATCAATTCTTTTTTTCAACTAAAAACGGATCTGCATCTTCCTTAAATGCAGATCTGAATTTTTCTTAAATCAAAAACGGATCTGCATCTTCACTGATCTACGTTTTCATTAGATGTAGATCTGATTTTTTTTTAACATAGCAGATTTTGAAATAAAAAAGGATCATGAATGGTTGTGTTAGTTGTGTTTGTTTTATTTAGTACACATAGTATAAATTTATTTCATGAATGAAATCCTCTTCTCAAGAAATCTTTTTCATTTTTTTTTACACATATAAAAACAGATTTGATTTTTTTAAATACATAAATCTGATTTTTTTTTTATTATCACAAAACAGGTATGATCTTTTACAAATCAAAAACCATTTTTTCTAAGTTCTCAAAAACAGATCCGATTTTTTTTTTTCAAATTAAAAGACTTTGTTGTAATTAAATAAAAAAACAGATCTGAATTTTCTGTCCAAAAAACATTTTTTCTACACAACAAAAACAAATTTGATTTTTCTAAACCAAATTCAATTTTTTTACAACACAAATCTGAATTATTTTTTTTACAAAGAAGATGATGCATTCATAAATAAACTTGTGTAATTTAGTTTTGTTCACATGTACAACATGTCATTCATAGCATGCATAAAAGGGGTACATTGGTCACAAGAGTCTAGAAGACCAAACTCTGTCTGAGCGAAATGGGTGTCTAATACCTTCCCATTCCCTAACCTAGCTTCTGAATTTAGAGTCTTTGAATAGGTAGACCTAGGCTTTATCTTTGTCTTTATTTATTTTAGGTAGATTGTAACTAGGACAAATAATCATGTAATTATTTGGTAGTTTGTAACTGGGACCCAAAGCCATGTAATGCTCAATTTATCAAACATGTATTCTTTTTTATTCAATCAATGAAATGGAACAATTCAGTCATGTATAGTTATATTTAGTTTTTCTTATTTTTTGTACAAAAAATAAGTGGCGACTCCACACCACTTACCCAAAAAGGGAGGTGCCCTAAAAAGCACTTTAAAAAATCTCTCTTTTTTGAGAGGCACCCAAGTTTGGTGGTCTCTCACACCACCACAACCAACCCCAAAGTCACAATTGCCACCACCATGCCAACCACCAAAACCCATTAACTCAAAAACACACCAAAATCCATTAAACCAAAAACCACCAAGACCAAAACCCAAATGAAACCCTATACCAAAAACAACATACCCTTTAGTTTTGAGACGAGAACAACACCACCAACCACCAAACCAGCATTGCCGACCACCGAAACTTTGAAACCAATCCAAGATCCATAAGTCATTCAAACCCACAACTCATAACCTATTCAAACCCAAGCCTTAAACGCTGATTCAAACCCGAGACCCACGGTGGCAAACCCACGACCACCATAGAACCATCGAAATGTTGATTCAAACCCAAGACCTAAAGCGAACAAAACCCAGAAACGACCCATCTTCAAGCCGCCGCTGTCGTCACCTTCAATCTTCAAGCCTCTGTCGTTGTCATCGCCGTTGCCATCGAGAGAGATTTAGCTAAGATGGGAGAGAGAGAGAGAGAGAGCAATAAGAGAGGGGAGAAACGTTAGGTGAGAGGCAGAGAAAAAAGAGGAGAGTGAACTTTTTTTATTAAAGGAGGAGAGAGAAAATTACTATAGAGAATAAAAAATTATATTAAATTTTAACAACCGGCTACAGTAAGTTGGTATTAATACCAACTTATTGTAGCAAATTAGCATAATTTTTTAACTATAGCAACCAGGATGTTGCATGCTTTTAATGGATTGAGTTGTAAAATAGAAATTTTGGGGGAAAGGGGGGAGAGGGGTTAATGCTCTAAGAGTATTAGCATCCGGTTTCTACAAATTATCCTATTTACCATCATAAAAGTTAATATTATACCATACCATTTTATAACATACCCAACATCCCAAACTCTTTTTTTTTTTTTCCCATTTTATTTAAATATTCTTTTTTATTTTTATTTTTACTTTTCTCTCTCTCTCTCTCTTCTCTGCAATCAAAAACCACAACCGATTAGCAACACAAGAAAAAACCCAACCACACTCACACTCATCAAAACCACCACCACCATCAATCACTACCCACAGCCAAAACATCACCAAAAACCTATTAGTAAGCAAACCCAACACCACCCATACCCACAGCCAAACCCAGCACCGATCTCACAACCAGAACCACACCGATCCAGCAACCACTAGACCTATGTTGATCTCGCAACCACCAGGCACCACCACCGCAACAACCCACCCCACCACCACGACAACACCCATCAGAACCCACCCAAAATCAAACCCATTCCAAAAATCCAACCCAAACCTATTGGAACCTAGTTATAACCACGGTTACCCAACCACTACGACCATCGTTACCCAGCCACAACCACGCCACCACTACACCTCCACAACCAAAACCCCAATGCCACCATAACACATAACCCCACAACCCAAACCCACCACGCTGCCACCACCCACCGACCCAAAACCCACTGCTACACAAATCAAAACCCCACACCCACACCACTGAACCACATCACAGACCACCACATAACCTAGATCAACCCACGCCCACGCCCACGGCCACGCCCACGCCCACGCGTACCTCTGCCGCTACCACCACCACACGGATTTTGGGTTTAAGAAAAGGGGGTTCGGGTTTGAGGAGAGGAGAGAGCAAAACAAGAACAAGAGAGAGAGAGAGAGAGAGAGAGAGAGAGAGAGAGAGAGAGAGAGAATAAAATATAATAAAAAATTATAGAAGCTTGCTACAGTACCATCATATATTTTAAGATGGTACTGTAGTACAATTGTAAAATTTTTTACAATTGGAAGACCGGGTAATGGGCTTTTTTTTTGTGCTTTGATGCTAAAATATACCCTAATATACCACATAGCATGCCAGGTACTGATGCTCTAATAATTTATAGCAAAATGTCTTTCATCTCATACATACATATCTATCACTGGGAGTTGCGACCCTGTGCAATTGAATTTGTAATGTTGAAAATGATCTAAATAAACTCTTTTTTTTTTTTTAATGCAAAAAGGTTATTTGATTGGATGGAAGTGTTGTGAAGATTTTGACTTCAATAAAGTCAAGCAAACAGGATCACATGTATAATGTGTTTATTATTATTCGGTGGAATACAATATTATTATCTTTATATTATTAGTGGTAACTGCATTAAAAGACTTCTAATTAGATATACACTAATGTCAGTTTCTTTAAGATATTCTTTCTTCTGTGTGTGTATGTGTTAAAATACTTAGTATTCTAAAAAAAAAAAAAAACGCTATTTGTTCTCTTTTAAGAAGAGAATCATGATTTAAATTCTCTTTTCCAAATGTTGTATCTATAAAATTATCAAAGAGAGAAAAAAGAAATAGTGATGACTACATCTACAAGCATCTTACTAGGTTTTGATATACAGTTAGATTAAACAATTGATATAGTCTTAGAAATAAGGAAAAGTTATAATATATATATATATATATAGAGAGAGAGAGAGAGAGAGAGAGAGAGAGAGAGAGTTTTCCTTTAACAATTCAATTGTTACATACAGCAAATAAGGAGAAGAATACTCGAAAAGAAAACAATAAATAATAGCTCTAGTAAAGTGTCTAAGTTTTTAGAAATTTTATTGATGATGTATATGTATATATATAGTTTATCCTGTTTGGACTTTTGGACACATACAAATATTAACTTCCAGTTTTTTTTTTTTTCATTAAAAATATGCTTCCAGGCTTTCCACATGTCACTACATTTTTTGTTTGGAACATAGATGTCACGCCATTATGTGTTTGTATTATACGCCATTATGCGGTGCAGTTTTGTTCTGCCCTCCCACCAAAAAAAAAAAAAAAACTTCAGTCAAAAGAAAAAACTTTTGCTAAATTTGTCAACTCATGGTTTTAATTTTTAATTTTTGACGTTTTGTAATTTGTCTTTTGCTGACTATCTCGTGCTTAACTTTAAAATAACTAGTTTCTCAAAAAGAAAAAACTTCAAAAAATCGAAGGCTTTAAAAATATGGGCAATTGCAAACAGACCATCAATACTTGAAATTATGTGTGTATTTAAATTATTATAAATGACAAAATTCATCTCTTTATATCACTTCCATCAAACATGACCGACGAAAGTCACCTGATTGCTTCATTGTAAAAAGATTACTATTTTTTTAGTAAATATATATTAATTTTAAAATTTACTTTCACTTTTTAAAATAAAATTTAATAACTTTTCTTTTTTCTAAAATTGAATTCTAAAAAAAGGCAAAAAAAAAAGAAAAAAAAAAAAGAAACTCTCTCTCTAAAAAAAGGCAAAAAAACACAACTACCTAAGAGTACAAATTTGGTACACCAATGACTAGGGCGTGCGCCGCATTCCTAAGATCAACTTAAGTCAGGTTAATCTCCTAAGTTACGTCGATAACTCTTACCTTAAACTCATTAGATGGGATTTCTAAGAGTAAGAGTTAGATCTTTCTCTTCGTTGATTTTATTTTCATTTTCACTTAAAAAATAGAAGAGGAAAATTCTAGAATTGACATGAAAATGGAAGAAAAATTAAGTTAGATATTTGTCTTGTGCCAAAAGGTAACAAAACCAAAGGAGGAAGGCGGCCTTGGCTTGCAATCTGCTAAGTTAGATATTTTTCTTGTGGCTGTGAACATAGCAAAAATATATGGGTATAACATTTATGTAAAACTGTAAATGAACCAACATATTTATAAACAACTTAGGTTTGGATTGAAAAAAACTCATCTATATTTATTTGTTTATAAACAAATCAAGCTTAAGTCTTAATTTTAAGCTTATTTAATAAATGAGTCAAACTCAAGTAAAAAAAAATTGTTCATAAATAAATTGTAAACATTAGGACTCGATACAAAACAAATTAAGCAAAGACTCATTATGGGTTTGGTAAGAAGCCTTATATAAGTTCCACAATTAAACCATTATCTTACTAAGATTTTAAGTAATTAAGAGTTGGGGTTGCTTATCCAAATCAAATGGGCTTAATAATAAGCTTGATATAAACCTGCTGATATACTTGTGCTGAATCTCAGACTCAAAAACTTGATATTGAGCTCGAGTTTAAGCTTAATATTAACTCAAGTTTGAGCTCGGCTTGAGTAATGAATCAAGCTGAGCCAAGCCAAGCCAAGCTCAAGCTTTTATATTTGTTGACGAGCTTGATCTCAAAAATCATTTTTTGGCTTGGTTTGAGTTCGAGCTTGAGCTAAGTTTAAACATTATACATTCGTTGTCAAGCCAAGTTTGAACACTCACCACTTGACAAAACTCAGCGTGTTTACAATCTCACATTTAAGCTCCGTTTGGTTTATTGTAAAAATATTTTTAAATTAATTTTTTTATAATAATATTTTAAAATAACTGTTAGTATTTTACATTAATCAAAGAAAATCTAAATTAATTAGTTAATTGAAACTAAACTAAACATGGCATAAATTTTCAAACATTTTTTATGACTGAAATTGATATTTAACATGACTAAAATCTTGAAATGGTTAGTTTCACATAAACAAATTAAAGAAAAGCAAACAAGACAGAAAAGGGAAATCAAAATACATGTGAACAAAGAATTTGAGTTATGACTTTGAGTATAGCCGACGTATGTCAATTCATTTTGGTGTACCTCAGCACACAAGACGGTGTACACTTATGGATTAGGCAATAGGCATACGATTATATTATTTGGTTTCAATAAAGGCTCAAATTTCTCAATTTCAACCCGCTCTTGTTATCATGTTGGGGGTGCCCGTGGGAGCAGTGCGTACATGAGAATAAAAAAGAATAGCCAATCACAAATAAAATGCATAAAAATAAAGAAAAAGTGATCATGCATCATTCATGAAATGGAAAATGAAAACTAAATGAACATAACATTCAGAGAGAAGGTAAAGATTGTGAGAAGGAATTCATACCTCTTCCTCAATTACTTGGAGTAAACAATTCATCGGCCCCTCAGTTTTTCATTACCACGACACAATTCTTAATCAGATATGAGTTCAAATCCAAGATAACAAAACACAAAGAAACGATTGATAGTTTTCAGAAACATAAAATAAAACAGAAATCTGCTGGGTAGGAATAGGATGTTTGCTTTCGAAAATAGGATCTAATCATCTTTATGTTGGTATTCATCGGGGTCTCTAGCTTCCTCTTAGTACCGGGGGCTCCAAATATTGGTCAGTACAATATGAGATGTTTATACTTGCTGTTAGGTTCTAAAGATTTAAGATTAAATGTTTAAAATTCTATTTTGTATGTGTTAACAAACCAAGAACAAAACATGTCTAGTTTATGTGTTAGGCATTGCTCAAATATGTGTGTTTCAAGCTTCAAGTTCAAGCCAATTGCAGAAAAGAGAGTTGAAAATCTGCCAAGTTCGATTGATCGAAAATTAGATTCGATCGATCCAAAATCGCAGAAATCAGATTCTGTAAAATTTTAAAACAAGGCCCAAGCCCGCGAAAACGTTTAGGTTTCAATCCAACTTGTCCACATATAAAAGGAAAACCCTAACTACGTTTTGGAGACCTTTGGAAGACTTGTGAGTTGCTCCTTGTGAGATTTGAGAGGTGTTGTACCTTCTAACTACACAAGCGTCTACCAAAGCAAGATCTACAATTAAGCATTGGTAGAGCCTAGTTGCTGCTACAAAGATCAACAATTGAAGGTGATTTGAAACTTTTGAGTGAGATCTCAAAGTCACAAGCGAGGGTGCTTGTGTTGCAGCAAGTCCAAGAAAAGAAGGAGTTCGTGAATTCGAAACTTACAAGTGACCGTGTCAGTAAATTACTACTTAAGGTAGCAATAGATTTAGGGTTAAATCTGATTGTAAAAATTTTGATTCTCTTATAGTGGATTTAATTTACGTTGAGAATTGCTAGGTCAAATCATCCTCAAGTTTTTACCTTGAGACGGTTCGTTTCATTGGTTTTCCTAGGTGATCATATTCATGTGTTTTTTTTACTTTTTTGCTGCTGTGCATGATATAATTTTTATTTTTTAACCTAGATCTCATAATTAATCTAAGTAATCACTTGGCTAATTAGTAGGTTAAACAACTTGGTTTAAGGGGTCTAAACAAACAAACACTTGCCTCTATTTATATGTAGAGATTTATATGAAATTCGTGTTGGGTTTTGTGGAGTCTAGTTGTATTATATTCGGATTATGACTCGACCTAAAATAAGATTGATATGGTCTTTAATGAGAGATTTTCTGAGTCTTAGTTCTTGAGCGCTACGGCTTGGGCTGATAATTTTTGGCCCGTTTTGTGGCCCATTGTGAATCCTGTACACTTGATAGAAAAAGTTTTGTTTTAGAGATTAGGGTTTGGTGTTGTTTTTTAGAGAGAAAACTGTACTGCCGTATTTTGTATTTTTCCATGTGAATAGTGAAATCTCTACAACTCTGTGAATATCGGCAAACTGTCGAACCACGTAAATACTGTATTGTATGATTTTTTTTTTTTGCGTATATTTTTTTTCTTTTTTTGCATCTCACATATCTGGAAATTTCTTGGATATTCCCTTTAATTCGATTAATTTCTTTGCGATATGATGACACTTGCCATCAAATCCTGAGAGATGATGTGTCATTCGAGTAAAACAGTATTAAGGGGGTGTTTGGTTTGTGTTTTCAAACAACAATTTTCAGTTTTTAAACAACATTATACGTATTTTCACACATTTTTTCACCCACATGTATTTTTATAAATATTTTTAAACAACAATTTTCAGTTTTTAAACACATATACCAAATGGGTCCTAACACTTTCTTAATTATAGAGTAACAAGGGCATTAATTAGGGTGAGTTTCCACATATGGTCGCCATGTACACTAATCCTTACCTCATAATTTCTCCATGCCATGATCCTCATCATACACCTTCATCCTCGCTCAAGGTCAGGTCAGCGTGCAAAATCTCTACTAGGGTCTATTATTAGATGTTAATCCAAGACTACCTTGATCCCAACCATTTGTCTCAAGAAGTGAGTTCTCAGTGGGAAGCGATGACAAAATGAGATGTGTCTTTTTTTCTTTTTCTCTTTTTAATGAATTAAAAAAGGGTAGGAGGGAGTGATGAGAGTGGCTTCTTTACTTGAGCGTTACTATAGTAACATCTTATTCGTTGAATCCTAACCTGTCGTTATTTATTTGTCTTAATTTTATTATTTCCGGCCTAGGTTCATAGATGGATTAAGCAAATTAGAATATCTCCATTGAACATATATATATATATATATATAAATAAATATAAAAGCTTATCCCCTCAGTCGTAAATGAGATTGAACTCAAATGCTCCTTTCTTGGACTAAGTCCTAGAGTCAGGTAACGACGTAAAGAATCTTGAAGACAATTTCATCCATCACATAAATATGATAAACATTTGAAGGTTATTTAATAGTTTAATATCTTTAAATTAATTTTTTATTCCAAACTCATTTCTTTCTATCCAACAAACAAAGTTGAACTACCAATTTCAAGCTATTACTTCTTTAATCTCTCAACATCTTCCTGCTTTAAATAGCTATTTATTAGCTTCTCAAAAAAAAAAAAAAAGAAGCTATTTATTAAGTGTTTTTTTTTATAACCTCTGATGGAACATTTTAATTTAATTTAGAGACATAGTACAATACAACAAGTGTTAACAATGGCTATTATTTTTATGAAATGAAATTGAAGTGTTGTTTTCAACCAACTTAAGCATCAGATGATGACCACAAATTTGGCTCAGGCTTGTTGTCCAAAAACTGGTTTTAAAGGTGTCAACCTCAATCAAAGTGTATTATTGGGCTTAAGAAATTTTGACCGGGGAAGTGGGGGCAAAACATGACTTGTGTCCCTAATAAACAGCCTAAAACTAGTTAGATTTATAGGGTGTATTAAAGGAGAACCAAATGTTTGGAGTTTACGCTTTGGAAGGTTACGATAAGATAGGTCACTTGGCCACGATGTGACACCATTCTTTTGTAAAAGGGACTTGAATGGTGAGATAAAATAAAAGGTTGAGAGAAAATTATGAAAATGAAAATGGGTGGGTCTCGGTCTGTGGGGGACTCAACGTCCTTCCTGATTTTGTAAGATTCTTGATGAACATATTCAACCTTCCACTCACTCCATTGCTGAAAACCACTTAGCCACTTTTTTTGATAAGCAACCACTTAGCCACTTGCTTTGCTTAAAACGAATTCCATTCTATCCAGTGTATCTAGAATATCTTTTGGGTCTTAGGATTTATTATTGTTATTATTATATTATAAAAGCTAAACGAGTTTAATAGAATTAATTAGAGTTTACTTTCAAGGGTTTATTTATTTATTATTACAAGAATGAGGTGTATACGATTTTTTTTTTATTATGAAAAATACGACAAAATTTTATTAATCAGAAGAAATAACAACTACATCCTAGTTGAGAGCTTGTTCAAGGAAACAAGGAGACTCTTCAACCCCAACAAACAAGTTTGCAATGCCTAAAATATGTCTTGCAAGTAAATGGGTTGGCCTATTGTCATTACGATTTTTTGAGTTTAAGGAAATTACATAGAATAATGTCTTACCATATAAAAAATTTGGATTTTTTTTTTCTAAGGAAAGAATTTTATGTTAAATTTGATAAAAGTCCTTAGGATAAATTGCAAATTACACCCCTAAAATTTGAGAGTAATTAGATTTTACATTGAAGTTTCAGAATTTGAATTTTACCTTTAAAGTTTGGGGTATTTGGATTTTACATCTTGACGTTTCAGAATTTAGATTTTACCTTCTAAAAGTTTGGGAGTGTTAGGGTTTTATACCCATAAATTTTGAAACTTTAGGGTGTAAAATCTAAACACCTCAAAATTTTAGGGAGTAAAATTTAAACACTCTTAAAATATAGGGAGTGAAATCAAAATTCTGAAACGTTAGGGTGTAAAATCCAAACACCCTCAAACTTTAAGGGGTAAAATCCAAATTCTGAAACTTAAAGGTGTAAAATTCTATCACCCTCAAATTTTAGGGGTGTAATTTGCAATTTATCCAAGTCCTTGTTACCAATAGTTAAGAGGCAACATTATTTCATTATTTCATTTAAATGAGAAATTACATCTTCACTATAGTTAAGGGTTGAGTGCCTTATTTTGTATTTTGCTAATGAGGTATACCCTGTAGACATTTTTTTTTTTGACATAAGAAGTGGTATTGTAAGTTCCAACCTTTGGCCAAATTGTGGGTTTCAGTTAACTTAACTAGTAAAATTTAAACAATCTTAAAATATAGGGAGTGAAATCAAAATTCTGAAACGTCAGGATGTAAAATCCAAACACCCTCAAACTTTAGGGGGTAAAATCAAAATTCTGAAACTTCAGGGTGTGAAATTCAATCACCCTCAAACTTTAGGGTTGTAATTTGCAATTTATCCAAGTCCTTGTTACCAATAGTTAAGAGGCAACATTATTTCATTATTTCATTTAAATGTGAAATTACATCTTCACTATAGTTAAGGGTTGAGTGAAACTTGCCTTATTTTGTATTTTGCTAATAAGGTATACCCTGTACACATTTTTTTTTTTTTTTTTTTGACATAAAGAAGTGGTATTGCAAGTTCCAACCTAATGCCAAATGTTGAAATTATATATATATATATATATATATATATATATAAACCTTTGGCCAAACTAATCCACTCCCTATTTATAAGACTCTCCAAAAACTTCATAATTTGATAATGTGATGTACATATTTTTAAAACTAGTGTGCAACCTTGTGTATATGTGCAGGTACATTTAAAAACAATCACAATTATATATATACTAGCCTCTGAGCACGCGCTCACGCGCATGCTTAGATGCTCTTCTATTATTTTGGTAAAAGTTAATAATTTGCATCAATTAAATTTGTGATTACTACATTTTTCAGTTACAAAAATATCTAGGGGTTATGAAATGCTTGTGCTCAGAAGCTAGTGAACAATGAAGGATTTGATATTGTTAATTTAGATAAGTATAAGAAGTTAAGAGCAATTTTTTTTTTTTTAAAGAAGTTAAAAGCAATTTAAATTGTAATCAAACATGTATATATCTATTTAGTTTTTTTGGATAAACTTGAGGATGTTTTTAAAAAAAAAGTTTTTTTGATAGGAAGATAAACGTGATGATGATTTTTTTTTTAATTTTTTGTTTAACTTGTTTTTCTATTTAAAAAAAAGAAAAGAAAAAGTAAACATATAGTTGCTTTGAATAAGTGGGTTAGTGGGAGAGTGATCCTATTTTGTAGGAAATGTTTTAGGTGAGAGTTAGAGATATATTTTTACGGTGTTATTCTCAAGTTTTGTCCATACTTAAACGTAAGCTATAGGGATATTTTGGAACAAAAAAAAAATGTCTAATTCTAACAGGAGAAACCCCTTAAATAGTAGTATAGACACACACACATGCTAGTCTCTAAGCACGCGCATTGCACGTGCTCAGAGGTTCTTTTATTAATTTTTTGGGTAAAAGTTAATAATTTGCATCTATTATAATTTGGAAATATATTTTTTTATTCTTAAAACAAATAAAAATGATATATTTTAGATAAGCATTAATTGTAATTTATTTTTTGAACGTGTGTTTGAAAGTAGTGTAGTGATATAGAGAAAAGTTTGGGTAGGAAAAATAAGATGCACGTGAGGGGAAAGAATGCTAAAATTTAAGAGTTTTCTTAGTTTTTTATTTTTTAAATTGGGGTGTTTTACTTTTATTGGATGAAAAAGCAATAAAAAATGCTAAATTTTAAGGAATAAAAAGATGAACGCAGAGGGAAAAAAAATTCTAAATTTTAGGAGTTCACTTTTTGAATTCAAAATGAAATTTTTTATTTGACATTTATGACCCTATTTATAAGAGAAGTCAGTCTTCATTAATGATGAGGGTATTTTGAATTACATAAAAGTCTAGCCCAAATAGGGAAATCCTCTCATATATATATATATATATATATGATTTAGACTCTTTGGCTTTTGCATCCAATAATTCACTTGCCACAGAAGTTAAAAAATTATATGGGACACATGGCGTAAAATTGTACTTCAATTTAGAATCTAATTGAATTTAAACTCTTTGATTTTTTTACCTAATAATTCACTTGACACACAAATTTAAAAATTAGATCAAACATGTGGCGCAAAATTAGACTTCAATTTAGAATTTAATTGGATTTTCTCTTAGATTTATGTGTGTGTATATATATATCACTTTTTTTTTTCGAGAATGAAAACTTCAAACTTTATTAATCAATTGGCCAATTTGCCTGATGTGTGTGATGAGACATCTTTCATCCATACTGAAAAACTAGTGACATGATGTGTATACCTAGCTAGATTGTGAGTTATCATATTACCTTCCCTACGAACATGAGAAAAACTAATACATTGAAAAGATTCAGCTATAGCTTTTACATCTTTGATCAAAAGACCAGACGAGGCTAAATGTAATGAATTCTCCTTTAATGAGTTCAAAAGTACTTCACAATCTCCCTCTAAAATAGCCGAATCTAGCCCTAGTTCTTGAGCAAACTCCAAGGCTCTTGCTGCAGCCATAGTTTCAGTCTCTAGCATAGTAAGAGGAGGGGAAATGGAGTGAGACAAAGAGACCATGACCAAACCTTTACAGTTCCAAGTGATTATTCCTATCCCGGCTTTGTCCAAAGTGGTAAACAATGCTGCATCAAAATTTATTTTGTATAAGCCATCAGGAGGGGCTGTCCACCTCACTCTCGACCTCACTGCTTGTGGCTAGATTGGTGATTGGGTTGCCCGAAACTCCTAAAGACCATCAATGGCTTGTTGTAGCCCCTGATCAAGTGGAAAACCCGGTGGTGAGAAGCTAGCTTTGTTGTGCCTAAACCATATAGTCCAAGTTAGCATCGCAAACATCTTAGTGTTACACCTCGATTCCAGCACCGTGGACAGCAACTGAGCAAAGTCTGACTGTGAAGAGCCTTGTCTAAATCGCTATTGTGGTCTACATCCCAGATTTGTGATAAGCTTGGGCAGAACCATAGTGTGTGCATAACATCCTTGCCTTGGTTCATGCAAGAAAGACAGGTTGAATCATTGATCACGCTTCTTCTTACTAAGTTCACTTTCGTTGGCAATGCATTGCAACATGCTCGCCATAAAAATTCTTTATTTTGGTTAGCAAAGATAAGCTCCAAATCTGTTCCCATGGTGGTTCACTGGTTTGGGCTGAATGGGTGGACTGTGGACCATTGAAGGAGAGCTGCGCGACTCCGATTTGAGGAAGAAATAGTCAAATTTGGCGGAATATTGTCCTAATTGCACATAGGGCTAGAAAAGAGTATCCTCGGCATGCCCACGGTTTAAGAGGAATTTTTTAGCCAAATCTGCATCAGTGGGACTAGGGGCAGCAGCTAAAGAGTTATGATCCCAAGTACGAGAAAAGAGATCAATTAGAGTACTTACAGTGACGTCTTGGAATTCTATCGTCATAGGACCGTGCACTCCAAAGTTTTTCATTGTAGGCAGCCAGTTATCACCCCAAATCTTAATTGATTAACCATTCCCAACTCTCCACTTTGCTCCTCTTCTAATCACACCCCAACCTTTCAAAATGCTTTTCCAAGCATAAGAGCCTCCATGCCTTTCTTTTGCATCCATGATTGAACAATTTGGGAAAAACCTCGATTTAAAAACTCCATAGAACAAAGAATTTTTATTATGCAACAAGTGCCAAGTTTGTTTTGCAAGGAGTGCTTCATTAAAAAGAGATAACTCTTTAAAACCCATTACTCCTTCAGACTTTGGATCACACCTATCACTCTATTTTACCCAATGAATTTTTCGACGGTCTTCCCTTCCCTACCAAAACTTACGTATAAGCCCCTCAATTTCATGACAAAGGCCTTGTGGAAGCATAAAACAACTCACTGTATAAGTTAGAATGAATTGAACCATCACCTTTATAAGAATTTCTCTATCTGCTTGTAACAATAGCTTCTCATCCTAACCCTATTCCTCCACCCTTTTTATTTGATATAATCAAAACTTGCTTTTTTGTGTCTACCAATAAATGATGGTAGCCCCTAATACTTGTCATAATGCAAGATCTTTGGTACCCCTAAAGCTTCCTTTATTTCTGTTTTTGATGCATCTGTGGTTGACTTGCTAAAAAACAATGTTGTTTTCCTCTTGTTTATTTGCTGCCCTAAAACACTTTCATAAGTAGCCAAAATTTCCAACACCTTTTGACAATCCTGTTGATTTGACCTGTAAAAGAGCACACTATCATCTGCAAAAAGCAGATGGGTTAATCTTGGACTTCTTCTACCAAGGGAGAACCCCCTAATAGCGCCATCATTTTCGGTACACAAAAGGAAAAGGAATGGTGATAAAAGGTTGCCTTGACGGATGCCCCTTGTAAGATGGATTAGTCCTTTTGGTTCACCATTTACTAGAATCGAGTAAGACATGCTTTTGACACAAATCATCATAAGATTGATCCATCTATCCTTGAACCCCAATTTCTCCATAATTTTTTCCAAGAAAGACCACTCCACCCTATCATATGCTTTGCTTATGTCTAACTTAGGGGCCATATAACCAGTTTTGCCATTTTTGTGATTTTTCATGCTATGGAGAGTTTTGAAAGCAACAAGAATATTGTCAGAGATCAGGTGATTTTTTGTAAAGGCACTTTGATGTTCTGTAATGATTTGTGGAAGAATTTTTTTCAATCTATTTGCTAATACCTTAGAAATTTTTTTATAAAGTACATTGCATAGGCTTATAGATTGAAAATCATTAACAGATTGTGGGTTTTTTATTTTTGGTATTAAGGTGATGAAGGTATGGTTGATGGGATGGGGAAGGGTGGCCGAATTTAGGTAAGGTAAAATAGTTTTTGTAACATCACTACCTACCAAATTCCAGTAATTTTGATGGAAGAGGGGGGTATACCGTCAGGGCCTGGGGCTTTCACTTGGTTATTCTCAACCTGTGTAGTTCCTTTTCTCACACGTAGCAAATAAATACCTACGTGGATATTTAAGAATGGTCCCAAAGTCTTAGTTGGTCGAACTTATGATTTTTATGTTTAGAAATCATGAGTTCATGAAATCACTAGACTAAACTCATTAATCATTATAATCATTATCATAAATAAACTCTTATTTACCACAAAAAAAAAAAAAGTTTACAAATCCAATTTTCTTCTAGAAAGTCGCTCTAATCACTCCCTCCTATCATTTTTTAATAATTTTAAAAAAATACAAATCCAAAATATAGTCCTGATTTGAAAATTCAATCTCATATGTATAGTAATTTTTTTTGATAATTCCATCATAGTCCCTCTTTTTTGTTTCTGGGATAAGATCACCATCATAGTCTCTTCTTGGACACCAAAATACTAGCTTTTCTTTTGGGCCATAGAAGACTTATCGGAATAGGCAAAAAAAAGAAGGCCCAAGAAAAGATATGTGTATAGCAACCAAAACCCAAAAAGGGCCGTAGCTTTCGGCAAAACTGTGTCGTTTCATGATAACCCCAATCACTCCAATTTCTCTTTCGCCTAATCGAGAAATGACAGAGATCCTCAGTCTCTACTCTCGAAAAGTCTCTTAACAGTTAACTCTCATAACCAGTTGCAGCGGTCGACTCCGACCACCTCAGCGGTCGCTACGAGGTTTCTCTCTCTCTCTCTCTCTCTGTGATTTTTTCTTTCCTAGTCGAACTGTAAATGCAAAATAGGTTTATGTATTGGAATGACAACAACCAAGCTTCATTTACTATTCATTGCTGCTCACTTAGACTTGGACTTGTAGCTTTCTCATTTATCTTATATTGGTTACGTATTTGTTTACGCACTTGTACTTGTATTAATGCCCATTACCAAGAAATTTCAATACAACCCAATAATTTTGAGAATGATTATATATATATATATATATATATATCTATGTAGCTAGGATTTTTATTTGCAATTTCATTTTGTTGTTGGATTTATATTTATATGGACTCTGTGATCTTTTGGTTATGAATGAATTGTATGTGTGTGTTAATAGTGCATGATGATAATAATGATGGTCGTGGTGGATTTAATTTGAATTATGATATTGATTTCAATTATGTTTTTATGAAATGACTATTGAGACTTGTTATGTTACCAAAATTTAAAACTTATTTGTTGTTTGGATGTAATGAAATTTAGAACTTATTTGGTTTTATTGAATGATTATTATCTCTATGGTTAAAGATGATTATTTTGTAATGTTATTATGTTTAGTTACACTTTTTTTTAATAAATTTTTTATTTCTTAAATATAAGATGTGACTTTTTTTTTAAAAACTAAACATTAGTGATTATAATTATTGTATATTTATTTTTATAATTTAAAAATTATTAATTAAATTATTTATGACAAAATTGGTTTGACCACCGGTGTGACTAGAGAACCAAGAATCACTCTTTTTTTGATTCTTTGACCAGTCTAGTTCTTAGAACCATTATTTCATCTTAAAGGGGCGTTTAGTTTGCTGTGATGTACCCTTAATGTGATGCACATTATGATGATATGACATTAAAGTTTTTGATTTATTTTATTTTTTCTAACATTATCATAATTTAAAATTACAAAATATTTCACATCACCTTCTTAAACAATGTAATGTTGTATTTTTGTATTGAGATTACATTAATGTAAGATTATAATAATGTCATATTACAGTGTAATGTAAGATTACGGCGAACCAAACGCCCCCTAATTGAATATAAGCATGACCCATTTGTTTCTCTCTCTCTCTCTCTCTGTATATATATATATATATATATATATAGGAAATGAAAATTGTTCACTTTGCCTTTCGCTCCTGTCACAATGGCTTATTGCGGAGATTTCAGCGACCACATATAGTTCGAACTCTCTCTACAAATGCAACTGCAGGTATTTTCTTTTTATCTTTCATTTGTATTTGCATATTGCTTGCTTTTTGAGACTAATCTAGAAAAACAAAACCAAAACCATGACCCAGATTAGAACAAAATGACACATATTGATTCATGAAAAGCCCCATAAAAATTATGATTTTGGTGCATTTGATCTTTAAACAGGGAGTGGTGTTGGTGATAAGCAAACTAACTCAATAGAGTCTGCTGACGAGTTTGAGCATCGGATATTTGGTGACTTTTCTGGGGATAATTCGAAGTCTGATGCCTTTTTTGAAAAGCTTGATAGACTTGGGAAGGCTCGCGACAGGTCAGGTTCTAGAATGGGCGAAGGAAGTAATTCCCAGATTTTAGATGGCCTAGATGAAAGTTTTAATACGTTATCGGATGGAATGGATGGGAAGTTGAAGAAAGCAGCCACATATTTTGAATTTGATGAGCAAGAAATAGAGAAAGAGGATTATTCGTTTAGACCAGATATGACTTTTAGGGTTGGAATGACTTATGAGACAAAGGTATGTGGTATATGATATCAGCTGAAGCCTTTGTCTTCAGCTATTACAGTTTTTTAATAATCAAGGTTTTAGGCTAATTTGAAAATATTAAAGCTTAACTTTGAGCTACCTGGTTTGTTCAGAGTGTCTAATGTATTCTCTAACGAATGATCAATCAGGGAAGTCATAGAATGTGAGATTTATATGTAGCATATATTTTTGGTTGACTTGTTTTCTATTTTGCTTTTGCCTAAAAATCTCATGAACTTGTGCATTTTTACATTTGAACATGCTTTTGAGTGTGGAATGTGGACACTTTTTTATTTTTCTCAAATTGAGTGAAATCAATGGATGTGTAATGCAAGAGCATAACCAAAAGTTATTTCAATATTTCATTTTAGATTTTCAGTGGATAATTTCAGATTGTAACGTAGTTATTTGTTTAGTTTGGATTGGTATTTGAGTTTGGTTAGGATTAGTAGTTTATCATTATCATTTGTTTAGGATTATTGGATTAGCATTTGAGATTGTTTAGGATTATCAGATTAGTATTTGAAATTGTTTAGGACTTGTTTAGGAGAGTTTATCCTTATCTTTGTGATTCCTGGAAGCTGCATATAAAGCTCCAGATAATTTCTAGCTCCAGATAATTTCTTTTGTAGTTACACAGATTATTATTATTATTATTGAAATTATTTGCGTATTTGTTTGGTGGTGATTCCAAACTCCTTAGGTGGGAAGCCTAAGGTTCATTGGTAGGACTAATCTAGGTGGGAAGCCTAGGTTGTCCTGCATCAACTTATTATTATTATTATTGAAATTATTTGCGTATTTGTTTGGTGGTGATTCCAAACTCCTTAGGTGGGAAGCCTAAGGTTCATTGGTAGGGCTAATCTAGGTGGGAAGCCTAGGTTGTCCTGCATCAACTTGGTATCAGAGCCCAACCCGATCTCCCCTTTCAGCCACCAAAATCACGACTGACAACCCACAGCACACTCACCATCAGAAACAACTCAACCAGATCAGATACAGAGCACATAAACTCCACCCAAAAAAAAAAAAAAAAACCTTCAGATTCGCAACTTCAAACAGCCAGATTGAGAACAAGAGAGTTGAAATCCACCACCCAAGCTGCCGATCAACAACGGAATGACGCTATTGCACAACTGCCACTGAAATCATCTCCAACAAGCACCGCCAACACTCTGTCATCGTCACTGCCACCCTGCTGCTTCACAGGTTCAGAGATTTGACTCGCTAGCTCCGATCTCCACCTCCGAGTGCCGCTGACAGTCATCGCCGACGAACCCAGGCCGCCCCTTTGCCGTCGACTCCGGCGATGTGCTTGCTCCGCCGCTTCTTCTCTTTTCGTTTTCTTTTGTTTCTAGTTTCAGTGTTTAGTGTTTGACGTGGTACTGTTTAATAGCTTTAGTTTTATATTCCAGTTCTTTGTTATTATATTTCACAAAAAAAAAAAAAAAGTCACGTCAAAGCAGAAGTCTGAAGAAGGTCCTAGTGCCACACGTGAAGATCACCAAGCCAAATTTCCACTTCCACTACTACACGTGAGGCCCAATTTCCCATTGTTAGTAGCTGAACTACTGTTCAGTGAAGCCTAGTGTCAGCCTAACCAAGCATTTTATTTTAGCCACAAAAAAAAAAAAAAAAAAAAAAAAAATCAAACCACGAAATGTTCAGTACAGAGCACCAGTACAGAGCACCAGCCAACACCCAGATTACCAAGCCCATGTTCATTTCAGAGTGTTGAAAGTCTATTCCAGTGAATCATGGTAGTCCTAGAAGCGCCAATATTTGATGGACATCCAGATCCATGGACCCTCATCAATTGGCTAGATGAGATGGATCAATTCTTTGATCAAATATGTCTGCCATATGCTAATAAGGTATCAGATGCTAATAAGGTTAGGTTTGCCAGGTTGAAATTGAGGAGTAGAGCTAGAGACTTTTGGCGTAGTATCGAGAATCATCGCAAAGGAAGGAGCAAGCCTGCCATAACTGATTGGAATGAAATGAAACAAATACTTAGAGAGAAATATGTTCCCCAATGCTATCAAGAGAATTATCAACCTCAATCTTCTCATGGGAATTTTCTACACTACAGAGGCAGTATTTAGCAAGAAAACACCTCACCCTTCCATCAAGAACTCACTGCCATAGCTCAAGACTTAAGAAAAATAATGGTTTTGCTAGACTCTTCTACTCAGAAAAATGATGCTCAGGTTCCACCAAAGACAAATGTTGAAATAGAGGTACAAGTGCCAATAGATGATGTTTCAACATTCATGCAGCAAGAAGAACCTATTATAGAGTCTACACAAGAAGAGAAAGTTCAACAAGTGAGTGAAGATTTAGAGGGTGCACTTGATGTGGAGGTTGATTCTGATGAAAGTGGTATTGAGCCCTTCATGATCCATAAGGTTGATGAACATCTACAGGTTGTTGAAGTCCAAAAGGTTAATACTATGATTCAAGATAAAATTGTGCCCATTCAACACATTGATTTTGTGTTTCCAGAGGAGTTTTATGGTGTCATGAAATTGAAGGTTATTCTACTCTCAGTGCTTCCTAGGGCAATTTCTTGTCTGAAGGAAGTATTAAGCACCAAAGTCTTAATTCTTCATCACTACAAAACTCGAGGTCGAGTTTTCTTAAACCAAGGGAGTATAATGCAAGAGCATAACCAAAAGTTATTTCAATATTTCATTTTAGATTTTCAGTGGATAATTTCAGATTGTAACGTAGTTATTTGTTTAGTTTGGATTGGTATTTGAGTTTGGTTAGGATTAGTAGTTTATCATTATCATTTGTTTAGGATTATTGGATTAGCATTTGAGATTGTTTAGGATTATCAGATTAGTATTTGAAATTGTTTAGGACTTGTTTAGGAGAGTTTATCCTTATCTTTGTGATTCCTGAAAGCTGCATATAAAGCTCCAGATAATTTCTAGCTCCAGATAATTTCTTTTGTAGTTACACAGATTATTATTATTATTATTGAAATTATTTGCGTATTTGTTTGGTGGTGATTCCAAACTCCTTAGGTGGGAAGCCTAAGGTTCATTGGTAGGGCTAATCTAGGTGGGAAGCCTAGGTTGTCCTGCATCAATGTGCCTGCCCACTCTTGATCCATGAGATGATTGTTATAAAAAAAATCCATGTTTATGTTCTTTGTAAAGTTAACAGTTCTTAACTTTTTGATTGGGAGGGAAAACAATAAAGACTACTGGTTATATATTTAAGGTAATTTGAAACAGTAATTCTTCCCTTGAAAATATATACAATTGGTTCAATGATGTCATAAGTTAAGGGTGTCAAATAATCCATAGGCCATTACCCACAGTTTCATTTGGTATATTCTTCAAAATATTATAGTTGTATTATTTTGTTTCAGTTTATTGTTGCTGCTATGACCTGCTTTGTATTCTCTTTTTACCATCATTCATCCTGAATTGTCTTGTTTAAGCAGTCCCTGGCTTTATGCAGGACCTTGATCTTACGAAGCCAGGAGTAAGGAAACCCTTCAAAAGGGCTGAGTTTGAAGTTACTACGCAGGAGGTTTTGAGAAAGGCTGACTTTAGGGTGAGTCTGATTTAGTACATTCCCTCTCATATGATGAGTATAGAATTAAATTATGAATAGATATATATTCTTTTAAATGCAATCATGGAAGTATGATTGCCATGCTGTATAGTGGTAGGTCCAATCACATCCCATGCTTATCACTAATATTGATCAAGATCTAAACTAGAGTGATAAAATTCTAATGATTATGATTTAAGATTATTGATCTTGTAAGAGTAGATGTGACCACTGGATTGGTGGAATAGTGCATTTCAATGTCTTAAATCTTTAAAGTTGAGCTTTTTCCCCATTTCTTTCATATGCCAATTTTAATTAATTGCATTTGGTCTTTGGGTCTAATTGTTTCTCTTCCTCATATACAAAGGTAAAGAGTTAGGTCATGGATTCAATTCCATATGGGTTTGTGAGTTGCGTGAACCTTAAAAAAATTGTAATTGATTCAGTTACCATTATCTTAGGAAAATCATATATATGAACACTAAAAAGGTAGATGGAGGTGGGTGAAAAAAAATTGTAACAGGGTTATATTGATTTTGATTTTATGATTTTTCTTGTCTGCTACCAAAGACTGTCAAAAGTAGGTTTTGGCCTTTTCTTGTTTGATCTGGTGGCTATTGAGATCTTTCTTTATTGCCCTCTGATTGAGCTTTTATTTCTATGATATACATTAGCACTTTTTTCTCCCTTTGTAAAAGTCATATTGACTACTGCAGTGATTTTAATTTCAAGTTAGGCTATGTTTGCCTTCTTGATCTTCGTTATTTGTTCTATGCAGAATGTCAGATTCCTTGCAAACTTCATAACAGAGGCTGGAATCATTATCAAGAGGAGCAAGGTAAAAAGGAAGCAAATACAAAGGAATGATGCCTGCATCTTTTTGAAATTCATTAAGCTTCTAGGGATTAAATTTGATTTTGAACTGCTGCTGACAATGACGTGAATCTTCCTGTTATTTCCTTGTTCATTGTGCAGACTCGCATTAGTGCCAAGGCCCAGAGGAAGGTTGCTAGGGAGATCAAAACAGCCCGAGCTTTTGGTTTAATGCCTTTCACAACAATGGGGACAAAATCGTTTGTTTTTGGAAAAACAATGGAAGCTCGTGATGAGGATTTTGAATATGAAACTTATGATAGTCGTATCAGTGCTGATGCAGATGCTAAAGACCCTCTTTGAGCCTAGGCTATGAGGTGAATGTTAACTCTCTACGCTCTTTTTGGCAATGCCACAATTGAACACCTTTTTTTTTTTGGGGGGGGGGGGGGGGTGTTTTGGGGAAGAAAAATAGAAGAAAGTAAGGGAAAAGATATCTTGACAATTTGTTGTGTTGAAATTCTAGTGTATCCTTTAACGCAGACATCTAGTTGGTGTGTTGTGTATCAAAAATTTTATTGGTACAGACAAACTACAATAATAACCTAATCATTAGCCTGGTCAACTCTTGGCTGTAAGGATACATCATTTTGAGAAAATGAACCTCATTGATGCCTAAAATTCAGATGTCCAATTTGACATGATGTATATTCACTGCAGTAGCAATTATTCTCATTGGCTCAACTGGTTTAAGAGATTTCTCTTTTTGACTTTATAGTCATTGTACCAATAGCATATCTATATGAATATATTCTCTTTGGAAACTAATAAGACCTGGCAGAATCAATGGATGCTCTCAGAGTTACCATAATTCATTGTTATTCTAGTGAACCATGATTCAGACTGCTTGATCCAAAACATGGAACATTTTCATTCCAATATGCTCATTTTTTTAGGTCAACTTAAAAAACAATTGAGCTTTTTTATTTTTATTTTATTTAAAAATAAGTTTTTGCCCCTATGGGAGGGGGAAGGGGAGATTTGAACCGGTAATCTCTGCTTCATGAGCCGTGTCCCCAGTCAATTGTCCTGTTCCTTGGGGCTTTTTATTTTTTTCCCCTCTCTCTCTCTCTTAAAACCCAACTACAATCAATGCAAGATTACACTATCACCTTTGAACTTTAAATGAAACTGAGTTTTATATAATCTTACACTCATGGTTATGCATTCCTGGATAAGTGGCGTATGGCACTCCTTTTTTGTTTTTTGTTTTTATTGATAAGTTACACGTGCACTTAGTGGGTCTTGAAACTGCAATCTCACCCTTAGTCCTATTATTATGGAAGGAGGAAGTACCAATTAAGCTATAGCTCATTGGTATGACATTCCTGTTTTCTGGCTATCTTTGCCTAACATTTGACTCTTCTTCTTTTTTATTACCCAACTACAATCTACACAAGATTACATTATCACCTTTGAACTTATAATGAAACTGAGTTTTATATAGTCTTACACTCATGGTTATGCATTCCTGGGTAAGTGGCGTATGGCAGTCCTTTTTTGTTTTTTGTTTTTTTTTTGATAAGTTACACATGCACTTAGTGGATCTTGAAACTGCAACCTCACCCTTAGTCCTATTATTAAGGAGGAAGTACCAGTTAAGCTATAGCTCATTGATATGACATTCCTGTTTTCTGGCTATCTTTGCCTTACATTTGACTCCTCTTCTTTTTTATTTTATTTTAAATGGTATCAATTGGATCTCCACCTCCCCTCCACCCCCCTTTTTCACCACATACAGAATGATTAGACTGCTACATATGAGCTTCCTTATTCACTAACTAAGAGCATTCCAATAAGCCCTAACCATCCCCAGATTTTGTCAAAATTTAGATAGTCTTCCCTCCGGTTCTTGCCTACAATAAACTTACTCGTTAGGAGCCAACCAATTTCTGTGAAGGTTACAATATTTTACAAGAAATGATTAGGCACTTTAGCTTTTTTAAATAAATTCAAGCCATCAAAATTACTCTTTCATCTCTTTGATTCCTTGAGTGATTGAGGAGCCATGGCTGCTGGATCAAAGAAACTCCCAATGGGGTTTATGAAATTGAAGTAGCAAATGCATGTCTCTCTCTCTAATTGCATCTCAAGAAGGTGAGTTTTTGATATGAGGTTCTTGGTTTTTGCCTTTTTGGGTTATGAGAATTTATTTTAATTTCTGGCTTTGGCTAGGTTCTAGGTTTAGGGTACACATCAGTATTATGGATTAGCAATGAAATTATTGTATGGGTTTGTGGCTTAATTTGAAAATTTTCTGTTCTTTTTAATTTGGTGGTGTTGTGAGGAGTTGGAATTTGGTATTTTTGGTGATGATGTTGCATTTGTGTTGCCTACCAATTGTTTGTGAAAATGTGTAACCGAAACATGAAGTGTATTTTAGTTTCTACTCAACTGGTTGTGCTTCTTTCTTAAATTGAATTTTTTTTTTGTTTTGTTTTTAAATATATATATATTTTTATGGGTAATAAAAAATAATAAAAAAGTACAGTGTTCACGATGGTGAACACTCTGAACTTGAAACAAATACATAGAACTCAAAGAGTAAACCTGATAGAAAGCATAAATAGAAATGCATTGTGTGTAACCCCAAATTCTAGACCACTGAAACAGAATACCAAAAAGAAGAGATTTTAAGAGACCTAAAGATCTCTCTTTATCTTCAAAGGTACGGGTATTGCTTTCCTGCCAAATTAACCACATCAAACAATCTGGAACCATATTCCAGATTGGACTGGTGCTTTCCCATCCAATTCTGCCATGCAAAAAGGAGAGAAATAACAATCTCCAGCATCACTCACTGGATTCCAAGCACCAAAAAAATTTCATTCCATAGAGCTTGAGCAAACTGACAGTGTAACAATAGGTGATCCACAGATTCCCCATCACATGGATACATACAGCACCGATTGACTAGGGATTGGCCTCACTTAACAAGATTATCAATGGTTAGTATCCCATCCTAAGCTGCTGTCCATAAAAAGGACACCCTTTTAAGTACCTTTACATACCAAATACTCTCCCAAGCAAAGACCAAGGAAACTTAGCAGTAAGAGAACCAGACAACAAAGAATAGTAAGAGCGCACATCAAAACTTAGTTGAAGGGACTTCATGCCAAGTTAGTGTTATCATATATATTTTCTTATACTTTAGTTCAGGGCTTTATGATCTTGGCATTATCCTATGGTCCTTTTGTAGTACTAAAAGTCCATGTTAGAACACTCATTTAGGTTGCTATCTGGATTGAAAAAATGTATGAGCAGATGTGGAGGCACATCTAAAATTGCATAACTTTTCTGTAGTTAAGGAAAAATGCCAAGAGTTGTTGAAACTTAGGCATTGAATTTCTGGGATTTTTATCTAGGCTGCCGAGGAAGTCAATCTCCTAGTTGGAGTGTTAATTGGTGGCAAAGTAAAGGTTGCTCTTTGTCAATATCCTTAAGCAGTGTGAATGCTATTAGGGGAATGTTTATTTATTTGTCCGGCTTTTGCTGCTTGTTGCCAATATCCCTTCAGGAATCAGGAATGTGAATGCCATTAATATGAGTTATTTGTTTTAACTAAGTTTTTTTTGTATACTGAGTTATCTGGTTGACTACTTTTCAACGTACATGACGTTTATTGGTCGGCTTTCCAAGTCTTAACAATAGATAAAGATCTATAAGAAAATACTTGTTCTCCTCTATATGCTTTCGCATTGTTGCAACTTGCAAGTATTTCTGGGTTATTTTTTTGTCAATGCTGAATTGTTCTTTTGATGTTGCACTTGTTTAAACCTAAGTTGTACTCACTGGATCAAAATGACTTTAGAGAGGCATGAGATGTTCCCTCAAAGAAATTTGGGTATTTTGTTTACTAAAAAGATTTGATGCTTTATTTTCATGTAGAAATGGAGTTGATTATGTCCATGAGACATTCTAATGTACTGCGGCTGGTGAGAACTACTGCTTGTAATTAGATGAACACTTGCGGTATTCTCTAATTCTGTCCTCAATCCTTTTTCTCCTCTTTACCGTACTTTAAATATGGGCAATTTTTAATTGGCTTAAACTAGAGGTGATTTTAGAAATTCATGAATAACACTGTTTGAGTCAAACTTTAATGCTTTATAGTTTATACAGTCACACTCTCTCTAACTACTTTCACTACAATCCTCGTCCAGCTCCTCTCTCTTAAATACCTCTCTTCTCACTTAATCCCTCCTTCAGACCCAACGTCTCACACAGCTCTTCTGTGATTTATAATTTTTGTTAACTCCATATGGCTGTCATGGATTTCTGCTTTAATTATGGGGTTCAATTTTATGCATTTTGTTGTTAATGTTTGAGATTCCATCAAACAATAATAATGGGTTCATTCGAATCTGTTGGTGTGGGTCGAGCACGTGGACGTCAATTTGTAAAGAGAGGAATAAAAGTGCGGTATGAAATTAAGCTTTTTGAAAACGCTGAGTGTTTGGTAAAAACTGTTAAAAAGTGTTTTTTAAAAGAGTTAAGTGTTTGGCTAGCACTTATAAAAGTGGTGATTTGAGTGGTAAATTACTAAAAAGAACAATGTATATATAAGGGAGTTTATTTCATTTTTAAATCTACTACTTAACAATACTTACTAAAAAAAAAAGTTAATAATAATAAAAATAAATATATTATTGTCATAATTATTTGTTATTACTATTACTATTATTGGTAATATTTTAATAATGTTAGTTTTTTTTAGCATCAATTATTTTTTATTCTAAAAGTTTTGAACCAAGTATGTTATCTGTCTTACTTTAATAATGTTATCTATTTTTAATAATATCAATACCACTATTTTAATAATGTTTTTGTCTTATTGAATATGGTGTTATTTGTTCTAGCATGATAATTTGAAGGGGTTTCAAAGGGTAAAGTTGGGTTTTTAATAAAACAAATGGGCAATTTGGTAATTGAACCAATAATTTCTGAAAGTTGAAGTGATTTTTTTGCAAAAGCTGACCTAATGTCATTTGGCTTTTTAGGGTTCTTGCACTTTTTGAAAAAACAACTTTCTTGCTAAAGCAGTTTTTAATACTCACAAAACACCCAACATTTTAAACTTTGAAGTAAAAAGTGCTTTTTGCCATTTGAATTTTGAAAGTGCAAACAAGTGGACACTAAAATAGGAAAAATTGGTTGAGAGATTGATTGGGTTTTTTGGTAGGTCTTTGATAAGAGTTTAAATGAGCAAGTGTTGCTTGATGACTTGTTTGGATTGAGAGGAGAGGGAGGGGGAGAGCAAAGGGGCAAAGTAGAGTTGGCCGGATTATAAGCTAATTTTTAGCCAATTCTACTCTACTATGCTCAATTCAAAAGGACCATGGGTGTTGAGAGAGAGTATGAGTTTGTGGAATTGTGTAGCTGAACTGCTGAAGTGCATGCTTAAAAAGTCTCTACTTTCACGTTGCAACCTTGAGTCTTCTCAAACATCATTATTTGCCTGGATGACGGTTACTTTTGACAGTGGGGAAGGGAAGATTTGATGCTTATTCCCATGTTTATGTCTGCTTTGTCCTTCACATCTCATAGCTGTCTGTTGTAAAAGCCTAGCAACTTTAAAAACATTGAGGTCCTAATTTGGTGCCTAATGTCAAATTTTCTCTTCACACCGTGATTTAAACAAAAATGTATTTGTTGGAAGTGGAAAAAAAAATAAAGCCACGTAAAAATTTAGTAACAAATCCTAAATTTATATACCACTAAATTAATTAAATAAAACAAATCAACTAGTACCATACAACCCTAAGTTGACATCACATTGACAAATTAAAAATTGTCATGTGTCATTTGAACCCATAAGATGGAGATAAATCTTCCAATGAGATTAGTTGATATTATTCTTAATAAAATAAATAAAACTAGAGATAATTATCCATGGACACATTTTCAAAAAGATTAATTTAAAGTCATATTGAGAAGATTACTGTAAATAGAGATATCACCTAGCTCATTGATAACGAATCTTTGGAGCATAGAAATGCTACCTCAAAATTATTCAAAGATGTATTTATTCAAATCATTCAAATCCATGAAGTTGTAATATAATCAAGTTTAAAAAGTCTCCAGAAATTTCAAAAATCCCCAAGTCATTAAAACTCTATGGATTCAAGCCTCTAAGATCTTGGAGAATTTCTACCTAGAAAGTTTTGAATATGAAGAACAAAGAGTCTCGAACATGCTTATAGTCAAAAGATTTATCGTACTTCCATTGTAAATATAATTCAATCTTTCTTCCCATCAAAGTAGAGAAGATTTTGTGTTTGAATCAAGCTTATTGTAAATCAATTTCAATAGTTGTTTAGCTAACATGAAACTTTTGTGCTCACAATATCTTTTACAGAATCTCAAAATTCGTACCAAATTTGTCGAGGAACTATTGAAAACATTACTCGGCAAGTCAATGATTTCCTTGTCGAGGAGTGTCACGAGGTGATGATAAGCAACATTGTCAATTTTCTTTGTGTCATTCAGTCATAAAACTTATGGTCTCTGTATTTTACTATTGCTGTATATGAATGGTTTTCTAACACACCAGATAAAGTCTTTCCAATTATTATGTTTGAAAATTTCCAGGTGGAGTTCAAGTTCAGTGGTTCACACATGTTTAAAACTAATGATCATTTCCTTTATATATATATATATATATATAAACTAATGATCATTTATATCTGTAATTAATGAGTCAACGCTAGAACCCAAATAATAAAGTTAATGTAAAAATGTAGCGAGTCCTAACTCCAATCCTATTATCTAACATTCTCAAAAAAAAAAAAAAAAAAAAAAAAAAATCCTATTATCTAAGAAATATCATGAAAATACCTACACAACGTCAACATCTAACCTAATGATTAGATTTAATAGACATTTTCCCCGTGATTGCACAGTCTCTCCATAAACTTGTTAGCCAAAAAAAAAAAAAAAAAGGATGATGTTTCAAGTTTCAACATTAAAAAGCAACATCTATATAATAGTGAAAGATACTTCAGTTTTTAACATTAAAAAGTCCATTCCATTGTTCTAGTTTTTATTTTTAAAGTTTAAATTAAAAAGTGGGGCCAAATGTAAGCTGTTCGGGGCAGCTTTTATCCTAATAGTTCAAAGGAGTCCAAGTTTGAGCTTTTGCTGCAATGCATTGCATGTCCTTAAAAACTTTCAAATTTTCAACCCAATTACTTATCGAATACAAACTAGATTGGTTTCCAATGACAATGAGGTTTACCGTGTTTTTCAATGCAGCAATTTCATAACCCTGTGACTGCATTGACAATTAGTGATTACCTACTGAATATTTGCTGGCCATCACTACAGGGTTACTTTTAGTAGAAGTTCTAGAAATACATAAAACTCTAAAACCACCACTTGTTAAGCCCTAAAAAAAATAATGTCGTCACCAAATTCACGGGATCACACAGCTATTTTCTTCCTGGTCATCATAGTCATTTATTTTACTCGTTTAGAGTCTTTGTCATTCCCATTCTTTTTAATTTTTCCTTCTTCTTCCTCAACTCTGTCTCTGTCTCTTCTCTCAATGAAGAAGAAAAAATTGCGGGTGTCACATTCTTTCAAATGACAATCTCACCCTTTTCACTCGCTATCACCGTCACACTTATCACATTGATATCTTTTTTGCTACAAACTGTTGTTTACAGCCTCGGCTCAGCCTCCACCACGACCATCACCTATGGCACTGCTACTGTCTGTGGTATCATTGCTGCTGAGACTGCCCAGAGAATCCAATGCTACCAAAACGGCCAAATCATTTCAATCCAACCAAACATCTCCTTTGAAGCCATCTCAGGTGGTCGCAGCTTCTTCTGCGGCCTCAGGTCTGGCGGCTTTAGCCTCATATGCTGGGACACTAGCTCATCTAACTCAAGCTTTAATCCAAAACGTATATATCACAATGAGACGATTAAAATGACTGATCTAGCTGTTGGTGATGCTCAAGTTTGTGCTAGAGAGGTCAACTCTGGTATGATCAATTGTTGGAGAGGGAATAGAGGTTCTAACTTTCCATCACCTGGAGAAGCATTAAGGTTTCGTGCAATCACATCTGGAAGTGGGTTTTCATGTGGGATTTTGAAGAACAATAACACGGTTTTATGTTGGGGTAATGGTAATATTGGCGCCGAGATTCAGAGACAGTTTGGGAATGTGTCAATGTCAACCTTAGTTGCTGGAAAGTCTCATGCTTGTGGTTTGACAATGACTGGGATTTTGGTTTGCAAAGGGAACAATGGTTCTGGTCAACTGGATGTTCCTTTCAGTTCCGCTTATGAGTTTTCTGGTTTGGCATTGGGAGAAAATTTTACTTGTGCTATCAAGGTAAGAAATGGATTGGTGGCATGTTGGGGAGGAAAAAACAGATTTGAATTTGATAGCAATGTGATTGAAAACGTTTCCTTTGAGTCCATTGTTGCAGGTTTGGATTTTGCGTGCGGGTTAACATCGAGTAATTTATCGATGATTTGTTGGGGACCTGGTTGGTCTAATATGCCAAGTGAGCTTCCATTAGGAACGATAATTCCTGGACCATGCATTCAAGCTTCGTGTAACATGTGTGGTACCTATCCAAATTCTGAGGCTCTCTGTGAGGGGTCTGGGAATATATGCAAGTCTTGCCAGATTCAACTTCCAGTTGCAGTGCCATTGCCACCTATAACATCATCATCACAGTCAGTTCCTCCATCAACCATAGCCAGGAACAAGGTTCTATTGGCTTTTGTGATTGTTGGATCAGTGGGGGCTTTTGGGGGCATTTGCACAGTTGTCTTTTGCTTATGGGCTGGACTATGCTCTTTCTTGCGCAAGAATACTCATGATTCTGTGCAACCCACAACTACTGAGGCCAATGTAGATACTGCCGCTATGCCTCAAATTGGTTCTAACGTCCCAACTTCAAGATCAGATTCCAGCAAGAGTCAAAGCCCCAGGATATTGAGACAGAGAAGTGGGTCATCAACATCATATAAGCTTACGGACAAGACTCAGATATTTTCTTTCTCAGAGCTTTCCACTGCCACCGACAACTTCTCATTGGAAAGCAAGATTGGTGCAGGGAGCTTTGGTATTGTTTACAAAGGCAAGCTTGCAGATGGCCGTGAAGTTGCAATTAAAAGGGGAGAAACTTCTATCAAAACAAAGAAATTCCAGGAAAAAGAAAGTGCATTTGATGCTGAATTGGCATTGTTATCTCGGCTTAACCATAAGCACTTAGTGGGGTTAATTGGATTCTGCGAAGAAAAGGATGAGAGGCTTTTGGTTTATGAGTACATGAGCAATGGTTCACTCCATGATCATTTGCATAACAAGGTCAACATTAATAGAAGTAGCAGCATTTGGAGTTCTTGGAAAATGAGGATCAAAATTGCATTAGACGCAGCTAGGGGAATTGAATATCTGCACAACTACGCGGTGCCACCCATAATTCATAGAGACATCAAGTCCTCAAATATACTCTTAGATGCAAATTGGACTGCAAGAGTGTCAGACTTTGGATTGTCACTAATAAGGCCAGAAGCTGAACATGAGTCCATGTCAACCCAGGCGGTTGGGACAGTTGGATACATAGATCCTGAGTACTATGTATTAAACGTTTTGACAGCAAAGAGTGATGTTTATGGCTTAGGGGTGGTCTTGTTAGAGCTTTTGACAGGTAAAAGAGCTGTGTTCAAGAATGAAGAGGATGGGACAGGACCTATGGGCGTGGTGGAGTATGCAGGGCCGCTAATATTGGCGGGGCAGCTACAAAAGGTTTTGGATAAGAGGGTTGGGCTGCCGGAGGTGACTGAGGCTGAGGCAGTTCGGTTAGTGGCTTACACTGCTATGCAATGTGTGCATTTGGAGGGGAAGGAGAGGCCTAACATGAGTGACATTGTTGGCAATTTGGAGAGGGCCCTGGCTCTTTGTGAGGACAACCCTGGTAGCCTCTCTCCTGCTACATTTTGCATTGATTCAGAATGATTCTTTTTCCATTTATTCTTATTATATTAGGGTAGTTGTTTTCCATACAAAAATTTTCATTTTTGTTGTAATCTGATCATCGATGTCCTATACTATTATTTTGTAAGATTAAACAAAATTGCAATAGTAAGTTAGGATGCACAAACACGGACACAAATATAGGTATGGGTATGAGTACGATAGGCGATACGAGAAATTATTGAAAAATTATAAAATGATATGGCAGATTGGACATTGTTACGACACGGGTTCGACATGACTACAACACCCCAAATGAAGCGTATGTGCATCCTAAATAGTAAGTTCTAACGAAGTTTTACTTAAAAAAACAAAAAATTAAAAAAGAGTTTTAATGAATTTTGGAGCTCAGTGTTCATCTATTTGAAATAGAGAAGATTTCATTATTCATTGTGCCCATTGTCCTGTTTTGGTGTTAAAAGCTAGTCTTCTTTTTAATTTTTATTAAAAAAAACAGCTGATCTTTTTCTCCTGTTTGTTGGCCTGGAAGAAATGGGACCATGAAGATTTATCAGAGATTCGGAGCAAATTTATTATAGTCGTGTTGTGGGATCTAAATCACGTTCATCCAAATCAAATTGCAGGTTTTCAATGAAAGAGCATATGCTACATTATTTTGTGCCCAAGAAAATCAATTTGTTCTACGGTTTTTTATTTATTTATTTATTTTTAAGTGGATCAAGATCTGACCTAGGTTTGCGTAGATTCGTGGATGTTTCAATTAATAATAATAATAATTATTATTATGCCTCTTTTTCTTCGGAAATGTAAATTGTACACACTTGGTCACAAACATAATACAAGCGCTTAATTTTTTTTTTAAACTAAAATCCTAATTTAAAGTCACATGATTTCTATGCAAACGTTACTTGAGTTATTAAATTAAATAGGGACTGTAATTTAGAAGGGGTACTTAAAGAACAATATTTAAAGTATGAATCTAAGTTTTTGCCCCCATGTGTGTGTATATATATAAAATGTTATATTTCTTGCATTTAATTTCTTACAAATATGATTTCTTTGATGATATAGGATGATTAATAGTGAAAATGAAAGCATAGATTATGGTTTTTGCAGTAAGATTACACATTAGGGAAACTCCAATTATAAAAACTCTACTTAAACTAAAAGTTTAGGCCTATGTCTAATAAAGAAAAAAAAAAAAAAAAAAAGAGCTTAAGCTTTTCAGCTCATGCAAAAATTCATGTCTATTTTAGGATAAGAATCTAATTTTTTCTATTTTATATATTCATTTTTCAAAACAACTTACATTAGACTATTTATTTTATACTACATTTCATTAAATATTAATTTTTCTTGATATTTTTGATTATTTCTTTTTGTTCACACAATAATTATCAGGGGCGGCTCAAGGCCTAGGCCTAAGGCCCCCAATTTTTTTAAAATTTTACCCTTTAAGAAAATGCCCCATTTTATCATAAAAAAGGCCCAAAATTGTAGAATGATGATATAGATATTACAAATTTTTGTGTCCTCAATGACAAAAAAATAAAACATACATTTATTTAATGGTTGAAGTCTACCAATTTCATCCATTGTCACATCAAATCATATTCATTGTTATATCAATTTGTGTATTTTATGTAGTAAACTTTATAGTAATTTTAGCATTTTTCAAGATTGTAGGATAATAAGTGCTTTATATAAAAAAAATAAAAGGTTGTCTGCCATTTTTCTCACCTCCAAAAATGTCTCCAAAATATTATAGTAACAAAAACTCAACTCAATTGAAAATCATAATTTTTTTGGGGGTTGATGTTCTATTTTTTTGTATATACAATAGATTATCAACATTACCCATCTAATATTTTGCATGGTTACATGCCAAATAATCTCTATTTTTTTCTTAACACCAAAATCAAAATTTATTAGGATGCATTGTTTTATCTAAAGGCTTTTTTTTTTTTTTTTTTTTTTTAACATAATAATAGTTTAAAAAAAAATTATTCTTGAATCATGATATTATTATTCTCTATATAAAATTAACTTTTGTTTGGTTAGTATTAATTCATAAAATTATTTTTTGATTCATCAAATTAACCTTAATTAGTTTAGTTTGTATTCAATAAATTTATTTAATTGATATTTAAATACAAAGGCCCCACTTAAAAATATCGCCTTAGGCCCCAATTGTATTTGAGCTGGCCCTAATAACCATATTCCACGTCATTTCTTCATCTTCGGAATACATTAAAATAAAATAAAAAAACTAAATGCAAAATTATAGCGCTAGTGTAAATTTATACGGTTACTATAATAACGATGTATTTTTACACAATTTTGCATGGACAATATGGATGAATTTTGAGCTTGATTGGTTAAAATGTGATACTTTTTCTATATACAAGTAATAATATGAGTGCTCTTAATTACTCATTTGTCATTATTATTCAATGTAGAACTTGGGTAGTTAATTCACTTATACGTGTATATACACCCAACAGTTTTGAACATGCATCAGTGGTTTTCATAAAAATCTGTTTGAATACTCGCATGAAAATCTATTTTTGTAAGAATGTTCAGCTAATATTGGGCTACAATGTTCTTCTGCTGCAACTTTAGTTTGTAATATATAACATAAACATCAGTTTAGGCGCGGAGATCTCATTTCAAATCGCATGAGAAGTCTTACATGTCTGAATTGGTTTCCCTTCTTATCATTTAATGGAACTGCTCGGATACCGTTTCTCAACTCTGATATGGGTAGACACGTTTGGCCCCCGAAGTCAGGTACCCCTGTTGTGTCATACTCCAGAGCTTCAATCCGGAGAATAGCTAATTCAGGAACCCTCAGTGCGAACTCAAAGCTCTGATCCCATACTGGTAGCCAGTCATCCTCAATTGCTCTCGTTTCTTTCCTGACTTCATCTGCTGGGACTCCAGCAATTGCAACCTGTGAGCAAATT
This sequence comes from Quercus glauca, assembly GCA_023736055.1. Classification (NCBI taxonomy): domain Eukaryota; kingdom Viridiplantae; phylum Streptophyta; class Magnoliopsida; order Fagales; family Fagaceae; genus Quercus; species Quercus glauca. The sequence continues at coordinate 20,693,874 of CM043315.1, forward strand.
AGTTAGTCAATACATTTATTTCATTTTCATGTTCCAAGATCACCAAGACAGTCAGGTAATGATGAACACTAAGATTAACATAAGAAGATTTTTATTGGCACTAAATTCATTTAGTAGACATCAGTGGATCTCGGATTTTCTACTAGTAGATATGTTATTATTCTTTTATGATTGTGCTAAGAATAATACTACCGACACAACAAATTTCAATTTTATATTCTTTACATATGAAATAGCAGATTATGATTAGTATAAAATCATAGCTGCACCTTAAAAAACAGTTAAGTCCTCAACAAGTTATTCATAAGCTAAATAAGTTGATCCATAAACTGAATGGCAAACAGGTAGTTACTTTAACAAAGAAGTCAGGTGGCGAATATCGATCAAAGTGTGTGTGGCGGAATTCCCTATTCCACCCTTCTCCCATGTAGACAGTTACCTGGTTGTTACCATGAAGATAATTTAGATGAGCAAAGCTATTAAAGAAAAGGAAGGACACACCAAATACAGTAAAAGTACTGCCTAAACAACACACCCTCAGAAATTTTTGAACTGGTGGCGGTGCACTAGGATCAAAAACCCTATTATTTGGATCTCCTACAGGCAACAAAAAGTCAGGCTTTTTCACATAACCGCAACCACCATTGGCTCTGAACATGCCTTTCATAATCCAAAGGAACTTCGCATGTCCCTGTCGAGAAAAAGTTGGTAAAAGAGCACAGGCAAGCATTTCTACATGTAAGTATGGGACATATCTAGGCTTAAAGAAATGAAGAATAGAAAATTAATTGAATTTTTACAATATGAAATGAGCAATTGATCTGTAATCAGTTAATAATTGATTATAGCAGAATAGTGTAAAACTTGTCCTGCCAAATTGTTTTATGTTATCATTTCTTCTGGGAAGTTCAAACCTCTTTGCAGCTCAAAGGCACAAATTCACATTACTATATTGTTAAAAAAGTTGACTGTACCAATATGGTCTTATGAGCAATTTCCATATCATGGAGTAGTAATACTAAGTTAGTTCTGGACTTGTGGCATTTAGACTGGCTAATGCAGACACCTGTGGCATGCTGATCAGCTGTTCATGATCTCCTAGGACATATGAGAACTGTAAAATTATCCCTATAAATCTCCTCCTAGAACTAAATTACTTAGTTTCATGCCCTGACCAATCATCAAATCATATCTTCAAGCTAAGGTGATTGGATGTAGAGAATGGTGAGTCCTTTATTGAATGTCATAACTCATAATGGGCCTAGAGAAGGGGTCTAGAAAAATGCCCGACACAATCCAGTTTCAATATCATAAAACTAAATGCAACACTCTATATACATCAAGCTAATTTTTTGAAGCGAGGTGTACCATGATCTATCTTGGAAAGTATGAAACCATATATGGCTGTAGGTGTATGATTGATTATATATACAACTTCTATAGTAAATGTAAATGGATACTATGTCTTAAGAAGAAGTCTAACCTGCATATTAAGTGCAACCATTTGAGCTCCATGCGCCCATCCGAGCATAGGATCATAATTAGATGAGTCCAAGCGCATACCTTTAGGGTACACCCTGAGCAAGTTTCTTTGGGTAAACCTAGAGAAGAAAATCACAAGATTTTACAATGGATCATCATCATATCATTAAGATGGTATAAAATAGTATTATTCTACCCATAGGTCATAGCAGGCCAGGTTAATACAATTTGAGGCCTAAGGCTATTAGGCTTTTTTAATAATTAAATATCACATTAATAATATTTAATTTATTACCATCAATTTAGTTAAGGTTGTATATTATAATTTTTTTAAAAAAATTATAATTGATTGTCCTTACTTTTTGTTATGATGCTAATGTTTTACATGGATTAAGTGTAAGCTTAACAATGTGTATATAAGCTCTTGGACACCCTCTCTTTGTAAGCCAATTTTCAAGGATGAGTTATACCTATGTGTTTTTTTTTTTTGAACTGTTATACCTATGTGTTTGTATCACTTTTAATATGATTAATTAATTCACTTGAGTGAAAATGATGATTACTTTTTGTCATTGGTGACAAAACAATTTATAAGAACATTATACTAAAATTCATAGTATTTCTAGTAATACTTAAATTTTTGTGTCTTTTTAAAAATGAAGCAAAAAATGCACTACTCATGCATTTTTTTTTAAAAAAATTAAGAAAAAAAATCACTTATTGCCCCAATATTTGGGGTCCTTTCTCTTGTAAGGGTCTCTAGGCCATGGCCTAAGTGGCCTAAGCCTAGGGCCGGCCCTAGATCAAGGATCCTTATGCACATTGCACACAACCATGAGTTAGAAAGATTCTTAGGCGTTAGTAGTTGGTACCCTAGACTGTATTGTACTTAATTTCCATTTGTTAAAGATATTAAGATCCAAAAGACTCAAAGAACATGTACTAATAGGGAAAAAAAAAAAAGTAACATACATTAATTCATTGTAGAAGAGCACTTCAATAGTAAAGATATAGTATTTATGGACTCTCTGCAGTAGATGTAGATGGTCAGGCCAAACTACGATAAATTCTTTATTTTGTTTATTTCTCTTTTCTCTTTTCTTTCAATCACTCAATAACTTTAACATGGTATTAAAGCCAATAGATCTAAGCCTTTAATTCTTTCTTAGAAAATTAAAACTCATCTACCAGCCAAGAGAGTTCAATTCACTAATCTAATCATCAAGAAAATTAAATCTCTACGCAATCAGAAAACTTTCATGGTCCTTCCATGTGGCCGTTTAATTCTCTAAAATGGAAAGTTCACAAGTTAATAATCAATTACTTTCCTAGTATTTGGGGTTAATTTGAAAATAATATTATTTTAATTAAAATATTTTGAATTTATTTGGAGATTTAGGAATTTAAAAAAAAAAAAAAATCTGTTTTACAAAATACAATTACTTAAGATGTCACGATTTCAGAAAAAGAAGAAGGTTGGATTTCCAAATAACTTCTAAGTTTCAAACTGGTGCCAATTTAAATAATAATAATCAATTTAATATTATTTTAAAAATTTTGTCCTCGATCATATTTGGTATGCTCTATCTCTATCCTGCTCTATGTCTCTCCTTGTTTTGGTCTAAGAATGGAACCTCCTTCATCACAATAGAATAGACTCATGGTCATTAAACCATCGTCCTCACATAAGTGTCAAAGTGCCAGAAATCTATACGCATATGGCAGAGTTGGGATTTCAATTTAAGGGGAGAAAGATTAAAAGACAAGAGATTGAAAGCAAAGTTAATCCAAAAAATAGCAATTCAATATTAATAACAAAATAAATAAGCAATTATATGCTAATGTAATTGTCACTCACAATCTAATATTAATGTAAACTCTAATTTATTTTTTAATACCTAGTTTTAATTTACTCAAGTACCCTCGACGTATATAGTTAATGATAATTAAATTGAGAAATTAACTTGAGTTGAATGTATAAAGTTTAATCTTGTAGTTTGATGATTTCTTCAAATAAGTAAATAAATACAAAAGTATTAAGGGCAATATACCTTCAAAGTTGTATACGTATCTCAACTTTTCTTCCTCTATTAATCTAAGTAGTTAAAATGTTGGATTATAGCGAAAATTCAAAGTTTGAAATTATGAAAATGTGAAGAGATAGAAGAGAAAGATTAGTAGATGCTCTAAGGTTTCTTTTAATTGTAAATAGTAGACAGTAAAATAGTGTCAATGGTAAGCCTAAATAAAAATGAATAAAAACTTGACAACTTAAGAGTCGTGAAATTTATTGTGAAAAATATTATGTACTCTTTTAGCGGTATACTTCTACTAACCGGTATAAAGGCATAAAAGGTTTTTTTATTTTATTTTATTTTTTTTAAAAATTGTGGGACCTACTATCCTATCTTGATTCTTGAGTCCTTGACAGAGCATCCCAATAATGTTGCTAAATTGACTAAAAAGTCAATTTAGCAACCAATACTCTCAAAATTAATGTATTGTATAACAAAGGAGGTAAATTAAAAAAAAAAAAATTTTTTTTTTTTTAGTATTAGCTACAGTGAGCTATAGATAGCAACTCATTGTAGCTTAAAACTTAAAAAGTAAAATTAATTTTTTAATGTGTGGTGTTAAAAAAATAGTATTTTAATGTGTTGATGGTTGTAATTATTATTTATTGTATTGTTTATATTATTTTAATATGTTGAATGTTAAAATAAAACTTTTGAAATTGGGTGTATTATAAAGTAGGGTATTAAAATAGATAAAGTAGTGTTTTGAGTTGCTAAAAGCTATATTTGTTAACTTTCTTACTATGAATGCTCTTACCATGGGAAGACTGAATATGTGATGAAGTAAATAGATGAAAATAGTATTGGGTTTTTTTTTTTGTTGTTGCTTTTGAGAAGCTTTATGTTAGTGTAACGTGTGAACTACTTTAAACCATGATAAAAGACCATTATTATAAGCTCAAGAGGGGTGATTGCCCCCTCTCACCTCCATGGCTCCGCCCCCTATCTCCAACAAATTAGATCCAGTTTTCATTATCTTACCTAAACCAAACCACCAAAACTTCAATTGACACAATCAGGCTCATCCATTTGATGAAACAACAAGGACTCGTGTGAGTCCAACCTGGCTTATTTAATCAATTCGATAATTACTACTATGAGGGAATGGAGATTCGAACCTAATTCTTCTAATAAAGAAGAACATGTTATTTCACTGAATTGTTAGGCTCTTAGTGCAACTTGGGCTTCTGGCTTAGTAAAGGTTTGGAGGAAACCTATACTCATGCTCAAACTCATTGCTCCAAGTAGTTTTTTTTTTTTTTTTTTTTTATTAATATTATTATTATAATAATAATAATACAAAAAAGGTGTCACAACGTGGCATCACAAGGTGCTGCCACATCAACCCTAGATGCACAACCAATCATGATAGTGTACTTGGCTCTGCCACATGTTGACATAGGAGTTTTACAATATCAGCCAGATATTAGTGTCATGTCACCTATCATGTCATCAACAGGTAAGTATAAATACCACATCAACTACCATGTCAATATCTTGCAGGCTCATGTTTCAAATCTCTAGGCCACATTTGTTCATATCTGCCAACATCTTGAATCACCATGTGACTCTGATTACTCTTAAGTCTTTTGCGGGAAGATGTGTCCTACAAACCACTTGGCACTGTGGTCTACACATGATGTTTCCATTTGTTGACGTATATTCTAGCAATTGGTGTCATCCATCATCATCAATTATGGTCATTCACTACAATTGACATCTGTCTTGCACTTTTCTAGACTGGTCACAATATACATTCAAAACCTAATAAGCTCAAGGTTTTGCATTAAGTTTGAGAGAGGGTGTTCGAGATATATTTACCCAAGTGGCACAAACCTATTGTGAGCCCATGTTCTAATAGATCAAAGTAAACTAACCTTACATTAGTCTAGGGTTAAACTAGAGTTCTCTACCATATAAACATTAAGTTCATTGTAATAGAACTCTTCAATAGCAAAGATGTTGGAGTCAAGGACATTCTCTTGAGGACATAGGTTGTCAAGCCAAACCACGTTAAATTCTTACTTCCACACTTTAATTCTAATTTCTTTTTTCAACCACCACTTTAACACCATTAATCTAGATTGCCATTATCACTAAAAAAATGAAAAAAGCAAGTTTGGTTTTGGAAACAATCGTTTCCAATATGAATCCTTCGATGTTTAGTCAAATGTGAAACATATAAGCGTTAAAAAATCTAATAGCCATATAAACAATCATGTAAACTACATAAAATCAAATAAATGGCACATATTAAAAGGAGTTAGAGGATTTGATTTTGAATAGGAAGAGATCTTACCTGTGTAGTTTTATGACCTAGAAAAGTACCCATGTCTCTGCACACACACACACACACACACATAGAGAGAGAGAGAGAGAGAGAGAGAGAGAGAGAGAGGGGGAGGGGGGGGGGGGGGGGGAGGGAGAGAGTATGTTACAGAAATATTTAGTCACCTGATAATAGCAGCTCCATATGTTTTTACAGCACTTTCAAGCTCTTGCTCACTCAAGCTGAGACGTCTAACTGTATTAGTATAAATCAAACTGTCATCTATTCCACCTTTGGGCTTACCTGCATGAATGGCAATTAAACTCCTGTATTCAGGGAAAATTTGTTCTTCATCCTCATCAAGCAGCACCTGCTGACAATAAGTGGGTAGTGGGCAATTAAACAATTAATTATTTGTGCAATAATTGCATATATGGTAGCTAAGCTAACTTAGTATACTCCATTTTATTTGCACCTTATCAGTCGATCCAAGTTTCTTTTTGTATGTGTTTTGAGTTTGTTCCTCATCAGAAGATCCCTGCTTTTGTGAATCTTCTCTTTCCGTTGAACTCTCATCATCAAGGTATTCCTTTGGTGGCTTAGTTGATATCAAAATTCTTCTCTTCAAAGATCCCGGTGAAGGGAACTCCTCTAAATTTTCTGCATCATTGCGATATAGCAATTCTCCAAATATTGTAGTGACCATCTACAAGAAAAAAACATGAGCAGTCATGAAAAACAGTTTTTTTAATTAGACCTTAAGAATGGAAAAGTTATTTAACTCACCTTAGCTACTTTAGCTTGGAGAGTTTGGTTTAAGTGGTCTTCAAAAGTAATCACAACAGGATATTCAGAGGCCAAAAATGCATTTTCCTTAATAGCACGCAAACATTTGATGAGTTCCACAGGACGAGTCAGAGTCCTACAGTTCTAAAGAAAATCGATTAATTGAAGTATAAGGGTACCTTTTTCATCTATCTAAGGTGTGAACCATGTGAAAAGAATAAGTTGGATGCATTTGAAGATAAACTTCTCAAGGGAAAAGATCTTATAGGCATAGTTTTATTTTTCTCAAACATCATGTCATTCAGGCTTCTTACTACTATTTTTGTATTTGATCTTTGCTATCAAATGGTAGACAACTTTCTAGGAATGGATGATCTTGCTTGCCTTGCATTCTTTAATTTTTTTACAAAAAAAGAAAAAGAAAAAGAAAAAGAAAAAGAAAAGTTGCATCGTGATATCTTGAATATTTGCTAAGTGAATTTTGGGTTTATAAAGTGATTACAAAGAATTCCGATTACAACTAGCCATTTTGGGTATAAGGGTAGATGTCACTATACTTTTTTCTTGGGTCATAACAAATGGTATTAGAGGACATTCTATGAAGTCTAAACATCTAGAGACGTAATTGTAAATTTACCCTCTTTTATCTAGAGGAGGTTTAGAAAGTCCATGCAGAAGCTAAACAAAAGTTTGCAAATTGTAAATTGCAAAAAGAATTTGGCAAGTATCACCAACAAAACGAAGCAGTTAGTAAAATTAAAGCAACTCTAGATAACACCAAGTTAAAGTTGGGCACTACTTCAAATAAAAATTAAAACATCATACCCTCCGTGACGAACTTCAACATCATCTTTCCTTGAGTTTGGCCATAAATCCAGTTCAATTACTCTTACACCTCTTTTTAGTGCGGCTATGATAGGTAAGGTACTACTGTTACTGTTGAGTTGATTACCAGTTAAGTAGGTGTTATGGCTTGTGTATAAGAAATAATGAGCCAGTGGAGCACTCATGTCGTGGTGCACCTGGATATAAAAATAGTCTTATCTTAGATAAGGTAAAAAGATGAACTTTGAAGTTGTTCTAACTTAAGTTCTCTAATTCATTTCTAAAAAAAGAAAAAAAAGAAAGAGTTTTCTAATTCAACCATCTAGTTATATTTATCAATATAACACATGGTTGAATTAAATTGTGTTTAGGGAATGAGAACATTGTTTGTATTACTTTGGTCATTGCAATCACATATTTAAAATTAATGAAGGAACCTAAGATACAAGCACCTAAAAAACTATACCTAAATTTTATACTAGATCGTTTTGGTTTTTCCTGAAAACTCTTGCAAGCAACTAGACATTTTCTTGTCTCTCTTTTTTCCCATGCTGAATGACATATAACATCACTTTATTTTTGGGATGGAGTGAACATTTATAGGCCCTAAAAACATAGTCAGATCTAATTTAATCTAAGGCCAGCAACAATATGGCCCATGTTACAAGTAATGGCCCAAAAAAAATTTAGTTTTTAGCATCACTTATATAATAATATTCATACACATAAAAATGATATATAATAATTTAGATCTTCAACTGCTTATAAACATGAAAATATATAACTATAGAAGATTACCCCTAGAGGACGGAGAGGGCCATTTTGATCATCACTCAGAAGATATCGGATAAAAATATCCAGAGTAAAACCCTTCCTTGGCAAGAATTTGAGAAGCTTGTGGCTGCTGTTGAAGATGGCCTGAGCACGGTCCTTGCTGGCATTTTGTTCTCCTTGAACCTCAATGAGGAACCTGTGCAGGTGATCAACGGTCATGATGTCATTTTCCGAATATTGTTCAAATAGGATCTTGATATTTTCCGGAGGTTCAGCCTCCCTGAGCTTGTACATTCTCTTGAAACAGAAGCAGAACTTGAAATGCTGCTTATAAGTCATTTTTTATACTAGAGACGGGATTGAAACTTGTGGTTGTTGATGTTTCTAATGGCCTATGTTACTCCCTTGCGCTATGTTTATATTGAGAGAGAGAGGAAGAGAGAGAGAGAGAGAGAGGAAAAAGAAGAAGTTTAAAATGCTTCTTGTTTCTGTGTAATATCTGTGGAGTGAAAACTTGGGTACTTCTCAAGAATGGCGTCTGGGCAAAGTGAGAATATGTTCTCATGTAAATTGATATGTAAGGAAGGTAAAACAGTCTACATTCCTTATTCCTTTTTGTAACCAAAGCAAGAAACACGCTATTATAATATTCAATGTAACCAAAGCAATCGTTATCTCTATGAGAATCAAACTATTCTAACGCTATTATAATAATCATTATATCTACAGGAAACATGTAACTTCTTATATATTGTTGTTGTTGAATTACATTAATAAAAAATTTGTATCTTAGTCTAATAATAAAGAGTAATCACTAAGAAGAACTTCATAGATTGAAATGTTGAAACTATTTAAAAAAAAATTACATTAATAAATGTGACAATTGAATGTGACATTAAAATGGTGTGTAAAAGAAGTATGTAAAGAAAGTGTGTAAACAAAACTGATACTTATCTCTTTCTTTTCTCTTGATAATAAGAAAGAGATTGCTTGTCTTGGGTTTGTGCCGTAAAGAGAGCAGAATACAAGGTTGGGAATGGTGGGGCAGGGACAGTAAACACCCACCTCTAATTCAAGAAAATAAGAACCAAGTTGCGAAAAGTAAGCTTCAAATTGAGAAGAATAAAAACTCCCACCATAATTCAATGGCCCCATATGCCCCCTGCCCCTTGCTTTCTTTCTCTTTCACCAATCACCATACAGAAGACATCTGAAAAAGTTGGATAGCGGCAAAACTCGGCCAAAATAAATACGATTCATATTCACTTTTGTTTTCTTGGTTGAATTCAATTCCATTCTAAAAAAGAGAAAATGAACGGCTTCTCCTGGTTAGACTTCTTGTCTGTACTCCGTTTGATAATTGTGCCAGTAAATGTATCAACAATCACAAAGTGGTGTGTGAATATCAGTACGACATGAATATGGCCCCTTAGAGCATTTGCATAACACAATGCCAAAAAAAAAAAAAAAAACCTTAATTTTACACTATTCCAAAATCACCTACATTAGTTAAGTTTAAAATGTGTAAATTTGCTAAATTGCTAAAATTAGCTTTGTATATTGTCTATATATATATATATATATATATATAAAACCGAAACTTTTGAAACTTCCACAATTTTCCACGTCATCCTTATTTTAAAAAAATTAAAAAACTATGGAAGATCAAATGTTAATATGTTTCCTCTTTGTTCTTTTTTGTTTTGCCCAGGGGAACACTATAGAAGATCAAATTCTACCTAGGCTGTGTCTCTTGGCCTTTTGAGGAATGGTTAGTGATGTTTTAAATTTAATTTAGGATGTCCTCCCTAACTTGTTCTCTTTATTTATTTGTTAGTAGGAGTGAATTTGTGGTTTTTGTTTCCATAGTTTCTGAAGGCTGAAGGATTGATTTGGGGTTTTTATTAGTTTTGGGATTTTGGGGTTCCTAATTAGGGTTTGTTGCAATTATAGATTTCAATTGCTAATACGTTTCCTCTTTGTTCTTTTTTGTTTTTCCCAGGGGAACACCATAGAAGATCAAATTCTACCTAGGCTTTGTTTCTTGGCATTTTGAGGAATGGTTAGTGATGTTTTTAATTTAATTTAGGATTTCCTCCCTAACCTGTTCTCTTTAAGGCTTTGTTTCTTGGTGTTTTGAGGAATGGTTAGTGATGTTTTTAATTTAATTTAGGATTTCCTCCCTAACCTGTTCTCTTTAAGGCTTTGTTTCTTGGTGTTTTGAGGAATGGTTAGTGATGTTTTTAATTTAATTTAGGATTTCCTCCCTAACCTGTTCTCTTTATTTATTTGTTAGTAGGAGTGAAATTGTGGTTTTTGGGTCCAGTTTAGCACTTTGGTTTACTAATTTGTGTTTTTTTAATTCAAAGCTTATGAATAAGGTTTTAAATATAGTTTGGGTTCTATTTGTTGTTATCCATATAATTGTAGACAAGCTATGAGTCTTCCATGTTTGAAAGACTTAATCTTCATCAAAATATATGAACGCTAACAAAAATATTTTTAATTTTGCATTTCATAGGATTTAGTTTTCTGTAATTTGGTTGGTTGGTTTTGATTTAATTTATTGGGTATCAAACCTGTGAAGAATTCTGGAGAGCAAGCTTGATCAGCTTTGTGGAGGCTCTTTGTGTTCTAAACCTGCTTGTATGTTAGTCCTTAGTGCACCAATGAGCTCTAGCAAATCACACATCATCTCCTTGTAAGAGCAAAGTAGATGGTGAGGTCTTGGTTCAAGATCCAGCCAATGTATGTGTAACTTATAAAAAAATGTAGGTTAGCTCAGTCTTTAGGCTTATCATAACAATTTCTGTTGTAATTTTGTACAATATCAGCTTTGTTCCGTTTCAATTCTTTTTATACATTGTATAGTTTCTTCTTATAGTGTTATAATTTTTTCAATGATATGATTGTTACTCCCTATAAGATGCATTTAGATTTTATTTATGCTGCCACTTCCCCTATTGTTATATCACTGAATTATTCTCTAGACTTATTATATTTATAAATGCTCTTGACTGATTTCTGTCTTTGAAAGAGACCCGAATAATAGTAAGTGGCCTACTTTGCAAATCAAATTCTTTTTGAAGCTACTGGCTGAATTCCGCGTTGATGATAGAATATTGAAGGGTTGATTTGAAACCATTGTAATGTTTGAACAGTAGATCTGCTAGGCAATACTACCAAAAGAGCATAATCAGCCCAACTTAGAGTTATCTAATCTAGAAGAAACTTGAAAATCTCAAATTTTGGAAGCCTTGAACTATTTAGAATTGTTTTTCAAAAGGATCTTGCTGTTAGTAATTTGCTGTTATTTTAATGACTTAATTTAAAAAAGATTGCATTAAACGACTTCATTTTAGGAGGTTTGGTTATTTTGGTGTTTTAGAAGTTGTAGAAGTGGAAAAAGTTTTGTTTACATAATGTATATTTTTTACTTTGAAATCTTTGCGAACATGTACTCTTTTTTTTTTGCCTCTTATCCATATGGCCGTGGCATGTTCTTTTTTATTTTAGGGTAATTCTATAGATTTCTTAGAGTAATGCAGGATGGAGGTTGTCTAATCTTGGCTTTTGAGTAAAATTTGATGGCCAAAATTGCATCATATTTGTCACAAATAAAAAGATATATGTTGTAAGTAACAATGGCAAAATTGCTGATTGATGTGCAATCATTAAAATGTTGAATTTTGGTTAAAAGGTTGATATCAACCTAATTTTTAGCATCTTTCACAATTTTAAGTGAATACATGTAAATTTGGTCAAATGTTAATTTTTATGCCTTACAGGGCTTTGAGGAGTACATAAATTTGATTTTGAAAGATGTTGGAAAAGTCAACATCAAGAGGGAGAGTAAAAAACTTTAGATGGGTTTGTTTTCTCATTTTACTTTACTTTTAATCTCCCAAATGTGCATACTCTAAATGTGGTACATCTATTTTGTTATTTGTCGATTATATATCAAAAAATGTACAGGGTATCTTAAGAGATGCAACACAATAGCCACCCCTCTCTCTCTCTCTCTCTCTCTCTCTCTCTCAGTAGTGGAAATAATGATTTCAGAAATTTTGTAAATTGGCATTATGTTGCCTTTTCAATCCCATTGAGGACTAGCATCTTTGTTTACTGGCAATGTTAGAATTTAGATACATCTTGGACATCAAGATCGATTAATGTAATTTATGAAAGATACTTGATTGAATGAGTATGGAATTTACTATATGTGTGTAATTAATTGTATTGGAGTGTACTTATATCAGTTATATATTTTCTAAATATGATCTCAAGCTCTTGGTTATCATGATATCTCATTGTATGTGATAGATTTTATTACTTTGTAAGTGATAGATTTTATTGGTTTGGTCTATAATTTATACCATGATATTGATTTTTTTTTTTTTTCATATTAAGGAAGTTATTAATAGCTTTCCTGTGCATCGCACGGGTTAGCTACTAGTTATATTAATTTTTTTTCTCTCACCTCTTGCTCTCATTGGATCCCCTCTCTCTCTTTATGAAGATAATAATAAAAAATGAATGAAAAATGATTATTTAAATAAAAAATGGAATGTAGAATAGATAATATGATATGTGTCTTTTTGAAAAGTTATTGCGTAAAATAGAAAAAATAGGTTCTTATATTAAAATAAAAAATAAAAATTGCATGAGCTAATGCAAATGCTTGTTAGAGTGGTGTTGGAAAAAAGAAAAAGAAAAAGGAAGAAATGATAATGATAAAAGAAAGAATAGATAAATGAAGAATTGAAGATGATGAAACCCTACCTAAAAGGAGGAATTTGAAATTCTTAGATACTAGCATTTATATTATTCATTACTTATATATGGTCATACTTATATAAAACTGAATCATCTGAATCTCCCACAATTTTTCACGTCAATATTATTTTATTTTTATTTTTATTTTACGTTTATATTTTATTTTTTACTTAAACTTCTTTCTTTTTCCCCTATTTGACAAAATCTGAATTTTGCTTTGAGCTCCATAATTTTACACCTCATATTAATTTTTAAAATTATTTAATTTGCTAAGTAAAAACCACACGATTCACCTTTGAAAACCCAACTACATGATTTCATGACTTTGTTTCTGAAAAACCCTAAACTGAAAACTTGAGATCCACACGGTCACAAGCATAAAACCTGAATATTGGGCCGCCCTTGCAAATTGAACCTAAGAGCATCTCCAATGGCTTCATTAAAGCCAATTTTAGAGCATTAGCACCCCTAAAAACCCACTCCAACAGCTTCTCCAACTCCATTTTTTAGATTAGAGTTGCTATAGTGCTTCTCTACAAGTAGAGAACACTGTAGCTTCTACTATTCATACTTCAAATGTTTTTTTCTATTATAATTGTAGGGACTCAATTTTTAACGGACCCTTCACAATAAAATTTGTAGAGAAGTGGGTTTAAGGATTTGGCATCACCGAAGTGAACAATAGCTGGTGTAAAGTTTATAATAAATAATTGATGGCATGAGATCCATTGGATTCTAAATGTCAGAATTTGGCTAAGTGTTTATAAAGCGTATTTGTCCTTGGCCCAGGCCGAGGATCTATTATTCTTCTTTTTCTTCTCATCGAATGATCCCCCCCTGTGTTGGGAAAAATCTCTTGGTTATATAGTATTTTTCCTTTTCTTAGTCTTCGCCGTCCACTTGTCAATTATCGGAGCCTCTATGTACAGGGGATTGTCCCATCATCTGTATTTGCAGGCTTTATGTTATTTCTCAGCCGCCTTTACAGGTTTTATAATAGTTGAAGTGACTGATGCTTTAGGGTTTTCAGGTCACCTCACCATTAAAGCGGTTAGAATGTTGGTGAGATATATTCAACGAATGAGGGATATTTTCCCTTTAGTGAAGTCGGTGTGCCGAAGACGTGTCATCCTCGGCGAGGCTTTTGGATGACCTGGGCTCTTTCCCATTGTCCTCGGCCTTTACATTATCCTCGGCGCGGGCCTTGGGCCGCATGTAGTGGGCTAGCGTGGTTAGTACAATAGGGCCCCACAATAGCCCCTCAAAATTCTGCTGCACGTCCCCTTGGGCGGGGAGGAGGATTTTGACTTCCTCGGCGTTTTTTCGCGCCCTGTTGAGTTTTGCGTTTCTGTTAAGTTCATCGTTACTTCGACCGCTCTTGCAATTTCCTTTTGGCGCTAAGGGGCCGTCTGAGGAATCTTTATGAACTGTAGGTTTGAGTCGCTTGTGCTTAAGCACCCAATTTCTCGTGATTTTCGTCCTTAGTAGGACTCATTACTCAGCGCCTGAGGGGGGTTGGCTTTGCCACAGATTTGGACACGTGATTCATACTAAGACCCTGGTTTTTCTTAACACTTAATATTTCTTGAGGGAGCGGTCTCCTTATTGGCCGGGGTCCTCGGACTACGTAGTGCCTGAGTTTGTCCAACACTTGGTTTTTATTCTGAAGCATCGGGTTTCCCCATGAGGCTTGGGTCTGAGGACCATGCAATGCCTTGGTTCTGTCCAGTACCTAGTTTTCTCATTTTATCATCTGAAGTATCTAGTTTCCCCATGAGGCTTAGGTCCGAGAACCATACAATGCCTTGGTTCTGTCCAGTACCTAGTTTTCTCATTTTATTCATTTGAAGTATCTGGTTTCCCCATGAGGCTTGGGTCTGAGGACCATGCAATGCCTTGGTTCTGTCTAGTACCTAGTTTTCTCATTTTATTCATCTGAAGTATCTGGTTTCCCCATGAGGCTTGGGTCCGAGGACCATGCAATGCCTTGGTTCTGTCCAGTACCTAGTTTTCTCATTTTATTCATCTGAAGTATCTGGTTTCCCCATGAGGCTTGGGTCCGAGGACCATGCAATGCCTTGGTTCTGTCCAGTACCTAGTTTTCTCATTTTATCATCTGAAGTATCTGGTTTCCCCATGAGGCTTGGGTCCGAGGACCATGCAATGCCTTGGTTCGGTCAAGTACCTAGTTTTCTCATTTTATTCATCTGAAGTATCTGGTTTCCTCATGAGGCTTGGGTTCGAGGACCATGCAATGCCTTGGTTCTGTCCAGTACCTAGTTTTCTCATTTTATTCATCTAAAGTATCTGGGGAATCCCCATGAGACTTGGGTCCGAGGACCAAGCAATGCCTTGGTTCTGTCCAGTACCTAGTTTTCTCATTTTATCATCTGAAGTATCTGGTTTCCCCATGAGGCTTGGGTCCGAGGACCACGCAATGTCTTGGTTCTGTCCAGTACCTAGTTTTCTCATTTTATCATCTGAAGTATCTGGTTTCCCCATGAGGCTTGGGTCCGAGGACCATGCAATGCCTTGGTTCTGTCCAGTATCTAGTTTTCTCATTTTATTCATCTGAAGTATCTGGTTTCCCCATGAGGCTTGGGTCCGAGGACCATGCAATGCCTTGGTTCTG
Source organism: Quercus glauca (assembly GCA_023736055.1). Taxonomy (NCBI): domain Eukaryota; kingdom Viridiplantae; phylum Streptophyta; class Magnoliopsida; order Fagales; family Fagaceae; genus Quercus; species Quercus glauca. Next base: position 20,709,493 of record CM043315.1, read on the forward strand.
TCCAGTACCTAGTTTTCTCATTTTATTCATCTGAAGTATCTGGTTTCCCCATGAGGCTTGGGTCCGAGGACCATGCAATGCCTTGGTTCTGTCCAGTACCTAGTTTTCTCATTTTATCATCTGAAGTATTTGGTTTCCCCATGAGGCTTGGGTCCAAGGACCACGCAATGCCTTGATTCTGTCCAGTACCTAGTTTTCTCATTTTATCATCTGAAGTATCTGGTTTCCCCATGAGGCTTGGGTCCGAGGACCATGCAATGCCTTGGTTCTGTCCAGTACCTAGTTTTCTCATTTTATTCATCTGAAGTATCTAGTTTCCCCATGAGGCTTGGGTCCGAGGACCATGCAATGCCTTGGTTCTGCCCAGTACCTAGTTTTCTCATTTTATTCATCTGAAGTATCTGGTTTCCCCATGAGGCTTGGGTCTGAGGACCATGCAATGCCTTGGTTCTGTCCAGTACCTAGTTTTCTCATTTTATCATCTGAAGTATCTGGTTTCCCCATAAGGCTTGGGTCCGAGGACCATGCAATGCCTTGGTTCTGTCCAGTACCTAGTTTTCTCATTTTATCATCTGAAGTATCTGGTTTCCCCATGAGGTTTGGGTCCGAGGACCATGCAATGCCTTGGTTCTGTCCAGTACCTAGTTTTCTCATTTTATTCATTTGAAGTATCTGGTTTCCCCATGAGGCTTGGGTCCGAGGACCATGTAATGCCTTGGTTCTATTCAGTACCTAGTTTTCTCATTTTATCATCTGAAGTATCTGGTTTCCCCATGAGGCTTGGGTCCGAGGACCACGCAATGCCTTGGTTCTGTCCAGTACCTAATTTTCTCATTTAATCATTTATTTTATCTATTTATCCGTAGCCGTTTTAATTCTTGCCGCGTTTTACAATAAGCATTAAATAATTACACTTTTCAAGCGGAATAATAATAATAATGAATGCTGGAGTTGGTGGAAGATAAGACCTTGCCGTGTTTTGCCTCTTCGTTTGATGGGACCCTTCTGATTACGAGACGTTTCCTGGGTTGTCCGGGTAACGTGTTTTGACGCTTCGGTGTCTTCTCGTTTAATGAGGCGCCTCCTCATTAATGCTAGCCATGGATTTACGAGGATCTAACGGTTGATAGGCCCCTTGGGACTTGGGCGGAATTATTGCCTCCGGAAATCTCTCCCTGGGATTTATTGTGGATTGACCCTCATCAATATTCCGCCCTCTATATAAGACGTTTTCAGGGTAACCTTCTCCTTCACACTTGACAGACATCCATCTCAAATTTCTCCTAAAAATATCACCCCAAAAAGGCTTTGCCAAATATAGCCGTTTGAGCCTCTTCGAATGAGTTGGCCCTTGGAAAGGGCGATCTTGGGGATGCACAACCCCTATCAGGAGCCGAGGATGGCACTCCGACCCTGGACGTCACATTGGGGTTGGAGTAAGGGAAATCCAAAAGTTCTCCTTCTTTTTAACCTAACCAGAGGAGGAACCCTCCTCGCCGTCTGGAGGAGGATCCAGGAAGAACGTAACCACCTTCCCTTGGGTATGGGTCATTGACCCTCCAAGCCGACTGCATTGGGGGTGGGAGGGAAATCAGGCGGAACCTAGAAGTGGAGTCGTCCAGTGCCGCGACCTCTTCCACCTCCTATATAGCTCTTCTTCCCTCTTTTCTCTTTTTCCTCTTTTTCTTTTGCTCCTCAACGAGCCTTCCTCTTTTCTTTTCCTCTTCTCTTGCTTCTCATCCAGCCTTCTTGTCTATCTTCTGTTCCTCTGCCAGTTTTCTTTCTCTTCTTTCCTCCTCTCTTCCTACAATTCTTTTCCACCTTTTGTTCTTCAGCCAGCTTTGCTTTCTACCTTTTGTTCTTCATCTCTTCTTTCGCTTCTTTTCTATCTTTTGTTCTTCAGTCAGCTTTGCTTTCTACCTTTTGGACCTCTGCCGACTTTGTCAAGCGTCTGCCTTTGTAGTTAGCTTTAGAACAAGCTCCACGGGCTTCATTTATAAAAGATGTAATTTTTCTTCATATATGAATAAAAGAAGTAGACTTGTTTTGCCTCTTTCTATTTTTCGCATATTTTTGTTCCTATGATTGTTGACTTCTGAATGATTGTTGCTGTAGTAGATTGTATTGTTTTGGTATATCGTTTCTGAAAAAGTTGCCCTTAATTTCTTTACACCGATCACCGTACTTGCCAGCGCACAAATTCCGCCCCACGGTGGGCGCCAATTGTAGGGACTCAATTTTTAACGGACCCTTCACAATAAAATTTGTAGAGAAGTGGGTTTAAGGATTTAGCATCACCAAAGTGAACAATGGCTGGTGTAAAGTTTATAATAAATAATTGATGGCATGAGATCCATTGGATTCTAAATGTCAGAATTTGGCTAAGTGTTTATGAAGCGTATTTGTCCTCGGTCCAGGCTGAGGATCTATTATTCTTCTTTTTCTTCTCATCGAATGATCCCCCCCTGTGTTGGGAAAAATCTCTTGGTTATATAGTATTTTTCCTTTTCTTAGTCTTCGCCGTCCACTTGTCAATTATCGGAGCCTCTATGTACAGGGGATTGTCTCATCATCTGTATTTGCAGGCTTTATGTTATTTCCCAGCCGCCTTTGCAGGCTTTATAATAGTTGAAGTGACTGATGCTTTAGGGTTTTCAGGTCACCTCACCATTAAAGCGGTCAGAATGTTGGTGAGATATATTCAACGAATGAGGGATATTTTCCCTTCAGTGAAGTCGGTGTGCCGAGGACGTGTCATCCTCGGCAAGGCCTTTGGATGACCTGGGCTCTTTCCCATTGTCCTCGGCCTTTACATTATCCTCGGCGCAGGCCTTGGGCTGCATGTAGTGGGCCAGCGTGGTTAGTACAATAGGGCCCCACAATAATAATTAGGTATTGAATAAAAAAATGTGGGAAGATGTGTAGTTATTAAAAAAAGAATAAATAATGAATAAAGAATGATAATATTTATATGAGATGGAAAAAAAGATAGAGAATATGTTGAAAAGCGTATTTGAAAAAGTAGATAGGTAAAAACTAAATGTCACTGTTCACTACGATACAAAAATATGGAGAAGTTATTGGTGATGCTCTTACTCACAAGCCAGTGAAGCCACAACTCACAGCCCCTACCATATGATTTTGTTAATAGGCTATCTGAACTACCCAAGTAGCGACCATAGCTTTTGTATGTTTCCTGCCCATAATGTTGCCCCCAATAAAAGACCATTCTAATATCTGGTGTTGAGTCACTGACACAACTATATAAGCATTAGCTGAACAACACTGATCTCCCAGAGTGAGTGTGTAGGTAAGTAATCCATGATATTGCCAATAATAGTGAAAGCTTGGTTGATTTCACCTTCTTGACCCAATTTTATGCTATGTCTATTCCCTGGTAATACTTAACAAAAAAAAAAAAGAGAGTCTATTCTAGGAATGTTATGTTTGAGTAGCTTTTTACATGCTAATTGATGCAAAAAGAGACAAAAAAGAGAGGTTAGCTTTTATATACTGTAGTCTGTAGTGTGCCTTCAAATATACATTCAGCAATTGTGTTGTTTTGGTTCAAAGGCACCATAAAGGAGGTGGAATTTTACATCAAATTTGATCTAGAGATGAAGGAGAGTGGGAGAACCATGATTTTCAAAGTTCAAGTAGTTAGCTTGCAAAATATTGTGTCAAGGGAGATAGACCCTTTTTACATTCTTGAGTATTAATTAATAATAATTTCAAAGTCTAAGTACTCCTATCAAATGAACTCAGTCATTTAGTTTACAAGTTAAGTCTACAATTTGGAGTTGAATTTCATATTTGACTTTACATAATGTAGGTTATTTATGTTACCAAAAAAAACCTGCAATCAACGATTAGATTTTCAAAATATGTAGTCATGTTAAACTTTGCCCTATAATAAATTTTCAAACTATTACAATAGAAAATATTGTCAATAGCAAAAACATATTAATAAAAATATTTTTTTAAATCATATTTAATAGTTTTCCCGTGCATCGCATGGGTTAACGACTAGTTACTTATAGAGTCCAAATCTTCTGTCTCATCAATTGTGCTCCACTTCATGCTCCACCAATAAAATTTGGACAGTTAGCCTCTCTCATTAAATGAAATAACTCTGACTTTAATTAAAGAGGCTATTTGTCTTATTTAATGAGATATCTCATTTAATGAGAGAAACTAGCTGTCCAAATTTTATTGGTGGAGCATGAAATGGAGCACAATTGATGAGACAAAAGATTTGGACTCTTACTTATATATGAAAAGAGGTGACTACAATAGAACGAGGAAGGAATATTTTGATAGTGACACCTATTGAGGATACCTCCCTTGGACAACTCATCATCTGAATATTCCAGACTCTTCTAGAATTGTACCACATGCAATAAGAGAGTGCAAAACAATGTTATTTCTATATTGTTTCCCTAATACTCTTATAACATTCCCCTTCAAGTTGGAGCAGATATGTTATATATGCCCAGTTTGGAACAAATAGAATCTAGTCGACTCCTACATAATACCTTTGGAAAATTATAGCAATGGCTCCTCTTAGAATCTTGTTTCTCACAAAATGATAATCTATTTCAATGTGTCTGATCCTTTCATGGAACACATGGTTGGACACAATGTGTATTATGACTTGATTATAGTGGGATAGGACATAGGATAGGGTACTATAAAGCAAATCTTTGGAAGAAAGTTTTGTAATAGCAAGTTAGTTCTGTAGCAGTATGTGCCATCCCATTGTGTTCTGCTTCTGCACTAGACCGTGCAACTATATTTGCTTCTTACATTTCCATGTTGCATGCCAATATCCCATGATGGACCTTCTATTTGAAGATGATCTTGCCTAGTCTGCATTCTTAGATAACAGTCCTAAAATCAATCATTACTTGTATATTGGAGAGGTGTTTACAATAGGATGGAGAACATTCTGATGGTATGTGAAGCTAAAAATGACACCTCACCAGGGACACCTTATAACTGGAATATTTCACTCCTTTTAGAAGAGTATCGTTCATACAACACAAGACTACAATATAATGTTAATCTCTATTTTGTCTCTCTTAACTGTTTAACATACAAATACATATGTACTACAATTTGATCCATTTGACCTTCGCATTTAAAAGTTCATGTATTGAATATTCCACCTGTGGTCGGAACCAGTCCCTATGTGCATAATTGTGAATAAGCACAAACATAAGACTTTTCGACGCAATAGGTCATATGTACAATTCTAATTGAAGAACCCAAAAATCAAGTGGATGCTTAAATCCACAAATCAATTACAGTGGTTAAGAATAACAGCTTTATAAGCACCACAAAGAGAGAGAGATTAAAACTTACATGACAATAACAATTAACAAAAAACATTGGATAGTGGGAGAAATCAACCAAAGTAAATACACAAAAAAGAAAACCTAGCTCAGATAAACTCAAATCGCATAAGTAGCCTCACTGAGTTGTACTTCTCTCCTTTACGGTCAAAAAGGGGGATTGCACGGATCCCTGGCCTTAATTCCCAAACTGGCAAACAAGTTTGGCCAGCAAAATCATCATTCCTAGAAATGTCATGCTCCTTAACTTCAACTCGAAGCAAAGCTAGTTCAGGAACAGTCAATGGAAATATAAATTCTTCATCCCAAACAGGAGACCAATCATCTTGTTTTGTCTTTGTTTCCTTCATTACCTTATCGGCTGGCACTCCTGCTATGCCAACCTGTTGTACAAAGTAACTTTGATAAATTCATGCCAAGTAGAATATAGAAAAAATCCTCAGAGCTTAGAAACTACCGTGCATATTACATTTTGCATATATTGCGAGATTAAGGTTTGGACTTACTTTGGAATAATGTTTTTCAACATCAAAATGTTACTAAATTCTACAAATCATTAGAAAAAATACCTTATGCAATAAATTGAAGATCATAGGATGCGGTAGATTAATATTTTTTCAGGCAGATAAGGCACACAAACTTACCCTCGTGTAAAAATCTGGGGGTGAAAACAAATCAAAGTGTGTTTGTGTAAAATCCAAATGCCACCCTTCTCCCATATAAACCTTCACCTGTCAGGTAACATGATGAGTCATGAGAAAAAAGAATAAGTTAGTTATCAAGAGAATGCAGAACTGGCTTTACTTTGACTATGTGCTCACCTTTAAAGTCTTCTTCACTTGCAATTTTGCTTTGGGATCAAACACTGAATCATCTGGACCCAATTTCATTAAAAAATCAGGCTTCTTCACATAACCACAACCTCCATTGGATCTAAACATCCCATGCATCAACCAAAGATATTTACCATATCCCTGCAATTGGACCAAAGTCAGCCTTACTAGGGCAATAGGAAATAGATCCAACAAGTACCAAACTATGTTATAACCACTGTTAGCATGTAACTTTTTCCTTTTTGGAATTATTTTGTCCTTGAGTATTCCAACCACTTCAATGACTAACATATGATGCTAGTCATTTTAAAAGTGATCTCCTCCCTCCACCCATTTCTCTATTTTAAAATGGTCATGAGTTGAGTTAAAGTTTAGGTAAAACTTCAATTCCTTTAAAGTGGTTACTGTCACTCTTCATTAATGACATGACAAAATTACAGACAAGATACTAAGTGTATTCTGACAATTAAAGATGATCTTTAGATAAAAGCATATGAGGAAAAAAAAAAAAAAAAAAATCCCATCTGTTTTACCTTAATCGTTCACATTAGGGAAATTCTGCTAACCAGAGAAGATTTGAGAATGGGGGAAGTGAGGAAAACCTTTACCAAAATGCTTAAATGTCATAAGGAACAGAAAATTTCTTAAGGGAATTTCAATTCATCATAAAACTGAATATCTTGCTCCAATCTAACCACAGGCAACCTTTTCATTTTTCTTAATGCTTATAATAGTATAGCACCACATTAACAAACACGGAAGTGAGGAATGAAAGAAAATTTAAACATCTAAACCCATTAAGCTAAAATGAATAGTAATAAAAACTTTGGCGCATCAAATTGTACCAGACCTGCATATTAAATGCAACCATTTGAGCTCCATGCATCCAACCAATTAGCGGGTTGTAGTTGGAGGAGTTAAGGCGAGTACCCTTTGGGTACACCCTTAACATATTTCTTTGAGTAAATCTATAGATGGGAATTGAAAGCATCAGTGTCAATCAGTTAGAAAACTTGGTAGAAACTAAAAAAACTAGCAGAGATTGTCAAAATATTATTTCAAAAGTCTTGTGCCAGAAAATTGATTAGTACCTAATAACATCCGTTCCATGAGATGAAGTAGCCTTTTCAAGTGCTTGTTCACTCAAACTTAGGCGTCTAACTTTCTCAAGTTCAACTTTTAACGCCTCCTTTAGACCACCCTTGGGTTTTCCAGCATGAATAGCAATTAGACTCTTGTATGTACATACTCCTGGTGGACGTGATTCACAGTCATCATTATCCTCATCAGGACTTGAATCACTATCACTCTGCAAGCCAATAGAGCAAGATTTATAAAATTAAAAACCTAATAGGTGGGGCTACTAGGCAGAAATGAAGTTCAGATGTGGTAAATTTCATTTTTTAGCACACCGTAACAACTTCTTGATCAGTTGTGAGGTCTGATGGTGCCTCAGCCCAAGCATCTTCATCAGAATCATTTTCTTTGTGTGGCTTATTTCCCTTTTCACTTTTAGCTTTCAGGTATTCCTTTGGAGGTTTGGTTGAAATAATAATCCGATATTTCAATTCTTCTGGCGAATGGAACTCTTTTAAACGTTTAGATTGAGGATAAAACAACATATCTTCAAATGTTTGCGTGATCAGCTAAAACATAAAAATGCAATTGTTAGACTATGATTCTAAACAAGGAGGGTGGTTATAGTTAATAGAAGATATTGAAAAAATTACCTGGGCTACTTTAGCCTGGAGATCTGGGGTAAGGTGGTCTTCGAGAGTGATTATGACAGGGTATGGTGATGCAGAAAAGGCATGCTCTCTAATGGATTTCAAGCATTCAATAATTTCCACTGGAGTAGTCAGGGTCCTACATTTATAAATGCACCCTTTAAACAAAATCCAGGCATGATTTGAAATTATATAAGAAAAAATCCAAAAAAAAGAACAAGCAATGGAGTTAACTCAAATTTCAAGTAAATGCACTTAATCAAAGAAAAAAAATGAAAAGAACAGATAAAAGAAGAATGGTCATCGATTCTCTCATTTGCACATTATGTTAATATTATTGCAAGAAAGCTATGAACATGACTGGCTATTACTGGTCCCAAGTCTAGTTAGCAGTGGTAGCTGTTTTTAAATGGTATATAAGATTTCTTTAGATAATCAATTAAGAAAAGCAACCTTATATATATATATATATATATATGCACTAGTATAAAGGATCTATTATAGCACCTTCATAGTTGGCCAGGGTAGGGATCAACTAAACCAAGATACTTGACAAGGATTTACAAACCATTTCTCAAAAACATAGAAGATTTCCATAAATTTCAACAGGCTTCTCAGTCTCCTCTAATCAATTTTAATGATGACTTTCTGAATCCTCCAACCCCAAGAAAAGTACTCCTACATCTACTCTCTAAGGCTTCCCTAGGCTGAAATGACTCGAATGATAACTTTCAACCACCATGACTGCTTTAAAACTGCACTTAACTGGCTAAAACTGATCAAAGTGCAACCCATAATAATTGGAATCGGATACAACTTTACCAAGTTGAATCTCCAATGACAGTGTACATCCAAAATGTCAAATCATACGCCGTTCAGTTTCACTGTCAACCAATCTTGGAGAAAGAGAATGCATAATGGTTTAAAGGGAAACTCTTGTACAATTTTGACATCTCAGGGATAATCAAAAGTGACACAATCTAATAAATTCAGAGCTAGGATATAATTCACATACCATCCGTGGTAAACATGAACACCATGAGTCGCGTCATCACTTGGCCACATATCAAGCTCCACTACTCTTACACCTCTCTTCAATGCCTTTATTATTGGGAGAACACTACAGTCGCTATTGATTTGGTTACCAGTCAGGTATGAATTATGACCAGTATAGGTGAAATAATGAGACAATGGGGCAGTCATATCCTGGTAAACCTGAAAGGAAATATATATCAAGTGTCAAACAGTGATTGCCTTGATAATAAGTTAAACTTGTTCTGGATCTCATACTAAATAACAGGACTAAAGAACGGAAATTGGAAAGAAAAAGCCACAATGGTGTAACTTTATTGGTGTTTCTGTTGTTAAAGCAAGAGAAGGGATTGCATAGAATAAGACAAACTGAAGTACATCCTCACTTATAAATTATAATCCAAAACATCAACAACCTTATGTAAATTTTATTTCCTCATTTTCTGATTACACTGTACATTGAATTATGGCTTCTTTAAATGTCAAATACTCCTAACTCATTATCTTATTAAAGGGCAATCTATAACTATAAGCTTTTGCATCACATACACTCATAAATTGCCGTCTGAATTTGGTCCTCAGAGCATACTCAAGTAGAAAATTGACTAAAAACTGAATAAATCATTGAGACGCACTTCCTAAATTGCTTAAATTGAACTCTTCTATGTGACCACCTCTTCCTCATCAATGTCATGATCTCTTTCCTATATTTGGCAACTGAGAAAACAGAGGAAATCGTTTTCTTTTTCTTCCAAAAAAAGTAATAAAGTTTGAAATTTTATTTATCAAGAATGGAAAACTTAACTATCCCATATGATCAAATTACTAAACTAATCTCTTTATATGACACATTTTCTCAAAATCCAAGTTCTTTTCCATCAACAACTCTGACCCAAATGAACAAAACAGAGAAACGAGAAGCAGAAATGATAAAAGAAGTAGTACCTGATCTCCAATAGGGGGATTAAGGTCAGGAGAGAACAAGTAACGGTGAAGATCATCAAGGGTGAGAGTGTATTTCTTGGTGTACATGGTGCCAACAAGGTAGCGCTTTTGCAAGAGCTGCTCTACAATCTGGCCGGCGTCTGAGCTGGATGCGCCGCTCTCGCCTTGAAACTCAACCAAGAAGCGAGTCAACTGCTCCACCGTCATCTGGTTCCCACCTTCTGTGTACTTCTTAAAAGCTTCCTTCACTTCTTGTGGTGGACCTGTCTCTTTCACCTTGTATCTCCTCTTAAAACACATACAAATCCTATACGTCCCCATATCTATCTCTCTGACTCTGAAACTCAAAAGAGGTCAAAGCCTGAGAGGTTTGTGAATGTGTTTGTGCTTTGTGAGACTAAAAATTTTATAGGAGTTTGGGTTTTAATGGAGTAGTTATGAACTGTCTGTGTCTGTAACTCTGTGTTTCTTTCTTTCTGGTGACTTTTTGTTTTCTTGTTGGATGTGATTCTTAAATATTATTTAATGGTACGTTGTTAAGGTTTTCACACACACTCAACGCTTTACCTTGGGGACGGCTTTTCACTTTTTTTAATTACCATCATGTTCATGGGGATAATGAACATCAATTATGATTATTATTTATTAATATCTTAGTATTTTAAGGGTGATCATATCGAGGTTTTATTATTATTTTATTATTTTAAGGTTTTTTTTTTTATGAACTATTTTATTATTTTAAGGTTGTTGATAGTGATGATCCACGTTTCATAGTCAACCTGTTCACATACTTTACATATATATATATATATATATATATATTCTATAATACTAGTTGATGGATAGCCATATTGTTCATCTCTCCTTCGTTTAGAAACTAGATTTTGATTTTGATTTCTAGAAAGAAACTATGGAAGTATTGTACTTTCATAGCAGATCATGCATGGACATGTGGCATTCACGAAGGTTGCTTTGCGATGAGCACATGCTTTTTTTTTTTTTTTTTTTGGTGCCGTAATAAATATCTAGGTTTGGCACATAGGATTAGATTTTTGTCGAAAACCTTTTTATCTTTTGTGTTTTTGGATGGATCCCTGTCAAATTGTCAATAACTGGGGCCGATTCCATCATTGGAAATGGAATTCACTAGAATTCTAAGGTAACATCATATGTTCAAATTGGCACAATTGACTGGATGCGAATCCTTTCTAAGTTTAGTTTTATATCAAACCTTTTCCCATATGTAAGGGAATTTACCAATTATATAGAATTTCTTTTAGAATTTTACTAAGTATGTTTTGAGAATATGTATTAACAACTTTAAATTGGATTGGATTTATATTCTTCTTTTCTTTTTCTCTTTTTTGAGAGAAGAATGGATTTAAATTTATTATTAAAATTACTTTTTTTTTATCAATAATAACTATTAACAACATATCACTTATAATTTATTGTGAAAGTATTGTGAAAAGAGAAATGTTACGTACACAATATTTTTACAACACTTTCACAACAAATTATACGTGATAAATTGTTATTAGTTATGATTTGAATTTACAACTTAAATTTCTTTTTTGCCAACCCATAACAACTAATAATAACTTACCACTTAAAATTTGTTGTAAAAATATTATGAATATAGCATTTTTTAATGTGAAAATGTTGTGAAAATAGTATTTCTCGTAATTATTGTTCTAAACTGGTCACACAAATACGGTCTAAGTTCTTTGTTCTAACTAAAAACCAATAACAATCTCTCTCAAAAAAAATTAAAAATACAAAAATAAAAACAAATACTAACACAATAAATCTTCATGATTACGTGGATTAGTCGGCTTACAAGGGATTGGCTGAATTATCTGTAAAGTTTTACATATATTGTGTAATATGTATATTACTCACCAGTCACCAATTAAAAATAAAAATAAATTAAATCCCATAGCAACTGTCGCTACGGTGTCTTTGTTTACAGATGGGCTGTAGAATGTACAGAGAATCAAAGTGACTCGAATATAATAATAGCCAAAGAATTTGCGCTCCACCGAATTCATTAAATCTGACATTTATGAGTGCCACGTGGGTATAACATTTTGCCAAACAATGCCAAAAAGATAGTCCATAGAACTGATAGAAGATTCTAACCCCAAAAAAAAAAAACCGCGTGTTAGCGTGTCATCAAGTCTAGGCTGGGAAATATTTATGAAGACATCCGTGTGTCAGCAGCAGGTTGCAGGTGTCAGTCCTTCCTTTGGGTCAAACGAAGTGCAAACCGTGTTGCCCACTCCTTAGCTAAGTATGCTAGATTGATAGAAGAGGATATCTGTTGGATGGAGGAGTCTCCACCTCCCGCTCTTGAGGCGTTGTACATGGACTCTATTTCTATGAATGATTAATAATATGATTGGTCCGGTTTCAAAAAAAAAAAAGACCGTAAGGAGTGTAATATTCTAATTCGTTATGTATAAAAAAAGAATAAAAGGAGAATAATATCTTAATTTTAGAGTGCATTTGTTTTGGTGTAAAATATTTTTTCGATGTAAAATATTTTCAGGTAAAAATATTTTCAGAAAAAGAAAATATTTTCAAATGTTTGACTGCATTATGAAAATTATTTTAGAAAATATTTTCAAGTGTTTGGTTGCATTCTGAAAATGTTATTTTCCTATAAGTTTCTCACATTTTCTCAGCTTCCAAACAAATTCCATAATACAAAATTTCAATATATACACTTTTAACGCAAACAAAAATCAAAATAAAAACATATTCAGAACATATACATGATATATCAATAGGAGAAGGATCAAGAAAGAGGGAGAGATTGAGGGAATGAGAGATAGATCGGGAGAGAGAGAGATCGGCGTGGATGGAGGACGGCGGCGGCCATATCGGGTGGGTTTGGTGGTGGAGTGGAGTGGGCTGGTGGTCGATGGCGGCCAGATCGACAACGTTGAGCAAGAGGGAGAAGAAGAGTTGAGGAAGAAGAGAGAAAAAAGAGGAAGGCAGTGGGGCGGCGCGATCTGGGCTGGCCTTGGCTTGGCTGGGTGGCGCGATCTAGGCAGTGGGGGTGGCGCGATATGGGCGGTGGGGCAATGCGATCTGGGCGGTAGTGGGGGCAGCACGATCTGGGCATCGAACTGTGGGTTGAGTTGAGGTTGGTGCGTGGGCTGGAGCTGAAATGAGGTTGGTGCGTGTGTGAGAGAAGTGAGTAAATTCCGGAAAGCATTTGAAGGTAAAATGGGAACGGAAATGATTTTACGGGTTGGCAAGGGTCTTTTATGGTCAAACTGAATTCTATTTTCAGTTTAACTTTATTTTTAGGTGTTACCAAACATGGACCCAGGTGTAAAATGTTTTCTGATTTCAGTTTACCACTGAAACAAAATCTATTCGCGGGTATCGGGCTTCAGCTCCTTGGAATGCCTGGCTGATGTGGTACACCAGGCGCTGTATTTTGTTTTCTTCCCTGATCAAGGCTGCGCTCACCGCGGTTGTGGACACGGCTAAGCACAAGAACAGGTCTTCTCCCTCTTTGGACGGACTTAGAAGTGGGGGGTTGCTTAGGTAATGCTTTAGCTCCTAGAATGCTGCTTCACACTCATCTGTCCAGATGAAAAGGTTGCTTCAAGATTTTTAAGAAAGGCATTTTTTTTGTTACTTTGGAGACGAATCTGTTAAGGGCTGCCACCCTTCTAGTGAGGTATTGCACTTCTTTGATCGTCTTCGGGGAAAACATTTCGAGGATGGCTCTCACCTTTTCTGGATTTGCTTCTATTCCTCTTTGTGATACCATGAAGTCGAGGAATTTTCTAAAGGAGACCCCAAAGGAACATTTGGACGGGTTCAACTTCATGTTATATTGCTTAAGTGTATTGAACGTCTCCTTGAGATCGTCTAAATGGTCCTCCTCTTCTTTACTCTTGACGAGCATATCGTCCACATACACTTTTACATTCCTCCCAATCTATTTGCTGAACATCTGGTTTACCAATCTCTGGTACGTGGCTCCCGCGTTCTTCAAACCGAAAGGCATGACTCTGTAACAATAGAGCCCCTGATTGGTAATGAAGGCGGTCTTCTCTTGATCCTCTTTTGCCATTTATATTTGGTTGTATCCAGGGAAGGCGTCCATAAAGGTAAAAAGCTTGTGTCCGGTCATCGAGTCCACAAGCTGATTAATCCTGGGTAGAGGGAAGCTGTCCTTCGGGCAGGTGTTATTCAAATCCATGAAGTCGATGCACATTCTTCATTTCCCGTTTGCCTTTTTTACCACAACGACGTAGGCCAACCACTCAGGATAGTAGACTTCCTTGATGAAGTTAGCAGTGAGCAGCTTGTTCACCTCGTCCATGACTGCTTTGTTTCGTTTAAGAGCGAAAACTTTTCTTCTCTGCTGGACAGGCTTCTTCTCAAGATCCACACTTAGGTAATGTTGAATGATGTTCGTTGGTATGCCTGGAATATCTTCATGACTCTAGGCGAACACGTCCAGGTTATCCTTTAGGAAGCTAATGATTTCTTTCTTTGTTTGGGGGTTTAAACTTGTCCCTACCTAGGTTGTCCTTGTAGGATCTCCTTCGACCAACTCAATTGTCTCCAGTTTCTCGGCAATTTTTGGTGTCTTTTCCTCAATTATCCATGTATGGTTTTCTTTTGACGCTAAGACTACCTGGTAAAATTCTCGCGCCAGCACCTAATCTCCTCTTATTCCCCTAATTCCCTGTTCTGTTGGGAACTTCACCTTCAGGCAATACGTGGAAGTGGCTGCTTTCCAATGATTGAGGGTAGGTCTTCCTATGATCACATTGTAGAAAGAAGGTGAGTCTACTACCAAGAAGTTGTGTTTATTGCTTACCTGGAGGGGATATGAGCCAACCATGACCGTCAGCGTTACTATTCCCTGAGGGTACACCTTGTCTCCACTGAAATTGACGAGGGGGGATTTGAATGGACAAAGTTTCTTCGAGTCTACTTTTAACTGTTGGAAGGCAGAGAGGTAAATGATATCTGTCGAGCTCCCGTTGTCTACCAAAACCCTTCTGGTATTAAATCCTTCAATCATGAGCATAATGACCAACGGGTCATCATGAGACTGTTTCACCCCTCTGGCATCTTCTTCTGAGAATAGCATATCTTGGTCTGTACGCCTTTGCTTTAGAGATGGCATGCTATGAATGTTGTTCACTTGCCTTTGGTATGACTTCCTGAGGGACTTGAAGGACCCTCTTGTAGATGGTCCTCCTGTGATGGTCTTTATCTCCCCTATGGCGCTTTGTGGACAAAAGGGCATGTGATCTTCATCCCTCTGAGGGACTTCTTGTTGACCATTGTTATCATCCTTGGATCTGCTGGAATCTCCCTTCTTCACGAATTTCTGCAACTTCCCTTTTCGTATAAGCTCTTTTATCTGCTCCTTCAGGTTCCTGCAGTCCTCTATGTAATGCCCGTGATCTTTGTGGAAACGGCAGTATTTTCTCTTGTCACGCACATTGGGCAACGAATGTAATGGCCTAGGCCATTTGAGGTAGTATTTGTCTTTAATCTGTGCCAAAATTTGGTCAACGGGCATAACTAAAGGAGTGAACTTTACTGTACGAGGGTTTTTGTCATCTCTTCATTTGTTCCCTTCAACATTCTGGTGATTTGCCCGATCCCTTTTTCGTCATCTTCGGTCATATTCCTTCTTTTTCTTTTTCTCCTTGGGCTTCTCTATTCCTTCTATTGCTGCCAAGGTGTCCTTAACATTCATATACTTCTGCGCCTTCAAGAGCATTTCCACTATCGTCTCGCAAGGGAGACCATGAACTCCCTGGACTTCAATCCAGCTTTGAAGTTTGTCAGCTACACTTTATCATCTGCTTCGTCTCCCTTCAAGATTTCTTGAGTGAAACGCGTTACATACAATCTCAGGGTTTCCTTCTCTCCTTGCCTGATGGTAAGCAAATGGTCTGCTGGCCTTTTTGAGCGCTGCCCGCTGACAAAGTGACAGAGGAAGGAACTGCCTAGCTGCTCGAAGTTATCGATGGATGATGTTGGTAGTTTTGTGAACCACTTCTTGGCTGCTCCTTTGAGAGTAGTGGGGAAAGAACGACATAGTATCTTGTCAGGAGGCTGTTGGAGACCCAAAGTCGTCTTGAAAGTGTTGAGATGATCCAAGGGATCCTTCAACCCGTCAAATGGCTTGAGCTGTGATAAACGAAACTTTGAAGGTACCGACATTCTAGGACTGCCATGGTGAAAGGTGAATCTGTCCTCCTAACCATTCTATCCAAACTCCGGTCTGTTTTCTCCTTGATTGCATTATTCAGCTCGTCCATCTCTTTTCTCATTTCTTTGAGGAGGTCCGAGCTCTCCCCTTCTAGAGTACCTGGTTGTCTTTTCTAGCTGTCTCCGTCATCGTCCCGGTTGGTCTCCGAGTGATTATCTTCTTGTTGTAGTTGCAGCCTCATCTCCTAGTTCTGTCTGGTAAGCTCTTCCACAGTGGCTGCGAGCGTTTGAATTTGCAGAGTTAATGCTGCAGGACCTTGATTAACGGTGGATTCCATCTGGACTTGTGAGTTGAGTGGAACTGTGCTTTCGAACCTAGGTGCGAAGAAAGTCATTCCCCACAGACGGCGACAAACTGATGATGCTGAAATCGTCAGTTAGAATGATTGTCCAAAGGGAAAGCCGTTCACAGCCAACAAGATCCTTAAAAGGTAAATGAAGAATGGAAGAAGTGTGGGTCACCGGTGTGGTGTCTGCTACAAAACCTCTGATGGTAAAGTCAAAATGGCTAGAAGAGAAAAGAAGATTTAGTACTAGAATATGAGTGAGTATTAGCTAGAGTTTTAGTACCTCCTCAGGTCTTAGGGCGTTGGTATATATATGCGCTTGTTTCTTCCTTCTAGCCGTTGGTGGTGCTTTAATGGTGGTTTCAATGTGGTATCTGTAACGCTCCTGTGGGGTGTTAATGATAAGATCTTTGTCTTTCCAACATTATGAAGACTCATTATTGTCATGTAACTCTTCGTCATTGATTGTGGGTGAATGGCCTCATATTCGTCTGGCGGGTACTATGAGATGGACAAAGACTAATGTTGCTCTCGTCCACAGTCTTTTCTATGGACAAGGATATAACCGAGACTATCACCTCCATTGGCAATAAGTTCTTTAATTGAGGGGATTAGACAGAAACTACAAGACTTTCGGAGGGCATAGGTATCGCATGTTCTTAGACAAGGTAATCATCCTGCTCATTTATTAACACAATAAGCTAGACATGTTGTTGGTTAGGTAACTTGGATAGAGGAAACTACTTATATAGTTAAGCGAAGTTCAAACTAAAATTTCTGCCTAAATATCTTATTCAACAATAATAGACTTTACTAGTAAAGTAGACTGGAAGCCACATCTTATATAGTGTTGTAATTACCGTATAGAAAATTATAGAAATACACAAATATTTATATTCTATTGAGAATAATTCTTGTTCTCTCTTTGTTTGTTTATTTTAACACACTAAAATTCTTTAGTGCATTAAATATTAAAATATCCATACTTTTTTTTCAAAGTGACATGTTCATTTTATGAAAAAGAATAGGCTAATAATAATAATAATAATAATAATAATATCATTTTATAGAAAACACTTTATTCGGTCATCTGTAGCCCTTCTCAGTTCTCACATATTAAAGTTCATTAATAATTTGGTTAAAACAAAAGTTACAACTTCAAAACCCATTATCACTATAGTTTGCCATATACTTTAAACACTAACAACTCTGTTCGGTTAAATCATTTTATTAAAAAAATTTCTATAACTAACGTTGTTAGTTGTGTGTGTGTGTGTGTATATATATATATACCGTTAAAGGTTTATTTCCTATCAAATTTTCTAAATGCTAAAACACTTTGCATGAATGAACAAAGCCATTCCAAATTTGGAATGGTATGGACACCTATGCTAAAATAAATTAGTTTTTTAATTCTTTTTCTCTCTCCTCTCACTTATCTTTCTCTCCATCTGCTTCTCTTTCTCTCAGCCCTTCTCTCTCCCATCTCCCTATATCAACCTCTCTCTCTCTCTCTCTCTCTCTCACAAGCCACCAATCTCCGCCCACAGCTGATCTCGCCATGGTTTCTGCTTCACCTAAAGCCACTCATTGCGATGGTGGCTTTGTTCTCAATTCTCTCTCATTTCTCTCCAATGGCAGTGATATAGGTGGGTTGGCGTTGGTTTCTAATTGCTGGGCTATGTATATTGGCTTTATTGGTGGTAGTGATGGGTTTTGTGAGTCGTTTGGTGGGTTATGGGTTGTTGGGTTTTGTGGGTCGTTAGATTTTCTAGTGGGTCAGCATTTGTTTTGGTGGTTTTGGGTTAATTTCGGTTAGTTGATTTTTTATTCATCTCTTCATTTTCTTTTTTGGGATTTTTGTATTCATTTTGGGGGGGGGGGGGGGGGGGGGAGAGTTAAGTAGTATTGGGTGGTGGTGGGTTTGTAGTGTTGGTGGTTGGTGGGTTGTGAGTGGTGGTGGCTAGTTGTACTTGTGAGTGGTGGTGGTAGGCTGTGCTTGTGTATGGTGGTGTTGGCTTTATAACTTATTTATTTTTTTTAATTATGTAGAAGTGTTATTTATAATATTTTAATGTGTTATGATATTAAAATAAAACATCTTATGAAAGATGTATTGTAAAATAATATGTTAAAATAGATAAAGTAACTTTTTGGTATGTGAAAATGTCTTTTTTTTAGCACAACTAATATTGATGCTCTTACAAAGTAGACTCAAGAAAGAAATCAAAGCTCCACCTTGGGACAAAATGAAAAAGATAAAAAATAAAAATAAAAGGGATATGAAAGCTCAAATTAGTGTGAAACACTAGAGCATGTTTAAACCCCAAAATAAAAATTACCGCTAGATTTCTTTTACCATAACTTATTAAAGTGCGGAATAAGAGTAAATAAGCGCAATATGCCGATAACACTACTCTAAGCCATATCCAACCACAATGAACAATAAAATGAAAGCTTAAAGAGTAGGAAAGAGAGATGCAAACACAAGATAACACCCAGATGTGCTATCGAAGAGGAAACCGAAGAACTCGGCAAAAAACCTCTCCGCAACCCTCCAAGTTGAAATCGATCCACTAGAGAATATAGTTGGAATACACGAATAACAAAAGACCCTCCAAGCCTAGTCTACCCCGTGTACTTGACCCCTCCAAGTTTCTGTTACCACTAGACTTTTAAGAGTTTTGTCTTCTCTAGCTTTCAGAATCCCACAATTCAGTTCAATTGCATCTGCCACTAAATGGCTCCTTCTAATGTTTCCCAAAAGCACCAAAACTTCACTTAACACTCAAATTGGGTGTGGTAAGTGTTTGGGCTAAGAACTTCTCAAGGATATAGAGATGGAGAGGTAGGAGTAGAGGAAAACTAAGAGGAAATGTGTAGAGGATTATGGGTATAACAATCTCTAACTCTTAAGTGTATTTCCTAGAGTTTTCTCTTTGAAAAACACTCATTACAATTCGTGGGTAATGAGGGTATATATAGTGTGGGTAAAGAATTTGGTAAAGCAACTTAACTTTTTGCCAAACAGAATGTTTTGCGGGTACCTCGCGAGATGGCCTTTCTCGCGAAGTACTCGCGAAATGACAGGCTGGCATGACTTTTTAGCTTCTAGTCATGTGCTTCACATGTGGCCTTTTCGTGAGTTGCTTTCTCGCGAGCTAGTCGCGAATTGCATTGATTCTTCTTTAATGCTTGATTCTTCACCAATCTCTCACACTCATCCCTTACAAATAAACCCACATAAATACAGGGAAATGATTGAAGAAATTACAATTAAATTTGGCATAGAATTAAAGCCAACAAAGGTTAGTTGGAAATCACAACTTTACAGGATATATTGACGATACTAAAACAATTAGATAAATTGTGGTCACCGAAATTTTGATCTCTTCATTATTAAATATTAAACAATGATTTTTTTATTTTTTGTTTATTTTTAAAAGGAGAAAGTATTTTTTTTTTTTTTTTAAGAATGTTTCAACCTATGACGTCCGCTCTTGATGATGTTTTTTATCATCAGATTTAGACACCTATCGATTTTTGAAAAATATTGTTTTGAAGCAGAATGAATTCTGAACATAAGAAAGCTAGTGCGAAAGAAAATCATAGAAAATAAACCCAGCACTCAACTGTTTTGAACCGATGGTAAAAGAATTGATGCGGCTTTGTTTTACACTCGTAAGTTTATTAATTTACAGAACTTATCTAAAAGGTTTGGAGAAATGTCAGATAACTGCTTTTGTTTTTATAAAAGACACTGTACACTTCAAGGTTTTGATTTATATGATACACAAACTCTTGTGATTATTTATTTCTATTACAAATTGAGTCAAAATGACTATATTTAAATTAAAATTTCATCCAGAATAATTTCAAAATAATGTTTATTAATGAGATTGGATATATCATAGAAAAATTAAAAATAATAACCTCAGTCATAAGTGTCATTTTGAAAAGTAGGAATAGATTTAAGTTTGTTTCGCTAAATTTAAAGGAAGTCAATATAATTTACTCAAACGAAAAACTTTGAATCAATCATAAAGGTATTACAATGTACACCACTTGGACCTTTGGTTTTTTTTTTTTTTTTTTTAAAGAAACAATAATACTTTTTAGAACACACAAACATGAAAGTAATATATAAAGTTTTTTAAACAGGCTTATGATATATTACATAATCAACCTTTGTTTAAGCCACTTGATATTGGAAGTGATTATAATCAGCCTTCTCTCCCAAGTAAATTAAATTACTAACTATTCATTTGGGGTCAAAGTGACTCAGCCAAAGGCTGGATTCCAACTGACTCGTTTTTCCCATCATGTAAATTCAAAACAACAATTAATTCCCATAAAAATAAACACACAATTATTTAAAATTTTTTTTTTTTTTTGGAGAAAAAAACGCACAATTAATTAAAGTGGCTAATAAGTCCCTTTTTGGTGAACATATACGAGTGAGGCATAGTTAGGGTAGGTCTATCTTAACGTGTACCAAAGGTACAACTAATCGAATATCCATCTGGTACAAGTTGTTTCTGATATTAAAAATTTGTTAACCCAAACATAAAATATTCATAAAGTTCGCATGAGTTTAAAATGTAATAACTAATAAATGCCAAGACTTTTATAATTCTTAAAAGTTAGTACTTTTTGGAATGCCTATAACAGCGTTTAAATTCTACTTTCCGTTATAACTACATAAATGATTAAAAGGGTGACAGAAACAACAATTGAAATGAACTCGCATAACCCACGGGTTATTTTCATGCACCTAGGTCGGTTCTGAAAGAAACTTTTCACTTTCAACTCTCAAAAAAAAAAAAAAAAATGGTTTCACACATAAGATTTTTTTTTTTTTTTTTTGGTGCAATCAGATGTAAGATTTGAACACGTTAATTAGCAAACAAAATGTTTTAAAGTAAAATAAGAGTAGAAGTGGGCCCGTGCCAATTAATGGAAGGTCTATTTAATAATGAAAAGTTTGTTTCTCACAGTGGTAGGCGAAAGATCACATATAGAAAGCTTTCATTTACTGTAGAAAAAAACTAGTTTTAAGATTTACAAATCCTGCAGGATCTCCTCCATTAAGAAATGAGGCAACATGGCGTTCCACTCACACGTAGGAGGAATATTACATGCAAATCACATATTGAATTTTTTAGAGTAGTAATTTTGTTTATAAAAAAAAATAATACTAAGTTTTTTTCAGGAAAAGTATTAGCTACTTTTTTATTATTATGAAAAAGTGTTACCTACTTCCATAATACAATAATTACAATTAACATGCTACTCCAAAACCCCACCTTCCCCCTCTTTTATTATCTATCTAAAGATAATCATAATATTCCAAACCAATAAAGGCAAATCATTTTGTAAAACAAAAGCTTTAACGTTTTTAGTTTCTCTTATACAACTATCATATCGTGTTCACTAGTCTTACAACATCCCGTGCCATTCTAAATAGCAAAAAACATGTTTAAAGCTATTTTGATCTAACTTATTATGTGACAATTGAAGAGATATTCACATGCAATTTTAGTTGCATTACTTTTTATAATGAGCTATGTGCCTTGTTTAAATAATACCCATGGATAGTTTTATCATTTGACACATAATAGGTTGAAGAAAAAAAAAAACTTTAAATATATTTGGAGCTATAAAAGATATATCAAACATATTAGCCCATAGTATAGGCCCAAACCAATCTTATTTTGTGTGCAAAGCATGTCTCCTATTTGTACTAGAAGTTTAGAGTTTAGTCTCTTATATATACTCATGTTATATTTCATTATAACACATGCTTTGTATTACACTCTTATATATTAAAGATATAGCCCTTTTGGATTTCCTCCGTGGACGTCATCCTTGTGTTTCTATTCTATACTTCTTCTTCTAATATTTAACAACATCCCTAGTTAGTTTTTAGTAAATGCAAAAGATTTAAGAAAACTCAAGCTTGTCGTTTGGTTTTTAATGGTACAAATATGTATGCAACTTTTTGGAACTAATTAAGAGCATGTTTAGCGTCAGCTTTAGCTTTTAACTTTTAGTTTTTATGTATAGTTTTTTAAAATATCATTTTTTTTTTAATATTTTTTCACTTTTTCAAGATACAAATATATTTTAGTACACTTTCAGCAAAAATTTAAATAAATTGTTTTCAAATGGACACTAAGACTAACATTCATAATTTGTGATTGAAGAAGTTATAATTGGTTAAGAAAAAACGGGGTTAAAAAAAATTCAAAAGAAATATCTTGTCATCAATCAAACACAACAATAAAACAGAGAATATATACTTCAAAGAATAAAATTTAGTTACAAAATTGGTTGTAATCTAAGTCTACAACCTTATTCGATAAAAAAAATATTACTACATATTTTGAAAATCTAACCATTGAATTGCATGTTCTTTACACTCTTAATACACATGTCAAATTTTATGTCAATCGGATATTATATACTATAAAATCTATAAGTTTATATTTTATGCATAATTTTAAATTACAAAAATTAGCGATTTAAACAATTTATTGATGGCATAGCTATTAATCTTTAATTTTCTAGAAATTTTACAAACATGAATGATATAAGAAGAAGATGTAATCCAATGGTAGAATTCTCAAATTTCACCTCCAATAAAAAAAATTAAGTAAAATTGTAGGCTTAAACTACAACTAATTTTATAGCTAAATTTTTTTTTTTTTCAAAACAATAAAAAACACATCCACTTTGCATATTAAGTGAATTATTTCAAGTTATATTGTTGAGGAATTTTCATATAATTGTAATTCGTTGAATTATTGTATTTATCTTCAAAAAATTATATGAAAAATATTTCCATTTTTTTTTTGCAAAATTTTAAAACATAAACGAATTATACGTACCATGCATCATATAATTGTATTTTCTTTCCTCTAAATTTTTGTTCCATATACGTTGTGTTACTAACTATGTTTGGAGCGAAACTTTATCCTTCTAAATAATCAAACCATTATTTTAGCTAGATGGCATTTATGTCATAACTAGGGTTGTGCAGAATATCTACTTGTCCCGCCAACCCGCCTAACCTACAGCCGACTCGCCCACCCCATGCGGGTCATTAAGTTAGACAGTTTGGGTTGGGTGGGTTAGACCCCCCAAAATAGCGGATTGGGTTGGGTAACGGATTGAAACATTGCCAACTTGCTACAACCCGACCCCCCCTCTTAATTATAAATAAATAGAAAAATATATATTAGTTAAAAAATTGGCGAAAAGCACATTTTAGTCCCTACATTTTAAGGCGATTTCCATTTTAGTCCCTCCATTTTATTTTTACCGCTTTTAGTCCCTATCCTGAAAAACGGTTCTTGTTTTGATCCCTGCTGTTACATCATAAACGGATATTGCTGACATGGCAAACGGTAAGAATAAATAATATTTTTTTAATGTCTACGTGGCTTAATTAATAATAATAATAAAATTTTGACATTAAAAAATGCCACGTCAGCATTTAAATTAAAAAAATTTAATTTAATAATTTTAACTAAAAAATAAAAAATAAAAACAGAATTAAAAACAAAAAATCGTATGAATTGAGATCGGAGCAGATTTTGAACCTAAAAATTTTGAAACCTAAAAAATTATCTTTTTTCTTTTTTTTTTTTGTTTTTTTTTTGGGAAGAATACAAAGAACTCTGAACAGAACATGAATTCATGTTCTTCAAGCTCTGGATAGCCCTAAATGGAAAAATAAACAAAACAAATATTATGTTGAAGAGCCCCATACTATCTCACCCGATTCAAATACAAACCAAATTTAAAGCCTTTCTCTCTCTCTCTCTCAGATCAAGACCCATGGCCTCCTCAAAGCCCCTCTCTCTTCAGATCAAGACCCAATCATCACCTTCATGGCCATGGTTTTCAGATCTTGTCTTTTCTTATCTCTAGCTCTCTTCTCACACAAACCCTCGGCTCTTTCTCTCTCTCTCTCTCTCTCTTTAGATCGATCTAAACCCTCGGCCACTGCTGTATGGTGTTTGGATTTGAATACCATAAACCAAACCCAGAAAGGACCCACTACCGTTCGTGGCTATGGTGGTCAACGGTGAAGGATTAAAGCTTGAGGAGCTTCGGCCTGGGTTCCTCACGGTGAATCAAAAGTTGAAGATCGGATGGTTGTGATTGGTTTGAAGATCGGTGAAGGATTAAAGCTTGTGGATGTGAATGTGGATGTGGTGGGTTTGAAGATTTTGGATCATTGGTTTGAGTTTAGTTTTGGATCGTTGGGTTTCAAATCGCGGATCGTTGTGATTTTGTGTTTGGATTGTTGGGTTGTTGCTGAAGATGGATTGATGGGTTTGTGTTTGTATTTGAGTTTGTTTTCTTGCTGATTTTTGGGTATGTGTTTTCTTTCTTGTGTTTGGTTGACAAGAGAGATCTACTGCTGGGTTTGTGTTTGTGTTTGTGTTTGTGTTCTTGCCAGAGACCGGTTTGTGTTTTTGTGTTTGGCTGACAAGAGAGATCTGCTGGGTTTGTGTTTGTGTTATTGCTGGAGGTCGGTTTGTGTTTTTGTGTTTGGTTGACAAGAAACGGTAAGAAAATAGTAGAAAATCTGGGCATTAATTCTTATATTTAAAATTTGGGTTTGTGGCCTTTAGTGTTCTTGTTGAAGATGAAGACAGATCTAAATTGTTTTTTTTTTTTTTTTTTTTTAATTTCTGAGTTTATGTTCTTGGATCTGGGTTTGTGTTCTTGTTCAAGACACACTCAAATCTCAATTCATACAATTTTTTGTTTTTAATTCTGTTTTTAATTTTTTTTATTTAGTTAAAATTAATAAATTAATTTTTTTAAATTTAAATGCTGACGTGGCATTTTTTAATGCCAAAAAACTTTTTTTATTATTAATTGAGCCACGTAGACATTAAAAAAATATTATTTATTCTTACCGTTTGTCACGTCAGCAATATCCGTTTATGATGTAACGGCAGGGATCAAAACAAGAACCGTTTTTCAGGATAGAGACTAAAAGCGGTAAAAATAAAATGTAGGGACTAAAATGAAAATCGCCTTAAAATGTAGGGACTAAAATGTGCTTTTCGCCTAAAAAATTTTAACCGTATATTTTGTATTTAAAGTTAATCAATTCACCTAATCAATTTTTACAGTTAATCAATAACAATTCCTTAAACAAAATATAAAGAGTCAACATTGAAACCATAAACTGACTTTAGCCATATACTACATACATTTTGTATTTAGCCTCCATCTTTAGCCAAAATTGAAGCCTCTCTCTCTCTATTATTATTATTTTTTTAATCCCTTCAATTCTTCACCTTCCATTAGTTGCGCACTCTCCTAGACAACCACCAAGGTAATTTTTTTTTTTTTGTCTTGTATTGTTTAATATTTGTATCTATATTTTTATTGAGTATGTTGTTTGTCTTTTTGATTTGGGCTCCATATATTCTTGTAAATCTACAAAATGTTTTGTCTTTTAATCCATTTTATATATTATAAAAAAATGTTATGCTATTACATGTAAAGCCAGTTATACACTTATACCTACAAACTCAAATCAATCCAGTGAAGATGCAATCAAATACAAAACATGTAACATTAGATTGAAAAGTTAAAGGTCATTTAGTTTCTAATAATAGAGTTGGTTTTACTATAGTGCACGTGTAATACTCTTAGTGGTTCTTAACTTCTTATAGTTTGTAATATGGTTAGTTTTGGCACCAATGTTGGTTATCCTTGTATGTAAGTATATATACTTTGTAGTTTATGAAAAGAACAATGTCAACCTGCCTAACCCGTCAAGTTGAAACCGCCAAAATTTGTAACAAATCCGATGGATTTAGACTTTAGTGGGTGAATAGCAGATTGGATAGAAATATTGTCCTTTACCCTCCTAATCCGACCCAGGCACACCCCTAGACATAACATGCGTCATTCTAGAATCTAAATAAAATCAGCAAACCATTATTTAGGTACGGAAAATTCTTGTATGAAACGGTTTCATAAGACCTATGTCTCATTGACATGTGAATATCGCACATAGGACCCACGTGTCATTGAGATATCATTGACACATAGATCTCATACAATACTTACTCATTTAGGTAGATATACATTGTCACTCATGCCACTTGCACATTTAATAAGAGTTTCAAGAAACGACAAAGTCCCAATCCCGTCGTCACTTGGTCACTCAAGATATCTCAAAAGACTAAGTTTGGTCTCAACATAGGAACCAAAATTGAGCAAAGTTTTGTTGTATAAACACAAAATTTAAAAGCTCAAAAGAATTTTGAGTCAGCCTCGAATATCCATCTGAAGCTTGTAAAAGCAGCAGAAGAATTGTGGCCCAAAAGTCTAACTGAAAGATGTGACAACTATGTGATGCAGAACCAACCTCAAATTAAACAAGAACAATGATTCAATATGCATTACTAAGTGAGTGTTATGTGGAAAAACCTAACAATTTATAATGATCTTTGATTTGCAACCAACAATTATCTCTAAACAACGATTATTTCTATTTAGAAGCCTTCCTCGTGTTAAACTTAAACAACGATTATTTCTATGTTAGTTTATCGGCATCAACTTATTCCGTTCATTGTGCAAAAGTATTAACTTATTTGGTTCAGTTTATTTTCAAACTTATTTTGTTGATTGTGTGAAAGTGTAACTGCATCTTAAAAAACATGATGAAAAATTGTACATTCTTTTTTAAAATGAAAATAAACTGAACCAAACACATTCACATTTTATCCCAACTATAAGGAAAAAAAAAATGAAAATTTAGTGTTAGAGAAATATTAGCTTAATAGTACAAACTTAAGCCCAATTTTACTTTGTGTACAAGTCAAATTATATACTTGTACTATAAGTTTATTAACCATAGTTAGTGTAGGGTTAGTTTAGGGTTTAGTCTATTATATATACTTATGTTTAGTTCATTGTAACACATAATTTGTACTACACTCATATATTAATAGCCTTTATTCTATGCTTCTTTTTTCACATCTATTTTAGCTTATTTAACTCATAGAATCAAAGATGGAGTCAGGATTTAGAGTTAAGGGGGTAGCATTGATGTTGGTTGTGTGGCGGCTTAAACGAGGTTTTTTTTTTTTTTTTTTTTGGTGTGTCTTTGATGCATGCGTATAATGAAATTATTTTGTTTAATTTTTTTTTTAAAGGGTCTGGTTGTTTCTTTTGGGTAAAATTGGTTGATTAGGCTTAATTATTTTTAGTTTTACCATTGCTAGTTTTTGTTGGCCTAATTTTTGGGGGCTTGTATATTTTGTTTTAGATTTTAGATCTATTGATTTGTTTAGAGCATCTCCAACAGTAGAGGCATCTCTCAAATATTAGCCATAATAGAGAATGTGAGCAACAAACCAAGCTCCAGCAGATTAGGCATACCCAGTTTTTTTTTTTTTGGCTTTTGAACAGTAGCCCAACAAATCTAATGGGCTACTGTTCATTAGCCATTCAATATCTTGAATAAAATATTATTCCCACTCCTTTTTATATTATTTTTTCTCTCTCCTCCAGATTTCTTTTTCTTTCTCATTCTCTCCGTTGCTTTCTTATCTTTTTTTCTCTCATTCTCTCATTCACTCTGTTGCTTTTTTTCTCTCCATTCTTCTCCGGCTCCGCTCTTCTCCGCCCACAACCCAAGAAGCAACGCCCACAACCCAAGCCGTTGCTTCTTTTTTTCTCATAAACAAAACGAAATCAGAAAAAAAAAAAAAATAAAGAGGAAACAGAGAGACTTGTACATGAGCAAAACAATTAATCCAAACACAAAACACAAAACAAAATCCAATTCTTAAAATAAAATTGAATCAGAACAAGTAAATATGAAAAAAAAAAAAAAATTGATCTGACCCAAGCCGATCGGTGGGGAGGACGACGAGTGGTGGTTGGAGCGGCGGAGGAGATGCTGTCGCGGCGGCTGGAGCGGCGGTGAAGTGCTGGAGCAGCATGCAGTGGTGGCCCAAGCTCTCTCTCTCTCTTCTCTGATGTGAAGAGCTGGAATGCTCTTGTGAGGTGAAAAAGAAAATAAAAAGAAAGGGTCTGTGTGTCTTGTGTGGAGGAGAAAAACAAGAAAAAGAAAAAAACGTGGATGAAAATGAAAGGAAAGGTAAAAAAATAAAATAAAAAAAATCCTAATTAAGAAATTTTACTATAATATTTTTACAATATTTTCACAGTAAATTTTAAGTAACAAATTGTTATTAGTTAATATTGGTGAGACAAAAAATAATTTCAGCAGTGAGATCAAATTAGAACTAGTAACAAATTTTCACATAA
This sequence comes from Quercus glauca, assembly GCA_023736055.1. Taxonomy (NCBI): domain Eukaryota; kingdom Viridiplantae; phylum Streptophyta; class Magnoliopsida; order Fagales; family Fagaceae; genus Quercus; species Quercus glauca. Next base: position 20,738,250 of record CM043315.1, read on the forward strand.
ATTTTGTTGTGAAAGTATTGCGAAAAATGTTGTAAATATAACACTTTTTATGAAAAAAATATAATTGTTGAGAATAAATATAAGAATAATAAATGATGATAAAGAATGAATAAAGAATGAATGAAGAAATAATATTTAAATGAGATAGAGAATGGGATAGAGAATCTGTTTGAAGTGTATTTGAAAAAGTAAGTAGACAAAAACTAAATATCACTGTTCATTAGCCAAACAGTACAAAAATTTGGCTATTCTGCTGAAGATGCTCTTATACTCTTTAAAAAGAGCAAAATGTCATAATTATAAACTTTTTTATAAATTGCTTATATGGTGAGTAGTTATTAGAAAAAAATAATAATAAAAAATGGTGTAAATGGTGGACACATATTTAAACTAATAATAATTTGCTACCTTATAGTTTGTAAAAATATTGTAGAAAAATTTGTGACCATAATATTACTCTTAAAAAAATTAATGATATTATTATGGGGCAAAATTTAATTTTATAGAATAAAATTTCTAAAATTAGTACCTCTATATCTACTAATATTTATTAAAAAAAAAAAATTGGGGATCCGGGAGGCAATTCAAAGACAACCTCCGTCCATGCATAGAATCAAATGGTTTATCCTTTAACTATGTCGGCAGACGGTGTCTATCCGAGGATCCACAGTACCATATATGTGTCAGGAATTGTTAGTTTGTTACGGTGTGGAGAGGGTGTGATGTGACCAGAGTTCAAAATAAGGACGGGAAAATATGAGGTTGAAAGGGCTTTTCCTCTGCTCTAACCTGCTCTCCTATTTTTCTTTGGGCTTAAACATGCTGGAACGTTTGGAGTAAAAAGTCTGGCATACAGAGAGCTGTAGTTATCCAATGGCCTAGCCCATTTTACAAGGAATTTGGAACTCGTTCCTACTGAAATGGATTTCATATTCTATTCTTCCAGGCCCAAAAAAAAAAAAAAAATTCAAGAAAATGATAGAGGGGAACCCTGGCTTAGCTAATGCTGGGCCAATGGGTACTGTGGTAAGTGGGCTTAGAGGTTCTCCATTAACATTGGAATTTGTCATGATGATACCCCTAGTTCCAAGGCTTTTTCAGGTATTAAAATTTATAAAAATAAAATAAATAAATAAAACCTTGCAACTCTAAAATTAGGATCTCTCCAAACCAAAAATAGAAAAGAAGAAGCTAGTCTCATGATCAAGCACGATAATGATGTTCCATTAAAATAAATAAATAAATAAAGAGATTAAATTCTATAAGGATATAGTGTAAAACCTATGTTTTACCCCTCCAATCCCAACATGCCACATCATCTTATCACATATTTAAGAATAAACACAATCACACTCAATCAATTCCAATACTCATATATAAATCTAACCAAATTGGGAATTTATTGAGATGTTATTAGGTGTGGTAGGATGTATTAAATTTTAAGTAAAATGTTGATGTGGCAATTACTTATTGGATAGTATAAAACATGAGTTTTACATCTCATCCTTATAGAATTTAATCTCGTAAATAAAATGACGAGTCACAATTTGGGGACTTCTTCTAAAGGAATTTCCATGATGGTTTACTTGGCCAGATTAGCTTTAGAGCATTCTCATCAAACATGTCAAAAAATATAGCATTTAATATCTCAAAACACTACTTTATTTATTTTAACACTCCACTTTATAATACATACAACATCAAAGGTTTTAATTTCCATGATGATTTACTTGGCTAGATTTGCTTAGAGCATTCTCATCAAACATGTCAAAAAATATAACATTTAATATTTCAAAACACTACTTTATTTATTTTAACACTCCACTTTATAATACACCTAACATCAAAGGTTTTATTATTTTTTTACCACTTTATTAAAATATTATTTATTTTAATCAAGTGAGAGAGAAAGTAGTGGAGAGAGGCATAGGCGCACAACACAAGAGAGAGTGAGAGAGAGAAAAAGAAAAAAAATAATAAAAAACTCTAACAACTTGCTACAGTAGGGTGTCAAAGATGATATTCCACTGTAGCAAAGATGTCAAAAATTTTAAGAATAGCATGCTTGATGTGAATGATATTTTAAGGGGATAGAGCTAAAATTGTGATTTAGCATTTTTCACATCTTTGAAACATGGATGATATTTTAAGTGAAGTTTAGATTCATGGATTTCATAACAGTTTAAACATTTAAAACAAATGATAATTTGTATATATATTCTATATTTTTAGTCCACAAGTTCTTCTTTGATGATTTATATTGGTTTGCTCTTTGTTGAGTAGATAACTGGGGAATAGTTGGGGAGGTCAGGCTAGTATCAGACATGCATGCATCAGAGGAAATCTGAGATGGCTTGCTATTCTAACTATTTTATTGCTCTTTTAGGTCTCTCTTTCGTTTTCTCTCAAACTCTGAAATTGTGGACAATTGAATTACTGATTTTTATGCATATGATTAGGTGGGTATCAGGGTATGGTCCGTATGAAACTTTGGAAGAGTTATTGGAAGTTGCCACATGGTCCTAACTTGGAATTCATGACAAGCCTGTAAAGCAACTTCATGATTGAGACTAAAATTTGAAAGCTAGTTCACATATATATTGGATGATCAAAACCTGATATGTAATGTTTGTTCATCATTTTTATATAAACCCTCACTTTTTGATCTTGTTTTTTCTTATTCTTTTATATAATTTATAATTTTTTTTTTTAATGTTTTAAAAGGAGAGAGATATAAAAGAAAGCAAAAATACATATTTAGCCACATTTTTAACAGAGGTGGGTAACGGAACCCTAACTATGCAAATCTCAGGTGGGTAAAGTGCCAAATTTCAAATCATGAGTAGGCAACTTAAATTTTGGCCAAACTACAGGTGGATAAATTGTAATTAGCTCTTGTTTAAATTTGTGTTGTACGGGTGTGTGTTGAGTCCCATATCGAACATATACTAAGTAAATTTAGGCTTTATTAATAACTACAAAAAGAATTAATTATGACTAGTTCTTTTAAGGTATAACGTAGATGATTTTCTCTCTCTTTTATCTTTTTTTTTTTTCTCCTTTAAGTAGCTACCATCGAGACACCCCATAGATATGCATGCAACCATGTCATCGTGAGTCCTTCTAAGACCACAATTTTTGTGCTACAATTTTAATGTTGCAGACTGTGAATGGTTACCTATCACTTTCATATGAACTCATAACATTTTTCTCTACTATTCATAGATTTTCCCCCCCTTTTAAGTAGCTACTGTCAGTGTTAGGACACCCCATAGATATGCATGCAATCATGTCATCACGAGTTCTTCTAAGACCACAGTTTTTGTGCTACAATTTTAATGTGATAGACTGTAAATGATTACCTATCACTTTCATATAAACCCATTATCTTTTTCTCCACTATTCATAGTTAGCCAAATTAGCGTTTGTGGCAAAATTTATGGCAAAAAAAAAAAAGTGTACATAAATTTGTTTTCCCCAATGTGTCTTTATCTAACACAAATAAACAAAGATTTTTTTTTCCACATTCGTGCCTTCTATGAAATTAATAACGAAGATGGACGGAAATTTCAAATTGAAAATTTTGGGAATATAATTGACAAAACCAAATACGTAGTATCTAGTCTAAAATATGGTATAAGATTCCAACATTTTTATATAATTTTTTCTTACTTTTATCTAAATATTGCTTCCCTTCTCCTTAACCCATCAATGAAATGAATAATCATTTACAAAGCATTGTGTTCAAATTACAATTAATATAACTTTTGTCAAATTTCTTCACAATTTTTTATTTGGTGATTTAAAAAAAAAAAAAAAAAGATCCTATTGTCTCCTACCATCCATGCTAGTAAAATATCAAAATCTTCAGAGATCAATAATTATTTTATCTAAAAAAAGTTTAAATTTAAAGTTCTTTATATTTTTTTTCAGCAAAAAAAAAAAAAGTTTTTTATATTTTTAAATTGTCAAATAATAAATAATATATAATTGATACAAAACTTGATATACATGTTAATAAAATGTAATATGCTATTTAACTGTGATATTTTCAAAATATTAATATAACAAAAAATTACTAATAGGCCAACCTGTAGTCTTTTATGTAGATGATGATATAAGGATGAAAAAAATCACTTCATCTACCGCTAAACCTTTTGGACTTGTTAAAGCAAGGTTTAACAGCATGAAAATAAACATGACAATTAAGGTCAATGTCTAACTCGTTAAATAGCAATCCAAACTCCAAAATCCTGACTTTACGAGTATAAAAGCCAAGCATGTGGTTAGCCCGTTCCTCCAAATCACATGATTTGCATCCTTTGGTACTTATTGGCAATGCTCTTAATATAGGTATTTTAACTATAGGATATTAGTTAAGTACTCGTTTTTCTTCTCTTATACTACATGAAAAGAGAAAAAATCGCATGGTGTGTTAGATATATACACCAGGAGTGACAAACATTCAACCGGCCAGAACTAGAAAGAAAATACTTGTTAAACTATTGGCTGATATTGACTACTACCCCCTTGATTTTCATCAGAAAGCTAATCTTTTCTAACAAAGATTTGAAAGCTTTCCATATTAATCAAAGCTCACATACAGACCCCAAAAGAAATTGTCATACATTAGAAAGAGCAAACTACATCATCATCAACAACAACAACAACAACAAAATCCTTAGTTCCAAAATTTTAGAGTTGGCTATGGCCTATCGATTCTCAACAGATTAGTTTGGATTTGTTGCGTATCTTCTTTTCCAAAATTATATTTTACTTAAAGTTAGGGACAGAGGCACACTTGGGCTTTGGGGGCAATGCGCCCCCACACTCCCCCCCCCCCCCCCCCCACCCCCAATTTTTTTTTTTTTAATTACTAGTGTGTGTGTGTGTGTGTATATATATACTACTTTTAGCAATTTTGTTCTATAAAATTACACTTTGCCCTCCCTAAACAATATGATTGATTCTTTTAAGAGTAATGCTACAACTACTAACTTTTCTACAACATTTTTACAAATTTTTGAGGTACAAACTATTACTATTTCTCATCAGGACCTACCACTTTCATCACTTTTTTACTTACCAATAATCACTCACTATATCAGTCATTTGTAAAAAAAAAATTGTAACTCTGACATTTTTCCTCCTTTAGAGGCCATAAAAATTTTATACATATAAAATCTATAACAAAATATACAAGCCCAAAAAATTATCCTAACAATAAAAATTACCAATAATAGAGCTAAAAAAAATTAAGCCCAATCAACCAATTTTACCCATTAAAGACCAAAAAAAAAAAAAAAAAACACTCAACCGCTATGGAGCGGACAGCAGCAAAGTTGCCGCCCCTAACTCCAAATCCTGGCTCTGTCCCTTCTTAAAGTCATACTCTTTATTACTTCCTTACTTGAAATGCCATTTTTTATTTCCTCTACTAATATTATTTTTGGTATTCCCTTACTTTTTTTTTTTTTCATTCCTTTAACTTGGTTTGCCTCACTCTTTCTTAGCTATGCATCAATTGCTTTCCTTTGAACATGACTAAGTTATCGCAAGCTACTCTCCCTCATCTGTTCATCAGTAGGGATTACTCTATCTTCAAGCAGATATCCTCATTTCGATATTATTTTCCTGTGTATTTTGATTTTTTACTTATTTATCTTAACATTCTCATTTCAACTACATTCATTTAATGGATATGTTGCTTCTTGATAGCCTAGCATAGGTAGCCATATAACAATTTTATAAAATTTTCTCTTTAACTTAATAGATCACGCAATACTCATGATGTACTTCTCTACTTTATCCACCATTCTCTTTAATAACTAAGGGTGCGTTTGTTTTGGTGGTAAACACTTTCAGGAAATCATTTTCCACCTGACCCGCGTGTTTGGCAGCTACGGAAAATAGAATTTTCCGGAAAATCATTTCATTTGACCTGTAATTTACTCCTTTGACTCGGAAATGGTTTTACACTTTCATTTTCACTTCAAAACATTTCCGGGTCACGCGCAAAAGAGAGAGAGAGCGAGAGCGAGAGAAAGAAGAGAGCTCAGCCACTGCATTCACACCAATCCAGCCACTCACACCGATCCAGCTCACTTCGGGTTACGCCGAGCTTAGCCACTCGATCCTCACCCTGATGGTAGTCCGATCACCGAGCCAAACGCAGACCCACGATGAGTTTTCCTTCTCCGGTTGACCGTTTTACACCTCCGATCCACACACAAGTCTGATACACATCCCCTCAAACTCAGATATGCCAAAATCCACGACCCATCCTCCCGACCCACCTCTTGGATCCGATCTTAGCATTTTATATAAATATATATATATATATATTTATTTATATAAATATATATATATATATATATTTATTTAATTATTTACTTTTTTTATTTAATTTTTTTAATTATCCATTTTGTATTTAAACTGTGTATTATTCATGGATGATTAAGGGGATCAATGTTTTTGCCATGCTTTTGGGTAGAATTTGGCTTGATGGGTTATGCGTATTAAATTTTGGAGCTTGACTCATGATTAGGTTTAGGGTGATCAATGTTTTTGCTGTGCTTTTGGTTAGAATTTGGCTAGTTGGGTTACGCGTATGAAATTTTGGAGCTTGACCCATGATTGGTTTTTGCTGTGATTTTTTTTAGAATTTGGCTAGTTGGGTTATGTGTAGAACTTTTGCTGTGATTTTTTTTTTGAATTTGGCTAGTTGGGTTATGTGTAAAAATTTTGGAGCTTGACCCATGATTGGTTTTTTTTTTTTAGAATTTGGCTTGTTGGGTTTGTGTAAAATTTGGCTAGTTGGGTTTTGTGTATACAGTTTTGGAGCTTGATATGTATATTTTGATGTAGCAAATGTTATGTAGTTGCCTATTGGGTTATGTATACTTTCAAGCTTGTTTATTTTCTTGCAGTAGAATATGTGTGTGTTTAAACCTTAATTGAAGGTGCATTGGGTATATAGGTGATTGTAAATAGAATGCAATGTGATGGTATTGTGATGATATCAATGTGCAGTTATCAATGTGATGGTATTGTGATGGTGTAAATATTGATTGTAAATAGAATGCAATGTGATTTTGTACTCGTTATCAATGTGGTTTAGATGTTTTCTGTTTGTGGCTGTTTTTATTTACTGTGTAATCAATAGCATGCTTGTTTACATACCTCTTAGACCACGGTGTTTGTGATTTTGTTAGATGAAGAAAAAAACCAAAGCCGCAATTCTTACCTCAGTTGCATCTGTCCTCATTGTAGGGGTTGCATTGTTAAGGAAATTGTGGCGTAGACGTAGACGACTGCCTAGGGCGCCTTATGTTAATCATGCAGCCGAGTGAGAGGAATACATAAATAGCATTTTGCATGGAAGTGAGATACATTATGTGAATCAACTTAGGATGAAGCCCATAGCTTTCCACCACTTATGTCACATCCTCACTGAGGGGGAGCACATACGCTCGACTATTCACATGTCTGTTATGGAACAAGTGTTCATTTTCTTACACATTATTGGTCATAATGTGAGGTTTCGTGTAATGGGTAATCGGATCTATAGATCAACTGAGACTGTTCATAGATACTTCAAGGTCGTCCTTAGGGGGGTCCTGAAATTATATAGAGCTCTAATAAGACTGCGTAGCAAAGATACACCCCCAGAGATAAGGAATAGCAGAAGGTTCTACCCATATTTTAAGGTAAATATTGCGACTTGTGTATTTTTGTAAATTGTGAAGATTTGTGTAATTTTAAACCATTATGTCTGTCGAAAATTAGGATTGTGTTGGAGCAATAGATGGTACTCATGTTCGTGCATCTGTGCCACTTGAAATACAAGGAAGATTTCGTGGTCGCAAAGATGGAACCACGCAAAATGTGTTAGCTGCCATTAGTTTTGACTTAAAGTTCACTTATGTATTGGCTGGATGGGAAGGCAGTGCACACGATTCACATGTGTTAAATGATGCATTTGCTAGGCCAGGGGGATTTTCAATTCCCGGCGGTATTATACGATTGCCTTTTTGGTTTATTAGTTTAATAAATATTGTGCATTTTCCTAAGCATAGTAGTGATTTGGTTTTATTTTTGAATATATGTAGGTAAATATTATTTTGGTAATGCTGGATATGGTAATAAAAATGGAATATTGTCACCTTATCGAAGTGTGCGATATCACTTGAAAGAGTTTAGTGATCGTCCTCCTGAGAATGAGCAAGAATTGTTCAACCTCCGACACTCTTCATTGAGAACTACCATTGAGCGAGGGTTTGGAGTGTTGAAGAAACGTTTTCGAGTGTTGGATGCGGAACCATTTTGGTCTTTTGAAACCCAAGTGAAAGTAGTGTTAGCATGTTGTGTGGTTCATAGTCACATTATGGGGGTTGAACCACATGACCATATTATGGAAGATGCAATGAACTAAGTAGAGTCTAGTGACCCCCAACAAGAAACACAATCACGTTGGGAGTCCGTTGAAGACAGTAGATCGTGGAATGCTAAGAGAGATGAGATATGCCAAGCTATGTGGTCTGATTATACCAGGAGTGGAGAGTAGTACTTTATTTAGATTTCTATGATTGTAATTTGTGTTTTTTCTTCTTTTTTTTTTTTTTTCTTTTTTGTAAAGACAATGTATTTACTATAAACTTTTGGTGGTGTAATGAAAAAGTATTTTCAGCATTACATTGTTATTTGATGGTATTACATTGTCATTTCTAGTGTTAGCATGTTTCATTTTGTTGTGCACATTTATAAGTTATATGTGTGTTTGATTTGTTGTTCATATTCCGAGCATAATTACTAAATGCTACTCTCATTTTTAAATGATACTCTCACTATACAATTTTCATATGTAGTAATGTCAAAGGGCAAAAAGAAGGTGAGTAGCAGCAAGGAGTTTAGGTGGCTGTCGCCCATGCATGAAATGATGCTTAGGATACTTGCGCAGGAGGCTGCAAAGGGCAACAAGCCGTCTAGCACCTTCAAGGCAGGCTCCTTTGCTCTTGTAGTGAAGGAGATAACTGCCCAATTTAGGGTTGAGTGCCACCCCCCCTATGTTGACAATCGGATGCAGACTCTAAAGACCATGTGGTTCATTATTTAGACTCTTAGAAAGAAGAGTGGCTTTGGCTAGGATGATAACCTAAAAATGATAACATGCAATGCGAAGACATACCAAGAAGAAGTCATGGTATGGCTTCAAACTATATTTTATATAAATGATAATATATGTTTTTGCCTTTTATATGAAATTTATATTGTCATTCTTTTTAGGATTCCATTGCTTTTATAAGGTTTTCCAAATATAACTTTTATGTGCGGATCTATTGTAAAATCTGGTCTTAGCATTTGTACATTGTACTTTCTGTTGTACCTATCTTGAAAATCATGAGTTATGTCTCCTATTCCCTAACAAATTTTTTTGTTTATCATTGACCTAAATCATTTAATGGCATCTATATTGAATTGAATATTGAATTTATGAGTGAAATGATTATTGCATTGTTATTATACGTTCCTTTCTCCCTTACAGGCGCATCAAAAGCATGCGGAGTATCTAAACAAAAAAATTGAGATGTATGATGAATTAGCTATTGTTGTGGGGAAGGACACAGCCACGGGTGGCTTTTCTAAGTCCTATGTGGATATTGAGAATGAACCAAACAATGGGGACAGTGCTGAGTTTATTGCTAACAATGTGGAGGAAGGTGTGGTTGAGAAAGGGAAGAATGCAGTTGAGTCATCCACCACTGGGTCGGGAATTTCCAAGTCTTGCAAAAGAGGGCGTGCACCTTCTAATGCTGATGATAGTGTGTTAACTGATTTGTCTGATCAGCTGAAGGAAATAGTTGTGGCTCTGAAAGAAATCAATCGGGGCCCAGTGGATTACACAGCTCTTTACAATGAGGCCATGGCTATGATGGCGGATGGGTATAGCGAAGACATGCTCGCAACTGTGTTTGATCATCTTTGTGAAAATGAGAAGGCAGCACGGGGATTTCTAGCCAAGAATGCTAGGCTGAGAAAGCTGTGGTTGGATGGTTTTTTGTTCTCACAACTTTGACTTGTCTAATTCCTGTTGACTGTGATGGTAGCTTTAGGAATTAACTTTTGCTGTAGTACTAGTATTGACCTACCATTTGTATTATATATGTAGTCTTTTGTATTATTGGGATGATACAGTTGCCCAAATTATGTATTTGTACTGTTCAGATACCACGAGTAGGTATCATTTTTGTACACCATGGAGGTGTAATGCCAATGGTGAACGATTGATGTGGCTGTTTTTATATTTCAATTATGGGTATATTCAAATGATTACTTTTGATGTTGAAGTAGATGATTATTTTTGAACTGTTACAGATATGTCTAGGCAATGCAGGTGTTTAAATTTGGATGATTATTTTTTATGTTGAAGTGGATGATTAGTTTTATACTATTACAAGTTTGTATAGGTAATGCAGGTGCTTGAATTTGTAATGCATTTTATATTTTCCGTAAAATGATCCACAAACCAAACATGGGAATTGATTTTTCGTAAAAAACGAATTTCATTTTTCGTAAAATGTTTGACCGAACCAAACATAGGAATTGATTTTCCGTAAAATGGAAAGTATTTTCCGTAAAATGTTTGAACGAACCAAACACTGGAATTGATTTTCCGTAAAATGAATTCCGAGGCAGCCAAACAGCCTGAATACATTTTCCTTTTCTCAAAAATAGCATTTTTGGAAAATATTTATTTTCCTGAAAATATTTTACGAGAACCAAACACAGCCTAAATCACAGCAAATATATGAATTTTTTTTAATTCAGCAGTTGGGGGGAAGGGGGATTTGAACCTCAATTATCTTTGTTGGAAACATTAAAAAGTGTAAACAGAGCTACAAAGCTCTTGGTAACAACATCACAACAGATATAGGAGGGCACAAATATAGGAGGGCTGTTCAGTACGAACTTCACAACAGTAGCAGCAACAACACTAGAGGGAAGATATTATAAAATGGAAGGACTAAAGCAATTTTAATTCAAATTGAAACATAGAATTCATATGTTTAACCAAGGAAACTGCAGGCCGATTTTGTGCCCGTTTGATAAAACGTATTTCCAAACCGCACTTTTTAAAAACAAATATTTTTTAAACTTCACTATTGCACATCTTTCTCAAACAAGCCCATTTACTTGATTCACTCACATCTTGTTTCACTTGGCAAGAAGCAATTGCAAGAGACAAAATTCAAATCAATCAAATTACAAGAATTCAATCTTTGATGATTATAAGCTTGACCCTTTCAAAGATGCTGATATGATCGTGGACTTGAAATGGCTTTCCACCTTAACCTGGCCATCAAACTGGTAGTAAGGCTCTCTATCAGCTTCATTCCTCCCAACACCACCCAACCCCCCCCCCCCCCCCCCAAAAAAACCTTTCTAAGCCTCCTATGCTGAATTGAAGTCTACTCTAAATTCCATATCTTGCTAGAATTTATCTTTTGTTTGTAGAAAACTAGAAATGTAAACTGTAAAGACCTGATTTGAACTCCTAGCTTAAATGTGTATGGACTTAAGCCCAAAAAGCTCAAAACAATAAATTTGTTAAGGATGAGTTGGAAAACTGGGCTTTAGTGAATTAGGAGACAAGTCAACGGATTTTAACGACAAAGGAAGAAAGATTATAGATGTTCACTAAAGAAAAACGTCTTCAGCCAAGTCCAAAGAGACTGATTCTTTTATATTGCTCTTGAAGCGTTATTACAAGTTTGGTTCTAGATTGCTACAGTGTTTCTTTCTTGATTTTCCGATTCCCATTCCTTCAGGGGTCCCTTACATTATATATCTCCCTCATGGGGATCTTGACCTTCCATTTGTTGATTATTCAAGCCACCACTTGAGTGCTCGTCCCATTAGACACCCCTTCTGGCTTTCTGTGAGTTGTGGTAGCCAAGACAGCACTGTTTATGGGTCTTCTCCACATACATGCGGCCAGAAAAGTAGCTATAATGCATTAAATACGGTGGTAGTAGCTTTCCCTTAGATTCCTCTGAGCTCCCATCCCTTTTGTACGTTCATATCTCCCGTCTCCATCAATAGATCTTCCTGGAAGGTTGCTTTGAGTGTTAAGGCATGTACTTGATCCGTGCTCTGCTGATTCGAGGAGATAATCCTCCTCAGACCAACTTTCTTAGTCTTTCTGCTTGTATTTCACTTATGGGATTCTGAGCTTGACACCCTTACCATGATTTATCCATCCTCGGATAAACCGAGGTCCTCAGCTAAGGCCTAAGGCCCAATATATGAAGTTGGGCCCTTATCCCTACAATAGCCTTTCAAAAGTCCAATTTTTCCCTCTCATCCAAAACCCCACCTTCCCCCTCTTTTATTATCTATCTAAAGATAATCATAATATTCCAAACCAATAAAGGCAAATCATTTTGTAAAACAAAAGCTTAACATTTTTAGTTTCTCTTATACAACTATCATATCGTGTTCACTAGTCTTACAACATCCCGTGCCATTCTAAATAGCAAAAAACATGTTTAAAGCTATTTTGATCTAACTTATTATGTGACAATTGAAGAGATATTCACATGCAATTTTAGTTGCATTACTTTTTATAATGAGCTATGTGCCTTGTTTAAATAATACCCATGGATAGTTTTATCATTTGACACATAATAGGTTGAAGAAAAAAAAAACTTTAAATATATTTGGAGCTATAAAAGATATATCAAACATATTAGCCCATAGTATAGGCCCAAACCCATCTTATTTTGTGTGCAAAGCATGTCTCCTATTTGTACTAGAAGTTTTTTTTTTTTTGATCTTCAACATTTAATTTCAACCAGAAAAAGGAGCCAAACGACTTACAGCAATAGCAAAGAGAAAGATTTTGGAGCGAGAAAACAGATATGAACCAGCAACAGAGAAAGAGCAGAAAAGAAACAAAACAAAACAGCTGGAAAGACAGACACAGCAGCTACAAACAGCCTTCTTCCAGGATGATATGCTCAACAAATTTTGGACACACACCTCTCCAAACTTGCGTAGCACCTGATTCTCTAGCTGCACTAGCAAGAACATGCGCTGCTCTATTACCACTCCTATTCAAATGCTGAAACGAGCACCAAGAGAAAGAAGAAGAAATGTCTATTATGTTCTGCACAATGTGACCCAGCTTACCTCTAAACACAGCTTCATTGACAGCTTGGATAATTGATAGGGCGTCAGATTCAAAAATTACATGAGAGATCCCTAACTCCGAAGCTAACAGCACACCATCTTGCAGCGCCAAAGCTTCAGTGATTTCAGCAGAGTAAGATGAAGGCAGAAATTTGCTCAAGGCTGCAATAAGGCAGCCCCGCCAGTCCCGAATAGCCACACCAGTACAGGAAGGGCTGCCATCTGAAGCAGCGCCATCCGTGTTTATTTTGAAAAAAACCCGAGGGAGGGGCATGCCAAGCTGAAGGAGAAGGGGCTGGAGTGAGGGCAGGGAGAGAGCGAGCATCTTTATACTCATGAAGAATTCTATTTGCCAAATCCCAGGCTTGACTAGGAGGGGAACCCGAATCCTCATGTATAGCTTGGTTGCGGTTCCACCAAATGGACCAAGCTACAGCAAAAAATAGCTCCAAATCATGCGACGAACCTTTTACAATAAACTCCAAGGCAACATCCACAAAGTCCCTAGGCTGGGAGGTTACATTAACTGGGCAGTTGTGCCACTTTGCCCAAGTCAGCCGGGCGTGATCACATAAAAGAAGAGCATGGGCAGTGGACTCCAGGGCCTTATCACAAATAGGACAAAAGCTTGAACAATGAATACCCCTATGGTTTAAGTTGAGCATGGTTGGAAGGCCATTAACACAAGACCTCCAAGCAAAGATTTTGAGCTTTTGAGGGACTTTCTGGTGCCAAATCCGCTTCCAAAGGCAAGTTCTAGAATCAGGAATAGAGCATTCACCCTCCTCATTTGATTCCACAATGCTTGAAGCTATGTGATAAGCACTTTTGACTGAAAAGACCCCTCTTTTATTGCCAATCCAGATAAGACGATCTTCAGGAAGATTATAATTGAGAGGGATATTCAAAATTGTGTTTGCTTCAAAAGGAAGGAATATGGACCTGACAGCTTCTGCTTTCCACCACTTAGTGTCATTATCAATAAGAGATGAAACCATTGGATAGTCACCGAAATCTGATTGGGGAGAGATCACCTTGAAAGAGGATGGAGTTGGCAGCCATTTATCATCCCAAATATGTATTCTTCGACCATTACCAACCCTCCATCTTGTTCCCTTTTTGATTACTCCAAGACTATTATGAATGCTCCGCCAAACATACGAGGGGTTGCCACCTTGTTTAGAGTTTAGAAAATCATCATAAGGAAAATACTTAGCTTTAAAGACCTTAGCCATCAAAGAGTTTGGGTTGGAAAGGATTCTCCAACCTTGCTTGGCCAACATAGCAAGGTTGAAAGCTTGGATGTTTCTAAAGCCCATCCCTCCATGAAACTTCGATTTACACATCCTTTTCCAGCTGACCCAAGCAATTTTGTTCTCATTATCTCTTTGTCCCCACCAAAAGTTTCTCATCATACTTTCTAGATCTTTGCACAAAGTTTTTGGGAGCTGAAAACAGCTCATTGTATACGTGGGCACTGCTTGGGCAACCGCCTTGATGAGAATTTCCCTCCCACCAATTGAGAGAAGCTTCCCCTTCCAACCAGCGAGTTTTTTGCCACCCGATCCTTTAGCTCAGCAAACACTTGAGCCTTGGATCTTCCAATGAACGTAGGTAGCCCAAGGTATTTGTTGGGCCTAGAATCATTCATAGGACCAAGGATATTAAGAATTCTATCCTTTCTCTCATTAGGAGTGTTGGGGCTGAAAAATACAGAAGATTTGTCGGTGTTAATTTTTTGCCCCGAAGCCGCTTCATAACTATTAAGAATGTCGACAAGCTTCTGACACTCATGTTCCTTTGCTTTGCAAAAAAAGAGACTGTCATCAGCAAAGAAGAGATGAGTGATTTTTGGGCATCCCCTACCAATGGACATACCACTAATCTGATTATCTCGGACAGCTTTGTGAATAAGCCCTGAAAAGCCTTCGGCACAAAGGAGAAAAAGGTAAGGGGAGAGGGGGTCCCCTTGCCTAATGCCCCTGGTGGGAACGACATTTCCACATGCCTCACCATTGATGATAACTGAATAAGTCACCGAAGAGATGCATAACATTATAAGGTCCACCCATTTTTTAGCAAAACCCATTTTCTCCATAACTCCTTTGATAAAATTCCATTCTACTCTATCAAAAGCCTTACTCATATCTAATTTGATTGACATGTAATTATCCTTCCCATCAACTTTATGATTCAAATAATGCATGAATTCAAAGGCCACTAAGACATTATCCGAAATAAGACGATCCGGAATGAATGCGCTTTGGTTTTCAGTGATAATACTTGGGAGGATTGGTTTGAGTCTATTAGCAAGGACTTTTGATACAAGCTTATATGTGGTATTACAGAGGCTGATTGGGCGAAAGTCTACCATTTTGGAGGGCTGGTTGGTCTTTGGGATGAGGACAATATTTGTTTTATTAATTTCAGCTATGGGCATAGTTGAATTTAATACATTTAAAACCATATTTGTGATGCTTTGCCCTACAATATCCCAATATTTATGAAAAAAGATTGCAGACATACCATCGGGCCCTGGTGCTTTGGTTGGGTGAAGCTGCTGAAGTGCTTTAAAGACTTCATCTCTTGTAAAGACCTTAGTAAGTTCAGCATTCATATCCTCAGTGACACATCTAGGCAGAGCTTCGACAACCTCACAAATTCCACTTGGAGAGGAGGTGGAATAAATCTTTTCAAAATAAGATACTGCAGTTGCAACAATGCTTTCCTTACTCTCACACCAAAAGCCATCATCATTCCAAATCCCCAAAATAGAGTTCTTTTTCCTTCTTTCAGAAGCACGGGCATGAAAGAACTTAGTGTTTCGATCCCCCTCCCTATACCAATGAACCTTGCTACGCTGTCTCCAGATGGTCTCTTCACTGTCTAAGAGATCATTGATTTCCATTCTAAGCTGGTTAATTACAGCCCCCCCAGTGCCATTGTCATTCATGGTGAGCGAGTTGAGAGCCCTTTTTTTCTCATGAATTTTCTTTTGAACATTTCCCACCACATTCTGATTCCAATTAGTTAAAGCCGCTTCGTAAATTTGGAGATTTGATGCAATCCCCTCCGGAGTAGCAGCAAAGGTGCCAGAGTTCCAAGCATCTTGGATAACTTCTCTGCAATCATCCCTCTTGACCCACATTGCCTCAAAATGGAAGCGACGCTTTCTTTTACTAACTGGGATAGGAGAGTTAGTAGTGAGGAGAATGCAGTGATCAGAGGTTGAATCAACCAGGTGATGCACTATCGGGTCCTTAAAGTACTCAAGCCACTCCGAGGTAGCCAGGGCTCTATCCAAACGGAGCGAAACTCTATTGCACCCCTCTTGCATGTTACACCATGTATAATCTGGGCCATGATATCCTAAGTCCTTGAAGCCGCACACATTCACAATCTGGCGAAAGCTATCGATCTGGCTCTGAGAGCGAGGGACACCCCCTGCTTTTTCATTAGTACATAGAATCTCATTAAAGTCCCCACAGCAGAACCAGGGAATGTTAGATTGACTGTTAAGCAGAGAGAGGAGCTTCCAAGATTCATTCCTGAGATGGGTCTCCGAGTGCCCATAGAACCCAGTAAATCTCCACAGAAAGCCATTGCTTGACTCAGTAATTACCGCATCAATATGGTGATCTGAAAAACTTTTGATTTCTAAATTAGTGTCCCTGGACCAGAGCAAGGCAAGACCACCTCTACGGCCCCTACTAGGAACAATTAGTCCGTTCGAAAAACCCAACCTGTATTTTACTATCTCCATACGTCTACTCTTAATTTTTGTTTCAGAAAGAAATACTAAATTGGGATTCCAATGCCGCACATATTCACGGAGCGCAAAAATTGCCCGTGGGTTCCCAATTCCCCTACAATTCCAACAGAGGGAGTTCATTGCTCCCAGGGGTGTAACTCTAGTAATTTTTCCAACCCTTACTCCATGCGAGGCATACCTAACAAGGAATAACAAGACCCAGAGGAATAAACAGAGCATCGAAGAGCCAAATACACAGAAACTACTCACCTCCCCTGGCCGAAATATACCCAATCGGGGTTATCATCAATGTTGGAGAAGACGCCCACAGAATCTCCAAAGCAACTGCAAGAGGGAGAGAAAACCCCGGAGAAAACAATAGCAAAGGGTCAGCACCCACCAGAGCAAGGAGACCCAGACGCCAAGAGAACTTCACACAATATGCTTCAGATAAAAGCGCCTCCAAACTGAATCCGATGAACGGGCTCCTTAATTGGTGATCTCCGCTGAAAGGCCAGTAGAAAAACAGGCGGAAGAGAAAGGTATGGGATGGGAATGGTTGGAATGATACTACAATTTTTGGGATATAGATAGGAATTTTCAGAAAGGAAAGTATTCTACAAATAGTGTATAGAGAAGACCCACATAAAGATGGTGGAGAAACAGCCACACGAGGGTGGAGACTAACCCACTAAGAGACGGTGGAGATGGCCACACAGAGGTGGAGAGAACTCACAAGGAAGTGAGAGTGAGAAACTCCTACTTGGGAGAGAAAAATTGAACTTGTACTAGAAGTTTAGAGTTTAGTCTCTTATATATACTCATGTTATATTTCATTATAACACATGCTTTGTATTACACTCTTATATATTAAAGATATAGCCCTTTTGGATTTCCTTCGTGGACGTCATCCTTGTGTTTCTATTCTATACTTCTTCTTCTAATATTTAACATCCCTAGTTAGTTTTTAGTAAATGCAAAAGATTTAAGAAAACTCAAGCTTGTCGTTTGGTTTTTAATGGTACAAATATGTATGCAACTTTTTGGAACTAAGAGCATGTTTAGCGTCAGCTTTAGCTTTTAACTTTTAGTTTTTATGTACAGTTTTTTAAAATCTCACTTTTTTTTTTCATATTTTTTCACTTTTTCAAGATACAAATATATTTTAGTACACTTTCAGCAAAAAGTTAAATAAATTTTTTTCAAATGGACACTAAGACTAACATTCATAATTTGTGATTGAAGAAGTTATAATTGGTTAAGAAAAAACGGGGTTAAAAAAAATTCAAAAGAAATATCTTGTCATCAATCAAACACAACAATAAAACAGAGAATATATACTTCAAAGAATAAAATTTAGTTACAAAATTGGTTGTAATCTAAGTCTACAACCTTATTCGATAAAAAAAACATTACTACATATTTTGAAAATCTAACCATTGAATTACATGTTCTTTACACTCTTAATACACATGTCAAATTTTATGTCAATCGGATATTATATACTATAAAATCTATAAGTTTATATTTTATGCATAATTTTAAATTACAAAAATTAACAATTTAAACAATTTATTGATGGCATAACTATTAATCTTTAATTTTTTAGAAATTTTACAAGCATGAATGATATAAGAAGAAGATGTAATCTAATGGTAGAATTCTCAAATTTCACCTCCAATAAAAAAATATTGAGTAAAATTGTAGGCTTAAACTACAACTAATTTTATAGCTAAAATTTTTTTTTTTTTCAAAACAATCAAAAACATATCCACTTTGCATTGTTTCACTGCACCCTACTATTCTTAAATATCAAAACACGGCTGCACCCTAGTAGGCTTGTACTCTATTATTCTTTGTCAATTACATCCGCACCCTTTATTGCCTAATGCCCTACCATTCTCTTTTTTTTTTTTTTTGATAATCGCCCTACCATTCTCTTGTTTCTAAGGCTTTGCCTCGCCGTTCTCTACCATTTTTTTTTTCCTTTGAATCTCTTTTACCTAATATACTATAGATACATGCCTTATCATATATGATATATTTGCATGTCATTTAATATTATTTTATTTTATTGAATCTATTGGATTTATTTATACAATATATTTGCATGTGCTTGTAAATTGTTAAATTATTGAGAAATTTCTATAAAATTATGAAAATAATTTTCTTTATTAAGTGAATTATTTCAAGTTCAATTGTCAAGGAATTTTCATATAATTGTAATTTGTTGAATTATTGTATTTATCTTCAAAAAATTATATGAAAAATATTTCCATATTTTTGTTGCAAAATTTTAAAACATAAACGAATTATACGTACCATGCATCATATAATTGTATTTTCCTTTAAATTTTTGTTCCATATACGTTGCGTTACTAACTATGTTTGGGGCGAAACTTTATCATTCTAAATAATCAAACCATTATTTTAGCTTGATGGCATTTATGTCATAACTAGGGTTGTGCAGAATATCTACTTGTCCCACTAACCCGCCTGACCTACAGTCGACTCGCCCACTCCATGCGGGTCATTAAGTTAGACGGTCTGGGTTGGGTGAGTTAGACCCCCCAAAATAGAGGATTGGATTGGGTAACAGATTGAAACATTGCCAACTTGCAACAACCCGACCCGCCCTCTTAATTATAAATAAATTGAAAAATATATATTAGTTAAAAAAATTTTAACCGTATATTTTTGTATTTAAAGTTAATCAATTCACCTAATCAATTTTTACAGTTAATCAATAACAATTCCTTAAACAAAATATAAAAAGTCAACAATGAAACCATAAACTGGCTTCAGCCATATACTACGTACATTTTGTATTTAGCCTTCATCTTTAGCCAAAATTGAAGCCTCTCTCTCTCTATTTTTTTTTTTTTTTTAATCCCTTCAATTCTTCACATTCCATTAGTTGCGTACTCTCCTAGACAACCACCAAGGTAATCTTTTTTTTTTTTTTTGGTCTTGTATTGTTTAATGTTTGTATCTATATTTTTATTGAGCATGTTGTTTGTCTTTTTGATTTGGGCTCCATATATTCTTGTAAATCTACAAAATGTTTTATCTTTTGATCCATTTTATATATTATAAAAAAATGTTATGCTATTACATGTAAAGCCAGTTATACCTACAAACTCAAATCAATCCTACGAAGATGCAATCAAATACAAAACATGTAACATTAGATTGAAAAGTTGAGGTCATTTAGTTTCTAATAATAGAGTTAGTTTTACCATTGTGCATGTGTAATACTCTTAGTGGTTCTTAACTTCTTATAGTTTGTAATATGGTTAGTTTAGGCACCAATGTTGGTTATCCTTGTATGTAAGTATATATACTTTGTAGTTTATCAAAAGAACAATGTCAACCCGCCTAACCCGTCGAGTTGAAACCGCCAAAATTTGTAACCAATCCGATGGATTTAGACTTCAGTGGGTCAGTAGCAGATTGGATAGAAATATTGTCATTTATCCGTCTAATCCAACCCGGGCACACCCCTAGTCATAACATGCGTCATTTTAGAATCTAAATAAAATCAGCAAACCATTATTTAGGTAGGGAAAATTCTTTTATGAAACGGTCCCATGAGACCTATGTCTCAATGACATGTGAAAATCACACATGGAACCCACATGTCATTGAGATATCATTGAGACATAGATCTCATACAATACTTACTCATTTAGGTAGATATACATTGTCGCTCATGCCACTTGCACATTTAATAAGAGTTTCAAGAAACAACAAAGTCCCAATCCCGTCGTCACTTGGTCACTCAAGATATCTCAAAAGACTAAGTTTGGTCTCAGCATAGGAACAAAAATTGAGCAAAGTTTTGTTGTATAAACACAAAATTTAAAAGCTCAAAAGAATTTTGAGTCAGCCTCGAATATCCATCTGAAGCTTGTAAAAGCAGCAGAAGAATTGTGGCCCAAAAGTCTAACTGAAAGATGTGACAACTATGTGATGCAGAACCAACCTCAAATTAAACAAGAACAATGATTCACTATGCATTACTAAGTGAGTGTTATGTAGAAAAACCTAACAATTTATAATGATCTTTGATTTGCAACCAACAATTATCTCTAAACAACGATTATTTCTATTTGGAAGCCTTCCTCGTGTTAAACAACGATTATTTCTATGTTAGTTTATCGGCATCAACTTATTTTGTTCATTGTGCAAAAGTATTAACTTATTTGGTTCAGTTTATTTTCAAACTTATTTTGTTGATTGTGTGAAAGTGTAACTGCATCTTAAAAAACATGATGAAAAATTGTACATTTTTTTTAAAATGAAAATAAACTGAACCAAACACATTCACATTTTATCCCAACTATAAGGAAAAAAATATATGAAAATTTAGTGTTAGAGAAATATTAGCTTAATAGTAGAGACTTAAACCCAATTTTACTTTGTGTACAAGCCAAATTATATACTTGTGCTATAAGTTTATTAACCATAGTTAGTGTAGGGTTAGTTTAGGGTTAAGCCTATTATATATACTTATGTTGAGTTCATTGTAACACATAATTTGTACTACACTAATATATTAATAGCCTCTATTCTATGTTTCTTTTTTCATATCTATTTTAGCTTATTTAACTCATAGAATCAGGGATGGAGCCAGGATTTAGAATTAAGGGGGTAGCATTGATGTTGGTTGTGTGGCGGCTTAGCCGGGGTTTTTTTTTTTTTTTTTTTTTTTGGTGTCTTTGATGCATGCGTCTAATGAAATTAGTTTGTTCAAATTTTTTTAAAGGGTCAGGTTATTTGTTTTGGGTAAAATTAGTTAATTGGACTTAATTATTTTTAGCTTTACCATTGCTAATTTTTGGGAGCTTGTATATTTTGTTTTAGATTTTAGATCTATTGATTTGTTTATGCTCTTTAAAAAGAGCAAAATGTCATAATTACAAACTTTTTTTTATAAATTGCTTATATGGTGAGTAGTTATTAGAAAGTAAAAAAAAAAAAAAAAAAATGGTGTAAGTGGTGGACACATATGTAAACCAATAATAATTTGCTACTTCATAGTTTGTAAAAATGTTGTAGAAAAATTTGTGATTATAACATTACTCTTAAAAAAATTAATGATATTATTATGGGGCAAAATTTAATTTTATAAAATAAAATTTCTAAAATTAATACCTCTATATATACTAATATTTATATAAAAAAACAAAATTTTAAAATTTTTGGGGGATCCGGGAGGCAATTCAAAGACAACCTCCGTCCATGCATAGAATCAAATGGTTTATCCTTTAACTATGTCGGCAGACGGTGTCTACCCGAGGATCCACCGTACCATATATGTGTCAGGGATTGTTAGTTTGTTACGGTGTGGATAGGTGTGATGTGACCAGAGTTCAAAATAAGGACGGGAAAATATGAGGTTGAATGGGCTTTTCCTCTGCTCTAACCTGCTCCCATTTTTCTTTGGGCTTAAACATGCTGGTACGTTTGGAGTAAAAAGTCTGGCATACAGAGTGCTGTAGTTATCCAATGGGCGAGCCCATTTTACAAGGAATTTGGAACTTGTTCCTACTGGAATGGATTTCATATCCTATTCTTCCAG
This sequence comes from Quercus glauca, assembly GCA_023736055.1. Taxonomy (NCBI): domain Eukaryota; kingdom Viridiplantae; phylum Streptophyta; class Magnoliopsida; order Fagales; family Fagaceae; genus Quercus; species Quercus glauca. The sequence continues at coordinate 20,760,776 of CM043315.1, forward strand.
GCCCAAAAAAAAAAAAAAAAAATTCAAGAATATGATAGAGTGGAACCCTGGCTTAGCTAATGCTGGGCCAATGGTTCATTTAGGGGTAACTGTGGTAAGTGGGCTTACAGGTTCTCCATTAACATTGGAATTTGTCATGATGATACCCCTAACTTCAAGGCTTTTCCAGGTATTGAAATTTATAAAAATAAAATAAATAAATAAAACCTTGCAACTCTAAAATTAGGATCTCTCCAAACCAAAAATAGAAAAGAAGAAGCTAGTCTCATGATCAAGCACGATAATGATGTTCCATTAAAATAAATAAATAAATAAAGAGATTAAATTCTAGGAGGACGTGGTGTAAAACCCATGTTTTATCCCTCTAATCCCAATAGGCCATATCATCTTATCACATATTTAAGAATAAACACAATCACACTCAATCAATTCCAATACCCATATATAAATCCAACCAAATTTGGAATTTATTGAGATGTTATGAGGTGTGGTAGGATGTATTGAATTTTAAGAAAAATGTTGACGTGGCAATTACTTATTGGATGGTATAAAACATGGGTTTTACACCTCATCCTTATAGAATTTAATCTCATAATCAAAATGATGAGTCACAATTTGGGGACTTTTTCTAAAGGAATTTCCATGATGATTTACTTGGCCAGATTAGCTTAGAGCATTCTCATCAAACATGTCAAAAAATATAGCATCTAACATCTCAGAACACTACTTTATTTATTTTAACACTTCACTTTATAATACACCCAATATCAAAAGTTTTATTTTTTTTTACCACTTCATTAAAATATTATTTATTTTAATCAAGTGAGAGAGAGAGAGAGAAAGTAGTGGAGAGAGGCACAGTCGCACAGCACAAGAGAGAGTGAGTGTGAGAGAGAGAAAAAGAAAAAGAAAATAAAAAACTCTAGCAACTTGCTACAGTAGGGTGTCAAAGATGACACTCCACTGTAGCAAAGATGTCAAAAATTTTAAGAATAACATGCTTGATGTGAATGATATTTTAAGGGGAAGAGAGCTAAAATTAGGATTTAGCATTTTTCATATCTTTGAAACATGGATGATATTTTAAGTGAAGTTTAGATTCATGGATTTCATAACAATTTAAACATTTAAAACAAATGATGATTTGTATATATATTCTATATTTTTAGTCCACAAGTTCTTCTTTGATGATTTATATTGGTTTGTTCTTTGTTGAGCAGATAACTGGGGAATAGTTGGGGAGGTCAGGCTAGTATCAGACATGCATCAGAGGAAATCTGAGATGGCTTTCTATTCTAACTATTTTATTGCTCTTCTAGGTCTCTCTTTCGTTTTCTCTCAAACTTTGAAATTGTGAACAATTGAATTACTGATTTTTATGCATATGATTAGGTGGATATCAGGGTATGGTCTGTATGAAACTTTGGAAGAGTTATTGGAAGTTGTCACATTGTCCCAACTTGGAATTCGTGACAAGCTTGTAAAGCAAATTCATGAATCATGATTCAGACTAAAATTTGAAAGCTAGTTCACATATATATTGGATGATCAAAACCTGATATGTAATGTTCATCATTTTTATATAAACCCTCACTTTTTGATCTTGTTTTTTCTTATTCTTTTATATATATATATATATATATATATATATTTTTTTTTTTTTTATGTTTTAAAATGAGAAAGACATAAAAGAGAGCAAAAATACATATTTAGCCCTATTTTTAACAGAGGTGGGTAACGAAACCCTAACTATGCAAATCTCAGGTGGGTAAAATGCCAAATTTCAAACCATGAATAGGCAACTTAAATTTCGGTCAAACTACAGGTGGATAAGTTGTAATTAGCCCTTGCTAAAATTTGTGTTGTACGGGTGTGTGTTGAGTCCCATATCAGACATATACTAAGTAGATTTAGGCTTTATTAATAACTACAAAAAAAATTAATTATGATTAGTTCTTTCAAGGTATAACGCAGATGATTTTCTCTCTCTTTTATCTTTTTTTTTTTTTTTCTCCTTAAAGTAGCTACCGTCGAGACACCCCATAGATATGCATGCAACCATGTCATCGTGAGTTCTTCTAAGACCACAATTTTTGTGCTACAATTTTAATGTTGCAGACTGTGAATGGTTACCGATCACTTTCACATGAACTCATTACATTTTTCTCTACTATTCATAGATTTTCCTCCTTTTAAGTAGCTACTGTTAGGACACCCCATAGATATGCATGCAATCATGTCATCGCGAGTTCTTCTAAGACTACAGTTTTTGTGCTACAATTTTAATGTGGTAGACTGTAAATGATTACTGTGGGGCCCAAGAATTTGGCAACCCTAGCTCACTTTATATTAGGCCCAAAGGCCCACGCCAAGGAGGTAGAAATGTTCGAGGATAAAAGTAGGAAGCCCAAGTTCCTAAGAAACATCGCCGAGGACAATCCTGTCCTCGGCCAGCTAAGATCATAGAAGGGAAGAGCAGCACGCCACCAAAGGTAGCCTCCCAAATCATCACAAGAAAAAGACAAGTACAATGGGTCAGCCATGGAAGCATGGTGCAAGAGCAATTCAAGGAGAAACTGTCACCTCCACATTAAATGCCCACAACTAACATTCTGGCTGCATTAATGAGGAAATAATCCCTGAACAGTATTGCCTAGGTTGCTGCAACTCACAGAAAACTGAAGAAGGTGACTGTTACCTCCACATTAAATGCCCACAACTAACATTCTGGCTGCATTAATGAGGAAATAATCCCTGAACAGTATTGCCTAGGTTGCTGCAGCTTACAGAAAACTGAAGAAGGTGGCTGATGGGACAAACACTCAAGTAGTAACCTGCATGATCAATAGATGGAGGGCCAGGATCAACTAAGAAGGAGTATATAACGTAAGAAGTCCTCCAGAATGAGGCATAAGAAATTGGAAGCGGAGAGAATATTGTAACAACTGGTGTAATACTTGAGACCTTTGTAACCAGACGCAGAAGCAATAATAAGAACTACTAGTTCCTCAGGCTAGGGCCGAGAAACAGAATTTCATACTTTATTTCTTATTCAATCCACTCGTAGCCATGTTTAGTTGTTGTAATCTTCACTAGGGCCTAGTTCTTAAACATATTCTCTACAAATTTATTGTATTGGACGAGTTGGGTCTGAGCCGACTCCTTTAATAAAAGAAGTGCTTGAATCTAGTCCTTACAATTAGCACCGTTTGTAGGGAGAACTTGTGCGTTAGTAAGGGCAACAATCAAGCATGGTAGGATCAGGTCCTCACAAAGCAGGCTCCCATCAGCCTGAGCCGGCTAGATCCCAACGATAGGGTAACTTTCCCAACCTTGAGCGTGATTAAAATGAAGAGAATGGAAGGTTTTGAGAGGGAAGTGTGCACACTATTCAAACCAGCAGAAGCCACTCTCGTGGGGGCAGCCACGTATCCCAAAGACAGGATGATAAGCATGCCATGCAGCGAGAGATAGACGACTTGAAGAGAAAGCTGCACCATGCACAACGGAGGCGGCCTCATTCCAGTCCTAACATGCCCTCCGATGATGAAAGCGATGATGACTACAGGCAAAGATCAAGGACTCCTCCAAGCGAGACTTTCTCTCATGAAGAAGAGTACTACCGAAGCCATAGACGTAAAAGCCCATCCCCTAAGGGCTTGGGAAACAATGCCATGAGCAGGGCGTTGGATTAACTCTCTAAGTCACCCTTCACACGCCACATAGAAGAGGCTATTCTCCCTCGACGATTTCAGTAGCCAACCTTCACCATTTATAATGGCAAAACAGACCCCGTGGAGCATGTGAGCTAGTTTAACCAAAGGATGGCTGTCCATTCTAAGAACGAGGCGCTGATGTGCAAGATTTTCCCGTCTAGCTTGGGACCGGTGGCAATGAGGTGATTCAATGGTTTGAAGACGAATTCCATAGATTCGTATAGGCAGTTAACCCAAGCCTTTGGCTCCCACTTTGTTACCAACAGTAAAGCTCCTCGGCCCTTAAGTGCGTTATTGTCCTTATCCATGTATGATGGAGAAACTTTGAAGGCCTACTCGGACAGATATTGGGATATGTATAATGAATTGGAGGGCAATTTTGATGATGTCGCCATCAGCACCTTCAAAAGTAGTCTCCCAGCTGGGCACTGCTTGAGAAAGTCTCTGACTGGTAAGCCTGCCACCAGTATGCTTCAGCTAATGGACCGGATCGATTAGTACAAACGAGTAGAGGAGGACCATCTGCAAGGCAAGGGAAAGGAGAAGGTTATCCCTCAAGAGAAGAGGGATTTCAAGTCGGACTGATATAACAGCAATCGCCCGAGGAGAGATTTCGTAGGGCAATCCGGAGCAACCAACACACAGACTGTCAGTGCTGTATTCCGAGAACCAGTACATCAGGTGTTGGAGAAAATCAAGAACAAGCCATACTTTAAATGGCTGAATAAGATGGCGAGAGAGCCCATGAGGCGCAATCAGAATCTTTACTGCCAATACCACTAGGACCACGAGCATACCACGGAGAACTGCAGGAACCTCTGGAACTATCTGGACTAGCTGGTCCGAGAAGGAAAGCTAAAGTACCTTCTGCATTAGTCCAGTGGTCATCAAGGCTAGACCCATCAGGAGCCCCAGAGAGATACTGCACTGAGGCCACCCGTAGGGACAATCAATGTGATCTTGGCCGCGCCAGGAAGAACAGGTACGCGCCCTTCAAGAGTGTTGACCGTGGCTCAGATTCTTGCCGAGGAGTCCCAGTCTGAGCCGAAGTAGGCCAGAGGGAATTTCCACCCAATCTTGAGTTTTTCAGAAGAAGACAAGATTGGGACCACCCAGCCCCATGATGATACGCTGGTGATCACCCTCAGAATTGGGAACTACGATGTGAAAAGAGTGATGATGGATGATGGCAGTGGGGTCGAGATTATGTACCCCGACCTCTACAAGGGGCTGAAGTTAAAACCAGAAGACTTAACACCCTATAGCTCTCCTTTGATGAGTTTCGACGGGAAGCTTGTTATCCCAAAGGGCATGATTAAGCTGCCCATCCAGACTGGCCCAAAGATAGTGGAGGTGAACTTCATTGTGGTGGACACCTACTCCATACACAGCCATCGTCGGTAGGCCCTGGCTCCACACTTTAAGGGCTGTCGCCTCCTCCTTACACCAGAAGGTAAAATTCCCGTTAGGGGACCAGGTTCTCGAAATCCGTAGTTACCAATCCATAGCAAGGCAATGCATGGCGGCTGCCATTTCACATCGGCTCAATGCGGAGTCCTCAGCCTCTATTGAAAAGAGCTTATAACAATCAAAGGCCCCGGTGACGCCTCTTAATGCAGCTGCTGAGGAAGCAAAGTATGAAGATCTAGTGAAGCTGGTCATTGGTGATGACCCAGAGAAGTTCTTTCAAGTCGGGGCTCAGTTGCCTCTTTAGAAGAAGGAGGAGTTAATTGAATTCCTCACAAGAAACATTAACGTATTCGCATGGGATGCCTGTGATGCTCCAAGGATTGATCCAGCCTTCATCTGTCACAATCTTAATGTCAATCCGTCCATCACTCCCAAGAAGCAGCGACCCCGGCGCCCATCAAGAGAGCATGCTGATGTGATTAGGGAAGAAGTAAAGAAGCTTAAGTGTGTAGGGGCTATCAAAGAGGTATTTTACCTCGAGTGGTTGGCCAACGCCGTGGTGGTCAAGAAGAAAAGTGGAAAGTGGCGGGTTTGTGTAGATTTCACGGACCTAAACAAGGCATGCCCAAAGGACCCGTTCCCCATGCCTTGGATAGACCAGCTAGTAGATGCAATTGTGGGCCATCCTCGGATGAGTTTCTTAGATGCTTTTCAAGGCTATCATCAAATACCACTTGCCCTGAAGGATCAGGAGAAGACAACCTTTGTGACACCTATTGGGAACTATCACTACAAAGTTATGCCATTCGGTTTGAAGAACGCAGGGTCCACTTATCAAAGGATGACGTCGAGAATGTTCGACCCCGCAGTTGGGTAAGAGTATCGAAATCTACGTTGATGATATGGTAGTGAAGAGTAAAGTGGTGTCTGAGCATTTGGGAGACCTCGGCTATACCTTTGATATCTTGAGGAGGCACAAGCTGTGCCTGAATGCTTCCAAATGCACATTTGGTGTGGGGTCAGGTAAGTTTTTAGGCTACATTATTACTCACAGGGGAATTGAGGTTGATCCTGACCAGATCAAGGCTATTCATAACCTAAAGCCTTTGCAAAACCCCAAGGAGGTCCAAAAACTCACTAGAATGATCGCGGCCTTGAATCGATTCATTTCCAAGTCGACGGATAGATGCAGACTTTTCTATCTCCTGATCAATAAGTGGAAAGGATTTGAAAGGTCCGAGGATTGTGTTGCGGCCTTCCAGCAGCTCAAGGAATACCTATCTCGGCCACCTTTCATGTCAAGTTCTGAGGCCGATGAAGTCCTATACGCATACATTGCTGTGGCTCTTCATGCTGTGAGCTTGGTGCTAATACGGGACGACAATGGCATTTAAAAGCCAGTCTATTATGTGAGTAAGTCACTACATGAAGCTGAGGTCAAGTACCTACCTTTGGAGAAAGCCATACTAGCTGTGGTCCAGGCTACACGAAAGCTTCCCCACTATTTCCAAGCCCACACAGTAGTTGTTCTAACCCAACTACCCTTGAAATCTGTACTTCGAGATGCTGATTACACGGGAAGGATTGCCAAATGGAACACAATTCTAGGGGCTTTCGACATCAAGTACCTGCCTCGGACCTCCATAAAGGGCCAGGTCCGGGCTGACTTGGTGGCCGAATTTGTTGAACCATCAGTAGAGACGGTAGCAGAGAAGCAAAGCATGGATGGAAAATCAGTTGGGGCAATCTCTATTCCAGGACCCCCATGTTGGAAGGTGTACGTTGATAGCGTAGCAAATCAAAAAGGGTCCGAAATGGGGCTGGTCCTAGTATCCTCTAAGAAGGCTATCATAGAGAAATCCCTGAGACTGGGGTTCTCGGCCACAAATAATGAAGCCGAGTATGAAGTATTGTTGCAAGGGATGGTTATGGTGCAGAAAATGAGAGGAAAAGCAGTAGAGATGTTCTCGGACTCGAGATTGGTAGTGGGCCAAGTAAAGGGAGAGTTGGAAGATAAAGATGCGAGGATGCAAGAGTACTTAAGCCAGGTCAAACGCTTGCAATCAGACTTCGACCTTTTCAACTTGTCACACGTCTCCAGAAGTGGAAACACCTATGCAAATTCATTGGCCACACTTGCTACATCCTCGGCAAAGGATTTGCCTCGGATTATTCTTGTTGAGCATCTGGAAAGAGTAAGTAAGGGGAAAAAGGCATGGTTCATGTCCATCAAGTTGGAATGGGTCCCAGCTGGATGGACCCTATAGTGAGATTCCTCAAGGATGATGTTTTGCCAGAGGAAAAGTCAGAGGCTGAGAAAATACGAAGGAGCGCTTCTCGGTTCTGGCTGTCCGAGGACCACAAACTGTATAAGCACTCCTATTCCAAGCCATATTTGCTGTGTATTCACCCTGAGACATCAGAATTACTGCTTGAGAAGCTGCATAAGGGGATCTGGGGGAGTCACACTAGGGGAAGATCTCTGTCACACCGAGCCATTACCTAGGGATACTAGTGGCCAGGAATACAAAAGGAAGCCCTAGACTACGCTAAGAGATGTGACCAATGCCAAAAGTTTGCCCCAAATATTCATCAGCCAGGAGGGGTCCTCAACCCTTTGTCCAGTCTATGGCCGTTTGCCCAGTAGGGCCTGAATATTATAGGTCCTTTCCCCAAGGCACCCAGCAATAAAAGATATATGTTGGTCGGCACAGATTATTTCACCAAATGGGTTGAGGCTGAGCCATTGGCCAACATCAGGGACGTAGATGCTAAGAAATTCATCTGAAGGAACATTGTTACATGATTCGGGGTCCCTCATACCCTCGTTTCAGATAATGGACTCCAATTTGACAGCAAAGCTTTCAAAAGTTACTGTTGCAAACTAGGGATCACAAATAGGTATCAACTCCAGCCTACCCTCAGGGAAATGGACAGGCCGAGGCTGTCAACAAGGTCATAGTCAATGGGCTTAAAAAGAGGTTGGATGACGCTAAGGGAAGATTGGTAGAGGAGCTGCCACACGTCCTATGGACTTACCGGACTACACCACGGCGGTCAACAGGGGAAACACCTTTTTCCATGACCTATGGTGCCGAGGTTGTTATCCTTCTAGAGGAGAACTTCCCAACGTTGAGGACGAGCTCCTTCACTCCAAGCAGTAATGATGAATTACTAGGAAAGAGCCTAGATCTAATTGATGAACGAAGGGAAAAGGCAATGATCCAGTTGGCCTATTACCACCAGAAGCTCAAGCAAGGATATAATGCCAATGTGAAGTTAAGACTAGCACCAGGGGACTTAGTATTGAAGAAAGTTGTGGAGGTTGCCAAGAATCCTTCTTGGGAAAGCTGGGACCTAATTGGGAGAGGCTATACCGAATTACTTCAATAGCAGGGGTAGGTGCATACTACTTAGAAGACTTAGATGAAAAAGTTGTACCACGTCCATGGAATGTAAGTAACCTGAGAAGGTATTATTATTAATGAAAGCATCTCCTTATTTCAAATTCTAAGTCTATTATGATTGTATGTCTTGTGTTTTGACAACCACCTAAGTACTAGACAAAATCAAGGTCTTCCATGATCCTCGGACTCAAACCTATGGGGAAACTAGTTACTTTAAGAAGAATCTAAGTACTAGACAGAACTAAGGTCTTGCATGGTCCTCGGACTCAAACCTGTGGGGAAACTAGTTACTTCAAGGAGAATCTAAGTACTAGACAGAACCAAGATCTTGCATGGTCCTCAGACTGAAACCTATGAGGAAACTAGTTACTTCAAGGAGAATCTAAGTACTAGACAGAACCAAGGTCTTGCATGGTCCTCGGACTCAAACCTATGGGGAAGCTAGTTACTTTAAGGAGAATCTAAGTACTAGACAGAACCAAGGTCTTGCATGGTCCTCGGACTCAAACCCATGGGGAAACTAGTTACTTCAAGAAGAATCTAAGTACTAGACAGAACCAAGATCTTGCATGGTCCTTGGACTTAAACCTATAGGAAAACTAGTTACTTCAAGAAGAATCTTACTTTAAGAAGAATTTAAGTACTAGATAGAATCAAGGTCTTGCATGGTCCTTGGACTTAAACTTATAGGGAAACTAGTTACTTCAAGAAGAATCTAAGTACTAGACAGAACTAAGGTCTTGCATGGTCCTCGGACTCAAACCTGTGGGGAAACTAGTTACGTCAAGAAGAATCTAAGTACTAGACAGAACCAAAATCTTGCATGGTCCTTGGACTCAAACCTATGGGGAAACTAGTTATTTCAAGAAAAATCTAAGTGTTAGACAGAGCCAGGATCTTGCATGGTCTTCGGACTCAAACTTTTAGGGAAACTAACTACTTTCAATAAAGAGGTGAACAAACACAGGCCCATGAGCGTCACTTAAGGCATTCTAAGGTACATTGGACTTAACTCCCCAGCATAATCAGCAATTAGCTATTCCCGTAAGGTCAGTAAATTTTTAGAGCATACCTATGAGTACCTTTGTACATTGTGTTGTGGCATCTGATCTTAGGATTTAAAGGTTTATCTTTATGGATGCTGTGTGCTTAGCATTTTTTACCATCTATGGTAACAAATTCATGAGGTACATGATTAATATTGTAAAGTTATTCCCTTAGTATTTAATTCAGCAAAAGCAAGTCATAGTATTAAGGTGGCTTAATTATTAACCAAAGCCTAAGTAGAAATTATCACTATGGACTTTACATTTTTTGGCTGCTGATTCAAAATGGAAAACAAGTTGAACTATTGAGATTGTTTAGCTAACAATCCAAGCACATGTTATATAAATGGCAGAGTCCATCATAATAACGATAAATACATAATGTAAAAAAAAAATTTCATACATTCAATCTAAAAATCACATTACATCTTCCAAAAAATAAATAAAATAAATAGTAATAATAAAATAAAATACAACTGGAGCTAGTCAAGGAGGCCTATTTCTTCAGCTTTATTTTGATCCCTTCCTTGGGGAGCTGAGCAGAAAGGGTCTCAGGATCCTTGGGGTTCTCAGTTGGGGGAGCAACCTGCAGAGGATCAACTGGGAGAGGTGCCACCTCAGCATCAAGGGCTTGGGCACCAGTTGAGGACTTTGTAGCATTTTTGGGTGCCTCCTTGGTTGGATCTTTATCTGCTTCGGTCACCCCAGCAGGCTTAGCTTCCTTGGCAGACTCATCAGAAGAGGTAAATTGCTAGAGCAGCTTCGTTTGGAGCAGTACCAACTTCCTCAGGAGCCACCTCAGCCTCGGAGCTAGAGGAAGCAGCCTCACAGATGGCAGGAAGGTAGTATACATTCTCCACCTTCCACAAGTTAGATGAGGCCTCCACTTTAGCTTTTTTGAGAACTTCATTCCAAACCTGGGAGCAGAAGAGCCTACATACCCTAGGGACTTGAGCCTTAAGAGTGGCCTAGGTCTCAGCCACCCTCAAGGCAAGAGCCTCCTCCTCGACCGTCTCTTTAGAAAGCTGAGCCTCGGCCTTGGCAAACTCTGCCTCCTCTCTAGCCCTCAAAGCCTCATCTCTGGCCCATTCTGCAATATGTTTTGCCCCCTCTGCCTCGGCCATCTTCTTCTTTAGCTCAACGATCTGCTCCTTAGCGATCTTCAGCTGATCCTCTGCCTCGAGCAGGGGCCTCGTCTGGTCTTGGGCCAGCTTTTGAGCGCCGACCAGGCCTGCTTCAGTGTTGTCGTGGGCCCTTGTCATCTCCTTCAGCTCCTCATTTGCTTTTGAGAGATTGGCCTCGGAGGCTTTAAGAGTCCGAGCAGCATCCAGATGCTTGTCACGCTCAATATCCAGGGCCCTGCTCTGGTTGTTAGCCACCTCTTCCAGCCTAAAAGTGGCCTGGACAGCCTGCCAATTGAAACAAGCGCACAATAAGTTAGAAACCAAGGAATAAAAATTAGCAGAGTCATAAGTGATAGAAGTCTTACCATGCCCAAATACCTATTAAGGTTCAGGAAGACCTCCTGCCTCTTCAGGTTTTCCAACTCAGCCATATCTGCGAGGATTAGCAGAGACCTCTTCAACACATCGGCCACATATGTGCCTTCCCCTCCTCGGAAGTCCCTGAGGGAGGCATTGTCCATCAAAGGCTCCCCGTGGAGCATTGCGGCGGGAAGCTAGGCCTGGGGCTCGAATTGTAGGGCCACTTCTTTCCCTTGGCCTTGGTGCTCGGTCTTTTGTTGCTTTGGAGGTCGCCGAGCTTCATCCTCCTCCTGGGAGGAGCAAGATCTATCTGCTCCCATGGGCCTTTTGCCTTTGGGGTCCTTCTTGTTTTTGGGATCAATGGGCTCGGACCTTTGTGGCAGACTTGGCTGAGGAGGAAGAGGAGGTGGAAGCTTAGACTGGGTGAAGGATGACCTAATTGGAATAAGCTGGCGCTTGGGCGAAGGAGGAGGAAGCTTGGATTGAGACTTCCCTGGCATATCCTTCCCCAGCTGGCCCTCAATCAGGTTGAGCAGATTGATCTGGGGTTGTCTCTTGAAACCTATCTCGGCCCGTGGAGAAGTTCCTGCTGACAAGAGGTTTACTTCAGTTAAGTTGGGGTCACCCAAATCACCAGAAGGATCCTCAGACAGGTTAACTTGGTCGAAGGCACTAAATTCGTCCTCGGATGGACCCAAATCAGCTACTTCTTCTTCCTTTTCTGTACTTCCTCCCTCAGCCTCCGCAGCTTGGTGGGATGAAGAAGGGCCTACCAATGGAATGCCCTCCAGAGTAGAAGATCCTTCGGGGAGCAAGAACCCGTGCTCTGCTACAGTGATTTTATGTAGCCGAGGATCTTTTGCTTTAATCACGTACTTCGGAGTCGAGAATGATGTCTGGATTGGGTTGTACCCGAGAATCTTGTGAGCAGCTTTAACTTGATTGTCCGCTTCATTCACAAAGACCTCCGCCCTAAGGATGGTCTCCAAATCTTCCTTATTGACCAAATGGAAGTGTCGTTCAAAAGCGTGCGGATCTGCAAAAAAAAAAAAAAAAAAAAAAAAAAAAAAAAAAAAAAAAAAAAGAGAAAACATATTCTTGTTAGCACCAAGCAATGCAAAACTTTGGTAACACAGAAGATTAAACCCCCTCCTACTCTAATTACCCCACCTAGTGTCCCTTCCACTGTTGGACAATGAAGGCCATCGTGCCACTCCCCGGACATGATGAGAAAATCCTTATTTAACTCCTTACTGGACTCAGAGAAGCACTAAATAAGCCGGACCTTATCATCCCTCGTCTTCATGTAGTAGGATTTTCCCTTTAGATGTTGGAGGTTGTAGTACTAGTTCATATCATGGTGGGTTAACCTCAACCCCATTTTCTCATTCAAAGCGTCCACACAACCCAAAATCCTAAACACGTTGATAGCGCACTGGGTGTGAGCTAACCGGAAGTGCCTAAGGTAGTTCCTCATCACCGATCCCATAGGGATCCTCATACCACCTTCTAAGAAGGTGATTATAGGAATAACTACTTCACCCTCCTGCCTCCTAAAATACCCATCCCTTTCTTCACAGTACTTCAAGCCCACGTTGCTTGGTATCTTGTAATCTACGATGAACTTCTCCATTGCCTCTTCAGACTCAACCAACTTCTTAAACCTATCCATTCCTAGAAACGGCTAAAGGACTCAAGGAAAAACGAAAGAAAAAGAGAAATAAAGAGGAAAGAAGCTTAGAGAGAGAGAGAGAGAGAGAGAGAGAGAGAGAGAGAGAGAGAGAGAGAGAGAGAGAAGAACTTACAGAGATGAGGAAAAGCTCCTCGGACAGACTTTTTATGTTGGAGAGAGAGACATGAATTTTGTTGGAGATTTGACTGAACTCAAGATACGTGCGCAAGAACTCTTGAATGCAAAAGTAAAGAGGCGAATCGGTTCAAATGGGTATTTATACCCTAACTAAAAATAACCGTGTGGGTTTTCCCGCCCATAAAGTCAAAAAGATCCCCATCATTAGATTATCATCACACCATTACGCGTGGGGAAACATAAATCCGCTAGAATTTAATGAGAGCGCGCTCCATATACCGAGGCACCAGGAACATGCCCTGGACAAGTAAAGGACTTTGGCACTGATGGAGGATAAGACTTGACAAGCCATAACAATTACCCGAGGACATCAAAATCCTCCTCCCCATCCGAGGAGCCGAACAGCAAGATTTTGAGGGGCTATTGTGGGGCCTAAGAATTTGGCAACCCCAGCCCACTTTATATTAGGCCCAAAGGCCCACGCCGAGGAGGTAGAAACGTCCGAGGATGAAAGTAGGAAACCCAAGTTCCCAAGAAACATCGCCGAGGATGATCCTGTCATCGGCCAGCCGAGATCATAGAAGGGAAGAGCAGCACGCCACCAAAGGTAGCCTCCCAAATCATCCCAAGAAAAAGACAAGTGCAATGGGTCAGTCATGGAAGCATGGTGGAGGAGCAATTTAAGGAGAAACTGTCACCTCCACATTAAATGCCCATAACTAACATTCTGGCCGCATTAATGAGAAAATGACCCCTGAACAGTGTTGTCTAGGTTGCTGCAGCTCACAGAAAACTGAAGAAGGTGGCTGATGGGACAAGCACTCAAGTAGTAACCTGCATGATCAACAGATGGAGGGACAAGATCAACTAAGAGGGAGTATATAATGTAAAAAGTCCTCCAGAATGAGGCATGAGAAATTAGAAGCGGAGAGAATATTGTAACAACTGGTGTAATACTTGAGACCTTTGTAACCAGACGTGAAAGCAATAATAAGAACTACTAGTTCCTCAGACTAGGGCCGAGGAACAGAATTTCATACTTTAGTCCAAGTCTTTCTTATTCAATCCACTCGTAGCCATGTTTAGTTGTTGTAATCCCCACTAGGGCCTAGTTCTTAAACTCATTCTCTACAAATTTATTGTATTGGACTAGTTGGGTCTGAGCCTACTTCTCTAATAAAAGAAGTGCTCGAACCCAGTACCTACAATTACCTATCACTTTCATATAAACTCATTATCTTTTTTTCCATTATTCATAGTTAGCCAAATTAGGGTTTGTTGCAAAATTTACGGCAAAAAAAAAAAAAAAAGTGTCCATAAATTTGCTTTCCCCAATGTGTTGTGTCTAACACAAATAAACAAAGATTTTTTTTTTTTCCACATTCGTGCCTTCTATGAAATTAATAACAAAGATGGACGGAAATTTCAAATTGAAAATTTTGGGAATATAATTGACAAAACCAAATACGCAGTATCTTCTCATCAAAAAAAAAAAAAAAAAAAAAAAACCTAGTATCTAGTCTAAAATATGGTGTAAGATTCCAACATTTTTATATAATTTTTTCTTACTTTTATCTAAATATTGCTTCCCTTCTCCTTAACCCATCAATGAAATGAATAATCATTTACAAAGCATTGTGTTGAAATTACAATTAATATAACTTTTGTCAAATTTCTTCACAATTTTTTATTTGGTGATTTAAAAAAAAAAAAAAAAAAAAAAAAAAAAAAAAAAAAAAAAAAAAAAAAGAAGATCCTATTGTCTCCTACCATCCATGCTAGTAAAATATCAAAATCATCAAAGATCAATAATTATTTTATCTATAAAAAGCTTAAATTTAAAGTTTTTTATATTTTTAAATTATCAAATAATAAATAATAAATAATTGATACAAAACTTGATATACATGTTAATAAAATGTAATATGCTATTTAACTGTGAGATTTTCAAAATATTAATTACACAAAAAATTAGTCCCAAACAAAATTAATATAACAAAAAATTAGTAATAGGCCAACCTATAGTCTTTTATGTACATGATGATATAAGGATGAAAAAAATCACTTCATCTACCGCTTAACCTTTTGGACTTGTTAAAGCAAGGTTTAACAGCATGAAAATAAACATGACAATAAGGTCAATGTCTAACTCGTTAAATAGCAATCCAAACTCCAAAATCCTGACTTTACGAGTATAAAAGCCAAGCATGTGGTTAGCCCGTTCCTCCAAATCACATGATGTGCATCCTTTGGTACTTATTGGCAATGCTCTTAATATAGGTATTTTAACTATAGGACATTAGTTAAGTACTCGTTTCACTTCTCTTATCCTACATGAAAAGAGAAAAAATCTCATGGTGTGTTAGATATATACACCAGGAGTGACAAACATTCAACCGGCCAGAACTAGAAAGAAAATACTTTAAACTATTGGCTGATATTGACTACTACCCCCTTGATTTTCATCAGAAAGCTAAACTTTTCTAACAAAGATTTGAAAACTTTCCATATTAATCAAAGCTCACATACAAACCCCAAAAGAAATTATCTTACACGAGAGAGAGCAAACTACATCAACAACAACAAAATCTTTAGTTCCAAAATTTTGGAGTTGGCTATGGCCTATCGATTCTCAACAGATTAGTTTGGATCTGTCCCATATCTTCTTTTCCATAATTATATTTTAGTTAAAGTTAGGGACAGAGGCACACTAGGGCTTTGGGGGCAATGCCCCCCCCCCCCCCCCCCCCCCCCCCCGCGCGCACGCACCCCCTTTTTTTTTTTAATTACTAGTGTGTTTGTATATATATACTACTTTTAGCAATTTTGTTCTATAAAATTACACTTTGCCCCCCTAAACAATATGATTGATTCTTTTAAGAGTAATGCTACAATTACTAACTTTTCTACAACATTTTTATAAATTTTTGAGATACAAACTATTACTATTTCACATCAGGGCCTGCCACTTTCATCACTTTTTAACTTACCAATAATCACTCACTATATCAGTAATTTGTAAAAAAAAAATTTATAGCTCTAACATTTTTCCTCCTTTAGAGGCCATAAAAAATTTATACATATAAAATCTATAACAAAATATGCAAGCCCAAAAAATTTATCCTAACAATAAAAATTACCAATAATAGAGCTAAAAAAAAATTAAGCCCAATCAACCAATTCTACCATTAAAGACCAAAAAAAAAAAAAAAAAACACTCAACGACTATGCAGCAACAAAGCCAAAGGACAGTAGCAAAGTTGCCCCCTCCTAACTCCAAATCCTGGCTCTGTCCCTTCTTAAAGTCATACTCTTTATTACTTTCATACTTGAAATGCCATTTTTTATTTCCTCTACTAATATTATTTTTGGTATTCCTTTACTTTTTTTTTTTTTTTTCCTTTAACTTGGTTCGCTTCACTCTTTCTTAGCTATGCATCAATTGCTCTCCTTTGAACATGACTAAGTTATCGCAAGCTACTCTCCCTCATATATGTTCATTAGTAGGGATTATCTCTATCTTTAAGCAGATCTCCTCATTTCAATATTATTTTCCCGTGTATTTTGATTTTTTACTTATCCATCTTAACATTCTCATTTCAACTACATTCATTTTATGGATATGTTGCTTCTTGATAGCCTAGCATAGCTAGCCATATAACAATTTTATAAAATTTTCTCTTTAACTTAATAGGCCACGCAATACTCATGATGTACTTCTCTACTTTATCCACCATTCTCTTTGATAACTAAATCACAGTGTGTATATATATGTATATATATATATATATATATATATTTTTTTTTTTTAATTCGGCAGTTGGGGAGAAGGGGGATTTGAACCTTAATTATCTCTGTTGGAAATATTAAAAAGTGTAAATAGAGCTACAAAGCTCTTGGGAACAGTATCACAACAAATATAGGAGGGCTGTTCAGTATGAACTTCACAACAGCAGCAGCAGCAACACTGGAGGGAAGATTTTATAAAATGGAAGGACTAAAGCAATTGTAATTCAAATTGAAACATAGAATTCGTATGTTTAGCCAAGGAAACCGCAGGCCAATTTTGTGCCGGTTTGATAAAAAGTATTTCCAAGCCGCACCTTTTCAAAACAAATATTTTTTAAATTTCACTATTGCACATCTTTCTCAAACAAGCCCATTTACTTGATTCACTCACAGCTTGTTTCACTTGGCAAGAAGCAATCGCAAGAGACAACTTCAAATCAATCAAATTACAGGCATTCAATCTTTGATGATTATAAGCCTGACCCTTTCTGAAGAGGATAAAATTTGGAAGTAATAGGGCCTGACGGGCCATTTTTTTGATAGCCCATCCCTTGTGGGTCGAAGTTAATTGGGCCGAAAGTCCATAACACCTTAAGAAGAATTCTAGTACATAGTGGAGTTCATTAAGATTCCTCACTAATGGGTCTCTCCATAAGGAGATACCTTGACAATCACGTTTGTGGTCTTACAAGGAAAGGATTCCGCAATCTCCTCTCATGAAGACTCCTATAAGGAAAAGATTTCTACTCCAAGAAGGAGAGGTCAACTTTCGACTACTATAAAAGTCTCGATACCCTCATAAATCAAGGTACGCATAATTTACCCTCTCTAGCATTCTAGAGTTGTGAGAATATTTCTGACTTAACCTTCGGAGGGTATTCGGCCGACACCACACCGGTGCTCTTTGCAAGGTTTTCTCTTCTCTTTGTTGTGTAGGTTCGCATTCGTGCGTATAGGTACCGTGAGCTCATTGGTGAAATTCTTGACTTCATCAGTTGGCGCCGTCTGTGGGAAATCTTGACAATAGTTATAGTTGAGATTCACAACCATACTATTGTTTCCCGGACTATAGAGTTGCATGGTACTCACTCGCTCAATGGCAACAATCAACGACATTCAAGAAGAGGAACCTCCCACGACCGCCCTCGAGAAACAGGTTAGAACTCTTGCTGCAGCCGTGGAACGCCTCACTAAGCAGAACAACGACCTAGAAGAACAACTGCGCCAAAAGAACGCAGCACCGAACGACTTACAGGAAGACCAAGAAGGGAACAGCGTTGCGAAAAGAAACCAGGAGAAACCTCAAGGCAGCCATGCCCCGAGCAGACCAGAAAGGCAGAACTTAAGCATGCCGTCCCTCACGGATGCGACTCCTCCACACATCGTCGCAGAGATGCAAGCGATGAGGGAACAGATGGAGGTTATGATGAACGCGCTCAAAGGGCGAGTTTCCAGTGACCTTGACGATTTAGTCAATCGCACTGATTCACCCCTTCACTGCGGCCGTGAATTCCTTCCCCCTACCGCACAAGTTTCGGATGTCGAATATCGACAGTTATGACGGAGTGAAAGACCCTCTGGATCATCTGGAGACGTTCAAAACATTGATGCACCTTCAAGGGGTCGCGGACGAAATAATGTGCAGGGCTTTCCCCACCACGCTGAAAGGAGCTGCTAGGATTTGGTTCAGTCGGTTGACACCGAACTCCATAAGCACATTCAAGGAATTAAGCGCCCAGTTCACGTCCCACTTCATTGGGGGACATAGGTATAAGAAATCAACGGCGTGCTTGATGAGCATCAGACAGCGAGAGGACGAGACGCTGAGATCATACATAACTCGCTTCAATAAGGAGGCGCTCTCGATCGACGAAGCCGACGATAAGATACTCGTAACTGCCTTCACAAACGGGTTACGAAAGGGTAAATTTTTGTTCTCTATATACAAGAATAACCCGAAAACCATGACGGAGGTCCTCTACAGGGCAACGAAATACATGAATGCGGAGGACGTGTTACTGGCTAGGGAGGATAAGCCGAGGAAGGGAGAACAACAAGAAGATATCCGGCAGGACCAAGAGCGGAAAAGACTCAAAACTGGGGACCGAAGGGACGACAGACGATCCAAGCAGCAAGGAAGAAAATTTACTAGCTTCACCCCGTTGAATACCCCAGTAGACCAAGTCCTAATGCAGATTAAGGACGAAGAGGCTCTAACCTTTCCAGGAAAGCTCAAGAGTGATCCGAGCAAGCGGTCCAGAGACAGGTACTACCATTTCCACCGCGACCACGGTCATGATACGTCTAATTCTTACGATTTGAAACAGCAGATTGAAACCCTTATCAGACAAGGGAAATTGCAAAAGTTTATAAGGAAGGACAAGACGGATCCCCCACCTCAAGAACAGAAACCCCGAAGGGAGAATGAGCGTCCTAGACCACCAGTCGGAGACATAAGGATGATAGTGGGTGGGACTGCGACAGCAGGTTCATCCAAGAAGGCCCGAAAAACTTACCTCCGAATGGTTCAGAACGTCCAGCTGACGGGCTCAATTCAAAAGATAGCCCGTAGGGATAGCCCAATCATCGGGTTCTCGAAAGAGGACGCACGACGACTTCATCATCCACATGACGACGCCCTGGTCGTCACCCTACGAGTCGAAGAGTATAACATGCACAGAGTGTTGGTCGATAATGGCAGTTCAGCGGATATCCTATACTATCCCGTATTCCAGTAGATGATGATTAATAAGGAACGATTGATACCCACAAACGCCCCGCTAGTGGGGTTTGGAGGAACGAGAGTGTTCCCGTTAGGAGCAATCACGCTTTCGGTGACGGTAAGAGATTACCCCCAACAGATCACTCGAGACGTGACATTCCTCGTAGTTGACTGCTCGTCCGCCTACAACGCTATCCTTGGACGACCAACTCTCAACGCATGGAAAGCGGCAACCTCAACATATCACCTGATGATTAAGTTCCCCACGGAGTACGGGGTCGGGGAGTTACGAGGGAATCAGGTGGCTGCCCGTGAATGCTACTTGGCCATGTTGGAGATGGAGGATCATCAGCAGGCAATGTGCATAGAAGAACAGCGACTAACAGCTGAACCCGTCGAGGAACTGGAAGAAGTTGCTCTGGACGAATCAAGACCTAAACGAACAACCAAGATAGGGACCTCGGCCAGTCAGCCCGTGCAGCAGGCCCTCAGAGCATTCCTCAGGAGGAACCAGGACGTTTTCGCTTGGAGCCACGAAGATATGCCCGGGATCAGCCGCTCAGTTATGGTCCACAAGCTGAATGTGAATTCTGAGTTTTCGCCCGTAAGACAGAAAAAGCGAGTCTTCGCTCAAGAACGGGACAAGGCAATAGCAGAAGAAGTAAAAAAGCTGCTCGAAGCGGACTTCATTCGAGAGGTATATTACCCCGACTGGTTGGCAAACGTTGTGATGGTCAAAAAGGCGAACGGAAAATGGCGAATGTGCGTCGACTTCACGGACCTCAACAGGGCATGCCCAAAAGACAGCTACCCATTACCTCGGATAGATACTTTGATGGACTCAACGGCAAAACATCAACTCCTAAGCTTCATGGATGCCTTCTCGGGCTATAATCAGATTAAAATGGACGAAGCCGATCAGGAGAAGACGTCCTTTGTCACGAGCCAAGGACTTTTTTGCTACAACGTGATGCCGTTTGGGCTCAAGAATGCAGGAGCAACATACCAAAGACTAATGAACAAGATGTTCGCGCACCAAATTGGGAGGAACGTACAGGTATACTTCAACGACATGCTCGTGAAAAGCCTTCTGGAACAGGACCATCTTAGAGACCTGTAAGAGACGTTCGACGCCCTCAGGACGTACAATATGAAGTTGAATCCGAATAAGTGCGTGTTCGGAGTGATGGCGGGGAAATTCTTGGGATTCATGGTATCCTATAGAGGAATTGAGGTTAACCCAGAGAAGGTACGGGCCATCATGGAGCTAAAACCGCCAAAAACAGTGAAGAAGATGCAAAGCTTGAACGGAAAAATTGCGGCCTTAAACAGATTCGTCTCCAAAGCGACGGACAAATGTCTACCATTCTTCCGCACCTTGAGAAAGGCTTTCGAATGGATGGACGAATGTCAAAAGGCGTTTGAGCACCTGAAGAGGTACCTCGCCTCTCCCCCACTCCTCAGTCCGGCCGAACCGGGGGAAGTACTCTACCTATACTTAGCAGTCTCACAGGCAGCCGTCAGCGCGGCCTTAATAAGGGAAGAACGAGGAACTCAGCTGCCTGTTTATTTCATAAGCCGGGGTTTTCGGGGGGCAGAAGAAAGATACCCCCAGATGGAGAAGCTGACCTTCGCGCTTGTAACTGCAGCCCGAAAGCTCAAGCCTTATTTCCAGGCACATACCATTGTGGTCTTGACGGAGCAACCACTAAAGAGAGCCATGAGCAGCCCTGAGGCTGCTTGACGAATGGCTTTGTGGGCAATAGAATTAAGCGAGTTTGATATACAGTATCGCCCGCGAACTGCAATAAAGGGCCAAGCCGTGGCAGACTTTATCGCCGAGTATACCCCGCTAGAAGACAAGGGGGCAGACACATTCAGGGAATGGAGTATCCACATGGACGGATCTTCAAACAAGCGAGCTGAAGGAGTTGGAGTAGTAATTAAAACCCCGGACAGGGACAAAATAAAATGTATGATCCGATTAGATTACGCAACCACAAACAACGAGGCCGAGTATGAGGCATTAGTTGCAGGAATATACCTCGCAGTAGCTGCAGGTGCTGAAGTCATGGTCGTACATTGTGACTCCCAGGTTATAACGAGTCAAATTAACGGCATTTACGAGTGCAAAAATGAAAGAATGAAGAAGTACCTAGAAAAGGTACAGAATCGGATCAGCGGCCTCAAAGTGCGTTTCGTTCAAATCCCAAGGGAGGAGAACGAATATGCCGACCGTCTGGCAAGGGCAGCCTCAGCAGAGCCTATGCAAGTCCTTGATCAAGTATTGTCGTTTATCCAAACGTCCTCAACTATTGACGACGAAGAAGAAGTGCATGAAATGAATTCTGAGAATGATTGGACAACGCCATTGTTAGCCTACCTGAAGACAGGCGCGCTACCAGACGGGAAAGAAGCAGCCAGAAAACTGAGGGTCCAAGCCTCACGGTTCGTACTAATCAAAAACCTTCTGTACAAAAGGGGATTCTCACGACCGTATCTGAGGTGTTTGAATCAGGACGAATCAGATTACGTAATGAGAGAAGTCCATGAGGGTATATGTGGAAACCATTCGGGTGCACGATCACTAGTGCACAAACTTATCCGAGCAGGATACTACTGGCCTACTATGCAGAAGGACGCACAGAGCTTTGTCAAGAAGTGTGACAAATGCCAGAGATTCAGCAATCTAATAAGGCAACCAACCGAGGAGCTGACACCCATCACGACCCCCTGGCCATTCGCCCAATGGGGACTGGACATCATGGGACCCTTCCCGACCGCGACAAAGCAACTAAAATTTCTGGTGGTTGGTATCGACTACTTCACGAAGTGGGTGGAAGCAGAGGCCCTAGCCACCATCACGGAGAGAAACATTAGAAGTTTTGTTTGGAAAAATATTATCTGCAGGTACGGGATACCAAGAGTGCTTATCTCCGACAACGGAAAGCAGTTCGACAATAATGCATTCAGGAACTTCTGTTCGGAGCTGGGTATCAAGAACCATTATTCCTCCCCCGCGCACCCTCAGGCCAATGGACAAGTGGAAGTTACGAACCGAACCTTGCTCAAGATTATCAAGGCACGGCTCGAGGGGGCAAAAGGCATCTGGCCTGACGAACTACCAAGTGTCTTGTGGGCATATCGTACAACCGTAAGGGTACCTACAGGTGAAACGCCTTTTCGACTAGCATATGGAACTGATGCGGTCATACCTGCAGAGATAGGGCTTACAAGCTATCGCGTGGAGAATTACAGTGAGGACAACAACGACGAAGCCATGCGACTATAGCTAGATTTGGTGGACGAAGTCCGTGCTACGGCAGAACAGAGGTTAGCACGATACCAGAACCTGATGGCAAAATACTACAACTCCAGTGTCAGACAGAGAGACTTTTAGATCGGTGACCTTGTGCTGAGAAAAGTAATGGGAGCTGCTAGAGACCCCTCTCAAGGAAAGCTCGGTCCCAACTGGGAAGGACCATACAGGATCTCTTCATGGCATAGAAAAGGGACCTACCACCTTGAAACTCTAGACGGGCAGAAGCTACAGCACCCGTGGAACACTGAGCACCTACGGAGATACTACCAGTAGGGATGGCGACTTGAAAAAACAACAACAACCTTTTTACTCCTAGATTTATTGGTTACTTTTAAGATTCCGCTACAATAAGCCCAACGGGCACGTTTTTTACTTTGGTTTTGCTACAATTTGTTTTTAAGCCCAAGGGGGCAAGTACTTTTTCAAGAATGAATGATTTTTATTCAAATTCAACAAAATTCACCTACATACGCTACTCAAAATCTTTAATCCACAAAGTGGACGGACAAACCCACAAAGTGGACGGATATCCCCAGGAGGGATAGAATCTGAAGTCCGCAACATAGACGGACAAAACCCATAAGGGTTAAAATTGTCCACAGAGTGGACGGACGAATTCCACAAAGTGGACGGACGAAGTCCACAAAGTGGACGGATATCCCCAAGGGGGATAAAATCCTAAATCCAAAAATTAGATGGGTAACCCAAAAGGGTTAAAACTTCAAGTCCGCAACATAGACGGACAAGAACCCCATAGGGGTTTAAATTTTACAAGTTCACTAAAGTGGACGGATAGAGTCCACAGAATTGACGGACATCCCAAGAAGGGATGGAATCTTAAGTCCGCAACATAGACGGACAAGAACCCCATAGGCTTTAAAATCTTACAAGTCCATAAAATGGACGGATAGAGTCCAAATATTTGGACGGACATCCCAGAGAAGGTCATAACTCTAAATTGGACGGGCCCAACAGAATGGACGGTTCCTCCATGTTAAAGACCTTATCATAAGTCCTATGACGGAGATCCCCAATGGATGTGTCTCCAATCCTATAGTGAACGGATAAGAACTAAAATCCACAATATGGACGAACAATGTCATAAAGGTTGTCCAAGCATCAAACCAAAAAGGTGGACGGACTCCTTTACTAAGGCCAACATTTAAATAGGGGAGTAGTTCCTTAGGCCGACGGCTCCAATAAGCTATTTCATTAATCAAAGCAAGTAAACAGGTGAAGTGACTAAGTAAAAATAAAACAAGTACTGACGGACAAAATACCCCTTAGAGGGAAATGTTTGTACTACAAAATGAACGGAGCCAGGAACTGTTTTCCAAATATTTTTACATATCAAAAAAAAAAAAAACAAAACAAAGGAAAAATTAGACTACGATTGGCTTCTCCCTCTCTTCTTCACGGTTGATCTTGCTGTCCTTAGATCCACTCTCAACGGCCTGTTGATCAGCACGAGCACTTTCACCATCCTTGGGATCATTTTGAGGGATCGGTTGATCTTCTGGAGCATTGACGGGTGGGTTCTCTTCGAAGAGCTCATCCGTATTTTCAGAATCTGCTGGACGGGTAGAAGTGATTTCCTGAGCATTGACGTTGACGGACGACACGTCAAGATTTGGATACAATACCTTCACTTGACGGATGGCCTCGTCAAAGCCATCATTAAAAGAGTCTCCAAGCTCAGACAGTAAGGCGTCCGAATCACGGTACTCTTGGACGGCTGTCTCCTTTGCCAGACGGACTTCTTGCTCTTTCTCTTGGATGATTACCCTCATTTCCTCCGTCAGCTTGAATAGCTCATTCCGGTCCGTCTCAAGCATTTTAAACTTCTTCTCCTGGGCGACCCTCCAAGTCTTTAGCTCCTGAAGCTCTTCCTCTGTCGTCTTGGCTTTATCCCGAAGACGGTTAAGGGTCGTCTCATGGTGAAGACACCGTCCCATGAGTCCCTTCACCATGACCATAGTCTGTAAAGATGGAAAGTTCAAAGAATAAGAAGCAGTTTTAAGACGGAGGAAAAATAAACTGACATTGGTAAGATGGATATTACCTGAGCAATACTGAACAAGCTTGTCTCACCCATGGCCTCCGTCGAGTGATTGCCCAAGTCTTCATAATCTTCGGACGTGAGAAGGGAAGATAGCTTTTCCAGAGCATAGCTAGCGTCATCCCTGAGGAGTGGAGGTGGTTTCTTGGGCTCTGATGACGGACCCTTCATCAGCCCTTTGCCGGCCCCGTGCTTGGTTGGGGTGACCGTCTTGGCACCCTCCGCCATTAGCCCTACGATGGGCTCCAAGGGGACCTTGGGTTTTTTAGGAGGACGGTCCCCCTTCGATGGCTGCTTTCTCTTTGCCGACACCGTCGCCTCCTTTTGCTCCGTACTTTTTGCCGTCCTATTCTTCGCGGCGTTAGAACGGATGAGTGCCCTTCTCTTTGCAATGTCCATTTCTACAAACGTGAACGGATCAAGTTAGCTTCATAAAAAATAAAAAATAAATAAAAATAAAAATAAAAAAATAAAAAAAGAAAAAAAGAGAGGGAAGAGTAGTTGCTGGACATACGCTGACGGATCTTCTTTTCGTATTTGATTGCTTGTGGCGATGGTACGGGCCCGTCACAATACCAGCAAATCATATCAAGGTTTACCAATTTCGCCCAAGTACGTTCGTCCGGCGTAGTCTTGTTAAAAAAATTTTCAAGAAAACTGAATTCCTCTACACTAATTTGCGGCCGCCGTCGGACTGCATGTAAATAGGACGGTTAGAAAATTTTTGAGATTAATTGCACGAATGTAATGAAGGTCCTAGCACTAAGACGGACTCATACCATTTTCAGATAATATGCCCCAGGTTGTATCGACGGGCATGTGGTCTGTCTCTCCTGGACGACACATCCATCCGTCACCTTCTAAGAAAAAGTACCTACTCTTCCAGTCTCTGTTGGAGTCTGGGGTTTCATAAATGACCTTCAGCAAAGAACTCCTAGGTACAAAACTGTATATTCCCCTAGACTTGTCGATTTCATCTGGACGGTAGCAATGCAAAAACTCTCTCACCGTCAATCTCCTAGCTCCGTTCGACATGGCCTCGTATAGAATCTCCATCGCGATGAAGACTCTCCAGGCATTTAGGGATACTTGATTGACGGACAAACCCAAATACTTTAAAAGTTCACGATGAAGTGAGCTCAGTGGGAATCTGAGTCCAGCCTTCAACATTTGCTCATATATTCCTACACCGTCCACCCCTTCATAATAACATTTCTCTGGCTTATAAGGTAGACGGATTGGAATATGCTCAGGAATTTGATAGTTGTCCCTGATAGTCTTGAAGTGGTTCTCTTTAATGGTTGATGTAAAATCGTTAACCGTCCACTCCGGGAGCATGATGAACTCCCTTGGTCCATTGGCTCCTACGACGGGTTCTAATTGTTTATCCTCGTTACCGTCAGAATCTACTTCAACCAACTCCATGCCCTCATTTGTTGAGGACGGAGAAGAAGCGGACGGACTCCTATCATCACTAGTATTGCCTAAGTCTTTGGGACCTGATGTGAATACATCCTCATAACCGGCCCCATCACGGACATATGATTGATTACTCGACGCGCTAGACATAGCCTAAAACTTAAAAGACTGACTCCACTATAAATGATGACGGATATATAAATTGAGGTATATAAAAAACCTGACGGAGTAACTGAATGACAAAAAATACTTACCCATCAGAATAATGTGAACGGAGTTCGATATTGACGGATGCGTATGAGTAGGCAGCAAAGTTTGATAAGGATGACGGATTGAGCTCTGATCAAAGTATTTCTAGACAAAAATGAGAAATGAGGGGCGAAGGTCCGGTATTTATAAAGAAATTGCACGGGAGACGAGGCGACGCCTCGATCCAAAACAACGTGCAATGACATTAGGACGCGTGTCGTTGTGTCAGGTTAAAATTATGCCTGTAAAAGACAATTGTATACGGAGTATATGACCGTCATGGTTCTTATCCGACGGGATTTTTATCTGCCATACGTGTTGACCGTTGTACCTTATTCCCGTCATGCCCAAGCCGTCTGTTGTTACCCCCGCGAGCCCCATTAATTCTGACGGACTCGCGGTGTAAGGGGGCAACTGAAGAGGATAAAATTTGGAAGTAATAGGGCCTGAAGGGCCATTTTTTTGATAGCCCATCCCTTGTGGGTCGAAGTTAATTGGGCCGAAAGTCCATAACACCTTAAGAAGAATTCTAGTACATAGTGGAGTTCGTTAAGATTCCTCACTAATGGGTCTCTCCATAAGGAGATACCTTGACAATCACGTTTGTGGTCTTACAAGGAAAGGATTCCGCAATCTCCTCTCATGAAGACTCCTATAAGGAAAAGATTTCTACTCCAAGAAGGAGAGGTCAACTTTCGACTACTATAAAAGTCTCGATACCCTCATAAATCAAGGTACGCATAATTTACCCTCTCTAGCATTCTAGAGTTGTGAGAATATTTCTGACTTAACCTTCGGAGGGTATTCGGCCGACACCACACCGGTGCTCTTTGCAAGGTTTTCTCTTCTCTTTGTTGTGTAGGTTCGCATTCGTGCGTATAGGTACCGTGAGCTCATTGGTGAAATTCTTGACTTCATCACTTTCAAAGATGCTGATCTGATCATGGACTTGAAATGGCTTTCCACCTTAACCTGGCCATCAAACTGGCAGTGCTGCGTTTGTTTCGACTGAAAATGGATTTGGGAAAACAATTTACACCCTACCGTATGTTTGGTTACGCATGGAAAATTTGGTCAAACGCAAAATCATTTCCGTTGGCTGTAAAATGAGCTTGGCTGAAGTGTAAAATAGATTATAGATCTATTTTACCTTTAAACCATTAAAAATAAAAAAAATAAAAAAATAAAAAAAAGAACCAAACCAAGAGGGAGAGAGAGAGAGGCCGGTCACTGTCAGAGAGAGAGAGAGAGAGAGAGAGAGAGAGCCACCCACAGTCAAAGAGAGAGAGGCCAGTCACCTGAACTTGAGATCGACTCTACCACTGTCTAGGTCGTGCCTCTCACCGCTGATCAAGCAAAGATCGACTCCACCGCCGATCTACCCTGTTTCTCTCTTCCTCCCCCTGCCACCCATGTCACCGATCTACCCTTTTTCTCTCTACCCATGTAGAGCAAACCACCATAAGACAAGCGACCCACCGTGACCCAGTCGCCTCCGCCGCGCAATCTTGCCTCCACCGCCTCTAGATCGAACCCAGTCGCCTCTCTCTCTTCCTTCTTCTCTCAATTTGACCGGATTTGATGAATTTTTTTTGTTGAGTTTTGTTTCTTTTCTGTTTATCTATTGAGAAATGATATTATATGTATTTGTTTGGAAGCTGAGAAAATGTGAGCAACAAGTAGAAAATGTGATTTCTATAGTATTTTCAAGAACACAACCAAACACTAAAAAATATTTTTCAAAGTATTTTTTAAAATGCTACCAAATACCTAAAAATATTTTCTTTTCCAAAAAATATTTTCACATAAAAATATTTTACACTTGAAAAACATTTTACATAGAACCAAACACAGCCTAAATTCCATATCTTGCTGGAATTTCTCTTTTGTTTGTAGA
Source organism: Quercus glauca (assembly GCA_023736055.1). Taxonomy (NCBI): domain Eukaryota; kingdom Viridiplantae; phylum Streptophyta; class Magnoliopsida; order Fagales; family Fagaceae; genus Quercus; species Quercus glauca. Next base: position 20,789,106 of record CM043315.1, read on the forward strand.
AAACTAGAAATGTAAACCTTTTGTTCATAACTTGGCCTCGTTAGGCTGTGTACATCTCCATCAGTAGATCTTCGTAAAAGGTTGCTTTAAGTGTTAAGACGTGTACTTGATCCATACTCTGTTGATCCGAGGAGATGATCCTCCTCGGACCAACTTTCTCAGCCTTTCTGCTTGTATTTCACTTATGAGATTCTGAGCTTAACACCCTCACCACGATTTATCCGTTCTCAAACAAACCGAGGTCTTCAGCTAAGGCCCAAGGCCCAATATATAAAGTTAGGCCCTTTTTCCTACATAAACCTTTTGTTCATAACTTGGCCCCGTTAGGCTGCTCTTTGTAAGAGGAATAGGCTCATTTCATCTCCTCTCTCTTTCCTGAATCTGGAGATAGATTGGGACCATCCTATGTTTCTTCTTAATATAATCATATTTATTCATATAAATAAAAAATAAAAAGGAAAAAAAAGGAAAAAGCATGATGACCTAAACCAAAACATTCTTCTCATTCTATCTAAAAAAAAAAAAAAAACATTCTTTCTAATATACTCATGTTGCCTGAACTTATAGTCAAAAAGTAAACAAAAAGGGAGATCTCTGCCTACCACAATAGTCCCTTATATGGGCACAGATGAGACTATGATTGATTACTCTTCTCCACTTCCGAAGTAGTCAAAGACAACTGGGGCACAGCCTGAAAATGCCTACACAACACTAAATCTATGTTGGCATCTTTCATGTGAACTGCTCAAAAACAACATTAACAATTTATTCTAAGGGATATAAAGATTCCACTAGACTAGAGGAACGACATCCTTGATTCACAGTCACCACAAAATAACATCCAAGTCAGAGTCCCAAACTTAAAGCTATTAGAACACAGAAGCAGTCTAAATACTAAAACATTACACAACTTCCAGCCATAAATATCATCCACTGTCTGTCATATAGTAAAATTAAAATAAATCAAAAAATTCCTTACCTATTTCTAATATGTAAATGCGCTTTGCTTCTTGCTTATTTGGTGTGACATCCACAAAATAAGTTCAAAAATTCCAACCAAAAATGAAGAAAAATACATCCATTCATAGACGAAATAAATATATTCTTCCAAATCAGCTACCAAGGACAACTTCATATTCCAGAATCCAAATACAACAAATTTCCAGAACCACATAATAAAACTGCTATCTAATAACAAAGAACGAAGAGGAAGACACACAATTTCTAATCCATAAAAGCCCCTAACCGTCTTCCAGCATAATTCTTTTTTTTTTTTTTTCTTAAATAAAAATTACAATATGCCCACCAGAACCAGAGAAGCCATTATTTCATTTTGTCGATTTTCACTCGGACCTGTTGGCGTACCTCTCAACCTTATCATCATTGAGATTAATCCCCACCATGGCCTCACCCAATCCACAACTCACATCAGCAAGCACATCCGGGTCACTGTAATGAGTCACAGCCTGCACAATCGCCCGAGCCCTCCGAGCCGGGTCACCGCTCTTGAAAACCCCAGAGCCAACAAACACCCCATCACAACCGAGCTGCATCATGAGCGCCGCGTCAGCCGGCGTCGCCACCCCACCGGCGGCGAAATGAACGACCGGAAGCCTCCCGAGCTGCTTGGTCTGCATCACCAAGTCATAAGGAGCAGCGATCTTTTTTGCGAAGGAGAACACCTCGTCATCATCCATGTTCCTCAACACCCTGATATCTCCCATAACGGAGCGCACGTGCCTCACGGCCTCGATGATATTCCCGGTTCCGGCTTCGCCTTTGGTCCGAATCATCGCCGCGCCTTCGCGAATCCTACGTAAGGCTTCGCCGAGGTTTCGGCACCCACAAACAAAAGGGATACGAAAGTTATGCTTGTTGATGTGGTTGTCCTCGTCCGCCACGGTTAGAACCTCGGACTCGTCGACGTAGTCGATTCCAATGGCTTCAAGGATTTGGGCCTCCACAAAGTGGCCGATGCGAGCTTTAGCCATGACTGGAATAGTCACAGCTTGTTTGATCTCCTTGATCAGCTGAGGGTCGCTCATGCGAGCCACACCGCCTTGGGCTCTGATGTCAGCCGGCACGCGCTCAAGCGCCATTACGGCGCACGCGCCAGCCTCCTCAGCGATCCGGGCTTGCTCGGCGTTCACCACGTCCATAATGACGCCGCCGCGGAGCATCTGGGCCAGACCCACCTTCACTGAGAATGGGGATTTCTTTGTGCCGGTCTCGTATAAAGCGCCATTGCCATACACGGTGACTACTCCGGTGTCAGCCATTAAGAGAGAGAGAGAGAGAGAGAGAGAGAATGAGATTTGAGAGTAGGCGGTGGGGAGAGAATGGATGGTATATAGTTATATAATATGAGAGGTTAGGGATTTGTTTTTGTTTTATTTAAGGGGTTTTGGGGTTGTCGAATTTTGAGATTTACACTATTTATTTATGGTATGGAACTAAAGACGTGTCTGTCAAATATAGTTCCCAGATTTTTGTCACCGTATCAGATTATATTTCCATCTTGTGCACCCCCGTGCACACTAATACTACCATAATTTTTTCTTTGTTTTTGGTAAATCAGTGGATTTTTTGTCCACAATAATCTTTTTTTATAACATTTGAAAAAGATGTTATATAAATAAATAAAAAAAACAAAAACAAAAACAAACATTAGAAAAGGTTGTAGTTAATCTTGAGTGTGTTTAGAAGAAGGTAAAAAGCTTTTTGTCTTTTATTTTTAGTCTTAATTTTTTTGGAAAATTTGTACTTTTTTTACTCTAAATTATATCTCATTTTACATTTTGGCTTGAAACTAATGAAATGCACTATTAACCCCTCAAAATTGTAACCCTTTTTCAATGTTCTTCGCTAAATATTTTGATGTCAAGTATGACGGAATTATATGCTCAAAAAAAAAAAAAAAAAAAAAAAGAATGATAGAATTAAGTATTGAAATATCCATTTGCCCCTATCTCCAAAACATATGATAGATACAGTAAATTAGTCTTTTAATACTAAATTCATTTAGATTTAACAACAAAACAAACAACAATAGGTTAAGTGTTACAAATTTTTCGATTTGAAGGGTTGATTGTGTGATTTGATAGTTCAAAGAGCAAAGTGTTAAATATGATATAGTTTAGGGTGACAAAATATAATTTTTCCTTCACTCTTTTTCCCAAGTAATTTAACTTTTTTTTTTTTGGAATAAGCTTTTATATATATATATATATATATATATACTATGCAAATAAGGTACCAAAAGTTTCAGGGTACCCAAACATACCTTAAATAAATAAACAAAATTAAAAACAAATCAAACAAAATATGAGTTTGATGTTTTTAGCCTAATCTAAGTGTATATGTGCGAGAAAATCCTTCTTGAAAACTTGAACTCCGGCACTCCCCCCCCCCCCCCCTTTCACAAGAACTTTGTACTTGTGGAGTGACCATCATGTCAAAGGTGCACATTGATAGAATATTTCAAATTTCAATAGTAAAATGAATGTGTATTTCCTTTTCCCCTTATAAGAACTTTGTACTTGTTGAGTGATCATTATAACAAGGGTTTATGATGATAGAATATTTCAAATTTTCAATAGTAAAATAAATATTTATTTTCTCCTCTCACATATAATAGGGTTTCATTAATTAAATTCATATTGGATTCACCATAAGTGAGGAGAGACCACACGTTTAATGTATAGCTAAAATATTTTATAAGTTTCCATATTTGATATGTGTGAATTGTCATTATGGTCTAACAGGAATAGAGTGGAGTATATTTTTGAAAAAAATATTCCTGATTTCTCGTTGTGACTATCAAATTATCTATATAAAATAATTGAAGGGAGTTAGCTGATAAAATATTTGCAAATGAAGATGTGGTAACTTGACAATTACAGCAAGACACAGGCATGAATTGTCAAAAAGGGTGGGATGGGACGTCACACTTGATGAGCATATATAGCTCTAATTGTTTCGATAATAATGCTTTCTAAAAAATGAGTCATTTTTCAAAAAGTATTTTCTATAAAACTATATCATTTTCTTATGTTTGGTAGCAATCTTAAATGATTTAAAAAAACAGTCTCATAACTTCCCTTATTTAGATTGTTATGAGATGGAGTTGTTTTCCAAAAAAATTTAGTGGAAAACAATCTCTAAAAATAAGCTATACTTTTTCTGTTGACCAAATATAGTTTTCTTTTAACTTTTTTTTTTTTTTTTAATGCAATCAAATACAAAAAAACATGGAACACTATCTTTACATAAGGTTTTCCATCAAAACAAACAGAGCGTATAATTTAGTTTACTTCTTATTACAACAAGTGGGAAGTAAGGATTGGAATTTTGGTTATTTTAATAGTTGTATCTTTAAAAAGAAATTAATGAATACAATATCTTTAATAATTTATTTTAGATTATTTTAATAGTTGTATCTTTCAATTTATATAAAATATTTTTTTTAGAGAGTTTCAACCTATGGTGTCTACTCCCGATAATAGTTTTTATCATCAGACAATTTACATAAAGTAATTACGAAGAAAATTATGAAATTTTAAAATTTTCATTTCAAAATTTTTACCACTTTTCATAATATTTGAGTTTAAATCTTTCTTAATATATGTTTAACTTTTCTCACTATTCATATATTTTGATTATATATTTCCTTAATAAGTTAAACTTATTAATATTTTTTTATAACTTATTATCTAGGTATTTATTTATATATTAACTTTATATATTTATATAATATAGGCATGGCTCCATTTCCATTGAAAAACCCTCAAATTCTCCCATTTTTAAATGAATTGGTATCTCATACGCTAGGCATATGAGACCTACCTGTGAGAGGCAGGTCTCATACGCTTGGCGCATGAGAGATTTTTCATTAATATACGTTTAACTTTTCTCACAATTCATATATTTTGATTATATATTTCCTTAATAAGTTATGTAAGGACCTGGTTTGGGTCCTTAGCCCAAAGGTTGGTGGACTCAGACCCAAAAAACTCAAAACAATAAATTTGTAGAGAATGGGTTGGAAAAACTAGGTTTTAATGAATCAGACAAATACTAAAGTAAATTCAAATGGCAAAAGAATAAGAATAAACACATTTATGCTAAAGAGAGTCGTCCTCGGCATAGTCTGAGAAGATCAGTTCTTATATATTTCTCTTAGGTTGGATTACAGGATCACAATCTTTTTTCTCTTAGTTTTCTGATCCCCTTTTTTCTCAAGGGTTCCTTATGTTATATATCTCCCATTGACTGATCTTGGCCCTACATTTGTTGATCATCAAAGCTATTACTTGAGTGCTTGTCCTATCAGACACCCTCTTTGACCTTCGGTGAGTTGAGATAGCCTAGGCAGCACTGTTCAAGGATCTTCTCCACATAAATGTGGCCAGAAAGTTAGCTAAAGAGCATTCAACGCGGTGACAGCAGCTTTTCCTTAGATACCTCTGAGCCTCCATACCTCTTGTATTTTTACACTACACGTCCCTATCAGTGGGACTTCCAAGAGGGCCACTCTGATCGATAGGGTATACCTTTGATCTGTGTTTGGTTCATCCGAGGAGGTACTCCTCTTCGGACCACCTTCCCCAGCCTTTCTGCTTGCATCGTACTCATGAGATTCTGAGCTTAACACTCTCACTACTGTTTATTCGTCCTCAAACTATCCAACATCCTCGGCCAAGGCCCAATGCCCAATATATAATTTTGGGCTCTTATCCCTACAAGTTAAACTTATTAATATTTTTTATAACTTATTATTTGGGTATTTATTTAAATATTAACTTTCTATATTTATATAATATAGGTTTGGCTCCATTCCCATTGAAAAACTCTCCAATTCTCCCATTTTTAAACGAGTTGCTATCTCATACGCTAGGTGCATGAGACTAGCCTCTCACAAGTAAGTGGGCCCCACACGTGTGGGGTCACCTGCCTGTGAGAGGCAGGTCTCATGCACTTGGCGTGTGGGGCCCACTTGCTTTTGAGAGGCAAGTCTCATGTGTTTGGTGCATGAGAGATTTTTTCATTTTTAAACAGGTAAAAGAAATGTGTAAGAAAAGAAATTCAAAGACTGAAACCCAAAAATAAAAAATAAAAAAGAAGCTAGGAAGCAATTCTTTCATAATTTCTATTTCATCCTCTCCACGTCACCTTCTCCTCTTCTTTCTCTCTCACCCTCTTTGTCTTTTCAAATTCGAGCAACAAGATCAAAACTTACCAGAGGAAAACAAACCTCAAATTCTTTTTCTGTTACTTAGCATTTCAATTTTACATTTTAGTTTTCATTACTTTTTTTGAATTCCTGTTTATTTGTGTTCATATTTAAATCTAGTTGGTTTAAACATTTTGTATTTTTATGCTGAATTTTATCCACAACTCTACCGTTCTCTTTTCCTTTTCCATATATGTTGAAGCTTTTAGGAGAAATCTGAGGGATACAGGGAAGCAGGGATTGGGAAAAGCAGCATGTGGAGTTTTTTTTGAGAAAGTATTGGATTTTAATGAAGTAAAGAATTTCTAACGCATAGGATAAGAATTTACATGGCAGTGGCAACTTTACATGTTGGATAAGTACTGTTAAAAGAGATTAGATTTGGCGTGGTTCTTTCTTGACCATTGTATTTATTATTTTTCAGGTGTCATAAATCTGTTTAAAAATGGGAGGAGAGCTAAACCCATACTATAACTTATTAACGAAAAAAATGTTTTTATTATATATATATATCCCAAATTTTAACTAAATTCATCCAAGAACAATGCTAGAGATACAAACTATTTTACAAATTTTTTTACAAACTACTGATGTGATAAGTGATTATTGGTAAATGAAAAAAGTGATATTAATGATGAGTCTAGACGAAAACTAATAAGAGGTTGGCCACATCAATATTTTTTAAAAATATTATAAAATAGTTTGTATATGTAGCATTACTCATCATTCAAAAGCTTGATTTTAATAAATTGTTTAAAAATTTTAATAATGAAGAGTAGGCTCAATACATTTATTGAGCACTATTTACTCAATATATAAAATAAAAATATTTTTATTCATTTTCTCTCTTTATGATTTAAATAGAATAGTAATAAAGTATAGAACTGATATAGTCGTCTATAAATAGTAAAATAACTTTTTTTAAGAAGGAAATAGTAGACTAATTAAAGTAACAAAAGTGATATTTTTAGACTAAATTTGACTAAAAATACGTTGAGCCTAATATGAGGGCTGATTAAATGGTTTTAGTGGGCTAGGCACTCCATAGTTGGGGCGCTCACCGGTCTTTAATTTTTTAGCATGGTAATGCTACGCTCACAAATTATTTTACAATATTTTTACAAATTATTAATGTGACAAATTCTTACTAGTTCTAATATAGGCCCATAACTAACATCATATTTTTACTTACCTATAACTATTTGAAAAATACTAAAATAATATCAATAATTTATAAAAATATTATAAAATAATTTGTGTTTATTATCAGAAAAATGAGAGAAATTAATTATATAAAAAGAAAGGGTCATGCTAACGAGTGCCCTTAGGGCACTCCTTAATAATTCATTTTAAGAAAGTTTTGATACCACTTTTATGGGAAATGAAAAAAGTTGTCAAGATATTAATATCTTTTTTTTCATTTTTTATAAAAAATTTTTTTAAATAAATTATTATCCAGTGCCCTAAGGGCAATCGTTAATATTTTCCAAAGAAAACATGCAGGGGATGGATGGATTCATAATATATAATGGTTATATATGCGGAAGACAACAAAAGCAGCGAGGAAGGCCGCTCGTTCCCGATTTCCACTAGCTTCCACACAAATTAAACAGACAAAAGGAGCACTTCGCCAACAGCCACAAGTCCCAATCAACAAGGCGGTTTATGACCAAAAAGGGTGAGCCTCAGCCAGTGGAGATTTTTAAAATATTAAAAAAACAAGGCCGCCCCGCCAGTGCCACACATTTTCAAGAGGTAATTGAGCAAAAAGGTTACGTGTCTATTTTCTCCTTTCAAGGTAGGATCACCAATGACTACAGTTCCTCATGCACTTATCTCATCAATTGCCCATTGCTGCCTCCTCCATTTTCTTTTGTGTTTCTTTTCTACTTTTCTTATCCTATAGTATTTTATATTATTATAATTATTTGGTCATGTTAACGAGTGCCCTTTCACACAAATTAAACAGACAAAAGGAGCACTTTGCCAACAACCCCAAGTCCCAATCAACAAGGCGGTTTATGACCAAAAGGGTGACCCTCAGCCAGTGGAGATTTTTAAAATATTAAAAAAACGAGGCCGCCCCGCCAGTGGCACACATTTTCAAGAGGTAATTGAGCAAAAAGGTTACGTGTCTATTTTCTCCTTTCAAGGTAGGATCACCAATGACTACAGTTCCTCATGCATTTATCCCATCAATTGCCCACTGCTGCCTCCTCCATTTTCTTTTGTGTTTCTTTTCTACTTTTCTTATCCTATAGTACTTTATATTATTATAATTATTGGGTCATGTTAACGAGTGCCCTTAAGACACTCGTTAATAATCTATTTTATGAAAGTTTTGATACCACTTTTATGAAAAATGAAAAAAATTGTCGAAATATTAATTACTTTTTTTTTTTCATTTCTCATAAAAATTTTCTTTAAATGGATTATTAACCAGTTCCCTAAGGGCGCTCGTTAGTTTTTTTTTTTTTTTTTCTAAATAAATTATCTTGTACATCTATCTTCCTTAAAATATATTGACTTCATTTTTAAAAAGAAAGTCTATATGACACAATCTACGAAATACATTTCCTTTCAAAATAGGACCTAAGTCGGGTTAAACTTCTTCTTGGTCTTGTTAATAGGTACAGGGTACTTAGGTATTTATTAATAGATTATTTTAGAAAATTTTTAAGAGAAAAGTTAACGAATACCCTAAGAGTATTAGTTTAGAAATATTTTTAAAAACTTTTTATGGTAAAAATAAATATTAAAAAAAATACTTTTTTGACAACTTTATATATTTTTCATAAAAGTGGTATTAAAATTTTCTTACAATGATTCATAAACAAATATCATAAGGGCATTCGTTAATAGGACCCTACTATTAATACCACTCTAATAGGAAATATAAAAATTTGTCAAAAAAGTAAATTGCACTTTTATTTTCACATAAATATTTTCTAAAAGTATTTCATAAACAAATGTTCTTAGGGCATCTTATATCTTTTCCCTTCTTTGTACGTAATGCATACGTCTTCCTAAGAGAAGTGTAGCATTATCACATCTTGATGTGTGATAGATATACATATATCATCACTCACCTGCTTAAGAGAGAGGTGAATCTTACATATGTTTGCGAAGAAATTGTTACACACATGTAGGATTGGTTTGCCTGTTGTTTCACGCTACAAACACACCTCTATCTTTTTATTTATGGTAATGCTTATTGTTAGAACAAGGCACACTGATGTGCATGAAATATATACAATAAAATACTCTCATATATACATTTTTAGTTACACTTTTATGCTATTTTGTGGCTGATTATAAACTGTCTTTGTTTTATAGGTAATAAGTCTTTACATACAAAGTGGGGCAAGGCCAATTGTCAAGCTAACTTAAGACCCAGATGTGAAGCATGAAGTAAAGATTCAGCTTAAGTAAACATCCAGCCCAGGCATGACAGGCATGAATTCAAGAGAAGACCAAACGCAATGAAAGAAAAAATAAGAAGAAGCCAAGACGCAATCCAATGTGTATGAAGTTTGCAAGGAAAAAAAATTCTAAAACCAAGCACAGGGGTGTCACAATAGAAAACAAAGTCAACATGGTGGGCTTTGGAAATCAATCACTAATTGAATTGTTGTCGTGGACCTCCGTATTTACTTCACAAAAACATGTACCTGAAGTTTCAGTGCGTGGCTTGAAAATATGAAATCCTTGTTCTACTTGTATACTTGTATTAGGACTACGGAATAGTGTGCGGCTATTTTGCTTATATAAACCTCTAGGTCAGTTTGTTGGGGGGGGGGGGGGGTGGGGAGAAAATAGAGGCTAGGTGATGTAGAATAGACAGCACATGCCTTCTTGGAGCAGTAGAGGTGCAGAAAGTCACAACGCAAAATCAAAGGGGAGTGCCAGTAGAGGCCATTGGGGTCATAGTGTCGGAATTGTATGAAATTTGGCAGGTTGAAGGGAAATGGCGTTCTAATCCGGAATCATGACCATGAATGTCGCCAAGCGAATTCCTTCATTAAGGCCTTGAAAACAGTTTTTGTGCTCTTTATAGTAATATTCATTTTTCCTTAATAACTTTTAGTTTAAAAGTCAGAATAAGGCCCCGTCTATTTTGGGACAACCCTTAAGGTTAGTAGTTTATGGTTCTGTATTTAACTCAATTTTGCCATTTTTGGTAAATTTTGGTATTTTGTCACCTAATCGCATAATTAGTGCGAATTAGGATTTTAGATGTTTTTCTTAATATTTATATGTTTTGTAGCCATCAAAGACAAATCAGATTATTACCAATAAACACAGAATTTTGTCAAATTATATCTCTAGTGGATTCTAATTTTCTTCTCCTTGTGGATTCAGGGAAACCCCTCGTAGATTCGAGGCTTACTACTAGGAACTAACAGTTTAGTTTCTGTTCTATCAAGAGAGCATCATGTGTGCTTTCTTTAGCCTTTTGCGACATCAATTGGTATCAAAGCCTTGACTTATGTTGGTCTGATGGCTAACCAGCGAGACGGTGACCACCACAACAATGACAGTGGCGACGACGTCAACAACCCAATCCTCACTGGGGTTGAAGTCCTTGATTTTCATGATGAAAATCAACGGTTTCGTGATTCAACCCAACAGACTCTGGACCAGATTCAAGAAGCGCTTGCCACCTTGCTTAACCAAAACCCTAATAGCAATGACGAAGAGCGACGTGATAACCGAGCGCATGGTCCTCCCCATTATGGTCCAAACTGAAACAGGTAGCAAGACTACAACGAAGAGAATAGTGAGGATGAGGAGTATATAGAGAGAGTCCTTGGGAATCATCGTCGTTCTGTGAGGGATAATGGCCAAGATTATCAGGAGCAGAGGGACTATCAGATGAAAGTAAAGTTACCAACCTTTAATGGTAATGTCTCCATTGAAGAGTATCAGGATTGTGTCAGTGAGGTGGAAAAGTTTTTCGATTATATGGGTACTACAGATGACAAACAGGTGCGTTTGGTGGCCTACAAATTGAAAGGAGGAGCATTTACTTAGTGGGACCGTGTTCAATAAAACCGTACCCATGAACGAAAGCTTCCAATACGATCGTGGAGGAGAATGAAGAGATTAATGGCAGATCGGTTCTTACCACTAGATTACCAGCAAGAGTTGTTCAAACAGTACCAGGATTGCAAGTAGGGTATTCGGATAGTTAATGAGTACATGGAGGAGTTTGACAGGCTGGCAAATCCCAATGACTTGGAGGAAACTGAAGATCAACGGATATCCAGATTTGTACATGGGTTACGAATTTCCATTTGAGATCAGGTATCCTTACAAACCCTATATACTTTAAATGAGGCTGTAACCCTATCCAAGAAAATAAAATATCAGCATCTTAGGGTAGGTTCGAAGTTTTCCAACCTCAATTCGAAATCCTCCAATTCCACTGTTAACAAAGGTAAACAGCCCATGTTTACGCCACAATCACAACCCGCAGTTAGAGAGAATAGTGGTGTCAACTAGTCCACAGTGGCAGTAGCAGGTTCCATAGCCCAGCCGATAGCGAATGCCAACCCTTATGATAGGCCAACTAGGAATAAGTGCTACAGGTGCAGAGAACCAGGACATTGATCTAGTACATGCCCTAAGCAAGCCGCAGTGAATTTGGTAGTGGCAAAAGAAGGCGAGGCAGAAGGTGAACAGGATGGTGAAGAGGTGTATAATGATGCTGATCCATATGCCTATGATCCTAATGAGGTCCAAGAAGATGAAGAAGGCATGCCATTATGGAGGTTTTTGGTGATTCAGAGGTTGTTGCTTACACCGAGGGTAGAATACGATAATTAGCGGAATGAGATCTTCCGAGCATGATGCACCATCAGTAAGAGGGTCTGTGTGTTGACACCCCATTTTGCAACCCGCATTTAACCTCACATGGAGGATAAAAGGGGTTCTTTCACCTCATGAATATGCATCTTGATTCTGGCCATTAGATCCTTAATCTCATTTCACCAAAATGATCTTGATGTTGTAACGATCAAATCAACTGGTCATAAGCCCTAATCGGACCACTAGATTGAAAGTTATCATCAAGTCAAGTTTTAATGGCTAAGATGCACTATCACAAATTGAGTCCGACTATATGTGATTATGAACAATTGATTTTAATTGGTTATAAGTGTAATCAATTGAAGATCAATGATGTGTCATAATTTAATTGGTTAGGACTACATTTTATGGTGAGGTTGCATACACCTAATTAATTAGATAGTTAAACATTAATTATTCAATGAGTAATTTGTGTAATTATCTTTTAATTAGAGTAAATTTGGAATCAATTAAGTCTGAAATGGGAGTGATTGGAGCCATTTAATGTTAATTGGGAGCTAATTTGGGACCTATTAATGATTAATTGTGCTGAAACCATTTTCTAACAAATGACCTCTGCTCACTATTTCATCGATATCTCTCAAAATATTTTGAATCTGTGAATGAGGTTAATTTTCCCAGAAACTAGACATCCGGGGCTTCAATTTGAGCACAAGAACGAGGCAATTCCGATCAGAATTGAGTCAGATATGATTTTTTGAAGTTAGCTCTATAAGCTGTTACAGCAGCTACGGGAAAACCGAATTTTGGCTTGTTCCTCACTCCTACCAATCTTTCCATTTAATGCACCAGATTTTCCCTAAGGCTAAAATGAGGTCTAGGTTCATGATCTTTGTCAACCCTCATTAAATGGCCTTCCATTCATATTTCCTCCACCATTACTATATAAACCCCTCTCTACTTCATTCCAAAGCACACCAAAACCCCCTATCTTCTCTTCTCTTGAGTTCTAGTGAAGTAGAGTGAGTCTCACTCAATACCAAGAGTCTCCTCTTCCACCATATGGATCTTGCATGAAGGTAGAATCTCTTTCCCTAACTAGTTTTTGTGTTGCCATGATGAGAATTTAGGATTAAAACATGATAGCAATTATTTAAATTCTCTTGAATATGTTTGAATGTTCTTAATTGTTCTTGTGTGTTCTTCGCATGTTCTTGGTTGTTCATCACATGTTCATGCATATCATTAGTTTTAATCTTAAATCCACATAAAAAATCTGAAAAACATGTTTGTTTAATAATTCTTTTAAATTCTTGAATCTAGGTTATCACCATTCACACACATTCACTAGAATTTATTTTTTCAATCTAAATGTAATGTTCAATAAATTGAATTAGGGTTTATCACATGCACACACATCAAACTCAACATGCAAATTGATTGACATATTGGATGATATGATATGAATGTTGGCCACCATAGTCTAGAAGACCGGTTTCACCGGGCAAGGTGGGTGCCTAACACCTTCCCACCTTGTAACATAGCCTCCGAACTTAGATCAAGGGTTAGTAGATCAAATGCTTATCCTTGTAATTTTCAATTTCTAGATTGTAACTAGGAAACAAAGCCATGTACTTTATCTTAGATTGTAACTAGGACCAAAGCCATGTAATTTCCTATGTTCAATGTAAATTCAATTTCAAATTAATAAAATGATGAATTTTTCAATTATGGTTTTCTTATTTATTCCAACAATTAAATAAGTGGCGACTCCATTGTAAAACCCTTAATCTAAAGGGGAAAATATAACTAGTCGAACCTCCATTTTGAGAGGCAATAACACGACTCCACCCATTCACGTGGGTTTGGCCCAACATTCCTATAAAAAAGGGGGCCGGGGGCGCGGTCTCTCACAGTGGCGACTCCGCTGGGGATATTGAGGGCTAGACTTCAATTAGGTTATGGTGGCCAACCATGTCATTGTTTGTTGATTGCTTTTTGTATATAATATGTCTAATATGTCATTATTTTGCATGTCATGCATCATTTACTTGAATGAAATTTATTTTATTTGTGTGCTAGCCCGGAAGCCCGGTAGTATTAACCGTGGATTGTGGTCTTCCTGAGACTCACATACCCAGCGGTGAACCTACCACCCACCGCGACAAGGATCATCATGGTTATGCCATGTTGGTTCATAAGGACAAACTGTACCGTTCGGACCAACGCGACGCTCCTGGCGTCACAAGTTGGGAGGTACGACGTCCTAGCTTGTGGGGACCTTTAACCTACCTTCTACCCATGTTGTAATGACCCATAGAACCTACCTTTAGGTCGGTCCATGTAAATTGCATTTCATTACACATTTGTTTGGCCGTTGTTTGAACCATGATGACTTAAGTCCAACACTTGAGCTCATCATGATTGTTTGAACCTTGTATGTTGTGAATTAACTCAAGCCCAAAAGCCTATGATTGAACTCTACTTGGTAGTGAAGCCCAAAATTGTTTCTTGAATGAGTCTAAGCCCAACACTTGAGCCCATTGAAGGTGTATAGACATGATCAACATTGAAGGCCAAAAGCTTACAAGATGCATGCCTTCCAAGTGTAAGCTCAAGCCATTTCAAGCAAATACCAAAAGATCATAATCAAGGTTCACGCCTTCCAAGTGCAAGCCCAAGCCATTTCATCACAATCAAGGTTCAAGCATCCTAAATGGACCAAGAAGAAGCAAGTGGCCCAACTTTGCCTCACTCCACATTTGGTTTGCAACATCATGGTTAAGCTTAAAGTTTGTTAGTTTATTCCATGTTTTTATGTTTCTTTGAATTCTAAAAATCCATGTAGCATTTGATGTACTTTGTTCATGTATATATTTTTAAAAAAAATTCAAAATTTTTTTTTTTTCAAGATTTCAAAATCTTTCCCAAAATAGAGAAAATTTTCAAAAAAAAAAAAAAAAAAGTCTTTGGACTAGGGGCATTGAGCCCTTAAGTCATTTAAAAAAAAATTTCTTTGAACTAGGACCATTGAACTTCCTAGTGACTTTTCCAAAAAAAAACCCAATTTTTTTTTTCAAGATTAAAAAAAAAGAAAAAAAAGAAAAAAAGAAGAAGAAGTCTCCTTTTCAAAATGGTACATGAGGATCCCTTGAACAAAACATTTTCTATATCTTGATGTTTAAAGGCTTGAGCAATCAAATTGTACCAAGGAATGATTAATTTCATTTAATCCATGTAAAGACTTTTGCTACTTGACTTAGAATATAAGAAGAAATGGTCTTAAAAGGCAATCAAAAAGAATCCATCCATCGAAAAATCCCAAGAAACCATGCACTCAAACCAATCTTCAAAGATCTTTTGTTTCACAACATTAGAGCATTCATACTTTTTCTTTTAAGATGAATTTATTAAAAGAGCTTAAGTCATTGTGCCTACAAGCAAGCATTGCTAGGGATAGGAGGCTTTCTTTGGTAAAACAAGATTATACCTTAATACCTAGAATGATCATCATCCATTGCAAGCCCATTTGAGCCTTTAAACACCTAGCCTCTTTTTCGCATGAACCCACTAAAATCTAAACCTAGGGTGGGAAAATTCAAAGTATGCATGCTTAAATCTCATGTTGAGGAGGGGTTGACCTTGTAGCTTTGAAGCTAATTGATAAAGCTCTCCTAGAGGACATGAAAGACAAGTAGAGAATTCATTAAGCTAAAGATAAGAGATCATCAAAGAAAAATGACCTTTCACTCAATCAAGAAAAGAAAAATAAAATTCCATCAATGTGAGAGAAAAAAAGTGTGCATCAAGTTTAAAGAGCCTAAAATTCATCATGCCAAGAGGAATACAAGATTCATCCAAAAGAGATTTCATCAAAAGAGGAAAGATTCATCAAGCATAGAAATGTGCAAGTGCATCAAGGCAAGAAAGATGTACAGAGAGTGCATCAAAATGACTTAAGCTGAGAAAAAAAAAGGGTGGCAAAAGATTCCCAAAAAAGTTCATTCAATTAAGAGATGAAAGATAGCAAAAAAAAAAAAAAAAAAAAAAAAAAAAAGAAAGCCCGCTAGGCTGAAAACCCAAAAGGGCAGTCTAGGCAAAAGCTAGGGCCCAAAAAAAAAAAAAAACCCCGCTAGGCTGAAAACCCAAAAGGGCAGTCTAGGCAAAAGTTAGGGCCAAAGAAATGAAGAAGAAGAAAAGAAAAAATTGGAAGATCCTACCAAGTTGGAAACTTGAAGATGCAACCTAAAAAGAGAATAATTTTACAAGATAAAAGTCTAAAGGTATGATTCAAAAGGAATGAGCATAAAAACGATTGTTGATACAAGTGACCAATGAAGACTAGTGAGAAGATGACAAAGAAGAAATGGGAAAACTCCTCCAATACTTGATTTTTGAGTAATGCATACTTGGGGGAACATCATAGGGAATTTTGAGCCTTTTTATATCATTCATTTCATAACCTAAACCTGGCCTACATTACAACCCATGAATAAGACCTCCTTGAAGTCTTGCTAATTGTAGGTGCATCTTAAATTCTAATAATATTTTTCTCTTGAATTAAAAAGGAAAAAGTGCTTAAAATTGTCAAACCCCACAGGATGATATGTCCGAGGACAAAATTTCTCAAATTCTCAAATTCTCAAAATAACTCAAAAGAACTTCCAAACCTAGAGCACTCTTCTTGTTTGCACCCAACAATGTGATTCATTTCATTTCTTGATTGCCTTTGGAGACTTAATCTAATGATGTTCAAAAGGATGAAGCAAATTCGATTACATGAGTTTAATGATCTTGATCCTTCCTAATCAAAGAGATTTGTTTGATTCTTAAACACTTTGATTTGCCAAAATGGTTGTTCAAAGGATCACCTATTGTTCAAAAAAAAAAAAAAAAAATCTTTTTCAAAATCCAGTTCTCTTGAACTACGTCTTGACCTGATCCTCTACGAGAGAGGTACGTAGGCAGCCTTTCAAAGGCCCGGTCCCAATCACCCAAACAACCTTAGAGAACAAAGTCAAAATAATGTGACAAAATTGTTTGGGTGCATGTTAGGCTAAGCTCATTTGTTTTGCATCAAGCATGCCCAAACTTGGGGCATTGGCCTATTTATATTGTGTGCAGATTTGTTCTTATTGCATGAAAGCATGTTTTCATTTAAGGCACCAATCCATTTTTTTGGCAAGCATGTCCACACTAGGGGCATTGGCCAAAAATGTTTTCAAGATAATTGGTTTCTAACAAGCTAGAGAAAGAAAGCCTTTTTGCAAGAACCAAGGATGGCGGACCATGATCTTCTTTCATGTTCCCCAATGGTCACAACATCAAATGAATTCAACTTCAATCTAAGCATGGAATATGCCCCAAACTAGGGGCATTAGGTAAGTACTTCCAATTCATTTCAATGAATAAATCCATTACTAATTGAAATTATCTTTTTTGCAGGAATTAAGCAAGGACTTATCCAGCAATTTGCATCAACTTCCAGCCAAAGTTATTCTCATTCAAAGGATAGGCTTTTCAACCAAAAAAAAAATCATGAATTTATCTTCATCACTTCATCTTCATCTTCATCTTGTTCACTTTTTGGTAATAAACAAATCTTCATATTTCAAAAAAAAAAAAAAAAAAAAGAAAAGAGAATTTTCAAAAAGCCTGGGGACTAGGAGCATTAGGCTCGTACTTCTTAGGTTGCTTTCCAAAAATAAAAAATCAAAATTCATTAATCAAAATTTTCAAAAAAAAAAAAAAAAATTTCAAGATTTCCAAATTTTTTTCAAAAAAAAAAAAAAAAAAAATCATCAGTCAAAATTTTCAATTCTTTGAAAAAATTCAAGATTTCCAAATTTTTCAAAAATAAAAATTCATCAATCAAAATTTTCAATTCCTTGAAAAAATTCTAGATATACAAATTTTTCAAAAAAAAAAATTCATCAATTAAAATTTTCAATTCCTTCAAAAAATTCAAGATTTCCAAATTCTTTTAAAAAAAATTCATCAATCAAATTCCTTCAAAAAAATTCAGGATTTCCAAATTTTTCAAAAAAAAAAAAAAAAAAATCAAAAGTCCAAAAAAAAAAATCTTCATTAAATTCTTCTTTAGGAACAGAAAGCTATGATCCTCTTCCATATTCTCCAGTGGTGCAACATCAAGTCAAATGTCCACCCTCAGCATTCATCAAAGCATGGAATATGTCCTAAACTAGGGGCATTCGCCAGGTACGCCGAATTCTTTTCAATGAATGACTCTGTTACTAATAGAAAATATTTATTTTGTAGGTACTAGGGTAAAAGGCCCACACACATCGGCATGAGTCAAAAGATCCAAAAATCCTAGGTCTCTGAAAACATGAGCCAGGATCCAAAACCTTTGGTCCTCTGAAAACATGAGCCAAAGCCCAAAAAACCCTTGGTCCTCTGGAAAACATGAGCCAAGATCCAAAAATCCTAAGTCTCTGAAAACATGAGCCAGGATCCAGAACCTTTGGTCCTCTGAAAACATGAGCCAAAGCCCAAAAATCCTTGGTCCTCTGGAAAACATGAGCCAAGATCCAAAAATCCTAGGTCTCTGAAAACATGAGCCAGGATCCGGAACCTTTGGTCCTCTGAAAACATGAGCCAAAGCCCAAAAACCCTTGGTCCTCTGGAAAACATGAGCCAAGATCCCAGAATCCTAGGTCTCTGAAAACATGAGCCAGGATCCAAAACCTTTGGTCCTCTGAAAACATGAGCCAAAGCCCAAAAAACCCTTGGTCCTCTGGAAAACATGAGCCAAGATCCATGAGTCCTAGGTCTCTGAAAACATGAGCCAGGATCCAAAACCTTTGGTCCTCTGAAAACATGAGCCAAAGCCCAAAAAACCCTTGGTCCTCTGGAAAACATGAGCCAAGATCCAAGAATCCTAGGTCTCTGAAAACATGAGCCAGGATCCAAAACCTTTGGTCCTCTGAAAACATGAGCCAAAGCCCAAAAAACCCTTGGTCCTCTGGAAAACATGAGCTAAGATCCAAAAATCCTAGGTCTCTGAAAACATGAGCCAGGATCCAGAACCTTTGGTCCTCTGAAAACATGAGCCAAAGCCCAAAAACCCTTGGTCCTCTGAAAACATGAGCCAAGATCCATGAGTCCTAGGTCTCTGAAAACATGAGCTAGGATCCAGAACCTCTGGTCCTCTGAAAACATGAGCCAAAGCCCAAAAAAACCTTGGTCCTCTGGAAAACATAAGCCAAGATCCAAAATCCTAGGTCTCTGAAAACATGAGCTAGGATCCAGAACCTTTGGTCCTCTGAAAACATGAGCCAAAGCCCAAAAAACCCTTGGTCCTCTGGAAAACATGAGCCAAGATCCAAAAATCCTAGGTCTCTGAAAACATGAGCCAGGATCCAGAACCTTTGGTCCTCTGGAAAACATGAGCCAAAGCCCAAAAAACCCTTGGTCCTCTGGAAAACATGAGCCAAGATCCAAAAATCCTAGGTCTCTGAAAACATGAGCCAGGATCCAGAACCTTTGGTCCTCTGGAAAACATGAGCCAAAGCCCAAAAAACCCTTGGTCCTCTGGAAAACATGAGCCAAGATCCAAAAATCCTAGGTCTCTGAAAACATGAGCCAGGATCCAGAACCTTTGGTCCTCTGAAAACATGAGCCAAAGCCCAAAAACCCTTGGTCCTCTGAAAACATGAGCCAAGATCCAAGAATCCTAGGTCTCTGAAAACATGAGCCAGGATCCAGAACCTTTGGTCCTCTGGAAAACATGAGCCAAAGCCCAAAAAACTCTTGGTCCTCTGGAAAACATGAGCCAAGATCCCAAAAATCCTAGGTCTCTGAAAACATGAGCCAGGATCCTTGGTCTTCCACTTTTTTTTCTTTTTTTTTTTTTTTGACCTCAGGTAAGCATGTCTTGTACTTATTCAAAAAAAAAAAAAAAAAAAAAAATTTCATGCATGAACTACGTTTGGACCTGATCCTCCCACCAAGAGGTACGTAGGCAATCTCCCTCGAGATTCGGTCCACATTTTGATCCATAACATGACTTTCTGCATTTTCATCTACATGCATCATACATTTACCACGGTTAAATACTGATTGCAAAGTTAGGTGTCTCTTTCATACATTGACATTCGCTTTTCAAGCTCTGCCAATGAGGGGCATTCTGTTGACACCCCATTTTGCAACCCGCATTTAACCTCACATGGAGGATAAAAGGGGTTCTTTCACCTCATGAATATGCATCTTGATTCTGGCCATTAGATCCTTAATCTCATTTCACCAAAATGATCTTGATGTTGTAACGATCAAATCAACTGGTCATAAGCCCTAATCGGACCACTAGATTGAAAGTTATCATCAAGTCAAGTTTTAATGGC
Source organism: Quercus glauca (assembly GCA_023736055.1). Taxonomy (NCBI): domain Eukaryota; kingdom Viridiplantae; phylum Streptophyta; class Magnoliopsida; order Fagales; family Fagaceae; genus Quercus; species Quercus glauca. The sequence goes on from CM043315.1 coordinate 20,809,512, forward strand.
TAAGATGCACTATCACATATTGAGTCCGACTATATGTGATTATGAACAATTGATTTTAATTGGTTATAAGTGTAATCAATTGAAGATCAATGATGTGTCATAATTTAATTGGTTAGGACTACATTTTATGGTGAGGTTGCATACACCTAATTAATTAGATAGTTAAACATTAATTATTCAATGAGTAATTTGTGTAATTATCTTTTAATTAGAGTAAATTTGGAATCAATTAAGTCTGAAATGGGAGTGATTGGAGCCATTTAATGTTAATTGGGAGCTAATTTGGGACCTATTAATGATTAATTGTGCTGAAACCATTTTCTAACAAATGACCTCTGCTCACTATTTCATCTATATCTCTCAAAATATTTTGAATCTGTGAATGAGGTTAATTTTCCCAGAAACTAGACATCCGGGGCTTCAATTTGAGCACAAGAACGAGGCAATTCCGATCAGAATTGAGTCAGATATGATTTTTTGAAGTTAGCTCTATAAGCTGTTACAGCAGCTACGGGAAAACCGAATTTTGGCTTGTTCCTCACTCCTACCAATCTTTCCATTTAATGCACCAGATTTTCCCTAAGGCTAAAATGAGGTCTAGGTTCATGATCTTTGTCAACCCTCATTAAATGGCCTTCCATTCATATTTCCTCCACCATTACTATATAAACCCCTCTCTACTTCATTCCAAAGCACACCAAAACCCCCTATCTTCTCTTCTCTTGAGTTCTAGTGAAGTAGAGTAGTCTTGTCATATCTTGGTCTTCCTGAGACTCAAGGTATTGAGTGAGACTCACTCTTCCTCTCCTAGTTCTTCTTTCCTCCTCCCTTAGGACCTCTACCAAGAGTCTCCTCTTCCACCATATGGATCTTGCATGAAGGTAGAATCTCTTTCCCTAACTAGTTTTTGTGTTGCCATGATGAGAATTTAGGATTAAAACATGATAGCAATTATTTAAATTCTCTTGAATATGTTTGAATGTTCTTAATTGTTCTTGTGTGTTCTTCGCATGTTCTTAGTTGTTCATCACATGTTCATGCATATCATTAGTTTTAATCTTAAATCCACATAAAAAATCTGAAAAACATGTTTGTTTAATAATTCTTTTAAATTCTTGAATCTAGGTTATCACCATTCACACACATTCACTAGAATTTATTTTTTCAATCTAAATGTAATGTTCAATAAATTGAATTAGGGTTTATCACATGCACACACATCAAACTCAACATGCAAATTGATTGACATATTGGATGATATGATATGAATGTTGGCCACCATAGTCTAGAAGACCGGTTTCACCGGGCAAGGTGGGTGCCTAACACCTTCCCACCTTGTAACATAGCCTCCGAACTTAGATCAAGGGTTAGTAGATCAAATGCTTATCCTTGTAATTTTCAATTTCTAGATTGTAACTAGGAAACAAAGCCATGTACTTTATCTTAGATTGTAACTAGGACCAAAGTCATGTAATTTCCTATGTTCAATGTAAATTCAATTTCAAATTAATAAAATGATGAATTTTTCAATTATGGTTTTCTTATTTATTCCAACAATTAAATAAGTGGCGACTCCATTGTAAAACCCTTAATCTAAAGGGGAAAATATAACTAGTCGAACCTCCATTTTGAGAGGCAATAACACGACTCCACCCATTCACGTGGGTTTGGCCCAACATTCCTATAAAAAAGGGGGCCGGGGGCGCGGTCTCTCACACTGTGATTTGATCATTGACAGTTGTAGTGTAGAGAACATCGCGTAGAAGAGTTTGGTTACCAAGCTGAGACTGAAAACAAAAAAGCATCCCTCTCCGTACAAGATAGGTTGGATCAAAAAAGGTATAGAAACTCTTGTTACTCAACAATGTCATATTACTTTTTCTATGGGTAAATGTTATGTAGATGAAGTATTTTGTGATGTTGTTGAAATGGATGCATGTCATTTAATATTGAGTAGACCTTGGCTGTATGTTGTAGATACTACTCATAGGTGTAAGGATAATGTGTATGTGTTTTTTAAGAACGGCAGAAAAATTGTCCTTAGTCCTATTTAGGAAGGCAGTGTACCCAAGCCATCACTTCTAAAGTGGATAGGAAGCCATCACTTCTCATAGTCAACAATAAGGATGAGTTTGACAGGGAGTGTAAGGAGTTGAAATAGGTATATGCTGTAGTGGTGACGGATGGCGAGCTGAAGAAGGTTGCTGAGATACCTAAGGCAATTCAACCATTGATCAAGGAGTTTGAGGAGTTTTTTCCAGAAGAGCTGCCTGCAGTTTTACCACCAATGCGCGACATCCAGCGTAGCATTGATTTAGCTCCTAGAGCTAGTCTACTAAATCTGCCACATTACAGGATGAATCCTCAGGAAGGTTATTCTACAAGGGTAGGTGGATGAGCTTCTAAGTAAGGAACAGATTAAGGAGAGTATGGGTCTATGTGCAGTACCAGCATTGTTAACACCGAATAAGGATGGGAGCTGGCGTATGTGTGTGGATAGTCGAGCCATCAACAAGGTCATAGTCAGGTATTGATTTCCTATTCCCTGACTAGATGACATGTTTGATATGCTGAGTGGGTCCAAGTGTTACACCAAGCTGGATCTCAAGAGTGGGTATCACCAGATTCGGATACGACCTGGAGATGAGTGGAAGACAGCTTTTAAGACAAAGAATGGGTTGTATGAGTGGATGGTCATGCCTTTTGGATTGTCCAATGCTTCTAGCACTTTCATGAGACTTATGAATTAGGTATTGAAACCATTTATTGGAAAGTTTGTAGTAGTTTATTTTGATGATATCTTGATTTACAGTAAGACAATTTTACTATAATCATGTGCGAGAAGTATTGGTGGTGTTAAAGGCCAATGAGTTGTATATCAATTTAAAGAAGTGCAGCTTCTTGACTGATAAGTTGCTATTCTTAGGGTAAGTGGTGAGTGTGGATGGGATTCATGTTGATGAAGACAAGGTTCGTGCAATCAGAGAATGGCCAACCCTAAAGACTAGGGGTGTTCGCGGTGCGGTGTGGCGCGATTTTGGGCCATTTTTAGCACCGCACTTTGCGGTGCGGTTTAGCTAAAACCATAACTACATCGCACCTTATTTTTGTGGTCACATGTGTGGTGCGATGCGGTGTAGTGCAGTTTAGAGTTTAGCCAAAACAATAACCACATCGCACCTCATTTTTGCGGTAACATGTGCGATACTATGTATAAGATGCGGTTTGAAGTCGGTATATTTTTCAAATTTTGGGCTTTTCCTACTCAGCCCAAAACTAATTTTTCCCTTTTTTTGGTGCCAAGTTTTAAATTATTGAGCTAGTTTTTCTTTATTTTGGGTTGGCTTTTCTAGTTAACACTTGTCAAGGTTATTAAACCTTTTTTTTTTTTTTTTTAAACTAGGGTTATTAAACTATTAATAATATATTTAATATTAAAAATAAATAAATATATTAATATATAGAGAGGGTGCGGTGCAGTGCGGTTTGTGTGGTTTTCTTATTATAAAACCAAAAACCGTACTGCACCATGCGGTGTGGTGCGGTGCGATGCACTATTACTTGTGGTACGGTGCATTTATGCCATTTTACGAGCAATTTTGGTGCGGTTTTTGCGGTTTGTGCGGTTTATACGATTTGATGAACACCCCTACCGAAGACAGTGAGTGATGTGCGAAGCTTCCATGGGCTCACAACCTTCTATCAAAGGTTTATTCGAGATTTCAGTAACATAGTAGCCCCTATCACTGAGTGTCTAAAGAAAGGGAGGTTCTTATGGGGAAAGGAGGTAGAACAGAGCTTTGCCTTGATTAAGGAGAAGTTGAGCACAGCCTCAATTTTGGCATTGCCCAACTTTAATAAGGTGTTTTAGGTGGAGTGTGATGCATCTGTAGTCAGGATAGACGCTGTTCTTTCACAGGACAACAAACTAGTAGCATTCTTCAGTGAGAAAGTTTGTGAAGCTCGAAGTAAATGGTTGGCCTATGAGCTGAAGTTCTTTGTTGTAGTATGGACTCTTAAGCATTAGGAGCACTACCTGATTTAGAGGGAGTTTGTATTATATACAGATCATTAGGCATTGAAGCACATTAACAGACAAGTTAGCATTAACAAGATGCATGCTAGGTGGGTAGCTTATATATAACGCTTCCATTTCACATTGAAGCACAAGCCTGGCGTCACTAATAAGGTGGCTAATGCACTCAGTAGGCAAGCATCTTTGTTAACCACCCTATGTACTGAAGTTGTAGGGTTTGATTTCCTCAAGGAGTTGTACGAGAATGATGAGGATTTTGGTGATATTTGGGGTAAGTGTTAACAAACTCATATTGCTATCTATAGTATGTACATCCAGGATGGTTTCCTTTTTCAGGGTAATCAATTATGCATCCATAAAAGTTCATTGAGGGAGCAAATTATTAGAGAGCTGCATGGTGGAGGTTTGGGTGGACATATGGACAGAAATAAGACTATAGCACTAGTGGAGGAGAGGTATTATTGGCCACAACTTAAGAGAGATGTTGGCAATCATGTGAGGAAATGTCCAATCTACCAAACTGCCAAAGGTCAATCTCAGAATACTGGTTTATACATGCCTTTGCCAGTTTCACAAGCGAGGTATGGATTCTATTTTTGTTGTGATTGATAGGTACTTAAAGATGTCCCATTTCATAGCATGCAAGAAAACTTCAGATGCTACTCAAGTGGCCAATCTGTTTTTTAAAGAAGTTATGCATTTGCATGGAGTGCCAAAGTCCATCACCTTTGACCAGGATACCAAGTTAATTAGTCACTTCTGGCGGACTTTGTGGAAGCATTTTGACACTTCCTCGAATTACAGCAGCACTAGTCATCCTTAGACTGATGGTCAGACAAAAGTGGTTAATCACACTTTGGGGAATTTGATGCAGTGTATCTCAAGCGAGAAGCCCAAGTAGTGGGATCTTGCATTGTCCCAAGCGGAGTTTTCTTATAACAGCTTAGTCAGCAGAAGTACTGGTAAGTCTCCATTTGCCATCGTCTATTGCATGCCCCCAAAATACGCTTTGAACTTGGTACCTTTACCTAAGCTTCCAGGAATGAGTTAAGCAATAGAGAATATGGCTGACCATATTCAAACCATACAAGAGGAGGTGAGGCAGAAACTTGAAGCTACAAATGCCAAGTACGAGGAAGCTACTGATAAGAAAAGGCGTGAGAAGATCTTCAATGTTGGGGATTTAGTGTAGGTCTATCTTAGAAAGGAGAGATTTCATGTCGGTACCTACAACAAGTTGAAGGACAAGAAGTATGGATCATTTCAGATTACTAAGAAGATCAATAACAATGCTTGTGTGGTTGCTCTTCCTCCAGACATGAGCATTTCTTCTACCTTCAATGTTGTTGACTTGTATGATTATTATCCTCCTGATGAACCAGATAGTGGGAACTCGAGGTCGAGTTCTTTTCAAGTAGGGGAGACTAATGTAGAACGGACAACACATACCTTCCTAGAGCAGCAGGGGCGCCGGAAGTCACAATACAAGATCAAAAAAGGGTGCTAGTAGAGGCCATCGGGTAACAATGTTAGAATTGCATGAAATTTGGTAGGTTGAAGGGAAATGACGTTCTGATCCAGATTCATGAAATGTCATGATCGTGACCAAAATTTAGGCGAATTCCTACATTAAGGCCCCGAAAATAGTGTTTTTGCTATTTATAGCAATATTCGTTTTTCCTTAATAACTTTTAGTTTAAAAGTCAGAATAAGGTCTTGTCTGATTTGGGATGACCCTTAAGGTTAATAGTTTATGATTCTGCATTTAACTCAATTTTGCCATTTTTGGTAAATTTCGATATTTTGTCACCTAATCACGTAATTAGTGCGAATTAGGATTTTAGACGTTTTTCTCAATATTTATATGTTTTGTAGCTGTCAAAGGCAAATCAGACTATTATCAACAAACATAGACTTTTGTCAAATTATTTCTTTAGTGAATTCCAGTTTTCTTCTCCTTGTGGATTAAGGAAACCCCTCGTGGATTCGAGATTTACTACCAGGAACTAGCAGTTTAGATTCTGTTCCATTAAGAGAACATCGTGTGTGCTTTCTTTAAACTTCCGTGACATCACTAGGGTTGAACATGTAGCGTGTAGAGGCAGCCACATATGACTTCTTTGTAGCTTTTCTCCATGACAGCACTGTGACAATTTCTTTCTCTATTTTATTTGTCTAATTTAATGCTTAGTATTTTACTTTTGTGTTTTATTTCAATTAATATGAGTAGCTAAATTTTTAATTAAGGTTGATGATGAAACCTTGTTAAGGATTATTAGTATTATTTATGTGATATAATTTTTTCCATAGTAATTGTTGTTTAATGATTTAAATTGTTTTTACTTCATGTCAGTTGACTAAGATATGATTCTAGATATAAGTTCAATCATGTTTTTCTCATGATTTAGGATTTATATTAAGTAATTGAATGCTTGGATTATGATTGTTTGATGATTTGATTTATAGAATTGGATAGCTCTTGTGATTTGTTTGTCAACAGATACAATTGATAATTTGATTTTATACTTACGAAACGAAGAAGAGTATGCTTTGGATTTTTAAACATAAGTTTTAACGATAATATTTTTCAAGATAGCAAGATTGATTTCTAGATTATCATGCAATGGTTGGGAAAGATTAATGATCATGAATATATGCTGATATGAATTAACAAGGCGGATTCCAAAACCTTAATTCCTTTCTCTTGTTTGTTTACATCTCTTTATTGCTTTATATTATATCTTTTTCGTAGTTTAATTATTTTCTTAGTTTATTTTAATTTCAAAACAATCAATTTTTATTAAACTAGATTATGATTAATTTGGTTAAGATTCGATTAATTTCCTACGTTCATTTAAGTCCCTGTGGGTTCAACCTCGTTCTTGTCAAACCATACTTCAGTATGATTCGTGCACTTGCGAGTACTTTAAAATTTCACAACACACACTACTGTTTTTAAGACCTATAAACTTAGAGAGAGAGAGAGAGAGAGAGAGAGAGAGAGAGAGAGAGAGAGAGATTATAGTTTTACTATATCATTCATTTGCTTGAATGAGTTATCTAATATGGATTTTAATTAGCTCAACTAGTACAATCTCTTATCGTCGAATATGAGATCTGATTTAAACTTTAAACTCCGCTTATACCAAAAATCAATTAGTGTTTTCGTTTGATTATAAATAACAATGATCATAAAACAAATGTCATAAGTTAAAATTATATAATTTATATCTATAAACTAAAATAATATAAAAAAGAGTTATCCAACCAATATAAATGATTGTGATTCCCTTTGTAGCAACCATGCATTTTTAATGAAATTAAACATGCATTAATAAGGCCACCTTGGCTAATAAGTTGTACGCAATAATGAGCTAACCGTTTTGCCAAAAATGCCAAATGTCTAACAAGTGTATGAATGGAGTCTAAGGCCTTTAGAGAACTTGCTAATAAATCATTTTAAGAAAGTTCTGATAACACTTTTCTGAAAAATGTAAAAAAACCGTAAAAAATTCATCTACTTCTTTTTTCCTCTATAAAATTTTTCTTAAAATATTTCATAAATCAATGCTTTTATGACATCGATTAACTTTTTCTTTATATAAGATACTTTTTCAGACTCGTCCATAACTTATTTTTAAGTTGAACTGTAACAATATTCTTAAGCTCATTTTTTTATAAATGGTAAGGTTAGAGCATTCACATCAAAGATATTAAAATTTTAGCATTTGGCAACTCAAAACACTACTTTATCTATTTTAACAACTCACTTTATAATTCATCCAACATCAAAGGTGCTATTTTTTTAACACTTCATTTAAATATTCTTTTTTTTTATCCTCTATGTTTTTTTTCTCTCTTCCTATTTGTGTCTCGCTCTCCCCTGAAGCAATCCAAACTCACCTCTTTCTTCTCAACCCTCAACCCAACAAACCCACAATCACACCCACTGCTAGCCACCACCAGCCACCACCAGCTAGAAAAAAAAAATACCTTAGCCGTAAATCTGACAAAAACGACAACATAAACAAAAACAACCAAGCAAACCCACACCACAAATCCGATCAAAACCCACACCCACCACTAGCCACCGGAAACCCCCACCACAAAAAAAAAACAATAAAACTTCAACCACTGTGACTCAATCAGGGCCGACTAAAGCTATAGGCGAGCTAGGCCACCGCCTAAGGCCCCCACTTATAAGAGGGCCCCCAAATAGTAATAATATATTATATAATATTATTTTTCCATCTGAGAAGAAAAAAAATTTACAAACAGCCATCACCATGAAGGCCTGTTTCTCACAGAGGCCCGTTTCTCACCAAAAAAAAAATTCAAACGGCCATCACCAAATCTCATCAGGCCATGAAGGCTTGTTTCTCACAGAAGCCCGTTTATCACATAGAAAAAAGCTGAAGTGACAAACTGTTAATGTGACTAATACCATCAGATCAGACCATCACCAAATCTTTAGCTTGCATAAGAAAAGATTACAAACGGCAAAAATTATTAGCTTGCAGAAGAAAATATTACAAAAGCAGAAAGAAGAGGCAAATAAGAAAAGAAAGAAGAAAAAAAAAACTCATTCTCTGACTCTCTCTATCTTGATTCTAAAAAAAAAACTCATTAGTTGGCTTACTCATCAACTGTGTTGGCAATAGACTTGTGTGTTCACTGAAGGTTCGTTTTTTGTTTTCTCTTCCTTTGTCTCTTTCATCTTCTTCATGTTTACTGCTGGGTGGCTCAGTTTTTTTTTTCATGGGTGTCTGGGTTTTTTTTTTTTTTTTTTTGAAGAGGGTTTCTCGGTTTTTTTTTCATGGGTGTCTGCGTTTTTTTTTTTTTTCTTTTGAAGAGGAGTTTGCTCACGGGTCTGGATTTTTTTTTTTTTCTTTTGAAGAGGCGTGAGCAGTGTCTAGGTTTTTTTTTTTCTTTTTGGCTGAAGCTAAACTTTCATTTGGTTGTTGTACTCTTTAGATTCCTTTAGATTTCTCTAGAACTCTAGAAGCCTTTTGATTCTTTGAATGCTCTGAATGGTCAATAGACCCATAAAGAGAAAAGAGTTAAAGTCTTACATGTTTAGTCTAAATAGTCTTACACCTTTAGTCTAAAAGTCTTACACCTTTTGAATGGTCTGAATAGTCTAGTCTTACACGATTTTTTTTTTTTTTTTTTAAGAAATCAGATAAGTGATCTGGGAGTTAACTGTTAAGGTATTGATCCAGAGAAGCTCAATAGTAGTCCTACACATTATGCTAAAAAAAAAGGTTTACTACTACAAAAAAAAAAAAAAAAAAAAAAAAAAAAAAAAAAAGAAGAGTATTAATAACAAAATTATAAATTTAGAATAATTTACTTTGTACTAATATTAATTTTAATTTTTTGTGTAGGTTTAAAATGTAAAGTGATCATATTAAGTAAAACTGTAATTGTGCTTTTGATAAAACAGGTTCTATTGTTGTGGGGCCCCAAATATTAACCACTCTGGCCCACTCTATACCTGGCCCAAGGCCCACGCCGAGGATAATATAAACGCCAAGGATAATGGGAAATAGCCCAAGTCATCCAAGGGCCTCGCCGAGGATGCCCACCTCCTCGGTAGACCGACTTTGATAAAGGAAAAATATCTTTCATCCATTAAATGAACGCTACCAACATTCTGGCCGCCTTAATGGTGAGGTGTCTTGCAAACCCTAATGCTTCGGTCACTTCGACTATTAGAAAGTCTGCAAAGGCAGCTAGGAACTAACATAAAGCCTGCAATCACAGATGATGGGACAGACCCCTGTACATAGAGTTCAAATAATTGACAAATGGACGGCTAAGATTAACTAAAAGGAGACTATATGACCAATGAGACTGAGAGCGCCAAAGATAGGGGGAGGTCCTAAGAAATAGGATCTGATCAAGATGAGCTCTAAGAAAAAGAGATCCTCGGCCTGAGTCGAGGACAAGTATGCTTCGCAAACACTTAACCAAAGTGATGATCATTCTTTATAAAAACACTTAGCCAAATTTCTTTGATGAGATTCCTATGAACTTCATGTCATCTATCATTCATGATAACTTCATACCAACTGTTGTTTACTTTGATGAGGCAAACCCCTTTTACCCACACTCTACAAATTTTTTATTGTTAAGGGTCCATTACAAATCGAGTCCCTACAATTATTTTATACATTAAATTTATATTATTCTAGTTAAATTGTAATTTTTTTTTATTATAGATTGTGTTTCATTTATTCCTAAATATTTTTTAATTACAAATGTTTACTAGAAAATATTTATCTGGATATGAAAAAAAAAAAAAAAAAAGACAAAAAGAAGAACTAATTGAATCTCAAAAAGGAGCTATGGACAAATTTATTACTAGTAAAAAACAAAATCTTACAGAAAATTTGAGTGAAGGTTTCATAAATGAACAAGAAATTCATCAAAAAGAGTTAGAAGATAATGAAAATATACAACAAAATGATAATAACGAAGGTGGTCGTGATAATGTTCAAACATGTAATGTCACCATTCTTGATAATGAAGCTCAAAATAATTTAGAGGAGAGTGAAAATATTAATGATCAACCTAATTATATTCCTACAAATATTTTTGATCCAAGTCAATGGAAAACTATTGATATAAAGTTAAGAGATTTGTTAGTAGAAAATGGTCCAATAAGAGTTGATGATCTAAACTTTCCTATAGATAAGAACTCTAGACATTTTTCTACTACGCATTATATTAGAAAATTACCAAATGGGGAGAAACATGATAGAAAATGGTTATTGTATTCGAAAGAAGTAGATAAAGTATTTTGTTTTTGTTGCAAGTTGTTTAATTCAAAATCTAATACAAATCAACTAGCTAGTGGAGGAACTAAGGATTGAAAAAATATTAGTTCTATTCTTAAAAATCACGAAATAACCAATGAGCATATTACTAATATGAATACTTGGATTGATTTAGAACTAAGATTATTGAAGAATAAAACAATTGATAAAAATGTCGAAGAACAAATTAAGAAAGAGAAAGATCATTGGAAAAAAGTATTATTAAGAATAATAGCAGTGGTAAAAAATCTTGGTAAAAATAATTTGGCATTCCGAGGAAAAAACGAAAAGATCTATCAAGAAAATAATGGAAATTTTTTAAGTATAATTGAAATGATTGCAAAATTTGATCCAGTAATGCAAGAACATGTTCAATGTATTCAACATGGTGCAATCCATAATCATTATATTGGACATAATATACAAAATGAAGTGATACAATTATTAGCAAATGAAATTAAAAGTAAAATTATAAAAAAGATTAAAGAAGCAAAATACTTTTCAATTATACTTGATTGTACCCCCAATGTAAGTCATCAAGAACAAATGACTCTCATACGAAGATGTGTGGATATTTCAATAAGTCCGATAAAAATAGATGAACATTTTGTGGAATTTTTAAACGTAGATGATACTTCTGGAAAAGGTCTTTTCAATGAAATTATAAATGCAATAAAAAATCTTAAACTTGATATTAATGATGTACGTGGACAAGGATATGATAATGGGTCTAATATGAAAGGGAAAAAACAAGGGGTACAAAAAAGAATTCTTGATATAAATCCTAAAGCATTTTACACACCATGTAGTTGTCATAATCTCAACCTTGTCCTATGTGATATGGCTAATTCGTGTCCTAAAGCTATATCTTTTTTTGGAGTAGTACAACGTATATACACACTATTTTCTTCTTCCACAAAGCGATGGAAAATTTTACAAGATAATGTGACAGGTTTAACTCTTAAGCCATTGTCACAAACACGTTGAGAAAGTCGAATTGAAAGTGTGAAAGTAATAAAATTTCAAGTTCTAGAAATAAGAGATGCTTTGTTACAATTGGCAAAACAAATGAAGATCCCAAAACAAAAAGTGAAGCTGATTGTTTAGCAACATATGAGATTGAAAGTTTTGAGTTTTTGCTAGCTATGACTATTTGGTATGACATATTATTTGCTATTAACTCTATTAATAAAAATTTACAATCGAAAGACATGCATATTGATGTTGCTATAGATCAATTAAAAAGTCTCATGTCTTTTTTAAAAATATATAGAGAAGATGGATTTACATTTGCTATGAATTCATCTAAAGAAATTGCAACCAAAATGGAAATAGAGCCTATATTTTGTGAAAAACGTATACTTCATAGGAAGAAATAGTTTGATGAGAATGTCAATGATGAGATAACACAATCCGCTGAAGAATATTTTAGAATTAATTATTTTTTATATATAGTAGATCAAGCTATTTCTTCAATTGAAAGTAGGTTTGAACAATTTCAAATATATGAAAATATTTTTGGCTTTTTATTTAATTTTGAAAAACTAAAATCACTAGATGATGATAGTTTGAAAAAAGATTGTCTTAATTTTGAATGTTTTCTCACACATGAAACTCATTCCGATATTGATGGTTAAAATTTATATTCAGAACTAAAAGTTTTAAAATAAGTTTTGCAAATAAATGATAACTCTCCAGTTAATGTACTAAATTATATAAAGAGGTTAGAATCTTTTCCAAATGCATGTATTGGTTTCAGAATATTACTAATTATACTTGTTACAGTTGCTTCCGCAAAAAGAAGTTTTTCAAAATTAAAATTAATAAAATCCTATTTAAGATCAACTATGTCATAAGAAAGATTAAGTGGATTAGCTATATTATCAATTAAAAAAGAAATGTTAGCGAAACTTGAATGCAAAAATTTAATTAATAATTTTACCTTTCAAAAAGCAAGAAAAATAAATTTTAATTAAAAAAATATATAAATTTATAATTAAATATAATAAAATGTACCGTTTAAAGCTTTCGCCTATGGCCAAATTCATTGAGCCGGCCCTGGACTCAACAAAAACAACTACAACCTGCAACCCTAAATTAAAAAAAAAAAAAAAAAACAATAGAACTTCAGCCACTGACCCCCAGTAACCTACAACCAGCCATTGCCAAAGACCACCACTGGAGGAAAAAAACCCACAAAACTTTAGCCACCGTGACCCATTCCAAAATCAACCAAAACACAACCCATGAACCTACTGTCGCCCACAACCATGGTTGAACCACCAAGACCCACAACTGGAATCATCGAGACCCACGACTGCAACCCAAAGCAAAACCAAGAGAATGAGAGAAAGGAAGAGAGGCTAGGCAAGGTTCGGTCAGAAATGGGAGAAAGAAAGAGAGGCTGGGCGATGCTAGGATTCTTAGGCTTGGCAACAGTGGCGGAGCCACACACAAAGGTGGGGGGGCCAAGGCCCCCCCAAAATTTAAAAAAATTAATTTATAGTATGTAGATTATTTACATTTAAAAAAATGTAGCAGGTAAAAATTGAAGTTGACCCCCCCAAATTTTGAGTTATTTCAATGGTGCTCTTAAAAGAAAGAGAAATTATATTAAAATCATATAATTTAAGAGGTTTAACAAATTAAATTATGTAGAAAATGATAAATTTTGGTACATGTCTAATAGAAGAAATACATGACTTTTATATACTCATTAAAATTTAGATGATGATAAATTCTCTTAGTAAATTAATTTATATATATATGTGTGTGTGTGTGTGTGTGTGTGTGTGTGTGTGTGTAAATGTTTGTTTTAACTAATATATTAGCATCATAACTCGGCCCCCTCAAACCAAAATTTCTGGCTCCGCCCCTCCTTGGCAACATGGGTGATAACGGGGGAGAAGCAACAGAAAAGAAAAATAGAAGAGGCACGCATGAGATGAAAGAGAGAAAAAAGGGAGGGGATATGAATATACATTTTCAAAAGAGCGAAATGGAACCAGAGTTCATTCAGGGAAACCAACAGTCGAGAGAAGAGGAGGCAGAACTTGCTAGAAGTGTCAAGAAATTCAAAGATAGCAGTGGGGCTAAGCCATTCTCACAACCTCGCAGTCAGGTGAGCTATCGAGATACTCTCATTGGAGATATTCCTGGTGCTTTTGCCCAAGCTTTTAGCCTTGACAGAGCAGATGAGCTTGATGAAGATTCGGATGATGAGCTCGAAGACATTACTGAGGGTTTGGTGGAAGTCAAGCTCTCCAAAGAGACTAAATCTCGCATCAGAGCTCCTTGGTTTAAGGCGTTGATTGTGAAAGTTTTTGGTAGATCTGTGGGTTACAACTACTTGACTTTCAAGCTCAACGACTTGTGAAAACCAATGGCTAGAATGGATTGTGTAGACCTTAGTAAGGATTTCTTCTTGATAAAGTTTAGTGCAGAGGCAGATTATGACAAGGTATTAAAGGGAGGTCCTTGGTTTGTTGGAGGGCACTTTCTTGCCATGAGACAATGGGAGCCTTATTTTAAGGCATCAGAGGCAAGCTTCAATTCAGTGGCTGTGTGGGTAAGGCTACCAGAGCTGCCCATTGAGTTTTATGATAATTCTGTGCTTTTGGATATTGGCAAAGCCATTGGACCGGTGTTAAGAATTGACTCATACACTGCTGCTAGTGCAAGAGGCAGCTATGCCAGGATATGTTTACAGATTGATCTTACGAAACCTCTAATAAACACCATAAAAATTGGCCGTTTGCGTCAAAAGGTTATGTATGAAGGTGTGTCTTCCTTATGTTACTGTTGTGGAAGAATGGGTCATAAACAAGAGTCTTGCACTTACCATGTACATTCACCTGAGAGAGAGGTTGAAAAGGAACCTGTTGTCACCCCTTCTGTTAGCCAAACCACGCAACAACCCAAACCCCAATATGGGGAATGGATGCTGGTTACGAAGAAAAGGCAGGGAGTTAGAAATGGACGAGGCCATGCAACCAAATTGTCTAATCCACAAACTGAAGTGGAATCTAATGGGGCCAAAAGGGACCTCGGTAACCCAAAAACCTTTCTTTTCAAAGCCAGCACATCTCATAAAGCTGTGTCACGTGAGGGAAGCGTATTTTACACGCCTAAGGGTCAGGTTGAAGCATTGGGCATTGGTGCAGGTAACCGGTTGGACCAGTTAGTTCAACTAGAAGAACCGGTGAACAAGGGGTCTAGTACCTCCTACTTGACCCGTGATAAAAAAGGTTCCAGTACCAAAGGAAAAAAAATTTTGAAATGTGCCAACCCTGATTCAAATTCTCAGCAAAGCTTGAAGACTTCGCTTCCACTTGCTGTTTCCAGCACTTCTCAACCTCATGGAGCGGCCTGGCCAAACCCCACTAGTTCTTCCGCATTTGAGTTGGGCAATTTGGTTCAGGGGCAAAGCGGTAGCCATTCCCGACAAATTGATTGCGCAGATCAGAGCAGCGCCAACGACCTCAATGGGGATTTTCGAGGAGGAACTTCGTGTAGCTTGGAAGAATCTGTTCCCGCTAAACCAAATCAGTGGGAGAAATGGAAATCTGGTGTTAGATCATCCGGCGTGGGGACTTACACCAAACCCATGGTGGAAGTTCATCACGGATTTACCTCTGATATCGGAGAAAGAAGCCGAAGAACTGAACAGGCTGAGAAGGCCATTAGTGGTGCCTCACTTGGACGGATTAGGCTGGCTGGTTCAGGAAAGAAAGGTGATAGACTTCAGGGGGTCAATCTCGATGCATATGGGGAACACTCCTACATTGAAGCTATTCCAGACAGTCAACCCGGTCAAGAAGTGCGACCTCTTGATCCATTGCAGGGAGGAGATCCATGGAATTCTGAATCACATGGTCTTATGGAAGCCGAATTGGAAGGCGTCCAAGGATTTGTTGAGGAAAGTGGGATGGAGCATGATAGCATCGTTAATGATGGGAACTAACTCGATGGAGATTCCAAATAACCATTGTGCCCAGATGAATATTTTGTTGTGGAATTGTCGAGGTGCTCTGAACATGGATTTTAAGACAAGAGTGATGGAAATGGTAGTCAACCATTTTCCAACCATCATGATTCTTACGGAGACCAGGGTTGGTGGGGATAGAGCTGCAAAAATTGCAGAGGCTCTGCCTTTTGATGGGTTCTTCGCTACTGATACTATAGGCTATGCCAGAGGGCTCTGGCTTCTCTGGAAGAAGGAGGATGTTGAGATCATTGTGCTTTCGGCCACGGAGCAAGAAATCCATGCCACCATTAAGGTACGCGGTTCTGACCTTTCTTGGATTTTATCTCCTATATATGCTAGTCCACGGTTAGCTGAAAGGAAAATTTTGTGGGATAACCTATCTCAAGTTGCCCAACTTCATAATTTGCCATGGCTTCTGTTAGGAGACTTTAATGAGGTTCTCAGTAGTGATGACAAGTTGGGGGGTAGGCGTGTGAACCTCAATAGAGCTCTTGACTTCAAAGCTTGCCTTGATTCTTGTAATCTTTTGGACTTGGGGTTTTCGGGGCCAAAGTTCACATGGTCAAATCATAGGCAAATCTCGGACTTAATTTTGGAACGCATTGATAGGTGCTTTGCTAATCCTGCATGGAGAATTTTGTTTCCTGAAGCTTCTGTTACTCACCTTCCTCGGGTGTTCTCTGATCACTGCCCCGTCCTGCTGGAACTCTCCCAATCCTCTCAAGGTTCTCAGATTAAGCCGTTTAGATTCGAAACCATGTGGTTACAGCACCCGGAGTTCCCTGAGGTGGTTAGAAAAGCTTGGGAAGAAGAAAATGTTCTGTCATGTGCTATTGATAAATTTACCTCCAATGCTAGGCAATGGAATAGGTCGGTGTTTGGTAACTTGTTTGCTAGAAAAAGGAGGGTCCTAGCTAGAATCAATGGGGTTCAAAAAGCCCTATCTAATGGGCCTAATCAATTTCTGGTCCAACTTGAACAAGAGCTCTTAAAGGAATATTCAGAAATTAGAAATCAGGAGGAAGAGTTTTGGGCCCTGAAATCTAGACTTAACTGGGCTACATATGGGGACAGAAATACCTCGTTCTTTCATGTTTCCACTTTGGTGAGGAGGCACAGAAATAAAATTAAGAGTATTAAAAATTCGTTGGGGGAGTGGATTATTGAAGAGGATGAGGTTAAAAATTTTATCCTTGCTGGATACAGGGAGATTTATGACACGGGCCATTCCTTCTCTTCCAGGAACTCGGAGATTGAAAATTTCTCCTGTAGCTTTCTGTCTGATGAGGAAAAGGAACTTCTTAACAAACCTATCACTGAGGAGGAGATAAGAAGAGGACTATGGGCCTTGAAACCTTTTAAGGCGCCGGGGGCGGATGGGCTTCACGCAGGGTTTTTCCAACTATTTTGGGCGGATGTTAAAAACTCTGTCTGCAAGGAAATAGTTGATATTTTTCAGAATAGAGCGGTCCCAGAATATCTCAATGAAACTCTTATATGCCTTATTCCCAAATGCCAAAGCCCAGAGAGTCTCAACAACTACCGACCCATTAGTTTATGTAACTCCATTTATAAGGTTGTGTCAAAGATCATAGTGGCAAGGCTCCGCCCCTTTCTTGATAAAATTATTTCTCCTGTCCAAGCTGCCTTTGTGCCAGGAAGGAAAGGGTTAGATAATATCATCATTGCACAGGAACTTATTCACTCTATAGATAAGAAAAAAGGTAGGGTGGGATTCATGGCGGTAAAGATTGATCTGGCTAAAGCCTATGACCGCCTTGAGTGGAGTTTTATCCACAAAGTTTTGATTGCTTTCCACTTCCCTCAAAGCTTGATAGAGCTGATTATAAGTTGCATCTCTACTACCAGCATGTCTATCCTCTTCAATGGAGGCAAGCTGAACACCTTTAAACCCTCGAGAGGAATTAGGCAGGGGGATCCCTTATCACCATACTTGTTCATCCTTTGTATGGAATATCTTGGACAATTGATTGAGAAAAAGTGCATCAAGAAAAGGTGGATTCTGATGAAAGCTTCAAAGGAAAATATTGGAATTTCACACCTATTTTTTGCGGACGACTTAATGTTTTTTGCGAAAGTGAGTGAAAAGGGAAGTGAAGCTATTAAAGAGGTGTTAGATAAGTTTTGTGAGGAATCGGGGCAAGTGATTAGCTATGAGAAATCCAGGATCTACTTCTCCCCAAATATCCCAGTTAGCCTCAAGGAATCTGTTTGTGATAATCTTGGCATCCAAGCTACATCAAATCTTGGGAAGTATTTGGGTTTCCCTTTGAAACATAGAGGGGTCACTCGTGGCCAATTTAACTTTGTTGTGGAAAGGGTGCTCACTAAGCTAGCTGGATGGAAGACAAAATTTTTGTCCTTTGCTGGAAGGACGGTGATGGTCAAGTCAGTTATGAATGCCATTCCTAATTATGTTATGCAAGGGGTGGCTTTGCCTGTACATCTGTGTGATAAGCTTGACAAAATTAATCGGGACTTCCTATGGGGCTCGACAATGGAAAAAAGAAGACTGCACCTAGTTGGGTGGAATAAAGTAGTTAGATCTAAAGAGGAGGGGGGACTGGGCATACAGGCAGCTCGGGCTAAGAATTTAGCGTTATTGGCTAAACTTAACTGGAGGCTTTATCAGGAGAAGGAGTCCTTATGGGCAAAGGTAATGCTAAGAAAATATTGTTCTCAATCTCGGCAAAGAGCAAGTGATCCTGACAAACTCCCCTGTTCCCCTTGCTGGACAGCAGTTAAAAAAGGATTTCCTACATTTGTGGAGGGAATATGTTGGAGTGTGGGTAGGGGTTCTAAATTGAAGGTTTGGGAAGACAAATGGGTGAAGGGTAAATCATTAAGGGAATTGTTGGCAGGTCCCTTACAGGTTGAGGAGCTCAATCTGACTATTGCTGAGGTCTTCCAGGAAGGACATTGGGTTTGGGAGAAGATATCCTATGACTTACCAAGGGAGATTAAAGAACAAATAAATGCCATTCCTATGCAGCTGTGGGGTGAGAACGAAGACACCATTATGTGGAAATTCACAAAGGATGGAGAATTTAGCACGGCTTCGGCTTATGCCAAACTTAGACCCGAGGATACTGAAAACCACTCCTTTGAAGGTCATTGGATTTGGAAGCTGGATATCTGGCCAAAAATCACCTCCTTCCTCTGGTTATGCTTCCATGACAGTGTGCCTGTCAGACAGGTCATTGCCAAGCGAGGAATTAATTGTGAACCCAGCTGCCCCTTATGTAGAAATGAAGAAGAATCTATAGCCCATATGCTTAAAGACTGCCCCTTTGCACTGAATATTTGGGAACGGGTAGGAATTCCTCAACCTCTAGCTAGTTCATTTCAATTGGACTTGCTGGAATGGCTGAAAAGAAACTGTTTATGCAGCAATCAACTTCTCATTAAGGGGATTCCATGGAGATACTTATTTCTTTTTACTGTTTGGGAACTTTGGAAGCATAGGAATGGAGTTGTTTTTGACAACAAACCCCTTAATTTTAATCTTCATCATTCTTGCATCAGACTTGCAACAGAGTACTTTTTCTGTGTGAGTAAGCAGCAGAAAGGAAAACATATTTCTGCCTCTCGGGTGTGCTGGCAGAAACCACCATTGGGCTGGTATAAATTGAATTCTGATGGGGCATTGATGGGAAATCCGGGAAAGGCAGGGGGCGGAGGCTTGATCCGTGACTCTCAAGGAAAGTGGGTGAAAGGCTACATGAGGAAGATAGGCATGGCAACTAGTGTAGAGGCAGAATTTTGGGCCTTGAGAGATGGTTTGATTTTGGCATCTCAGATGGGGATAAATAATATTGTAGTGGAACTTGATGCAAAAGTAGTCATAGAGCTGGTTTGTGCTACTAACACCCCTAACAGATATTTTACTCCTCTTCTAAATGACTGCAGGATCTTGCTCACTCGATTTCAAGGCATGAGGATCAAACATGTGTACAGGGAGGGGAACAAATGTGCGGACATGCTTGCTAGGGAAAGCTGTTGGTTAGATAATGATTTTGTAGTTCTTGAAAGCCCCTTTTCACATGAGCTATGTATTTTGTTAGATGCTGATACTGCTGGCATATGCTCTGTAAGACTTGTAAATAACTTTCAGCCCACGTTGGCTAGTTAATCTATGAAGATTTCCTTTTAACCAAAAAAAAAAAAAAAAAGGGAGGGTCACGCGCGAGAGGGATTAAATTATATTATTTGGTTATAACATTCCGTTACAGGGAGCTGATAGAGATGGTAGTTTAGTGTAGCTGTGTGTCAAGATTTTTTAAGTTTGAGAACTTTGATGTAGTGGGCGTTTTTAGTGGGTTAGGTGCTTTATTAGATTTTTTTTTTTTTTTTGCACTTTTAGAAACCTTAATGTGAATCCTCTTAGGGTGTTTGGAATAGGAAGATTTTATATTGTTTCTCAAAAAAAAAAAAAAAAAAGGAAGATTTTATACCAAAAAGATTTTTTTTAAGGATCAAAAGAGGTAATGGCACATTTGGTACGCATGAATAAATTTAGAAATTGAATATCTAGTCCTTTACCGTCATCATTTAGTTGTTTTATAACATTTTTATCACAAGCAATGATTAAAATTTTAAATTAACCATTCCATACTAAAAGTTTTGTTAGAGCACTAGCATGCTGCTCTTAAAAATATGCTATTTTAATACATTAAAAAGTTATTTTATCTATTTTAACATGTTACTTTACAATATACTCTACATCACATGATTCACATCTAATATTTTTTTACTACTTGATTTAAATATTTTTTTCTTTATTTTTTTAAATGATTTATTTTTGGTTTCCTAAGACCCAACGGTCATTAAAGACTACAAGAGAGTGAGAAATTATGTGTGGGGATAAATGAGCAGAGCAAGAGTGTTGGGCCGTGGGCCATGCCCGAGGAAATAAGGGAGCCCAAGGATGGTTGAATGGTAAGATAAGTATGGGGGTCAATGGGTCAAGGGCAAGGACAAATAATAACGAACATATGGTGTCTCCCGAGGAGCCAAACTTCCTTGGAAAAGCGTTGTGGAATGTTGGAACCTGGCCGCCTAGAGAATACCGTGCAAGAGGCAACCATACTCTTGAGGATAAGCCTCAGGGAAAGGAGCCAACAGTGACCTAAGAAATATCTGAGAAGAAGGCTGCTACCACCACATTAAATGTTCTGCACCTAATCCACTAGCTGCATTTATGTGGAAATGACGCCTGAACAATTATATTTTGGCTTACAGCTACTCACAAAGTTTCTAGGAGGGTTCTGATGGGACAAGCATCCAAAAGATCACTTACAATATCAACAAGTGGAAGGTGGGAATGAAGGATGGAAGAATTATATAAGGAAAAGGCCTCCCTAAAAAAAAAAAAAAAAAAAAAAAAAGGCATGTAATCTAAGAAAGAAAGGAGAAAAGAAAGAACACCTTGTACTTAGATAAACTTGAATGAATATAAGAACATTTCATCCTCGGACTTGACCGAGGAGTGTTATTCCTTTCAAACTGTGTTTTCTTATCTTCTTGGCACGAATCCAATCTATTGTGGCCCATACTTGATTTGCTGAGCCTTGTACTTGTAAAATCCACTCTCTAACAAATATATTCTTTTAGGCTTGTTGGGCCATCATCCATTTTTAGTGGGTTGAGAGTCTTATTCTAGTCTTTACAATATGAATAAAATATAGAAAAAATATTTATAGCACACTTGTCCATACACTTCTATTATTAGAGCACTAGAATTAGGTGTGCCAAATGCCAAATATTTGGTATTTGGAACATCAAACACCAAAAAACCTCCCACATCACATGTTTTAAATGCTAAAAGTTTTAGCATGAGTGAATAGTACAATTCTAATTATACAACTATACAAGTAGAAATACTAAAACCTTTTTAATACTTTTTTTTATTCCATTTTTCTCTCTCCTCTCTCACATGTTTGTTCACTGTCCAAGCTTCTCTTCCTCTCTCATTTACCCTCAACCTCTCCTATCACTCTCACCTCCAATCTCGTCATCAATCTCTCCCCTAATCTCTCTGCCAATTCTCATCTGATCTCGCTATTGCATCCCGCCTATCTCTCCTCTGATCTGGCTATCACATCCCACCAACTCACTCTCAAATGCCACTCCCGATAAGTTTTTTAATTTGCATCTTAGGAATCCCATATAGATTATAACCTCGCCAGACGCATCTCACCAAGCCGCCAACCTTGGCCAACTGCATCTTGCCTCCTCTCCCTATGTCGCCACCGATCTCAGCCAGCCTCCTCTCCCCAAGCCATTGCAAATCTCTCTCTCTCTCTCTCTCTCTCTCGGTGGTTGTGGTTGTGGTGATTTTTTTTTTTTTTTTTTTTTTTTTTTTTTTTTTTTTTTTTTTGCAGTTGATTGATATTGGTTGTGGTTTTTTTTTGGGTTGTTTTTTCAGTTGTTGTAGTGAGCTGATACCAGTGGTCAGTAGTTGATTTTGTGTGATGATTGGTGGTGGTGGGTTGTGGTGGGTGAGCTATGGGTGGTAGAATATTTTGTATTTATTTATTTTTATATATATTGTAGGACTTGTTTTTAGGTTTTTATATATATTGTAGGATATGCGGTGTGTTAAAATAGAAAAAGTAGGTTTTTATGTGTTGAAATGGCATTTGGTACAAAATTGTTGATGCTGGTGCTCTTAGAATGCTACTGTAGCAAATACCAAATAAATTTGACATTTGAATCATCTAAGAGCATTCCCATCAAGGGTATCAAATGCCAAATATTTGGCATTTGACACCCCAAACTCAAAAAAATCACTTCCATCAAGCATTGTAAATGCTATAATTTTTGGCATTGATGAACAGTGCAATCTCAAATTTGAGACTGGATTGTTCACTAATTGTAAAAGTTATATTATTTTTTTATTCCGTGCGGCCCGCTTTCTTTTCTTCTTATTTTTTTCTTTCTCCTTTCCATGTCTTTCTTCCGTCTCTCATTCTTGCTCTAAGAGCCTCCAACCATTTCTCCTCTCTCTCTCTCTCTCTCTCTCTCTCTCTCTCTCTCTCTCTCTCTCTCTCTCCCTTTACTTGACGTTCTGCCTACCTCTCCGACGAAAGGCAAGCCGATCTCCATCGCAATGATTTCTTTTTTTTTTTTTTTATTAGTTTGTGATTTGATGGTAGATTTGGCAATGGTTATGTATGGATTTGGCGTTTTGGATTTTACCGGCGTGGGCATCATCGTTGAGGGTAGATCGGCGTGGGTCTTTAATCGGTGGGTCTCTAATTGCGCAGGTCTCTCTCGATGGTTGTTTTTCTTTTTTCCTTTTCCAATTGTTGGTGGTGATGAGGTTGTGGGTTTGTGATTTGGTTGTGATTTTGGAGGGTTGTTTTTCTTTTTCTTTTTCCGGTTGTTGCTAGTGAATGGTGATGAGGTTGTGGATTTGTGATTTGGTTATGATTTTGGTGGTTGGTGGTCATGGTTATGGGTGGTGGTGACAGTGGCAGCTATTGTAGTTGTGGTGGTGCCAGCGGGTGGTTTTATTTTTTATTTTTGTTTTCGATGGTGGTGGCCAATAGCAACTAGCCGTGGGTGTGGGTTTACAAAGAAAGGGGTGAGTTTTCAGAGAAAGGGAGAGACAGAGAGAAAGAAATAGAGAATAAAAAAACAATATTTAAATGAAGTGCTAAAAAAATTAAAATCTTTGATGTATGATGTATTATAAAGTGAGATGTTAAAAGCTAAAATTTTGGGTTTTAAGGTGGTATATGCTAAAAATTTTACTTCCCTTGATGGGAATGCTCTAATGAAGGTGATATTTTGAGTTTGGTGTGCTAAATGCTAAAGATTTAGCATTTAGCACACCTAATGCTAGTGCTGTAGTAGCTATAACTTAAGTCATATAATAGCTCAAAAAAATATTTAAAAAGATCCCTAAAAAACAACCGTGAGCTACCACTCCTAAAATCTCTCTCTCTCTCTCTCTCTCTCTCTCTCTATATATATATATATATATGTATATATATATATATATATATATATATATATAATGATGATAATAGTAAGATTAATTTTGTTAAATAAAATTATTGGCTACTAAAAGATTATTCAATTTATATTAGGGTATTAATTACAAACAACATACAAATTACAAACTCATTTCTTTTTATTTATTTATTAATTTAAAGTTAAAATATGTATTAACTTTTTTATGGAACATGTTTTTTGTAATATTAAAAAAAAAATCAAGCTTGTTTTATATTCTTTTTTTTTTTTTTTTTTTTCATGCAGGTGAATTTGTCATTTATTAGAATTCAATATTTAGGAAATATTGTATCAGTTTTTTTTCTTTTTAGCATTTATGGAGATAGTAATCTTGGATAAATGACAATGATATTAATTGACTATTTGAGTATTAAATGATACCCACAAAGAGTAAAAATATAGTTATATAAGGATTTTAGAAAATTTAGTAAAAATATAACACAATTATATCATCAAGATATGTTATACCAAACACCAAACTGTGAATAGGGATGGCAATTTTTCCTGCCTGCCCCTCCCCGCTTCGCCCCACACGGGTTTTCCTCACCCCACAAAGGTGGTGGGGCGGGGACGGAGAGGACAGGGCGGGTCTAAAATGTCTAAACCCATCCCCACCCCGCCCTGTGGTTCTCTGCCTCTATTCTACCCAATGCGATTATTTATTTATTTATTTATTTTTATGATTGTATTGTTAAACACTTGGATATATTATTCAATTTTTTTAAAAAAATTGATTTGATTTGATAGGATAAATTTAGCTGTAATTTCAAGTATATTTTTGTTAATGAAATAGGTTTCATTAAAAAAATTGTACTAGTTGTAGGGCAAATTTAACAAAAAGTAGAGTTTTACGGGGTGGGGCGGGCTTCGCGGGGCCCCAAGGAGCAGGGATGGGGTGAGAAAGTTTTTCCCGTCATGCGGGGTGGGACGAGGATGGGGCAAGACAAAACCATACGGGGCGGGAATGAAAACCCCATCCTTCGGCCCCGCCTCGCCCCATTGCCATCCCTAACTGTGAAGTACAGATTCGGGGTTTATTCCTAGATCATATGCATATGAATAGTTGTTCCATTATAACTTCTTGTGTTACTTGTTATTATTATTTTTGTTCCCAAATAAGCATGAACAAAGTTTGGCTACAAATTAACACTGGCTACAACTTTACTTAATATATTTTTATTAAATGTGAATTTTGCCAAATTCACCATTGGATTATATTTTCTTCTTATATTCATCATGCTTACAAAATTTCCAGAAGATCAAAAATCAATAATTATGTCATCAATCAAATGTTTAAATTTCAATTTTTTGTAATCTAAAAGTATGCATAAAAAATAAGCTTATTGATCAAATAGTAAATAACATCTGATTGGTACCAAATTTGACATGTGTGTTAAGAGTATAAAAAATATGTAATCCAACGGTTAGATTTTGAAAATATGTATTAATGTTAATTTTTTTAGTGATAGATATAGCTATTTGCTACAACCAAGTTTGTGGTCAAACTTTGTCTAATAATCATCATTATAGTGAACCATACATGTCCTACTTTTTGTATATATATTTTTATACCAAATATTTGATAAGTACCCTATGTCCTTATCTTCTCTTCGTTTTTTTGGAATACATTTTAAGTGATGGAGAGCGGATTCTAACTATGCATGTCTCTGTTTAAAATACTAAAAAATGTCATTTGGCCTACAAGTCATTAGCAACTGATATCTATGGGCACAAGTGCCTGCAGTTAGTGGTTTCTTCATGAGAAGTATGCCTCAACCTAGGGTGGACCAGTCAGAGGGTGAAAAGGAGTCGCCACCTTGATTAGGTTTAGGAACCATATATATAGTGCCCCTATGGAAGGACTGATCTTACCAGAGCACATGTCCTGAGTTTAGGTCTGGGGATGAGAAGGGGTTAGGCACCCAACCCTACTCGACCTGTAGATCGGCCTCCACTCATTGTGCTCCAAATCCTAATCCCATCAAAGGGTCTTCTAATAGGTTATTCTACACACACACACACTTAAGTCTATCTTAACATGCATCTAACAGTCAACGCGGCATATGAATCATGGTATAAAAGGAAAGGAATTCAAATAAAACAAGACAAATCAATTAAATTAAATCAAATATTTAAGGAAACAAAAACTGTTTAATATATCATGGAAAAGTCAAGGAGAAAATCATGCAAGCGATTAATTAAAATATTCTAACATAATTAGAGTCAAATAGAATAAATAGACATGGAAAATATCACAGCAAATCAATCATGCAATTAAGACAAAGATTATTCATTTTTTTTTCAAGTCAACATGCGTACGCATAGAGAAGGATGTGTATGCATCTTTATGAGCATGCGTACGCACCTTTAAGCATGCACGCACATGGTCACTTAGAAACATAAATCCAAAAACTTCAGCATGCTCAAACAGATTATCATATTGTCTATATATCAATTCAACTTCTCAATCAAAACATAGTAAGACACAAAAAATCAAAATATATTCCTAAACATGATCAAGAACAAAGTAAAAATAAAACAATCATATCAATGCCTATTTCTAAACACGCATTAGATCCATCATTCATTCAAGAACAACAAAACATAAAGGAGGCATGGTCATACATATCCATTAACTTGATACTTAGAACATAATATTACACAAAGGATTAAGACTAAACAAATCAAAAATAAACCCTAAACATGTTAAAGATCCAAAACTAAACAAGAACACAAAACATGAATATCCAAAATAAGGAAAAGCCATGGAAGAGACTCACCTAGCTTATGGATCTTCGTAGAGATTTAACTAACCCCTTAGTGCCCAACATATTCAGATTCGAATCAAAGGAATCAAATACATTAATAATCCATTAGTAACTAGAACTCAAAATAAAAAGGATTTTTGGAAAAGTTTTGAAGAAAGTGTTTGATTTCAAGAAAAAAATAGTTTCTTCCTTAAGACCACTAGAAAGAGGTTTTGAAGGGATCAAAAAACGTACTAGTTACTGTGATCTCAAAAGATTGAAAGTGGAAGAAGTGTTCTCAGAAGAAAGGTGGTGAAAATACATACTCTTTAGCTAGGGTTTGAGTTTGGAGGCATAAGGTTGTATTTATACGTTAAAACTAGGTTTCAATCCTTTTTAAAGGCATTAGGACATTCTCAAGGGTCTAAGGGTCGACCTACATCAAAGAACGAGGTTTTGGGCCCCTAAAACTAAAGTTTTGGGCTGCTGGAAACAAGGCTGCATACGCAGGATTGGGGCTGCGTACTCACCCTTACCCCATGCGTACGCATGCTTCCCAAGAATCTTAATTTCGACTACACTTTCAAATGGTCATAACTCAATCAATATAAATCCAAATCATGCACATTTTATGTTCAAATTAAAGCCCAGGATGTCTACTATCCAATGAAACAAATCTCACTTAGAAATTCTTTTTGGTTCAAAAGTTATGATAAAAAAAGTAAGCAAATGTCATTTTTTTAGCATCATTTTCAAAGTGATTTGAGCACTTTTGAGTTGTGATTATTATCAAAATAACTTCAATTACCTTTTGTAGACATATTAAGCTCATCATTGGGATTGGGGACCAAAGGTTATTAACCAAGTACAAAATGAGGTATTTACAATATCCCTAGCCCTTTTTTTATCCATTTTAAATGGGAATGAGAGATTTGAACCATGTACGTCTACATTGAAGATACCAAGATATGTCATTTCACCAATAGGCCATTAGTTTTGAGTTTTGATTGTTTACTAGTCCCTAACATGGTACGCATTATTTATTTGTCTACTATCATTGTCTATATTGTTGTTTCTTTTCTCCATGTGCTTGCATGGTTTTGAAACCCGGACCGTTCAAAGAACCGGACAAAGGAGAGGTTCAAGGTTTTTGAGGTCCGACCGAAGTCGAACCGAGGTTGAACTGCGATGATGTCATAATTAAATTAATAATTATTTAAAATATAAATAAATAATTAAATTAGTAAAACACTGAGAATATATATTATTTTAATGTATATAGATTTAATTATTTGATAAATATTCTTATAAATTATCAAAAATTCCATATTTTTTTAATCCTCAATTATAAGTTATACATGATCCAATAGAACTCAGCCCATTTTATAATTAATAAAAAAATTAATCAATGATAACCATGAAGAGTGAAGAGGAAGTGACATGAGAAGGGATGTTTTTAAATTGAGAGGTGCTACGTTAACAATATTTTTACAACAAATTATAGGTGGTTAATTGTTATTGGTTCAAATTTGAACCTAACACTAAGATTACTTTTTTGCTCTAATAATAACAACTAGTAACAACCTACCACTTAAAATTTACTGTAAAAATATTATGAAAATACTGTGAACATCTCATTTCTCATTTAAATTTCTTAAACTTTTCAAATTGCCTAAGTACAATGAGTCTTTTGGCTAAATATTGCAGAAAATCAAGTTTATTTATGATATGGGTACTATTCAAAGTTATTTGGAAAATTGAGAAAAGAGAGTGAATTTCAGCAGCACCTTTGCTGAAATTCTAACAAAAAGTATGAGAAAGGAAAGACAAGTGATGCGATGGGAGGATTTGAATTTCGGTAATTTCATTACCGAAATTCTTGCTACCCAAATTTACTACCCAGCTACTAGGTGAAGTGCCCGAAGGAGAGCGGCTGAAAGGAAACCAATTGTGGCAATCAAGTTGCCGAAAATGGGAGGAAAAAAAAAAAAAAGAAAGAGAATTGTAGCAACCAAGTTGCCAAAAACTTGGGGAGAAATTCAATAGTAATTTAGGCAATGAAGTTGCCGAAAATGAGGGAGAAAAAGAAGAAGATTTAGGCTGAAAATCGGGGGAAAAAAAAAAGAATTGTGACAATTGATTTGTGGCAATGGAATTGCCTAAATGGAAGGGAAAAAAAAATTGTGGCAATGTTGTTGCCGAAATGGAAGGAAAACAAATATTGTCATAAATTTATCCCTTACAATTTTGGCAACTTAGTTGGCCAAAATTCTTTTTTTTTTTTTTTTTTTCACTAACATCAAAATCTTAGAAATTAAAAAAATAGGTCAGTGAGTGCATTCACTCAATTACGTTCTTAAAATACTTTCCAAAAATCAAGGAAGTTAGAAACTAAACTTGCAATCAAAGCTTGGCAAGTTGTTACTAGTTGTTATTATTGGAGCAAATCTAATAATAATACCACGTTTCTTCAGTGTTCCGTCTTTCTCTTTTTTGATGAACCCTCTTCTCTCTTTCTTCTTCACAAATCTCCTCACAAAACTCTTCATCTACCTCCTTCCTAGTCTCACTCATGGAAACAATCATGGTTTTTTTTTTTTTTTTTTTTTTGTCAAAAATTTTTTTGCAACAGCACTCATTGTTGAAAAGAAATTTTCACCTGAAACTATCTAGAACATTGATGCAAGTTCAACGTTTGACAGAATGTTATGGTTGAAGCTTCAACAATGGTGATTTGGTGCTATGAGTTTATAATGTTTTTATTTTTTTATTTTAAATAAAAATAGCTCTGACTTGAACCGTAAAAACCGTTCGTGGCTCTCAAACCCAACCGCGGTTTGAATGGTTCCCTACTTTTCTTACTTAAAACGGTTTTGAGGGGTAAAACCGTAAAAGAACCGTAATAGTAAGAGGTTCGCGGTTTTTCCCGTCGAATTGTATGGTCTGGTCCAGGTTTCAAAACCATGTGTGCTTGTGTGCGGGAATTCTTTGTATGCAGATGGCATGTATGTTATTTATTTTTGAGGTTCATAGTGATGTTACTTCTGTGTGGAACCCAAAACTAGCTTGTTTATTTAGGTGGGAAAGTGGATTTAGTCAAATATTTTGATCCTAACAGTTTAAGACACTTTGATATGCAAAACATGTATGTTCAACTAGACAACTGGTAGTAGTAGCCATATCATTGATTGCTTCTACTACTACCAGTTGTCTAGTTGAGACCTGCCTCATCCAAGGAATTCTTCAGGCGAGTGATTTATTTGAGACCTGCCTCTTCAAGCATTTAAACAGAAGCTTCAACTCAGTGGCCCACGAACTTGCTCAATATGCTCGAAGATCTGGACACCAACACCTCTGGAAAGGAGTTACGCCTCCCTTTGTATCTTTTTTTCTGCAATCTGATATGATGTAATTTGCTGTTTCTGGCCTGCTTATGCAGGAACCTTTGTATGTCTTGTTTCTTGGTCTTAATTCCATATCTTTTCCCTTTAAAATAAAAACTGGTAGTAGTAGGTTTCATCACATTATCCCTGACGGTATTTTAGAGCAAGGTTTAAGATTAATTAGTGGGGATGAGGATGTGGTATATATTTATGAGTTACAGGCTGCATGGCCAACTGATAAAATCATATTGAATGAAGAAAGTGGTGGGGTTCCACTTGTAGTTGCCATGCTTGGTAAGAATGTAGAAGAGGATGGGAATGAGACATTGAAGAGAATGGGGAAGATCATGAGACAGGTTTTGTGGAAAATTTGAGAGGGATTGATAAACACACCGTTCATGAGGATGAAAGTGATTAGTTTAATGAGAGAGTGAATTACGATTGGCTAGATGATGGTCTTGAGGGACTAGATTTTGCAAATGACATTTTTAGGGTTGAGAATGACATTGTTGGGCCATCTAAACAACATGAGGATATGGAAAATTATGGGCGTAATGCATCCTATGCTTGGCCATCTCTGTAGCATGAGGTTGAGGATAATTACCGGCATAATGCACCAAATGTTAGGTCATCTATGCAACATGATTTAGGCGGCAATGTAGAATAGAATTCACCCCTTACTGGTAAATTTGGCCAACTTAAAGTGGCAAAAAATGAGTGGGTTGAACAGGCCCTTGATGATGATTTTGGAAGCATAGAAAGTTTTGATGATGATGATTATAGGGGAAATTTTTTATAGATTTTAATGAGCAAACTGGGATGAAAAGCCCATAGTTAACTGTTTACAACATTACATAGTTTAACAACACAAACTCATTACAGAAATTCCCATCACACATTGACTAATTAACAAACATTCTTCCATGAGTCCATCACAACTTATACAAAATACAAACAACAAATATATTTCAACCAACAAACACGTGCCATCATCATTTCATGACAAGCTCAACGTCTTACTATTCATCCCTCCGAATATTTCCTAAGGAGCCACAAAATAATAATAATACAATGAACCCAAGTACCCAAACAAATAGCATCCATTGCACAACTAATACAAGCCCACACTTCCTTTTTTGGTTTCGGGTCATCATTTCTTTCTCCCTAGCTTTAGCCTCCGTCGAATTCAGTATTAGTTTTAGTTTTCTATAATACAATTTAAAAAATGGATTTTATATTTCCAAGTTACCTTATAATGGCTACATCCACGAAACCTCTTCCAAAATTACCTGCTGTCTAAATGGTCCTCACTGTAAATCTTACCCCAGATTCACACAAATACCCACTTGTGTAAAAGCTATTTGACAAACACATGGATGCAATGGAAGTGAAGCTTACAAAATGGTGCAAATCAAAATAAAACTTTAACTACCTTACCAATATTGTGCGAGCTTAAATTAAACTTCAAACACTCAAAAATTCTAGGCAAATTTTTGAGGTAGATGAACGAAGAGCTTGGATTTATGGAGAATATCAAAAGAGATTAGATGAAGCAGCGGATTAATTACAGACCCAAGTGTTTACTTTCTCTTTCACCGAGCATTCTCTATGCTTTTCTTTTATGTTTTGATGTGTTTTAACTGTTTCTTTAACGGTAAACAATGAGGTGAGTTATGGTACTTATAAAAACTAATCTTAGATAAGTAAAGTGATACTAAACAACATAAACAAATGGCTACCAACTCAAACCATAGGTGGGTTAAGTGTAATTTTCTTTAAAAAAAACTAAGGTGCTTAAGAGGATACCTACACACATTCAGATTTTTTTCCTCGCATTCCTAGTATACATGGAAATGAGTGACTTGAGCGCATTGCTGTTTAAAAAAAATAATTAGTGAAAACGCAACAAACAATTCCATAAACCTACAAATTTTAATTTAACTTCATAACCACCACGCCATGCATCCTAATTTGCACGTCTCTCTGCTTTCACCTTCTCCATATCTTCCACATCTTTGATGTTTTTCTTTTTCTGTTCAATCCAGCTCTTGATGAGATTACTATTAGCATGCTGGAGGGTGCATGGTGGTGCTTGTGAAGGAAAGGCAGTTGATTTTTCCAGGAACTGCCTCTGCTTCTCATCAGCGAAGCAAAGCAGTGATTCAGGACACACTTCTTGAGCAGAAGATGGTGGGACTGGCTTGAAGTCCTGCAGCTTTGAGTACTCCGTGATGAGGTGAAACATGTAATCATAGACCCTATCCATACTTAAGGATTCCATCAAATTCTGCGCTTCTTTGCCTATTACCTTAGCCTGGTAAGCCATATTTATATACACATAAACAAACAGATATACAACATTAGAAAATTTGTTGCTGACATTTGACCCTTAATTCATAAGCAAAAATATTATGACCACAAAACTAGGTAAACCAATTTAGCCATAAACTGATGAAAACTGATTTTTGGTATCCCAGCAAAGTGGTTGAAAATAGGATTGATCGATTTGGCATTCCATACCAGTTACTAAACTTTCTTTTCTCTATTTTTAGTTTGAACCGAGCTGAGCTAAAAGCAAAAATTATCACTCGAGTTGTTAAGAATATATGGCAGTGCCAAATCTTGTAGAAAAGTGAGTTGCAACACATAAGAAGCATGGTGTAAGAGAAAGTGATATTGCTAAAAATGGTCACCCTTGTAAACATCATACTTTATATAAAGCATATAATAATAGTCTTTGAAAAATACTGCAAATGAAAGTTCCCATTGCGTTTTCAATGAAATGTTTACAAACTTATACCTTTTCTTGGCATGACCATCAAAAAATAGTTAATAGTTTTGTACTACTACATGCAGTGTTGTTCCTGTGGTCATCCCGCTGTGGTCATCATTTATCATTTTCACTGTTGTTCTTCTTACTAGTTAGTTAAGAGTGGTATACCATGAAGCTTGAAGAGAATCACATCATTAAGCTACAAGAAGTACCAGTTCTTGTAGTGCTACTACCAGCTACC
The DNA here is from genome assembly GCA_023736055.1 of Quercus glauca. Lineage (NCBI taxonomy): Eukaryota > Viridiplantae > Streptophyta > Magnoliopsida > Fagales > Fagaceae > Quercus > Quercus glauca. The sequence goes on from CM043315.1 coordinate 20,842,540, forward strand.
AGTACTATTCATTACTACAAATATTGCGATTAAATGTTGTTAGTGTCTGTTTGGGATGCACTTATAAAACAGTTTATTGCTTATTTTTCCTATTATTTGTGGGTCCCACATGAGTCAACTACTTATTTTATTTCATTTTTGCTTATTTTTCTACTATATGCAGGTCTCACATGAGTCAGGTCTCACATGAGTCACCTACTTATTTGACTTTGACTTTGACTTTGACTTTGACCTTTTATCTACAGTACTTTTAGAAAAAACTAGATAATAAGTGAGAAAAAGTAAGAAAAAATAAGGTTTTAAAAAATTGTACATAAAAGCTAAAAGTTAACAGGTGAGCTTATAAACTAAGAAGCACGGATGCGTTTTGGGAATCGGGTGCGGGTGCGGGTGCTGGTGCGGGACTCGAAAATTTTGAATTTCGGCCTGAACCGGCCATATCAGCGGTTTCGGCCGATACGGCCCAAGTCGGCCCGATTTGAGCCACGTTGGCCCGAGTCGGCTTCGCCACGTGGCAGGACGCGGCCCGACGCGGCATGGACGCGCGTCGAGGCACCGCACCCGTGCTTTCCAGCTTATAAACTTTAGCCAAACAGACATGCTTAATCTACTGGGAAGCATGAAGCCAGACTCAGAAAAGATCCAGACATATAAAAACTCCCATACTATTCAGATGTAGAAATACCAGTATTTTATGGCAGCAAATTGACCAACAAGAAGAGACATGATATACTGAAATAATGTTAAGTGGAAACATACCTTTGATGGGTGTGCATTACCCCAGTCAACAGCAAACTTTATAGAGGGGCATAAATTGGTAGGAGAGACAGGCCAATAGTTTTTTTTGGGAATGAGACCACGACTGAAGAAATCTTCATATTGTGGGGATATTATCAGGGAAAGAGAACCACATGATAGAATATACTTCAAGCTCACAGACCAAGCAAACCCTTCAGCATAAATTTTATATCTGCAGAGAATAGCCAGGAAAAAGAGCAACACAAATGATCAACTGCAAGATGAGAGCATATTCTATCATAGGACATTAGGTAAATAGAGTACATTGTACTGAGATATTTTGAAACTCCACAGCTAGACACTGCATGAAAGACGTGGAACAACACACCCCCCCCCACACAAGGAAAATCCTAGTCTAAGTTCAATTCGAATATTCTTCAATGAGTACAACTCCCATATAATTCCATCCTCAAAAAAATACGCACAATAGAGGAAGTCGATCAAAGCCCAATCATCATTGAGGCATTTTGTGAGAAAAAGAATGACATGCAACACAAGAATGGTTAATCTTCTTTGCAAGTTTACTGATGTTTTCCAATAGTGCAAGGCTGAGTGGTACATTAGGACAATAATCTAGATCATATACAATTTTCATATATATAGGACAAGGAAAATTTGAAAGCAAAGTCTTAGGAGATAAAATGTATATTTCCTCATCTCTTCTTATTCGAGTGGAAATATAAAATCATATACACAACCGTGTGATGATTATGCTATGTTCTTTAACCACCAAGGTCAGTCTACACAGTTAAACAGCCCATTAGAAAATGAGGATTCCCTATCAATGTGTGACATTACTAAGAGAAGTACTCACCGGTAATTACACTGATTTGATAGTTTGGATTGCTCGTAACCAAGTTTTGCTTCTTCTTCCCAATTCTGCAATGTATAGTAACAAGGCAAAGTCAAAATTAACTTTCAGGTATTCCATCACATCCATATGTTTAACTCTAAAAAAGAGGGAGGGGGTGGTGTTCACAAGGTAGTTCAAACTCCACCTGACGCATAATTTGTGCTCCCCACATCTTAGAGTCATTACATGTCAGCAACTCTGTACGAATAGGAGATAAAACATCTGGATTTCCTTTCCAGTATGCGCGGGGCCACTTCTTTGACCAACTTAGACGTTGAGAACCTCGTTTAACATCATGGAACTCTTCATCCCAGGGCCTTATATTTGTCTCTGGCCTGTACAAGAAACATTCTCATTTCGAGACATTCCCACATACGAATTAATACCATTTCCAAATGCACCAGAATGATTGCCAAATGGTTCACTGATTTGTGCTCAACAAGCAAATTAAACTACTTGGCATGCATGTTACATACCATTAGTATGATACCATTAAAGGGGTTATACAATAGAGCATAATGCCATAGCTTCATCGGTTCAAACAAAATTATCACAAAAAAATAAAGGGTTTGGTTTTCTCTGTCTAAAAAATACTTACCAACCCCAGAAAGACCAATCAGGAAAGGGAATGTCATAGTCCTCCCTAGTGGTACAATACCGAAAAAGCGGCAACGGCATCGATTCATGCTCAGCCCGGTGGATTCTAGGCTTATCCATGCAATCAAACATTATATCCACATCAGGTACCATCCCAGGATACCTCTTGAGAAGCTGCAACAACCCCCATATAGTAAATATGGCTCGGCTTTGCACACACGCGTAGTACAAATCCACGAACAGCTTTCCACCAACGATCACGACCCGGAAAGCCGCGTATTTCTGGGCCTCCGCCAAATGGGCCGTGGAGATCCCAGTCCGAGCCCAGGGCTCGAGGTCCTGATGGATCCACCGGAAGAATTCTGGGCATTTCTCGCTGGATTTTGAGGAATGAAAACGGCGGCGTTTGGGGACTGAGTTATTGCTAGAGTGACAAGCAAGGTAAGAGCAGTGAAAAATCTTGAAGGCTCGGATTTGGCGGCTATCTTCACTGAAGTTCTTGGGTTCGAAAAGGTGCCACGGCGTTGGGTTTAAGTTGTGGCCCGCGACGGTTTTGGTTTGGGAAATGAAGCTGTCTACCTGTTCGATGAAATGCCGGAAAGAAAAACACAATCAGCAAATAAAACATAAAACGTAGAGCACCTGCTTGATGAAATGCCACAATTAAATATAAAAAGAGATGGAAAGAGTGTGACATTGTAAAGGAAAAGGGCGGTGAGGGCCAAGGCAGCGACAAGGGGGAGGAGATAGGAGCGCGTGCGAGGAGTGCTCTTTGGGGACAATCCCATGGCTCTTCTGCTTGCATTGTCCCTCCCCCTCTGTCTCTCTCATTTCTATTCCTATCTGCTTGCGTTTGTTTACTGTTTCAATTTCAAACTTGCCAGTTTTCTTGCTCTATTCCCTTTTTCTCTGTTGGGAGTTGGGACCCACTGTCTCTAATGACTTCCACGTTGCTAATTTTCTTTGGAGCGGTTTTGGAATTAGTAAGAGCAAAAGCAATCCCATATAACGCAACAACAATAATTCAACAACTTTTTTGAAGTATGGTTGCAAGGTTTTACTGGTTCTCATTTAATCTCAATGTTAATATTAATTTTTTATTTACTATTAATAAATGAGTCAAATTTTGTGTGTTTTTAAACTTTCTCATTAATAACGGTAAAGTTTGTATTTTAAAATGATTCACGGAGAGTATGGATTCAAAATTTGAATGTTGTTTTTAATGGTAACTTCCAAACAACAAATTTTGTAACTTCTTTTTCACAATATTAGTTGTGAATTTTGTTGTATGTCTAGACTCGGAGAAATTATTGGTTCTCATGATAGACCACGACACTTGTTTAAGATTCTACTAAAAAAAATTTACCTGTTTAAAATTGCTGAGTCAGTTTATGATAAAAAAAATTTAAATAAAAACTAATTTCCTTTTTAAACTGATTTAGTAATTTTCAATAGGTTGGAGTTTTTTAGTGGAATAGTAGACAAGTGACGTAATCCACCATAAAGACCATATAATTTTTCTTAGACTTGATGTTAAAATAAAGAAATCTAAACTTTTTTTTTTTTAGATGAATCTAAACTTATTGTTAGTTTTAAACAAGTTGGAATGTTGGATAGTATCATGGTACCTTGCACCGACTCTCTCTCTCTCTCTCTCTCTCTCTCTCTCTCTCTCTCTCTCTCTCTCTCTCTCTCTCTCTCTCTCTCTCTCTCTCTCTCTCTCTTAGGCATATTCCTTTTTGTCTATTAACAAAAAAGTTCTTACTTCTCAATTTAGGTTAAATTTTGTACTTTTAATTTTGAAGTTGCTTACACTTATACATCAATCTTTTTATTCTCTCTCTCATTTTAGACATATTCCTTTTTTCTCTTAACAAAAAAAAGTTCTTACATTTTAATTTTGGAGGTCCATTATACATCAATCTCTTTACTTTTTAAGTTTACAATTTTTTTCATCAACTATTAAAATAATGTCAATGTATCTCTTTTAACATGGTCCATCACATTTTTATTATTAACTTGTTCAAAATGACATCATTATGGAATGGGCTAACAACAAGATTTTAACGTAGATTGATGAAAAGGACACGTTGATATTATTATAATACTCAATAGTGTAAGTTGCAAGTTTTTATAGTAAAAAAATAAAATTAAAATAAAGCACCCCAAAACTCAAAAGGTATTGTTAAGAAATTACCAATAAAATGATATTTTGATTACAATAAAAATATAAATATAAATGAACAACGTCGGATTGAGGCACGAAAATCTCGCTCTTTTTAAGGAGACTCAAGCCCTCTGTGGTTGGCAAAGCCTAGAAACCAATGCAGCAGAAATTCACTTCTGACTTGTTCCCTCCAGGATACAACAGTTCAACAGTTCGTTGTGTAGCTCGGACCAACTCAGCATAAGTAGTTGAGCTCAAAGCTCCACCAAAAGAAATATCTTCCTTTGGCCCAAAATCTCAAGTATTAAGGAGTATTATTGAATTCACTCTCTCTCACACAATTCTCTTTACTTTAACTATTTCTCTTCATTCACTCTTGATTATATATAGTCTTCCAATCATTCTCATAACCTTCATTTTATTTATTAGTTTATATAACTCCTCTTAATTAATTTAATTTAACTTACATATATGTTAACTTTTTTTTTAACAAATTCCACTAGAACTCATCTCTTTATTAATCTTCAGTTAATTTAAGTTTTAATGTAATTTAATTTAAAATGCAATAATAGGTATAAATAGTGTTTGTCTTTAATTTTTATATTATCCTCAGCATTTTTATAGAATAAAAAGCTTAATAAAATTATATAAGTGATGAAATATGTTTAGAGATTTTAAAAAAAAAAATTAAAATACGATAGAATTTTAACTTATGGCGTCCATTCTATGATGATTGTTCTTTATTATCAGGTCCAAGACGCTAATTGGTTTTAGGTGTAGGTGAGGTTCAAACATCAGATCTCTTATATTTTTAATTGTTTTATGAGAAAATTGTAACTTTATTAAGAATAAGACAAATTCAGATCTCTTATTAGACGACAAGAAACTTTATTAATTAAGCTAACTAGAATCCACAAAAGGGAAAAGTTAAGAAAAATAGCAATAAACTGTGAGTTCCAATTAACTCAACTGATAAAATCTCTTCTCATCGAATAAGAGATCTAGGGTTCAATTTTCACTTACATAAAAAAACTAATTGATATTTTGGCCTGATGATAAATAATAATCATCACGGAGCACCCTATGTTTGAAATATTATCATATCTCTCAAGGGAAAAAAAACTATGATTTATTGGCTTAAGTGTCTTGTGTGCCTCATTATGGGTTAGCACTCGTGCTACCAATGGGGGTACAAAATGATGACTAAAAAAAATCCACTAAGCAGAATTATGAATGAATATAATTGTGGTAAACAAATATGATACACAATTTGTACTATAATGAGATGTGACTTTTTTTTTTTTTTTTTTTTAAAGAATCATATTGAGATATGAAATTGAAACACTATTTTATCATGACAACAGATATATAATAAATATAAAAATAATAAAAAGTTACCCCTCATTCTTCTAGTATATAGAATCAAGAATTATCCAACATAATGATAATGGAAATTATAGACTTCCGTCCCTTAGGTCTTTAGGTGATATTGAGATATGAAATTGAAACTCTATTTTATCATGACCAAAGAAAGTAAAAATAAAAATAAAAATAATGATAACAAGTTACCTCCCCTCTCTAGTCTATGGAACAAAGTATTATATATCCAATATAACGATAATGGAAATTATAAATTTTTGTCCTGTTTGGATGTTTAAAAATGGAGGGGGAGTAGAGTAGAGGGAGGGAGAGTAATCTAATTACCTCATTTGGAAGTTTTTTAAGGAAGGAGGGGGAGGGATTAAGAGGGATTTGGAGGGGTTTCAACTACCTCCAACTCCCTAATTTTAATTCCCCCAAATTGGAGAGATTTGGAGAGAGAGTATAACACATAAATTATTGAATCGGTAAATTACCTCATTTACCCTTGTTATATTAAAAAAATTACACAAGGGGAAGGGCTAATTACTCTCTTCCCCCTTACTAATTTTAAAAACTTCCAAACAAGATGGAGGGGAATCATTTTCCTCTACTCTCCTCCCCACCACTCCCCTCCCCTCTACTCCCCTCTACTCTCCTCCCTCTCTAAACTTCCAAACAAGCCATTACGGCTTTATATTGTGCCATTTTAGATTTTTGCAAACAAAAGAATAAAGGTCAATACATGAAAGTTTCATCGTAAAGTTTTATATACCTTTTTTTTTTTTTAATAATTCAACAATTGTGTAGAAGACTTGAATTCTGGATGTCTCATTGGAAAAGATCAAGAGGTACCAATCAATTAAGTTACAAGTCTTTTGCATAACTTTTAATACACTTAACATGTTATTCACAAATTTTATCATAACATTCCAATTTTAATTTTATGATTATATAGGTAATAAAGTTTTAATGATTCTACAATCATAAACTATTTTTACAACATTTTTACAAATTATTGATGTGACAAATTCTTAGTAGTTTTCATATGGGTCTTCACTAACATCACTTTTTTACTTACTAATAACCACTCACCATATCAGTAATTTGTAAAATAGTTTGTGACTTTAGCATTTTTCATATGAGGTTTACTACTTTTTTTTTTTTGGTAAGACCTATGAGGTTTAACTGTTATGATTATATTAGGTTACAAAGCCTTAATGGGAATGATTATACAAGTTTTAATTTTCTAATTATATTAGGTAAGGGCTTTAATTTTCAGTATCAAGATAGATTGCCTGAAAACCATAGTTAAATGTTGGGGGTATTCCAATGTCTTCTTAGAATGCCTTATTATCCTTACAAAGTATTGTGAAATTTCATAGTTTTTCTTGAGACCCAAAAAAATTTATAACAATTTCACAGCATTTCTAAAATAGTCTATTGCTTCACACATGGGTCATTAAAAAAATAGAGTAAACTATATATTTGATCTCTAACTTTTAAGCTGTATTTCAATTTGGTCTATAACATTTTAAATGTGTTAGTTTAGTCTATAACATTTTGGTATTGTGTTAAAATGGTCTCCGTTGTAAAAAATATTTTATTTTAGCTTATATTGATCTTCATTACCAGAATTTAAAGATTAGAAATTTTCGTTTTCTATACTTTTCTTTTCCTTTGCATAACATGGGCTAAATATCCCGAATTCAAAACTCAACTCATAATATTACTTGCTAGATGACATGCCCAGGGGGATAGCTTCTCTCACAAAACTCCAAGTCCTCAAGCGGTTTGTAGTTGGTAATTAGAAAGCAACATTAGCAATAATCACCAGGGCCCGCGATGGCAATTTCTTGGTGGAATGTGTTCCCCTTTACTCGTGTACTCTTAGGGGCTGTTTGGACCATTAAGAATTTGGTAAGATTGAAGATTCTAAGCGACTTGAGTATCAATAAAAGCAACAATGCCTTCCCTACAGAGGAAGGGCTAACGGCTTTAATGAATTTAAAGAAACCATAACACTTTTTGTCTCTTTTTTTAATATTTCCCCCAATTTCTTATCCCCAAAATCAATCCTAAATAATTACTACTCTTATCTCTCATCATTCCTTCTTTTCCTAGAAAGATAATTAGGACGCCTTGATTCATTTTAGTCCAATTAGCTTCTCGGGTTTGTTACAAGCCCAATCTCTCTTTTTCTTCGTTTGTGCAAAATCCCAAATCTCTCGCGGTCTTTTTTTTTCGTTATGTTATTATTATTGAGAAATGATATGTCTACAACATTTTTACAACAAATCCTAAGTGGCAGGTTATTACTGGTTGTTATTGTTAGGTCAAAAAAGTAACTTAGTGTTAGGTTCAAATTTGAACCAATAATAACTAACCACTTGTGATTTGTTGTAAAAATATTATGAAAATGTTAAAGACATAGCATCTCTCATTATTATTTGTGGTTAGTTTCATCTATTTATTGCATGATAGAGTTGTTCGTTAGTGTTTTTTTTTTTCTTTTCTTTTTTCGTTCTTCTTTAAAAGAGGTTATAGCTAGTGTTGTTATTAAGATTTGAAAGTTGCAGAGAAGTAATTGATTTGGAACCCAAAATTCAAACTCAACTTAGTATTAAATTAAACCATGTTTGGATCTCGAGAAAGCAAAGGAAAAGAAAAGTAGAGAAAAAGAAAATTTTCTAATCTTTAGTTTTTGGTAATGAAGATCAATATAAGATAAATCTTTTTAAAAAAAATTTAAGGATATGTTGCAGCTTACGTGGTATAAAATATAATATATTAATATCACCATTAGCCACGTCATCATTTTTCATCCACTACTTAACGGCATGGACCATTTTTTTTTTTTTTTAAGTGTTTTCTAACTTTTTCTTGTAATGTTGTTCTCTATTTCCCTATGCAGTCTCTAAGCGATTCCAACCCGACTTGAACGTCGTGCAGGTTTAAGACCTCAATTTCATCCTGCGTTCGGAGATCTTCGTTCATTACGACATTTAGCTTAGAGCATCACACCTAATCCTTGGGTGCGTGTCATTATACACCAGCTATCAGGATCCTATCTTACTTGGATGTATAGTTACCAAGCTTTCTACCGAACAGCTTCACTAGCAGTAATGCCCAGCATAGGGGACCTCGAAGGATAAGGGAGGGCTCTCTTGAACCAATCCATGACGGTTCGACAAATACAATCTTTCACGGCCGAGTGAAACACATACCCATCGAAGCCCTCATCCCTCTTGAACTGACTAAAAACATGGTTCAGAGATGTAACCTAGGCCTCGAGCGTTGGTTCTCGGATGCCCAACCCGTCGGGGGTCAGACCATTCTCCAACCCACTCCCTAGAAAACAACTCCCCATACATCTCGCTTTCACAAGAAGAGGCAGAGGGGTGCTAACGATCCTTCAACAGGGTCCGATGCCCTTCCTACTGAACAATCCCTGGCCTCGGTCTCAGGTGCTGCAGTGACAATGCCAACCAAGGATACTCCCCCCGAGACAAGGCCTGTCGATTAACCGATGATCGTTGAGTCTAATGTGGCCTCCACATCCATGCCCCCTTCCACAGGATGGTAGTGCACCTTTATGATGGGTGACAAGTCCCTCCCAAATGACTCCTTCGTGCGGACTTGGAGGAGCGGCTTGAGGGGTCAGGTTGCAGAAAGCCTTGGCCAAGCTCTGTTGTTGCCCACAAACATGGAGCATTACTCGAGCTACCAGGACGAGGACCTCGTCCTCAAGCTGAAGTGGCACAATATAGCTGTGAGTACCTCTACCTTCTTCCATCCTTCTCTGTTCCTTCTTTCTGTTCTTTTTTTTTTTTTTTTTTTTTTTTTTTTTTGCTTAAGTACTAATTCTTTGATCGCTTTTGTTGTTGTTCCAGGCCACCCAACTAACCCATATTATAGAGGGTCGATTGAAGGGTGTCATGGAGGAGGCGGACAAGGAAAAGGCTCTAAAGCAGGTGGCCGAGGCCACTTTAAATGAAAAGGTCCTTGGGCTGGCCATCATTGACCGAAGGGTAATTTTTGCCGAGAGGACCCGGGAACTGGCCAAGCAAAAGGTGGAGGCTCTACAGGGTAAACTCAAGGAGGCTGAGACCAAACGTGCCGAGGCCGCAAGCATTGTCTCAGCCCATGACAAGGAACTTGCTAACCTGAAGGAAACCATGAAAATGTGCGAGCAAGTTTACTACAACATGGGGTTTAATGACACCGAGAATTCGGTGAATGTGGTCGTCTTCCAAGCTCGGAGGCTCGGGTTTTTGGAAGGTTGGATGGCAACTGTGAATGCCATCAGTTTCCCTGAATCTTCTGCACTTAGGGACCTTAATTAGGTACCCTTGCCCAATGATCCGCCCGTTTAGGCCTCAACCCAAGAGCAGTCTGATAAGGAACGTGATGAAAAGGGGAAGGACAGCCCCAGCATGGCGGAGTTAGCCAAGCAAATAGACTCCCACGTGGTGGTGATCGAAGTGGATAATTTGGCAACCATCGTCGTTCTCAAAGGGCAAGGCACCCCTGAAGTAAACCTAAGGCCGACCTACTTAATCTTTTCCATCTTTTTTATGTTAAATTTGCTAAACTCTATGTACACAATTAAGTTGTATTTTTTTTTTTTTTAATGTATTGAACACTATTCTGTTTGCTAAATATGGAGATTGAATTCCTTTGGCTAATTTTTTTCCTACAATTTAGACTATTACAATATTTTGATTAGCATGTGATTATGTAATTGATCCCTTTTATCCAAATAACGTACCATCTTTGAATAATATCGTGCTAATAAATTTCACAAATTGTTCTAAGTATATACAAGCAGTGACCCAAACGTGGCATAACCGACCCCTTTGACCTAGATGTTGGGTTATTATGACCTTTAATTAGTGTTACGAATCTTTGTGAAAAACTGCTGTCGATGCACAAGAAACATCCTGAACGAAAAGACTTGTAGTTTAATTTATATAGCCAAGGTCTTTCAGCTAGTTGGTCAACGATCTGAGCTTGATCCCTTGTTTTTAGAACCGAAGATCCAGTAAGGTATCCACCTAGTCGGTTACCTGGGTCAGTCCAGGGCTAGGCTTCTATCCTTAGAGATAATTTGTTAAGGTTTCCACCTAATCGATGACCGGGGTCAGGCTGAGGCTAGGTTTCTGTCCTTAGAGATAATTCGTTATGGTTTTCACCTAGTCGGTGACTAGGGTCAGGCCGAGGCTAGACTTCTATCCTTAGAGATAATTCGTTATGGTTTCCACCTAGTCAGTGACCGAGGTCAAGCCAAGGCTAGGTTTCTGTCTTAAGAGATAATTCATTAAGGTTTCCACCTAGTCGATGACCGGAATAGGCCAAGGCTAGGTTTCTATCCTTAGTAAAATAATTAAACAATTTTCAGGATTAATGTGATGCAAAGCAACTAGATCCTTTCTGCATTTTCTGTTCAAATCTACTTACAACATTGGACATTTCCTACAATAATTATATTACAATTAAGGATAATATTTCTTCAAATTGCAGATGTTTCATGGTCGGGTAAAGGTCTCTCTTCCATATCCTCCAGATAGTAAGCCCCGTTCTAGCCACGGCTGTCACTCAGTAGGGCCCTTCCCAGTTCAAGGCAAGCTTTCCCGTGTTCTAGTCTTTCATAATTTCCATTGCTTTCCACAAAACCAGGTCTCCTACCACAAACTCTCTAGGATTTACATTCCTATTGTACACCCGAGCAAACTTTTACTGGTAATCAACAAGCCAAACAGACACCATGTCTCGTCTCTCTTCCAAGAAGTCTAAATTCTCGGACATTTATGCATCATTGTTGCCCGGAGAGAAACCAACGAGCCTCATACATGTCATGCTTATCTCCACTGGGATGACTGCTTCTGCCCCGTATGTCATGGAAAAGGGAGTTTCACCGGTTAACCTCCTCAGTGTGGTTCGGTAGGCCCATAAAACGCTCAATAACTCCTCGGCCCAATTTCCTTTCGCCCCCTTCAGTCTCTTCTTTAAACCATTGACAATCATTTTGTTTGTGGCCTCTGCCTATCCATTACTCTAGGGATATGCCGAGGATGAGTATCTGTTGATGATTCCTAGATCGTTATGGTACTTATAGAATGTCTTGCTGTCAAATTGCAGTCCATTGTCTGAAATCAGTGTCCGGGGTACCCCAAACCTAATGACAATATTCTTCCATACAAATCTCTTCACATTGACATCCCTGATGTTCGCCAAAGCTTCAGCTTCCACCCACTTCATAAAATAATCGGTAGCGACCAAAACAAACTTTCTATTTCCCGTCGCCTAAGGAAATGGCCTAATGATGTCCATACCCCATTGCGCAAAGAGCTAAGGGCTCGTGATCGGGTTTAAGTTTCTATTTGGTTGATGTATGTTTGGGGCGTGATCTTGGCATTGATCACACTTTTTAACATATTTAGCTGCATCTTGTTGCATGTTTGGCCACCAGAACCCCTAGGTCATAGATCGATGGGACGGACCTTCCCCTCGAGTGTCCACCATAAATCCCTTCATGCAACTTGGCTAGGAGTTCAGCAACATCATTTAGGTGAAGTCATAACAGATATGGACCTTTGAACGATTTCCAATACAATTTCTTATCCTCAAATAACCATAAACGAGCCAACATTCTCCGCACATTCTCTGCCTCTTTCGCATCAATCAGTTTAAAGATCCATCAGTCAGAAAGGAAACATAAGGGTCCATCCAACTTGGCTCAAATGACGAGGCCGAGGCTATGACTAGGCAATGCTCTATGCTCGGTTGCTCTAACAACTCTACAAAAATCATTCGTGGAACACATTCATCCGACGACAAGGCCAAAGTGGCCAATAAGTTAGCATGACTATTCTGACTTCTTGGTACTCTGGCCACACTTACCTTTCGGAAACATGCTCACGGTGTCCAGAACAACTTCAAGTACTACAACATACAGGAGTCCTTTGCTTCAAATCTTCCTTCTAATTGGCTTACCACTAGTCTTGAATCCGAGAATATTTCTACCTCCTCGGCAATTAACTTCTAGGTTGCCCTAAAACTAGCAATAAGTGCTTCATATTCAACTTCGTTGTTGGAAGCTCGAAAACCAAATCTTAATGATTTTTCCAATCTTAACCCCTCGGGGACATCATTACCACCCCTACCCTAAAACCTCTTACGTTAGATGCACCGTCCACAAACACTTGCCATTGTCGAACTAAAACTTGGCATACCCCTGCGGAGACCCCCAGTGCTAGTGTGAATTTAGCCACGAAGTCTATTAATACCTGGCCCTTAATGGAGTTCCTTGGTTTGTATTGTAGAAAAAACGTCCCGTGTCTCGTTCCCCATTTAGCTATTCTACCTGTGAAATCTGATCTCCTCAAGAGTGATTGTAAGGGATATTCAGTTAGCCCCCAAACCGTATGGGCTTGGAAGTAATGAGGTAATTTCCTCGTCGCATGCACCAATGCTAGCGCCATCTTCTCTAGTGGCAGGTACCGAGTCTCTGCATCCACTAGCATTTTGCTAAAGTAATACACCGGTCTCTAGATTTCGTCCTGGTAGCTTAGCAACACTGCACTCACTGCATGGTCGGAGACTACCAAATACATATATAAATCTTTCTCAGGCTCAGGTCAAGATAAAATATGAGGGCTAGCCAAATAGCACTTCAAATCTCTGTACGTCGTGTCACATTCCTCGATCCATGGAAAACCTTTCCACTTTTTCAACAACTGAAAGAACGGTCTACACCTATCTACTGACCTTGAAACAAACCGATTTAGGGTGGCAATCATCCCGGTGAGTCTCAGCACTTCTTTGGGGTTACTGGGCGGGATAAGCTACTGGATTGTTGTAATCTGGTCGAGGTTAACCTCTATTCCTCAGGTAGTTATCATGTAGCCTAGGAACTTACCTGACTCCACACTAAAGGCACATTTACTTACATTAAGGCACAACTTGTGTTGTCTCGGTATTTTGAAAACCTCAACCAAATTTGGTACATGCTCTTCACTCTTCTTGCTCTTAACCACCATGTCATCAATATAAACTTCCACTGTGTCCCCGATTTGATCTTTAAACATCTGAAGGACCATTCATTGATACATAGCACCTGCATTTTTTAGCCCAAAAGGCATCACTGTGTAACGATAATTACCTTTGGGCGATATGAAAAAGGTTTTCTCCTAATCCTCAAATGCCAGTGCAATCTAATGATAATCTTAAAAGGCGTCCAAGAAACTCATTCTCGGGTATCCATAAGTGGCGTCCACTAATTGATCTATCTTAGGTACAGGGAATGGATCCTTCGGGCAAGCTCGGTTGAGGTTGGTAAAATCTACACAAACTCTCAATTTCTCATTTTTCTTTTTCACCACCATTGTATTTGACAGCCACTCGAGAAAGAACACCGCCCTAATGGCCCCCGTCTGCTTCAGTTTTCTACCTCCTCATTCACGGCTTCTACATGTGGCTTCGCTGATCTCCTTGGCTTTTTCTTTTTCGGTGACACTAAGGAATCTACATTTAGCTTATATGTAATAAAGGCTAGGTCCACTTCGGGCATCTCGTACGGATTCCACGCAAACATGTAAAAATTCTATACTAGCAACATAAGGACTTCCACTTGATCTTCTACTTATAAACTCCATCCTATCTAAAAATACTTGTCGATGAAAGGCAAAATCCGTATTTGAACTGACTCCTCAACAATGTTTGCCCCTGTTAGGCCCTCGGGGCACTGTAATTACTATAACTATTCCGCTTCAACTTGCTCCTTCTACTTAATCTCATGGTTTATCACGACCACTAAGCACTGCCGCGCCACCTTTTGATCGGCTCGGACCATGGCGACTCCATCTTCAGTAGGGAATTTGACTTTCTGATGTAGTTTGGATGGTACTGCTCCCATGGCATGGATTCAAAGCCATTCCAAGATCGTCGTGTATGGTGAAAATGCGTTCACTACTATAAAATTTACCATAACCTTCTTTCCCTCGGTCACTATCGGAAGCTTTATCAGCCTTTGGGCACCACTACTTTCCCATCGAATCCCACTAACGGTGTGTCATACTTGCTTAAATTTTTGGGATTTAACCCTAATCCTTTGTACAGATCAAAACACATGATCTCAGCTCCACTTCCTTGGTCTATCATTACTCTCTTCACCAAGAATTCTCCAATCCGTGAAGTCACAACCAAAGCATCGTCATAAGGTTGTGATGCTCCTTCTAGATCTTCTTCATTAAAAGTAATCTGATCTCTATTCACCCTAAACCTCTTCTCAAGTCGGTCTATCACCTCTGCACAGAACAAGGTTGCCACACTTAATATGCCCCTCTGACGGCTTACATTCACACCAATAGAGGCTGCATGGATAACCTCAATGATTCCCAAGGGCGGGGGAAGTGTATTACCCCGGCTTCCTAACCTATGTCCTACGTTTCCACCTCTTTGTCCCACAACAAACTCTTTCAAATGCCCTGCCTTTACAAGATGCTCAAAGTGGTCCTTCAGTACACGACATTGCTCGGTAGTATGACCCTTCTCCCTATGGGAAGTGCAATATAGGTTTTGACTCCTTCTGGCTAGGTCGCCGCCCATCTTCCCCAACTATCGTAAGTATGGCTCATTCTTAATACACTCAAGGATCTTGTAGATGGGCTCTTTGAAGGTCACATTAACACCCTCAGGCTGCGACGTCAAGTTTACACTTGGGACCCTCAGTTCCCTTCTGGTTCTCTGCTAGAATCTCTCAGGCCAAGAGACTCTGTTGTACTGGGAAGAGGCTGGGCTTTGCCTTTGCCTTGCAGCCTATCGTCCTCCAACCTTTTATGTTCCTCAATTCCTCTCATTTGCTGGTGCATGTTCTCGGGAGGACACATAGTTAGAGAGTCCCTCAATTCCAAATCTTGTGGCAGCCTGAGCGTAAATGTCCTTGTGCCAATCTGTTCATTCCCTCCTTCTATTTTGTTATATAACTCCTAGTACCTATTTGCATACAACCGAAAAGTCTCTCCACTTCCCATCCTCATGGATAAAAGCGCGTCAATCAGTTGAGGACCCTTGAGGAACCCTACTACAAGTTATGAATCGCGCCCTGAACGCCTGAATTAGTTCCCCAAAGCTATGAATGAAGCATTTCCTCAAACCATTGAACCACCTCATTGTCGTGGGCTCGAGGATAGGCAGGAACACTTTGCGCATCAACCAGTCATTCTAGGAATAGAAAGACATCATCTGAATATAATGGCTAACATGCTCCAACGGGTCAGTTTTACCATCGTAGCAGATAAACGGTGGACGATTGAAACGCCTCGGCATTTCGGTATGCTTTATCTTGCCAAAGAAAGGTGATCGGGTTGCTCTCCACAACACTCAGCTTATGGCATCCAGAGCTGCATTTTGATGCCTGCGTTTATCCCGATATGGAGCATCATGACAATGTCCCATGGCTTCGTGGGATCTATCTTTCGACCGGCGCGAACTACTACAGTAAGACGATTTAACAGTGCCACCCCCAGTATAGTCAAAGTCATCAGATGACCCTTCACAATCCCTCCTACGGCTCCAGCCTCTATGCTCTATCTCCAACTCTTTGACTCGCTTTCGTAAGTTTTCCAGCTTTTAGTCTCGCTCACTGCAATATGATTGCTCGGGGACGTAAGATACGATTCGTTCCCCTTGCGAGAATCCTTCATCTGAATCAAGTCTGGTCTGATGCCCTTCTTGCATGCATTGCTACTCTCTTTTACGCTATTTCTCTAACCTCATTTGGCCTCGAGACAAAGCCCTTGAATGATTTCCCCCAATCGATCCTTCTTCAACATGAGGGTCTTCCATCTTGGACGGTATCAGGCTAACTCAAAGTACTCTGTTGAGAAGGATCCCCACAAACGATGCCAATTGTGGTACCCAAACGCAGTAGTACTTCCTTTAGGGATGGAGAATTTGGGCTCCCAATTTGTTTGTTGGTGGGTTTCCTTGCACTTCTACTAGTTATTGCTTCACGTATTGCCTTGATAGCCCAACCCTCTAACCTTCTTTGTCACAAGCCTAATCCTTACCCTCTGTGATTCCTCCTCTCTCCCTTTTTTCTCTGTTATCTCACACCCCTCTTTGTGTTTACCAACCCTCATTCCACTCTTCCTCCCTTCCTTTTTATAATCTCCTTTTAGTGGGGACCCAAATGATTACTTCTCCACCTTATCCCACATGGCCCACACTTTTACCCAAAATTCCTCGTAAATTGGCCCATTCTGAAGATTCTCTTGAAACTTGCAGCAAACGCTGAACAACGTTCGGCAACGGATTCCCCCAAGTCACTAACAGTGTTCAGTTTCCGACCCCATATTTGACTATTGAGTTTTCGGTTGTCCCCAGCCCATTTGTTGACATCAGGCCAAACCCAGTTCAACAACTACAAGTTACCCCCGAGTTCTGATCCTATGTCCATATATTACGATTACTGGGCTAGGCCTATCCTCATTGGAGTGGTTCAACACTAGTCACCGACCTTATGTCCCTACAGATGCATTTAAAATTAAACACAATATTTATTATAAAAATATAAATAATTAGTCAAATTATTAAAATAAATAAAATAAACAAATAATTAGTCAAATTATTATTTTTAAAAAAATTAAATGTAATTAGTCACATATTAAAATTTTTACCTAAATTTAATACTACTTATGATCAATTTTTTTTTCTAATTTTTAATAAGATAGAATGTGTGGTGATCTTTGTTGTGTAGTGGTTTTTATTGCGTATATGGGATTGATTTTTCTTTTTTAATTTTATAGTTCATTAATATTAGATTCTTAGTATTTTTCACTCATTAACTCACTTGGTACAAAGATAAAAAAATTTAAGTAGACACATGACACAAACTTAAGTGGATAATTATGGTGTGATCCCCGCATAAATTTAGACACATGGCGCAAAATTGGATTCTAATTTCAAATTCTAATTGAACTTGCTCATAACTTTACCTATTAATATAGATGTAGATAAGCATATAAGTTGACAATTGTTTTTTCCCCCTATGTTGATCTTGAATTACCCGTAATTTTCTTATGTACTTTATAAATATTTTTAAAACCTTTTTAAGGGAAGTTTTTTAATTTTTTAAATTGTTACATTTATGGGTTCATCCTAACCTGTCATATGTTGACATGGTTGTTACCAAAACATATGAAACTCTTACTCTTCTACAACCATTCTCCTTCCTTAACAAAACTTGCAATCTATCTATCTATCTATCTATAAATTTTATCTCTCCCTTAGGAATTTTGGTAATTGGAAAATGTAAACAACCCGAAATTAGTATACATGAAAAGTTTTGTCCTTTAAAAAAAAAAAATTAAAAAAAAAATAGAAGAGCCTCTATCTAAGCACGTGCAACGTGCATGCAAAGAGGCTAGTTTTAGGTAGATATTTGAAAAATCAAATTTTGTTTTTAAGTTATGAAATATTAATATATATGGGCTGACTTTTAGCAATTATACAAGTTCAATATTAGTTTTAGTTTATAAAATATCAATGTTTACTAATTTTTTTTAATGAATACATGCATATTTAAAAACTTCCATTGACCACTCGCAAGGCATATGTTGAAGTTAATTTTTTTTTAATTGTGATTTAGTTTAAATAAAAGCTAAGCAAGTTGGTTTCTCAAAAAAAAAAAAAAAAAAAAAATCACTATTTATATCAGAGCATAACTAAATTATGATGGCCCCTTCTGTAGAAATTGTACCTTTGTTTATGAATGTGTGGCCCTTAGGTAAAACAACATGACATGAAGTTCCGAGATATATAATATAATTTTCTTTTCCGTAGTTACGCGCATTTTATCTAATTATATATTAATTTTTTTGTTACAACTGGTTGAAATTAAAAAAAATTATGTTCAAATCATTATATATAGAAAAACTACATACGAAAAGATAAGGAGGAACGTATTATATAAAAATTGTTGCTTAGGAGAATATTAATAGTACATGCATTGATAGATACAGACATAATTAGTGTTTTTGTTCTACAAATCTAATTTTTAACAACTTCCACATAAATTACAACCACTCCAAATTATCCTCGAAGTTCATGCAAACAAGACTAGGGAGACAGAGGAGCCATCGCCGGCGACACCACAGGGCGGACCTACCCCGGCACAATTCAGTAACGTCCAAGTTAACGTTGAGCTCTATCAAGTTTCTCATATGGATACCGCGGATTTTTCGGAGGAATTGATGCAGATTTCACGACCGGATTTAACTACAATTAATCGGGTAGTAAATTCCATTCCAAACTCTCCTCCTTTCCATAACCGTCCACAAGATTTTGAACACCAAATAGAAGAAATTGATTTGGCCTTAAAGAAATTTGACTCCCACACACCTTCTATTATCAATATGCCAGCTGTCACCCCCACACATGCAGAGCCGTTTGGAGACAAATCAGGGGAAATTATCTATACTACTATTTAAGGGGCTTCCCCTGTTTGGATTCCACATTTTTTATGTCTATATCAGAGGGCTCCAACAAATTTTCAGGTTCTATCTTTTGCAAGTTCCTTTTTGTTTTATTTTCTTTTGAGTTCTGATTTTTTTTTCCTTATATGTATCACACACAAATTTTTTGAATTGCATTGAGGAGTCATTGGAATGGAATATTTTGAAGTTCTATATTTTGCACGTTTCTTTTCTTTTCTTTTCTTTATTATTGACTTTCTTTGAGTTCATACTTCCATAGTTGCCAAGTATTCTGAGGAGTACTTACTTTTGGGTGAATGTGATTAGGGATTCAAGGGTGTTTGGGGGTGTTTGACTTTGAAATTTCAACAAAGAAGGTTTGTGCTTGAAATGTCCTTATGTTACTCTCTTTCTCTCAATCTATTTGATTATCTGATTGTTCTGTGTCTACTCTTGACTGTCACAACCCCTTTCTATCTCTACGATGGACTTATTGATTTTCAGCATATTTCCAGTTCCAGGTATTGGCCCTACTTTCATATTAAATTTTTAAATTTTGATTTTTTTATTTATTACACATGAATCTGGTGGGTGTTAACCTGTTGGGCTTTCGTTCTATATGAGTTCTATGATTGAAATTGTATATGGGTTTTTTTTTTTTTTTTAATTTATATACGCTACATTTTATTTAACAAAATTATTAATTTTAGTTTTTTTTAGAATGATATTTTGTACACGCTACATTTTTTTTTTTTGAATGATAAACAATTTTTTTTTTTTGTATTACAGTTGCTAATCCTCCTATCCATTCATCAGTACATTAATTATTTTCATGTGATGAAGGTTTTTTTTTTTTTTTTTTTTTAAGAACATGTGATGAACGTTTTAAAACAAATTCAAATAAAACATTTAATAATTAGCTATTTATTTAAATTGTTGATGATGTGGTGATAAGATTTTAAAGACTCCATGATAGAGTTAAACTCTACAAAATCTTTATCTTTATTCTCAACAATTTTATTAGGATTTTCAGGAAAAATTATCTCCTCAAAATTTAAATCAAACACAAACTCTAACAAACCTATCCTACTGGGATGAGTTTGTATTTGTGAGAAGTTATGTGGGTAGATAATTGATAGAGCATTATTTGAACGTGGGGATTTTTTTTTTTTTTTTGGTTGATGAACGTGGGGAGTATTTTGGTGTACTGGGAGTGTCTTTTTTTTGGGTGGCTGAGGTAGTTTTTTTTTTTAAAAAGAATGTGGGATAGTATTTCAATGTGGGTAGGAATTTATTTAGGATAGAATTTACTATTTTGACCCCATTTTTATTAGTTTAGATTAATTAAATTAGGGGTACTTTTGACAGTAAAAAAAACAATTCTACATTAAATTAGTTTAGATTAATTAAATTAGTTTAGATTACTTTTTTTTTTTATACGCTACATTTTATTTAACAAAATTATTAATTCGTTAAATTTTTCTATTTAGGTATGTAGCAACCTTGAGTTCTACCTTTTTTTTTTTAATTTTAATTTTTTATATGTATCACGTTAACGCTTTTTTTTTCCTTTTTTTTTAAAATTTAATTTTGAAATGTTGGTGGTGACTAAATAATTTTAAACGTGAGTAAGGAAAGTGAAGTTAAAAAAAAGAAATCTTGATAAAAGAAAAAAGGAAAAAAGAAAAAAGAAAAGAGAGAGAGAGAATTATCCAAATATATTATTTTTTTACAAATATATTAGTGTATCACGTTATATAATTGTATTATTTTTTTATTTACACAATAAATTACACTAATTGTATTATTTACACAAATACACAAATACACATTTTTATAAAAGTGTAATATGTTAACGGGATACACGTTAACATAGGTATTTTTTATTTACATTTATGATACAAAAAAAACTTACTTATTATTCTAGGTGAGTGTTTCATTTTATGTAAAATAACGTGATACACGTAATTTTTGTATTTTTTATGTAAGAAATACACAATAATTGTAACTAAAAAACCATTCTTTAACGTGATACACAAATACAATTTTATTGCAACACGCGTTATTTTATTGTGATACACGTTACATATTTGGAGAGAGAGAGAGAGAGAGAACTTGAGGTGAGTTTGCTCTAAAAAATCTTTATCTTTATTCTCAACAATTTTATTAGGATTTTCAGGAAAAATTATCTCCTCAAAATTTAAATCAAACACAAACTCTAACAAACCTATACTATTGGGATGAGTTTGTATTTGTGAGAAGTTATGTGGGTAGATAATTGATAGAGCATTATTTGAACGTGGGGATTTTTTTTTTTTTGGTTGATGAACGTGGGGAGTGTTTTGGTGTTCTAGGAGTGTCTTTTTTTAAAAAAAGAATGTGGGATAGTATTTCAATGTGGGTAGGAATTTATTTAGGATAGAATTTACTATTTTAACCCCATTTTGATTAGTTTAGATTAATTAAATTAGGAGTACTCTTGACAGTAAAAAAAACAATAACTAATTTTTCGAATCTCTTAATATATACAAAAGATAACATGCACGCTAACTTTGGTTTGTTGATTAAAGTTTTTTTTTTTTTTTTTTAATTCTTGGTTTAACCCTAATTCTTTTATCTCTCTCAGGTTCACGTACGCACAAATTTTTGGGATTGCATTGAGGAGTCATTGGAATGGAATATTAGATAAGTTCGGGTGAGAGACTTTACAAGAATTTTTATATGTAAGAATTATTATATGTATTAAACCTCACATAAAGTGGTTGTTATCTAAGAAAGTGTTGTAAAAAAATTTCTTCCGAAATAGAAACTATATTTCTTTTGTATACAATTAACGTGTATCTCTTGCCATAATCTCTTCAATTTAAGCTTTTATTTACTTATGTTATGGATGTGTAGTAAATGACTAAATTTTAGGATTAAAAAAACTACATCTTAGGATTAGACAAAAAAAAGATAACTGTCATACATAAAATTTGAAAAAAAAAAAAACAACATCAATAGCACCATAAAGGTTAAAATAAATAAATAAATAAATAAAAGGAGAGAGGAAAACTTGAGATGTTTAACGTGGGATAGAAAGTGAGATTTTTTTAAATAGTACATGAATAGAACATGGGATTTTTTCAAACGTGTACTTTTTCTTTTTTTGATAAACTTTTAAATAAAGACTAGCCTCTGAGCACGCGCTCACGCGCGTGCTCAGAGGCTCTTCTATTCTTTAAGTAAGGGTTAATTTAGAGTATTTATTATAATTTGGAATTACTACATTTTTTAATAAAAAAAAACCTAGGGGTGTGATGAGTATCATGTGTGGAGAAATAATTTTTCATCACACCCCTACGTTTTTTTTTTTTTTATTAGAAAATGTAGTAATTCCAAATTATAATAAATACTCTAAATTAACCCTTACTTAAAGAATAGAAGAGCCTCTGAGCACGCGCGTGAGCGCGTGCTCAGAGGCTAGTTGATATTGAAGGAGATATGGCAAACAGTAATTATCCTCACGTGACAAACCATAATACATCACATGATACCATTGCACTTAGCACGTGGAAGGGATTAGCACGAAATAACATATTACCTGAGAATCCAAAAAAATCACTCTGTTACACACAAAAGAAACAGAGATTTTGATGAGAGTGTCCATCCTGAGTTACCAACGAAGAAGCTCTTGGTTTCGAAGGATGATACGAATATTTTATTGGTGGAGGCTGCTGAGCCATGAGTATCATAGTTTGAAATTGTCGCGGGTTTGGGAACCTGCGGACAGGGAAAGAGCTTGAAGTAGTGATTCGAGCAAAAGATCCCTCCGTCGTGTTTATAGCCGAAACGTGGGCGGATGAAGCAAGGCTACAAGAGGTCAAACGGAACATTGAATTTGATAACTTATTTTTTGTTGAGAGAAATAACAAAGGTGGGGTCTAGCACTCTTTTGGCGAAATTCAATAGACTTGAGTGTTGATTCTTTTTCACCAAACCATATAGACTCCATCATAAATAAAGGGAAGGAAGACGTATGGAGATTCACGGGCTTTTATGGTGAGCCAGTGACGCATAAAAGAATGGAATCATGGAATAAGCTTCTTCACCTTCGTCACAAATTTAATCTCCCTTGGCTGTGTGTTGGGGATTTTAATGAGATCCTTAGAAGCTCTGAGAAGTTGGGAGTGAGTAGCAGAAGCCAAACACAGATGCAACTTTTCCGGGATGTAGTGGATAAGTGTGGATTTATCGATCTTGGTTTTTCAGGACCTTGGTATACATGGCAAAAACACTTTTCTGCATGTCACTCGATATGGGAGAGACTTAACCGTGCCTTGGCTACTAATGATTGGTTGTTGAGATTTGCAGGTACAATTGTCCACAACATGAGGTCAGATACTTCGGACCACAGCCCACTATGGATTGATATGGAGGGCCTTGAATGTCAGTCCATCTCCAAACCTTTCCGGTTGGAAGAAGTGTGGCTGTCTGATCACACATTTATAGAGGTTGTTGAAGCAATTTGGAAAGCAAGGGAAGTCGATGATCTAGCAGCTAAAGTCATGCGGAAAATTGATAAGTGTGGCCGAGAACTAAAGAGATGGGAGAGAGACCACTTTGGCAATATCAGGAAAACACTGAAGGATAAAAGGAAGGAGTTGATTGAAGTAGAAAAAGAGGCGTTATGTACTGGACAAAATTTTCGAATACAGGAACTAAAGAAGGAGATCACTTTTTTGGAGGACAAGGAGAACAGGCTATGGTTTCAACGGTCCAAGGTGCTGTGGGCTAAACAAGGTGACCGAAACTCAAAATATTTTCAAAGCTGGGCCACTCAACGACGGCGTAAGAATACCATCCAGAAGCTTCGGTCATCAAGTGGACAATGGAGATCTAGTAATGCAGAGGTAGCTGAGATTCTCATTGACTACTTCCAGGAGCTATTCACTTCGGCCAACCAGACACCATGTGATGTAGCTAGAGTGTCCATTGAAAAGATTATCAGCTCAGATTTGAACAACCAGCTCGAACAGGAATTTACTGCGTGGGAGGTTCAAAAAGCAATAAAAGAAATGACCCCTCTTAAAGCCCCAGGTCCAGACAGAATGCCTTCATTGTTTTACCAACACTATTGGGACATAATTGGTAATGATGTTACTCAATCTATTTTACATTTCCTTAATTCAGCATGTCTTCCTGAAAATCTCAATCACACTTTTATCACCCTCATTCCAAAAAAGAATTCTCCCGAATATGCTTCTGATTTTAGACCCATCAGCCTGTGTAATGTTTTATATAAAATATTTTCAAAGGTCCTGGCCAATAGAATTAAAAAAATTCTTCCAAAGATCATTTCTGAACATCAAAGTGCTTTTACCAAAAGCAAATTAATTTCTGACAATATTCTAGTTGCTTTTGAATCTCTCCATAGTATGCAGAAACATGTGGGAAAGGAAGACTATATGGCCATCAAATTAGACATGAGCAAAGCATATGACAGAGTAGAATGGTCATATCTGGAATTAGTAATGAGACGTATGGGTTTCACTGAAAGATGGATTACACTCATGATGTTATGTGTTAAGACGGTTTCTTATTCTATTTTGGTGAATGGAGACCCAAAAGGGATCATTTACCCTACACGAGGCATACGTCAAGGAGATCCTTTGTCACCTTTCCTTTTTCTGCTTTGCACAAAAGGATTAAATGGTCTCATCAATAAAGCAGCGGATAAAGGAGATATTAAGGGTTATGCCCTTTGTAGAAATAGCCCCAAACTAACCCATCTCTTTTTTGCAGATGATAGTCTCTTATTTTGCAGGGCTACAATCCAGGAGTGCCAACAAGTTTTGAATATTCTTGAGACTTATGGAAGGTGCTCGGGTCAACAAATCAATAAAACAAAAACCACCATTTTTTTCAGCAAGTCCACATCTGAGGAAGTCAAAAACCACATAAAATCTGCATTGGATGTACCGGTGATATTACAATATGAGAAATACTTGGGGCTGCCATCCTTGGTGGGGAAAAATAAAAAGTAGGGGTGTCAATGTTCGACCCAACCCGCGAACACGACACGAACCCGACACGGATTTTTTCGGGTTAGGGTTAGGCCTTAATGGGTTTGGGTCATAAACGGGTTGACTCGAAAGCGACACGATAAGAAACGGGTCATAAATGGGTCAACCCGCATAACCTGCAATAGACACGTTTGACACGCCAATTTATTTGTGTCAACCCGAAATGACCCACTTAACACAACCCGTTTAACTCATATAACAAATAAATATTTATTTTATTTTAGATTTGTCAAATACCTTTTATATCCAACATGTATTTTAAATTTAAAAAGAAAAGTAAGTAATTATAAAAATTTACGAGGGATATAATTGGAAATTGAAACTTTACAGACCTTAAAACTACTAATACTTTTTTTTTTTTTTTTGCATAGAACTTACACAAATGAAATTGGATGAGCTTGTGGAAGATGTTTGAATTTGGACATCAACAAAGAATTTATGGATGATAATCGTGGTCATAGTTAGGATTAGTCTACTGTTTGCTCAAATTCTTTCAATATTGATACTTAACATTTGGCGAATTCCAAGAATATTATATTTTTGTTGAACTATGTTATTTTATTTTTGTGAAACTTTGTTATTTTGAATTTGGGTTGAAGTATATGCACTTCTTTTGGAGTGTAAAGAACTTATTTCTAGATGAATATTATATTTTTGTTAAACTATATTATTTTGAATGTGGGTTGAAGACTTGAAGTGGATGCACTGCTTTTTGGAATGTAAAAATAATTATTTCTAGATGGATGCTATATTTAATATTATGCAGGTTAAAATGGGTTGTGTTACATTCATGTCAATCCAACACGACTCGTTTATTAAGCGTGTCAAATGGGTTGGGTCAGGTCAACCCGCCTTATAAACGGGTCGGGTTAGGGTTGAAGAATCATGACACGATTATTAAATGGGTCGGGTTAGGGTTGAGCCATTTAGTGGAATACCCCTTCCTCGACACGACACGAACCCGACACGCTAACCCGAATTGACACCCCTAATAAAAAGGTCAGTTTCAACTACATTAAGGAGAGAGTTTGGAAAAAAATTCAAGGGTGGAAGGAAAAGCTTTTGTCTCAAGCTGGTAGAGAAATCCTTATAAAGGCCGTAGTTCAAGCAATACTAACTTACACAATGAGTTGCTTTGAACTCCCATTGGGGCTTTGTGGAGATATTGAAAGTCTTATAAGGAAATTTTGGTGGGGCCAAAAAGGTGACTGAAGGAAGGTACATTGGGTTAAATGGGACACACTTTGTAAACCCAAATCGGAAAGGGGCATGGGGTTTAAAGACTTGGCAAATTTCAATGATGCTCTCTTAGCCAAACAAGCATGGAGACTACTTCACCAAAAAAATTCTCTATTTTATAGGGTTTTTAAGGTGAGGTTTTTTCCACATTGTTCTATCCTAGAAGCCCTTTATTCTAGTTCGGGTTCATACGCATGGCATAGCATATTGAAAGGGGGAGATTTATTGTTGAAGGGGGTACGGTGGAGAGTTGGAAGTGGTGAAGCCATAAGTGTGTGGAACGATGCTTGGCTGCCATCCTCAACTCATCCGAGAATTGAAGCTCAAGTGGTATCAGGTTTCGAAGATATGAAAGTCTCTGCCCTCATTGATCCAGCCACGAAGAAGTGGGACCTCAACATGTTGAATGGACTCTTCAATACCCAGGAGGTAGAGTTGATCTCAAGCATTCCTTTGTGTCCCAATGCAGTGGAGGATGTTGTTGTTTGGCCCTTTACCCCATCAGGTAACTACACAGTGAGATCAGGTACGCAGTTTCTCACCGCTATCCATGCTCCATATCAACCTGTTGTGACTGCCCAAGCTAAGAATGAGGTGTGGAAATTAATTTGGAATCTTCATGTGCAAAGCAAAGTCCGAAATTTCCTATGGAGGTCCTGCCATAATGCTATATCGGTGAAACAAAACTTGAAACGACAGCATATCCTGAATGAGGACGTATATGAACTTTGCAAGCTCGAGACCGAATCAGTTGTCCACACTCTCTGGGGATGCTCACAACTCATGCAGGTTTGGGGATCACTTCCTTCATTTTCATTCAGGCAGACACAAGCATTTTCCTCCATCAAAGAAGTGCTCATTTATGCACACAAAGAACGGAAAAATCTGGAGCTGCTGGCATCAGTTATGTGGTCAATATGGCATCGCAGAAACCAAGTCCAGACATCTTCCAAAGATTATCCACTGTCGCAGGTTGCTCCAACAGCGTCTCAAGCACTAGCTGACTTCCAACTGGCCAATTTTAATGATGTTCCGCAACCCAGAAACTTTAGTCAATCCCGGATTAGATGGTCTCCACCGTCAGAAGGCATGATTAAAGTAAATTTTGATGGAGCCCAGTTCAGAGATATGGGAAAAGCGGGTTTGGGAGTCGTTATTCGAGATAGCAGAGGACAAGCAATTGCTTCTTTGTCTGAGCAAGCAAGTCTTCCTTTCTCCCCAGAAATTGTCGAAGCTATGGCAGCAATTAGGGCAATCTCTTTTGCGAAGGGTCTTGGCTTTACCTCCTTTATACTACTCTATGAATATTATAAAAGCTCTGCAGTCTGATGATGAGTCATTTTCTCCATATGGTCATATACTCGGCAAAATCCATGATGGTAGCAGGAATTAGCATTTCGCATGTGGGTCGAACTGGTAATATTGTAGCGCATAACCTAGCTAAACATGCTAGACATGTTAGAGGTTTTTCGGTGTGGACGGAAGATGTTCCTCCACATCTGTCTCATGTACTTTTTGCCGATCACGGCTGATCTACTTAATAAAGTTCATGGTATTGGTTCTCAAAAAAAAAAGGTAATAATGTATCTTTCTAGAATTTGTGTGAAGATATTTTGATACACAAAATGACGAAACTCAAATAAAAAAAAATCCTATTATTAGTAGTATAGATTATAAAAGTTGGATCTCTAAACTGGTGGATACATGCAACGATGACACATGTTCCTTTCTCAAAACATACAACAATGATAAGTCATTTCTTCTATTTTTTTTTTTAAATGAACTAAATTTATTTTTTTGGTTCGTCTCAAAATTTTATTTTTTTATTTTTTTGGTAATGACTTTTAAGACACTTTAATTCAGTTTTGTTGTGGTCATTTATGTCAATTTGTGTTTTTTTAATTTTTAATTTTGTATCTTTCTAATTCTCTCTCCTCTTCAATGTCTTCATTCATTTTCCTAAATCTGTTAATTCCTCAAAAAAAAAAAAAATTTTTTTTGACATATTTTTTTCCCCTTTCAATAAATCTAAAGATTTATTCTCTCTCACCTCTTTATTTTATTATTATTATTTTTTTTTTGAGATAAAAGATAGATTCATTCATTTTCATATTATCCTAAAAATGACTTCATTTTTTTTCCTTCTTAATTAGCATATAAGTTGACAATTATTCCTCCCCCCCCCCCCCCCCCCGGCGGGCTATTTTGATGTTGAACTACCCATAATTTTCTTATGTACTGCATAAATTTAAAATTAAAAAAAAAAAAAAAAAACTTTTTTAAGGGAATTTTTGAATTTTTTAAATTGTTACATTTATGGGTTCATCCCAACATTACATATGTTGACATGATTTTTACCAGAACGTATGAAACTCTTACTCTTCTACAACCATTCCCCTTCCTCAACAAACTTGCAAAATCATGTACGTATGTATATATATACTCAGATTTGCATTATCTCAATGACTCTTAGGAATTGCAATGATTTTATCTTCACCGTCAATGATTTTTCTCTTTAATTCTTGATTTCTCTCTAACCTTATTCTTCAATATATTTTCATGTTCTTGGATAAAATATTTCTTCAACATATTTTCATATTTTTAGCTCACATATTTCTTTCTATGTATTTAGAATTTCAGGTTGAAGGATTATTTTATGGCCAAAAGTTATTTCTTTTTATGTTGGTTTTTTATCACTTTTTGTATGGCATGTAGTAGTCTTTCAGTTTTTTTTTTTTTTTTGGTATGTTTTTAGCATTTGCCAAGGTTCCTATAATGCCGGATTGATTTAAGCTTAGGAGGATTGGGATTAGAAGCATGTTTCAGAAAATGATTACTCTAAATTACCATAAAAGACATGTTGTTTGTTGTTTATTGGAAAAAATTGTCAAATACCCTTTTTGGGCAAAAATAGCAGCTCTTTACCCCATTTCCCAAACTAATTAAGGAAATGCTCTTCTTTTGAAACTCGATTTGTGATAAATCAAGTTAGGCCCTATAGCGGCATTTTTAAGGAGCCTATAGAGACGTTTTCAGGATCTATAATGGCATTTTGTAACTTGACCTCTATGAAATTAAGTTATAGGTAAAAAAATAAATAAATAAAAATTGCCTATAACTCGATTTCATGGAGGTCGAGTTACAATACGCCACTATAGGTCCTTAAAAATGCCACTATAGGACTCTAGAATTTTTTTTTTTTTTTTAACTTGATTTATCTCAAATTAAGTTACAAAAGAGGGGCATTTCCCTAATTAATTTGAAAAATGAGGCAAAACGCTGCTTAGTTTGAGAGAAAATGGCATTTGCCCATTTTGGCCGTTGTTTATTAATTCCATGACTGTTGCTGTTAAAAATTGTGTAAATTACCTCTACTTCATATGCAAATAAGACACATGCAAACACATATTGTCATTGCTTTTTTTTTTTTTTTTCTTGTAATTTTTTGCATGTAGTGTCTTTTATTTTTATTTTTATTTTGTGCATGTATTATGTATATATATTTTCTACATTTAACCTAATACGTTCGTCTTTTAATTTGAAAATTAAATTTATGAACTATATAGTTTGGAGAACTAGTGTTGCACATATCTATTTTGTTGGGACAAAAATTGATGCAAGAATTGAAAGGAAGAGAAGACACACGTTCATGTGTTGTAGACTTGTAGCTCTTAATGATTTTTATCTTTCTCTTCAATCTTCATGCATGGTAACTATAGGGACAAGATTTGTAGCCCAAGCCCAAAAGATACGGGATGTGAGCCCAAAAAGCCCAACACAATGAATTTGTAGAGAGTGGGTGAAAGAACTGGGCTGTTTGTGAAATAAGCAACAATTAATCAAGGTTTTAAAAGATGAGTCAGTACAAAAAACATGCTCGAAACTTGTATAAACTAATGTCCGAAGAGATAAATTATTGTTTTGAAAGGCTAATATCATTCTTAGAGCTACAGTAAACTCTCCTTTCTCTTCTTCTTCTCTTTTTCTCCGATCCTCCTTTATGAGAGGTCTCTTACATTTATATAACCTTCTTTTTTAATATCTTCATCGTGCACTTGTTCCTCATCTAAGTATTCACTTGAGTACATGTCTCATCAGGTAACTTCTTTGGCTCTTTATGAGTGGTGGCCGCTGAGATGACACTGTTCAGGGTTCTTCTCCACATAAATGTGGTCAGAAGAGTTGCTGCAGGGCATTAAATGCGGTGGTAGTAGCTTTTGCTTTAGATATTTCTCTATTCTTATCATCTTTATATGTGCATGAAGTTCATCCTTATCATTGGAATTTCCTAGAAGTTTACCCAAACTGCCCAGGTATTGGCTTGACCGATATTCTTCATTCGGGGGTCTTTTCCAATCGTTTACTCCTCCTCGGACGTACCCACATCTTCAAATAGAGCCCAAGGCCCAATATCCGAATTTGGGCTTTTATCCCCATAGTAACTTTTTTTTTTTTTTTTTGGTTTCCCATGGGGTGTTCGGGCTAGCTTACGTGCACCTCAACTGATCCCCGCTCGTGGTGAGAGTCTGCCACTGGCTACGAGGTGTTGCAGCTACTGGGACTCGAACTAGGGAGCAAACCCAATCGAACCCCAGAGTCTTACCCAGTGATGGACAAGCCACTGAGCCACACTTAACTTAATTAATCAATTCCATTTGAACATTATTGGGAAAATAAAAAAGGAAGAAGCAAAAAGAGCATTTTATATTTACGTATCTAAGTGCGATTTTTTCGTTATCTAATTTCTAAATGCATCTAAAGGAATCACTGCTTAAGCATACTTATACTGTATTGAAGACTACTTGCCTATATACATGATAATATTTTACCTGGTATTGAAAATTTTGTGATGGTAGCAAGAATTTCATTGTTGTGCATAATTTGTTTTCCCACATTCCATTTCAATATACCACAAGTATTTAGTTCGTAATTCTACTCTCCTTTTTTGTATCAAAAAAATATATGGATATACTTTTCAGATGGAGTTTGATGGAAGTAACTCATTTCTGTTTTATAATTTTGGCAAAATCGAAAAAAGAAAAAATGTCCAAGCAATGAGGTAATTATGGCTAAATTGTAAAAGAATATATAGATTGAGCTAAAATTCCATTGTGTGGTTTGATATTGATTTCAATTTCAATAAAAATTTGAAAGCAAATGTTTATTTAATTATATACTACAGTTCAATATGAAAAACTATTGATTTTGAATTTAATGTTGTTATTATAATTTTTATCGGTAATTAAGTTTAGGCTATGGTTTATTATTAACCTGCTTCAAACTCTTTTTCCCATCATGCAAGGACGGAGCCAGGATTCCTAGTTAGGAATGCAGAAATTTAAACAAAAAAAATCATGAAAATCCAAAAAACCATCTATTTAGTATTAATAAATAAAATTATCAATTCTTATACATTATATTTTAATCCTATATGAAAAGGGAACTAGATATTTTTTTAAATCTAAAAAATCATCAATTATTGAATCTCATAGAACAAATAATTATAATTATTAAGTAAAGATGAATATAAGAATGTGAGTAATATGCATGATGCATTAATTTAAGAAAAAAAAATTTACTTTTATAAAGGTATAAATTTATTATTGTGTTGTTGTTTGGGGCATTTTTGGGTTGAGTTTGGGGCTGAGTTGTGTTGTTGTTTGAGCATTTTTTTTGGTTTAAAGGGCCAAGATTTTGGAGAGGGGGCAGGTTTAATTTTTCTTGGACCTAACTTTTAATTCAAGCCTATTTTATATATAATTTTTTTTTTTCCAAATCTCAGGCGGACCATTGCCCCACCACACCCACCCCCCCCAAGGTCAAACTATAGCTCCGTCTCTACCATCATGGTTAGAAGGTATAAACTATTAAGTTTTATTATAAACATAGACTTCTTTTTAAGGCCGGACTAGAGACTCCTTCATCTTTAATGTTGATTTAACATCTATTTACTAATAATGTCTAAGTGATTGTTTAGAGATAGTCTTCAAATTGAATGTGTCTATATCTATTAGAATTATTATTTACTTAATAAAATAAATTTGAATATGCAATAATTAAATAATTAAAGAAAAAACCGTGCTCGTTAGAATTATTATTTATGCAATAATTAAATAATAAAAGAAAAATCCTCACATCACACACACACACATAAAAAATAAAAAATAAAAAATAAAAAACTGTGCGGAGCACAGGTCAGTAACTAGTGACCAATTAAAGTGGGTTTCTCTGATATAGAATCAGTTTTTGCATCTACAAAATTATTTTTCATCGAGTGCTCAATTCCATAAGAACGAGTGTCCCTGTTACTTCTATGAAAGTAGAATAAAATCATTATGTATTATAGGACCATAAAATATAATGAAGTGAACCACAATGTCGAGTCATTTGGGTAAATATTGCTTTTTTTAAAACTAATTTGCGTTATAGTTACTGTTAGGAGTTATTTAGCAATCTGAGGAGAGAGATTGAATTTCGGCAACAGTGTTGCCGAAATTCAAGAAAAAGTTGGAGAGAGAATTAGAAAAGTGAGGAGAGAGAAAAACATGAATTACGGCAATGGTATTGCCGTAATTCCTCTGCCCAATCTGCCCGGGCTTGTGCGTGTGAGCAGTGGCTTGTGCGTGTGAGGAGTACCCCCAAAAAAAAAATCCCACAATTTCGGCAATACCATTGCCGAAATTGTGGGAAATTTTTTTTTTTTTTTTTAATTTGTGGCAATGGTATTTCGGCAATACCATTGCCACATTTGTGGGGAATTTTTTTTTTTTTTTTTTTAATTTGTGGCAATGGTATTTCGGCAATACCATTGCCACATTTGTGGGGAAATTTTTTTTTAATTTGTGGCAATGGTATTTCGGCAATACCATTGCCACATTTGTGGAGAAATTTTTTTTTTTTTTTTTTTTAAATTTGTGGCAATGGTATTTCGGCAATACCATTGCCACAATTGTGGGGAATTTTTTTTTTTTTTTTAATTTGTGGCAATGGTATTTCGGCAATACCATTGCCACATTTGTGGGGAAATTTTTTTTTTTTTTTTTTTTAATTTGTGGCAATGGTATTTCAGCAATACCATTGCCATATTTGTAGGGAAATTTTTTTTTTTTTTTAATTTGTGGCAATGGTATTTCGGCAATACCATTGCCACATTTGTGAGGAAATTTTTTTTTTTTTTTTAATTTGTGGCAATGGTATTTCAGCAATACCATTGCCACATTTGTGGAGAAATTTTTTTTTTTTAATTAAATACCATTGCCACAATTGTGGGAAAATTTTTTTTTTTTTTTTAATTTGTGGCAATGGTATTGCCACAATTGTGGGGAAATTTTTTTTTTTTTTTTTTTTAATTTGTGGCAATGGTATTTCGGCAATACCATTGCCACAATTGTGGGGAAAAATGTTTTTTTTTCTTTTTTATTTGTGGCAATGGTATTTCGGCAATACCATTGCCACAATTGTGGGGGAATTTTTTTTTTTTTTAATTTGTGGCAATGGTATTGTCGAAATTGTGGGAAAAAATCAATTTCGACAGTGTCATTACCACAATTGGGAAAAAAAGTTTTTTTTTTCCTCCAATTTTCGACAATGGCACTGCCACAATTGCCATAAGGAGCAACTTGATTCTTATTTTAAAATAGAGGACAACATTATTTTTTTGACCGATATAATGTGTATGTTATGTTCTTTTCTTTATTGTAAAAGTACCATATGAAACAAATAAGGATTGATTCAAGTACAATGAGTACATTGATTCTTATTTTAGAAAAAAGTATAAAGAAAAAAAAAATGATTGATGTGCACGTTGTAAATAAAAACAAAAAAAAGTACATACATTCTTATAGAAGAAAAAAATAATTGATGTGCACGTTGTAAATAAAAACAAAAAAAGTACGTACATTCTTACAGAAGAAAAAAATAATTGATATGCACGTCGTAAATAAAAAAAAAAAGTACATAGATTCTTACAATAGGAAAGAAAAAAATGATTGATGTGCACGTTATAAACCAAAAAAAGCAAAGAAAGTACATATGTTTTTACAATACGAAAGAACACAAATGATTGATGTGCACGCTATAAACAAAAAAAAAAAAGCAAAGAAAGTACATAGATTATTATGTGCACGTTGTAAACAAAAAAACAAAACTTCAATCAACCAATTGCCTCAACTTCTCATCTCATCTGATTCTTATTCTCTGCATCGAATATATTTTACTATTCATATCACACACGCCCAGATTTTCTTTTTTGTCTTCTTCACTTTTGTAATCTCTCTGAGAGATTCTTTTTTTTGTTTTCTTGACTGTTGTAATCTCTCTGAGAGATTTTTTTTTTGTTTCCTTCATTATTGTAATCTCTCAGGGAGTCTTTTTTGTCTAGGGAGTCAGTTTTGTCTTCTCAATTTTGTAATAAAAGGTAAGTCAAGTGCAAGTGTTTTCTTCAGTTTTGTAAGTACAAGCGTCTTTTTATTTCTCCTCCTTCACTGAAGAGTTGTATCTCCTCACATAGGATTGCAAGTCCTCCCATTGTTCAGTTAGTATTTTACTTTGCTTTAGGTGAACAGCTAAGAATTGTAAGTTTTTTTTGTTAATGTAAGTGTTTTTGCTTTGTTTATTAACTTACAGTTCTATAAATTAATAGATTTAGTATTATTGTATTAACATGTGCTTTGTAAATATTAGAAGCCTATACATTGTAAAATATTATGTATTATTGTAGTTGTAGTTAATATTATTTGTATGCCTATGATTATGATTATTGTTGTTGTTGTTGTTATTCGAATTTTAGATTAATGAATTATTTTTTATGGTTATCTGATTGTGTTATTATTATTATTTTTTTTTGCAAGTATCACTCCATAATTCTCACTCTGTCAGTTGGTATCACAGTTGTGGCTCAACTCTCTAATTAAATTTGTATTTGTTAATTTTGAAATTATTTAATATTATTTATTGTTATTATTAGTACATGACCACAAAAATTGTAATAAATTGTATTATTGTGATCTTTTTATAATCAATATGTGTTTTGTTATTATCAATTATTACATCTATTTCTTGGAAAAAATATATTGCATAATATGTTTGTTGGTTTATAATAAAGATATGTATGTGTATTATTATTATTATTATTATTATTATTATTATTATTATTATTATTATTGTTTACTACAAATGGAAGTTGCATGGTTTAACTCACTGTAGCATTTAATGTAGGATATATTTGAAATGGAGCAACAACAATATCACATCTCTAATGACGCAATGGAAGGTAATGTACGTTGCGAGATCCAAATTTATTAATGTCCTAATAATATCTACAATTATTCAATTTACATGAAAATAATTTCAACATTAGCAATATAACATTCTACATTTAAAAAAAAAAACAGGTTCCCAACTTACGAGTGCGATCCCAATCGTTTGCACCCCTCCCGCAGTTACGCGAGCGTATTATCCCATATTTACAGCAATGTAGACTATACTGTGTTACCCGCTTACCACATATAGATATTGACTGGAGTCTTATCACTTCTTTGGTGGAGCGGTGGCATTCTGATACCCATACATTTCACCTACCTACTTGTGAAATGACAATCACTCTACAGGATATAGCAATCCTTACAGGATTGCCTATTGATGGGAAAGCAGTCTGCGGGCTCACTAATTTGGGATGGAAAATAGTTTGTCGTAATTTACTTGGGGTGACACCACCTGCAACAGCATTTTCATATGGTAACCTTAAAATAACATGGGTAAGGGATACATTCTCAAACTTACCAGAGGGTGCCAATGCTATAATAACCCAACGATTTGCTAGGGCATACATGTTCCAGGTTTTGGGTTGCCTATTTGGAAATAAGAGCCAAAATAAATTGCATTGTTGTTTTCTCAATCTCTTACACGACTTTGGTCAAGCTGGGGAATATAGCTGGAGTAGTGCCACACTTGCTTTCCTATATAAAGAATTGTGTACTGCTTCTATTAAAAAAAGTACGGAGATTGCTGGTCCTGTTTTCATATTACAATTATGGGCGTGGGAGCATCTTCCGTATTTGACCCAATCCCAATAAATCCAAGAAATTTAAATGGCGACGAACCATACGGTTGCAGGTATAATATTTACTTTCTATTTCTATACAATATTGTATACTGTAGTGTTTATCCTTGATACTTCCAAACCCTAAAATCAGTGGCAATCATTAATTGTGTATAGGTGGGATACTAGGAGAACGTTTACTCACACACCAACGCATGTTCTGCGTGCGTACCGTTCTAATCATGACACACAATATACTGAACAGGTAATATATCACAATGCATCAATGGTTAATTTACTAGTTATACTATTAATTTTATTGATTATAACATAGTTATTGTAATTGGAATTGCAGGTTGTTTGGACACCATATGATAATTATTTGCATCCATGGTGTCTTGTAGAAAGACATATATGGACTACAATGCTTCCAAATTGTCGAGTATTACAATCCAGAAAGAGTCATGCGACAGTTTGGATTGTTGCAAAGATGTCCAAAATGGCCTACTGACAATTTGGATAAATCTGTGCATTGTGTAAAGATGACAGGGAAGTCTACTGTCAATTGGCTTACACAGCATGATCAATACTACCGGCTTTGGAACGCGCGCGCTGACCTTATTGTTGGGGATGAGCATTTCGATGAAGGTGTGGACTACGCAACATGGTACCATGAAAATGGTCACCAATTCACGACACCAGAGGCGGCTGCCCATAAGTACCAGGTAATTATTTTAGCTTTTTCAATAATACTGCACTAATATTAGAACAAATTATACACAAACAAAATACTGCACTAATTTTGATAAAAAAATTATTGTTTTAGCTTTTTCAATAATACTGCACTAACAAATTAAATTTTTTTTTCTGTGGCAGCAAACTGAGATCAACAATATGTTAAATTTGGCTGTTGCAAACCAACAGAGGAATGATCTCACTGCACAGGAAGTCCTTACACCAATAGTAGAGGGCCTTACCCGAGTGAAGTTATCAATGGAAAACAGTATTTCCTCCGTTCCTACTCAAAGGGTGACACACTTCGGGCGACAACAAAGGCACCAAAGAAGACGGCCGCAAACCCAAACTGAAACCGGACCGTCCACCTCTACACAATGCGCAAATGATGAAGCCGGACCATCCACCTTTACACAACATAATATGTACAGCTCTACCCAAGCAGGGCCGTCAACATTTGCCGGTAATGAGCCAACCACCTTTAGTGAGTATAATCCAATTAATGTCAACAACTACGGCATAATTTAAATGAACAGATAGGATTATCCACTTCCATAGGACAAGGATTTGAGGGTTTGTTTAGCTATGACCCTTATCCCCAACCTAATTCAACACCTTCCTCCTATCACCCATCACCACCTCCATCCTATACTGAGCAATACAATTATGGCCAAGATAGCCAGTACAACTATAATTTCTGCATACCACAACCTTCCCAACCAGCCCCTTATGTACCTTCCTAACCAGCCCCTTATGTTGGTGATTTCTGCACGCCACCAAATACATGGGCATGTGCTCCAAACAGTGAGGAAGAGGCCTCCGTAATAGACTCTGAGGAAGATGCCTCAAATGAGGACAGTGGGGAAGATGCAGAAGATGCAGAAGAGATGGAGGTGTCTTCAGATAATGAAAGTGACGAAGGTGGTAATTATCAAACAGAGGCTGATATTAGAACGCAGCTGAGGCGCATGGGGAAAAGTCCTGTGCAAGCACGAAGGTACCCACAACGAGTAAATAGGCATCCTCCATGTTGTGGAACACAACAAAAACTTCATGTACCCCATCGTCGCAATGACTAATCAATGTAAAATGACTGTTTATTAAGAATATATTAAAGTATTATCGTTGTTTATGCAGCATTGTACCAAAAAATATTATGCGTAGATAATATACATAGCACATTATACTTCTAACCGTAAGACCTTTGCGAAAATGACAACGAAGTGTGTACACATTTTTTGGCATTTGAATTTAGTGTCCAATTAATCTAATCATACATCTATTTACTATAATTGTCCATTCCTAAAAATCCAACATAGAATCTATATGTGTAGCCACAACTGTAGACGCATAATAGCCCGAAAAAAAATAGTGGTCAAACTTGTATTTTTATGGTTGACCTTTTTTCCTTTGCATGATGGCTACTGTGGTGTACATTTCTATTTTTTTGACTGAATATGTCAGGGCATAAAAAAGTACGCATATTCTTGTTCATCATAATTTTTTTGACTGAACAAGTTTGGTTTATGTGTATGTCATGTTATTTCCTTTATTGTAAAATACCATATGAAACAAAAGTACAATGAGTACATAGAAGAAAAAAATGATTGATGTGCACGCCGTAAAAAATTATTGATGTGCGTCCACAATATTTTTACAACAAATCACATGTCTTTTTTTTGTTTACAGCGTGCACATCAATAATCATTTTTTTTCTTCTGTATTGTAAAAATCTATGTACTTTCTTTGCATTTTTTGATTTACAACGTGCACATCAATCATTTATTTCTTCTATAAGAATCTATGTACTTTTTTTTTTACAGCATGCACATTAATCATGCACATCAATCATGCGGAGAATAAGAATAAGAATAAAAATAAGAATCATATATTCATGCAGAGAACATTCATGCAAAGACAAAAAAGGTACTCTGATGGAATTGAAGCTTTTTTTTTTTTTTTTTTTTTACTTTCTTTGCTTTTTTTGTTTACAGCGTGCACATTCTTTGCTTTTTTTTTTTTTTACAGCGTGCACATCAATCATTTTTTTCATGTATATTGTAAGAATCTATTTACTTTCTTTGCTTTTTTTGGTTTACAGTGTGCACATTAATCATTTTTTTCTGTCCTATTGTAAGAATCTATATACTTTATTTGCTTTTTTTTTTTTTTGTTTACAGCGTGCACATCAATCATTTATTTCTTCTATAAGAATCTATGTACTTTTAATTTACAGCGTGCACATCAATCATGCGGAGAATAAGAATAATAATAAAAATAAGAATCATATATTCATGCAGAGAACATTCATGCAAAGACAAAAAAGGTACTCTGAAGCTTTGTTTTTTTTTTTTTTTTTTTACTTTCTTTGCTTTTTTTGTTTACAGCGTGCACATTCTTTGCTTTTTTTTTTTTTTTTTTTTGTTTTACAGCGTGCACATCAATCATTTTTTTTCTTGTATATTGTAAGAATCTATTTACTTTCTTTGTTTTTTTTGGTTTACAATGTGCACATTAATCATTTTTTTCTGTCCTATTGTAAGAATCTATATACTTTCTTTGTTTTTTTTTTTTGTTTACAGCATGCACATCAATCATTTTTTTCTTCTATAAGAATCTATGTACTTTTTTTGTTTTTATTTACAGCTTGTACATCAATTTTTTTTTTTCCATTTCGTATTGTAAGAATGTATGTACCTTTTTTAGAATAAGAATCAATGTACTCATTGTGTAAGAATCTATCATTATTTTTTCAGATGGTACTTTTACAGTACGAAAGGAAAGAACATGACATACACACAAACTAAACTGTTTCGGTCAAAAAAACACTGAAGAATAAGAATATGCGTACTTTCTTTGATCTCTCTCCTTTATTTCGGCAATGCCATTGCCATAAACCAATTGTAACAAATTTTGTTTTCCTCCCATTTTCAGCAATGGCATTGCCACAATTTTCCCCCCTATTTCGGCAATGCCATTGCCACAAATCCATTACACTTTTTTTTTTTTTAAAGAAATGATAAGTGTACACAATTTTTATAATATTTTTACAACAAATTCTAAATGGCAGATTGTTACTGATTGTTATTGTTGGATTTAAAAAAATAATTTCAATGATAAATTCAAATTTGAACTAATAATAACTAATTATTGTAAAAATATTGTGTACAAAACACGTTATATTCTTTTTTTTTTAATTCCTCCCCATATTTCGTATTCTCATAGTACCTTTTTTATCTTTTTATTCTTCAGTACTTTTTTGACTGAAGCAGTTTGGTTTGTGTTTCTTACAATACGAAATGAAAGGAAAAAATGATTGATGTGCATGATTGATGTGCACGCTAAAAAAAAAAAAGTCCATAGATCAATTATTGATGTGCACGCTGTAAACAAAAAAAACAAAGAATGTATTTAAATAGCACTGGGGTTCTTATTTTCTACTCTTTTTCCCCAATAAATTCCATCAACCTTCTTCTCCACTCTTATTCCCCTCATAATTCTACCAACCATTTTCATTTCATGCGTACCATACATTCTACAAACAACCTACAAACAACTATAAGTAACAACACTTGCAAATATCTATCCGTTCTTTATCTCTTAGAATGTGAGTTACATCTCTTAAGTAGTTATAGATTCTTTTTATAATATTCATGTTGATATGTTTTTGGGCATAGCTAAGCATGAAAATCTTGTTTTTCTTAAATTTTTTGTTCATGCAAATCTTGTTTTTGTATTATGTGTTTTGCAGCATGAACTAATTTGTATGATATGTTTTAAATTAATTGTCCATGAATTCTTGCCTACAATTTCCTATAGCAAAAATATATTTCAATATTGTAGGCCAGTTTTTCCTTAAAGAAATACTTAGTTTGTTAGCCTATAATATACATGTATGCTATAAGAAAAAAAAATAAATAAATAAATAAATAAGGTTAGTATACGCTCATAAACCTTAATAAAAAAGAATTTAATACTATTATTATCGGTGAAACAATTCTCTTTAACAGAATTCTCTCAGCTCTAACTATTTAAACATTGAATATTTTTAATGGATTACCTTCTTGTATTGCATTGTAATGGTTGTGTAGTGTTAATATATTAATACTATTATTATGTTTTAGTGTAGATGGCAAATAAGTTGTTCATTTTTCTCATCCATTCCGGCGGAATAATTAAACATGGAGAAAATGGTGTTTATTACGAAGGGCCACCTCCTTCTATGCTTCCATTAAGCCAGGGTGTTACATTTGAATATCTATGTAATAGCGTAGCATCCACGCTTTGTATAAACAGAGAAGATTCAAAACTGACTATTTGGTATAGATTTCTGCTTCATTGTCATCCACATCCTGTGACGTACCAGCAAGTTTTGGTAGAAGATGATCGTGGTGTCAATGTAATATTCAATATGTTAGACCGCCAATATGGATTTGTAGGTGCAGAGTTATATGTGGATGTAGAGCCCATAAGAAGCCACCGATATGTTTTTCCCATTCGATATGCCAACGAAGGACCGAGTGGGCACTTCCATGATCCATATGCCACTAATATTGGTCATTATTCTGAAGATGCGGCTCATTCCCCAATCAACTTTGGTGGTGTTGACTATCATGCTCCATATACCCATGTTGCAACTGAAGACCAACATGTTCCTTATCGGCCAATGAACACCAGTGATGCTGACTATGATAATCTAATTGAGCATGTCACACAAGAGACTACTAATGATCCCAATGATACACATCGCATAGCTGCTACTACTGAAAATGTGGTCCATACATTATCAGAAAGGATGCGAGCCATGGATAATGATGACCAACTTGATGACGATGAGGTCCTTGAAGATGTTGGAGATGAACAGGAGCCTCTAAATGAAGGTAATCATGAAAGCAGTCTAGCTATGACATTCCATCAACCTTCATCACTATGCTTTTCACAGAACACGTGGGATAATATGATTGATCCAACCCCACCATTTGACAAGCCCACTCAGAGTATTTGGGACCCTACCCAAGAGTTTTATGTGGGCTTGCTTTTTGCCGATAAGGATGAACTACAAGCTGCTGTTAAACGCTATCACATCAAGAGGAACCAAACATTTTATGTAAGAGAGTCAAATCCAACATGTTGGTCTGTAAGGTGCAAACATTGTTCTTGGCATCTTCAAGCATGCTTGCGGGCTGCACATAGGTTGTTTGAGGTTAGGAAATACAAAGGTCCACACACATGTATAGAGTCCACGTTCACACAAGATCACGAGCAACTAGACACCCATGTTATTGAGAAAGAGTTGAGGGATGTTGTCAAAAATGATCCAACCATAAAGATTTCTTCACTTCAACAGACTCTTTACAATAAGTACCAATACCAGCCTTCTTATTTTAAGGTGTGGGAGGCGAAACAAAAAGCAATTTGTAGAGCGTTTGGTGATTGGGACAAATCTTACCAATTATTGCCAAAATGGTTGAAAGCTTTGACTGATTCAAACCCGGGCAGTAGGGTTTCTTGGAAAACAATACCTGCTACTATGCCAGGCTGTGCGATATTCGAGAGAGTGTTCTGGGCTTTTGGTCCATCAATTGAAGGTTTTCAACATTGTAGGCCAGTGATTAGTATAGATGGAACTTTCCTATATGGTAAGTACAAAGGTACGTTACTGATTGCATCAACGTGGGATGGTGAGAACAGACTTTTTCCACTTGCCTTTGCTATTGTGGAGAAGGAAACTGATGATAGCTGGTATT
Organism: Quercus glauca; assembly: GCA_023736055.1. Lineage (NCBI taxonomy): Eukaryota > Viridiplantae > Streptophyta > Magnoliopsida > Fagales > Fagaceae > Quercus > Quercus glauca. The sequence continues at coordinate 20,885,617 of CM043315.1, forward strand.
GGTTTTTGCGTTGTATTCAGATTAATGTCACTAATCGGGAAGGGTTATGTGTCATATCTGATCGTCACCCTAGTATAATGGCAGCGATACGGACTATTTGTCAATCGATACGTTGGTATCATCGTTTTTGCCTTCGCCATGTGGCTAGCAATTTCAATCAACAAATTGGAAATAAAAACTTGAAGGCTATGGTAATGTGGGCAGGCATGGAGAATCAATTACAAAAGTATCAAATAACCAGGGATAGAATTACTCAATTAAGTGCAGATGGTGAGAGGTATTTAACGGAAATACCGGTGGACAAGTGGACGTTAGCACACGATGGTGGACATCGTTATGGGGCAATGACGACTAACTTGTCTGAAAGCTTTTAACGGAATTCTAAAGAGTGCTAGAAATCTGCCCATAACTGCGTTAGTTGAACTTACATACTGCCGTTGTGTAGCCTACTTTGCCGATCGGTATACTAAGGCATGCGCACAGGTTACTGCCGGTGAACTCATTATGGCCTATGCAAAGAATAAATTCAATAAATGGGAAAAAAAGGCACCAAAGCATTCAGTTACTGTGTTCAGTCATGAAGATGGTCTGTTTGAAGTCAGAACACCAATAAACCCTAACTCTGCATATAGGGGTAATCATCGTCATGAGGTAAATTTGAGGCAGAACAGTTGTAGTTGTCAAAAATGGAAGGTTTATAAGATTCCGTGCTCACATGTCATTGCCGTGTGTAAACATCAAGGCATCTCTGCAATGCGATATATCGACCGCTGCTACCATTTGGAAGAACAAGTTGCTTGTTATGCACCTAGATTTCGCATGGTTCCAGACACTGTACATTGGAATGAGCCTAATTTTCCGGTCTTGTATCCTAATATCAAGCTGTGCCGTGAAAAAGGTCGACCAAGAACAACTCGGCTTCGAAATGAAATGGACGAAGGGGAAGAGCATCAACCAAGGCCTTTGTGCAGTCTCTGTAGGCAAGAAAGCCATAATAGAAGAACATGCCCCACTCGAACTGTGGCTAGCTCCACTAGTGGCCAAACTGAATGACCTAACATAAGTATTCAGTCTATTTCAGTGGATTGGTTAGTGTGCATAATTTTTTTTTTTTTTTTTTTTTTTTTGGAGCTGGACCATATTGGTAGTTTGTATTATTTGAAAGAACATGGTACTAATTCCATATGCTATAATGTTTTCTATCATTGCAAGTTGGATTAGGGTGCACATTTATTTATTTGTGTGTGTGTGTGTGTGTGTGTGTGTGTGTGTGTCTATATATATATATATTATGTATTATATTTTAGAGTTTCGATAAAGGAACTCTGAGGAGTTGAGGTGAATATGACATGTTAACAATATAAAGTGAAACAGAATAACTGAATAATCTGGATATAGATGTGTGTGAAACAATGTACAAAAGAGAGCCTTATATAGGCTAGGTATGTGTGCAGTACAAGTAACATGAGTGCAGTACAAGTAATATACTGGGCTAAGCCCAATGGGCTAATCTATAGACTAACATCCCCCCTCAAACTCGAGGTGGCAAGGAGGAAGCCAACTGGAGTTTGGATATAAGATCGCGAAGACGACCAGGCGAGTGAGACTTGGTGAAGATATCAGCAGGTTGGTCAACAGATGAGATGGAGAACAACTTGAGATTGCCTTTCTTGAGATGCTGGCGAGTGATGTGGCAGTCGATCTCAATGTGCTTGGTGCGTTCGTGGAAAACATCATTATGAGCAATGTAGATAGCACTACGATTGTCACAATAAAGAGGAGTAGCAGTGGGCTGTGGAGCATCCATGTTAGCCAAGAGCCAGCGAAGCCAGACAAGCTCACAGGTGGTGTCGGCAAGGGCACGATACTCAGCCTCAGTATTGGAACGGGAAACAACATCCTGCTTTTTGCTACGCCACAAGACAAGAGAAGTACCCAACAGAAAACAGAAACCTGTGATAGAGCATCGATCAGTCGGATCACCTGCCCAGTCCGCATCTAAATAAGCATGAAGCTCAAGAGAAGACCGAGAAGAGTAGTGTAGACCATGATAAAGTGTGCCCTTGACATATCGGAGAATTCGAAGAGCAACAGCATAGTGGACAGAACGAGGAGCATCCATGAACTTACTAACCATACCCACGGCATGTGAAATATCCGGACGAGTAACAGTGAGATAGATCAGACTACCAACCAACTGACGATAGCGAGTAGCATCAGATATAGGTTCACCATCCAAGGGTGTGAGCTTTGCATTGTATTCCAAAGGAGTGAAAACAGTCTTGTTGTCAGTGATACCGGCTTTGGAGAGAAGATCAGAAGCATATTTAGCTTGGGAAAGATAGTATCTATCAGAGGATGAGGTAACCTCAAGCCCAAGAAAATAGCTGAGAGTGCCCAAATCTTTCATTTCAAAATGTTGACTAAGGAAGTGCTGAAGAGAGCGGATACCTGCAGAATCATCTCCAGTAATAATCATATCATCAACATAGAGAAGAAGAAGAGTGATACCAGTAGAGGATCTTCGGACGAAGAGAGCAGTGTCATGAGGACTCGAAGTGAAACCCTGCTGAGCAACAACGGAGCTAAACTTTTCAAACCAAGCTCGAGGAACCTGCTTGAGGCCATAAAGAGCACGGCGAAGGCGACAAACTTGATTGCTTGAGTGTGGATAGCCAGGGGGTGGTGGCATGTACACTTCTTCTTGAAGGTCTCCATTGAGGAAAGCATTCTTCACATCCATTTGATAAAGAGGCCAACGGCGAACAGCAGCCACAGCAATGAGACATCTAACAGATGTAAGGCGAGCAACAGGAGTAAATGTTTCCTCATAGTCAATGCCATACTCTTGGGTAAAGCCCTTGGCAACTAAGCGAGCCTTGTATCGTTCAACAGATCCATCAGCCTTGGTCTTGATCTTGTAAACCCACATACAACCTACTACAGACTGACCAGGAGGCAAATCAACCATATCCCAAGTGTGGTTTTTATGAAGGGCATCTAGTTCATCATTCATAGCTTGCTGCCAAAGAGGGTCAGTATGGGCCTCACGATAGGTGTGTGGTTCATAAAGAGTGGCAAGGGCAAAAGAGCAGTGATAATCAGAGAGATAAGGGGGAGGAATGCTTACCCGAGAGGAACGACGAAGTTCAGGACCATCAGGAGACTCAGGAAAGGGTGGTGCCACAGGATCCAAGACAGGCAGGTCATATGCCGGGGACAGAACCAGAGATGAGTCGTCTGGAGAGGCAGCCGATGTTGAAGAATCCTCCACAAGTTCAGGATAGAGAGGGAGGAAAAGATCAGTAAAAATAGGAGACTCAGAGGAAGAGGATGTAGAAAACTGCTGAAGACTCGTGAAAGGACGATGTTCCCAAAACTCAACATGAAGAGAGACACGAAGACGATGAGAAATGGGATCATAGCAGCGAAACCCCTTTTGAGAGACACCATAACCAAGGAAACAACAGAGACGAGCACGAGGTTGGAGCTTTGTTCGTTCATGAGAAGGAAGAGAGACAAAGCAAGCACAACCAAAAACCCGAAGAGAGGAGTAGTCGGGGGTTTGACCATAGAGAAGCTCAAATGGTGATTTGTTGTGTGTAGTTGGTGAAGGGATACGATTAATGGTGTATACAGCTGTGAGTGCAACCTCACCCCAAAAGCGCTCAGGAAGAGAGGCAGAAATAAGAAGGGTACGGACAACATCAAGAATGTGACGATGTTTTCATTCTGCACGACCATTTTGTTGAGAGGTGTAAGGACAAGACCGCTGAGTAAGGGTACCATGATTATCTAAAAAGGATAGGAAAGTTTTATCATTATATTCTTGAGCATTATCTGATCGAAAAACTTTGACGGTGCGATTGAACTATGTTTCAATCATTTTATGAAATGTTTGGTAAATAGACACAAGTTCAGACCTATGGTGAAGCAGATAAATACAAGTATATCGAGAAAAATCATCCACAAATATGACAAAATATCTAGATCCCCCCTCAGTAGGAACAGGTGCAAGACCCCAAATATCAGAATGTATAAGATCAAAAGGTGCAGAAGAAAATGAGTCACTATTATTAAAGGGTAATTTTGTTTGTTTGCCAAAATGACAGGAAGTACAATCAAATTTTTGAAACTGAACTGAACCTAAATGACCTTGAGAAGCTAACAACTGAAGACGAGATAAGGATGGATGACCAAGACGAGCATGCCATAGATCAGGTGAGGAGGTGGCAGTGGTAGCAGCTGCAGAAATAACTTGTGAAGGAATCTTCAAGTCATGAACCTCAAACATGCGACCAACCTTACGGCCTGTCCCAAGCACTTGACCCGTCCAGGGATCCTGCACATCCACACCATGATTAGTAAATAGAAGATCTACGCCTAATTCACAAAGTTGACCAACAGAAAGCAAATTGAGCGATAACTTGGGGATATGAAAAGTGTCACTAAGGGATAAACAAGGAGAAGAGATTGTTCCTTTATGACTAACAGGCATAGGAGTTCCATCAGCAGTGTAAATGGTGATTGGATGTTCTAAGGGAGCCTTATCAGAAAATTGGGATTCATCAGGAGTCATATGGTTACAACATGCAGTATCAAAAAACCAAGGTTGTTTACCTGAGGTGACAGAAAGGGCAGTAGAAGTGCGGGATAAAACCTGTTGAACAACTGCCTCAATATCAGCCGTAGTAAGTGAGGAAGCCAAAGATGGACCTGTAGGAACCGATGGATCGGAAGGACATACAGCAGCTGCCCGAGGAAGAGAAGCTTTATTCTGCTCTTGCATAAATTTCTGCAGTTTGCGACAAACTGAGATGTCATGGCCTTTAGCACGGCAAAACTCGCAGCGAGTACCTTTGGAAGACTGAAAGGTGGGACGCCTAGAGTTTATCCGTGGAGGAACAGTGAATGCAGCAATGGGAGGCTGTGGAGATGGTGTAGCCAATACATGATCAGATGATGACATGTGATGAGTAGGCCGACGGTTTTCCTCAGAAATGAGCTCCTTGACTGCAGCATCAAGAGAAGGAGTAGGAGACCGGCTAAGTAGAGAAGCCCTAGTAGGCTCAAAATCCTCACGCAAACTCATCATGAAGTGCATAAATTTACGGCGATCCCGATATTTGACAAAGAGCTCAATATCCTTAGAACACACTAGTGGAGGATCTGCAGCAGAGAGTTGTTCCCACATAGTAGAAGTCTGAGAATAAAAATCAGAAATAGACTGACCTGTTTCTTGGCGCATTTGATAAAGTTTTGATTCAATGTGGAACTCCAAGCTTGAATTATTAGTACAATTATAGCGATCAGCCAAAAATTTCCAAGCAGCCTCAGCAGTCTCAAGACGAGGAAGAAGATTATGAATTGAGGGAATAGAGGTATTGATAAACCAAGACAAGATCTTACTCTGAATACTCTCCCATTCCTCTAGGCGTTCTTCATAATCATCTTCAGCAGCTGTGGCTTTGGACTCAGGGTTTGGTACTGGCTTAGGAATTGAACCAGTCACATATCTCCACAGTCTATGACCCTTGAGAAAGATAGTCATATTCTGAGACCATGCATGATAGCTGGTAGGACCATCCAACATAATGGTGATAGGACGTATGATGTCTCGATCATTTTGTTGAGCCATAATGAAGAAAATGACAAAAAAATGAGATTTAGAGACCTCAAATGCAGAAACGGAGCTCAAAATCGGAATCTACGTGAAAAACTGAGCAAGATAGGTCCGGTTGAAAATTTTTGACTTTGGTCAAAGTCAACGGTCAACACTCCTCAAAGTCAACGGTCAACGCTGCTGGTCAACGGTCAAAGTCAATATGCTGACGTCACTGGATGACGTGTGATGCTGACGTGGCGATGACATACTAGGGCTGACGTGGCAATCAGAGGAGCTGGGCGCGTGAAGGCGCGTGGCGCGTGGCGCGCATGAAGGAATGTGTCAGGCGCGTGGGAGCGCGTGAGGCTTCGCGGCGGCGCGTGGGAGCGCGTGTAGCGCGTCTTCGACAAGCAGAAACTTTGGGCGGCGCGTGAGAGCTTCTTTTGGACAGTTTCTGGCTGGGTTTTGATCGGGGAAGTCTTATCTATCACGTCGTATCTGTGGTTCGACGATTTGATTGATAAATAGACTAGATCCGAGAGAGTGGTTGGGTGTGACGGCGGTGACTCGCTTCTGACGGCGGCTACCGGTGAAGGCGAGGGCAGCGGAAGAACGCCGGAAAATACCACTAGGTCAGAGCAATGGCTCTGATACCATGTTAACAATATAAAGTGAAACAGAATGACTGAATAATCTGTATATAGATGTGTGTGACACAATGTACAAAAGAGAGCCTTATATAAGCTAGGTATGTGTGCAGTACAAGTAACATGAGTGCAGTACAAGTAATATACTGGGCTAAGCCCAATGGGCTAATCTATACACTAACATGAAAAAAAAGGAACTCTGAGGAGTTGTGGTGAATATGACAACAAAAGTACTTGAAGTGAATCTGACAACAAAGGTACTTGAGGTGAATATATTCGATGCATGCATAGAATAAGAATCAGATGAATATGAGATGAATATGACAACAAAAAAAGAATCTCTCAAAGAGATTACAACAGTCAAGAAAACAAAAAAAAGAATCTCTCAGAGAGATTACAACAGTCAAGAAAACAAAAAAAAAGAATCTCTCAGAGAGATTACAACAGTCAAGAAAACAAAAAAAAAAAATCTCTCAGGGAGATTACAAAAGTGAAGAAGACAAAAAAGAAAATCTACGAGAGTTTTAGGCGTGTGTGATATGAATAGTAAAATATATTCGATGCAGAGAATAAGAATCAGATGAGATGAGAAGTTGAGGCAATTGGTTGATTGAAGTTTTGTTTTTTTGTTTACAACGTGCACATAATAATCTATGTACTTTCTTTACTTTTTTTTTTGTTTATAGCGTGTACATCAATCATTTTTGTTCTTTCATATTGTAAAAACATATGTACTTTCTTTGCTTTTTTTGGTTTATAATATACACATCAATCATTTTTTTTCTTTCCTATTGTAAGAATCTATGTACTTTTTTTTTTTTTATTTACGATGTGCATATCAATTATTTTTTTCTTCTGTAAGAATGTATGTACTTTTTTTGTTTTTATTTACAACGTGCACATCAATTATTTTTTTCTTCTATAAGAATGTATGTATTTTTTTTGTTTTTATTTACAACGTGCACATCAATCATTTTTTCTTCTTTATACTTTTTTCTAAAATAAGAATCTATGTACTCATTGTACTTGAATCAATCCTTATTTGTTTCATATGGTACTTTTACAATAAAGAAAAGAACATAACATACACACTACATCGGTCAAAAAAATAATGCTGTCATCTATTTTAAAATAAGAATCAAGTTGCTCCTTATGGCAATTGTGGCAGTGCCATTGTCGAAAATTGGAGGAAAAAAAAACTTTTTTTCCCAATTGTGGTAATGACACTACCGAAATTGATTTTTTTTTCCCACAATTTCAGCAATACCATTGTCACAATTTAAAAAAAAAAAAAAATTTCCCCCACAAATGTGGCAATGGTATTGCTGGAAATACCATTGCCACAAATAAATAAATAAAAAAAAAAATTTCCCCACAAATGTGGCAATGGTATTGCTGGAAATACCATTGCCACAAATAAATAAATAAAAAAAAAATTTCCCCACAAATGTGGCAATGGTATTCCCGAAATACCATTGCCACAAATTAAAAAAAAAAAAAAAAATTTCCCCACAAATGTGGCAATGGTATTCCCGAAATACCATTGCCACAAATAAAAAATAAAAAAAAAAATTTCCCCACAATTGTGGCAATGGTATTGCCGAAATACCATTGCCACAAATTAAAAAAAAAAAAAATAATTTCCCCACAAATGTGGCAATGGTATTACCGAGATACCATTGCCACAAATTTAAAAAAAAAAAAAAAAAATTTCCCCACAAATGTGGCAATGGTATTGCCGAAATACCATTGCCACAAATTAAAAAAAAAAAAAAAAATTTCCCCACAAATGTGGCAATGGTATTGCCGAAATACCATTGCCACAAATTAAAAAAAAAAAAAAAAATTTCCCCACAAATGTGGCAATGGTATTGCCGAAATACCATTGCCACAAATTAAAAAAAAAAAAAAAAAAAAAATTCCCCACAAATGTGACAATGATATTGCCGAAATACCATTGCCACAAATTAAAAAAAAAAAAAAAAAATTTCCCCACAAATGTGACAATGGTATTGCCGAAATACCATTGCCACAAATTAAAAAAAAAAAAAAAAATTTCCCCACAAATGTGACAATGGTATTGCCCAAATACCATTGCCACAAATTAAAAAAAAAAAAAAAATTTCCCCACAAATGTGACAATGGTATTGCCCAAATACCATTGCCACAAATTAAAAAAAAAAAAAAAAATTTCCCCACAAATGTGACAATGGTATTGCCCAAATACTATTGCCACAAATTAAAAATAAAAAAATAAAAAAAATTTCCCCACAAATGTGGCAATGGTATTGCCGAAATACCATTGCCACAAATTTAAAAAAAAAAAAAAAAATTTCCCCACAAATGTGGCAATGGTATTGCCGAAATACCATTGCCACAAATTAAAAAAAAAAAAAAAAATTTCCCGCAATTGTGGGCTTTTTTTTTTGAGGGCACTCCTCGCACGCACAAGCCACTCCTCACACGCACAATCCCGGGCAAATTGGGCAGAGGAATTACGGCAATACCATTGCCATTCATGTTTTTCTCTCTCCTCCCTTTTCTGATTCTCTCTCCAACTTTTTCTTGAATTTCGGCAACACTGTTGCCGAAATTCAATCTCTCTCCTCAGATTGCTAAATAACTCCTAACAGTAACTATAACGCAAATTAATTTTAAAAAAAGCAATATTTACCCAAATGACTCCCACAATGTCCATCTTGTGCCTTACTATGAATTCATTCACTTAAAATGAAAGATAATTCGTAGTTCGCATGAAATTCAGAGTGATGATCAAAACAGGTATAACCATTTAAGCTTTGTTGGGTGCTCTAGATCAAAACCGGAACATAATCAAATTCACAATCATTTTGATCTCACTGTATGGACACAACCAGAAATTTATAGTCATCAACCAATAAAGATGGAAGGGTTCTTGTAACTTTTCAATCATCTAAAATCAACTTCTGCTTATCAACATTTAAATGCACATCATCACTTCTTAAATCAACCTAAATCAAACCAAAGGTACAATAATACACCGAGTAACCCTACAATGCAAGTATATGGGAGTAATCCATGCTTTGAAAAAAGAGGGTGCATTGTGATTACAACAAATGCAAAGCCTTTAGTCAAACACTGCTGAACCCTATTAATTTCATTATTATTATTATTTTTTTTTTTTACAATCCTAATTTAACAGTTACTTTTTACAAGTGCATTTCAACTGAATCCACGCTGCGAGTAAAAATTTTCTACGGTGGACCAATAAGAGTAACACCACCAGAGAGCCCCTCTTATTACAAACTCATTTACAAAGCTCAAACTGTAAAAATCTTTCTCACCTTCTTCATCTTCCTGCGGCATATAGGACAAGTACCAGACTCTTCTGCAATCCTGTAGAGTTAACAGATTTGAACATCTTTCCGTCAAATTTTAACGAGTTGCAAATGGTTGGAAACAAAATCATATGTGACAATGAACATAGAATGCATATAAAGCTTACATTGAACAAGTTTTGCATATAAGGGACAGTGCAAGTTAGTTGTTGTGCTAAGTAATCTCTATAATTCATCCAAAATATAAATATCTCTATGAATTATTATTAGAGACCGAGATATGAAGTCTAAGCATTAGATGAAGTAAAATAATTTTCAAACTTAATTAAGGCTCCATGGCTGCAACTCAAATCTAATAAGCCTTAATGCTAACATTTGGATCCATGAATCATTTTCAACTGTTTCAAGCCTTTTTGCTAACAGCATCAAAATCTAAAGTCACAAGTTTTCCAATTCAGATTTCTTAAAATAGTAAGTGCAGTATATATTTACCTTGTTCCACATGTAAAACAGGCAGCACAATGACCACACGGTAGAAAGAAGCAATCTCTAGAGGAATCAAAACAAATGACACAAAGACGCTGGGGATTGTTGCTGTTTTTGCCTTCTGTTATTTGCTGACCTTCAATACAATTCACCGCAAGCTGCTCCTCCAGATCGTCCTCGTCGTTTGAGACAGAGTCATAAGATGAACCCCAACTTGAAACATCTTCATCTTTGTGCAAAAGAAATGGGGCTCGTTCAGTTCCCACCTCCCCTGGCTGAAATCTTGTTCTATCTTCAGCCGGGGTTTGGAAAGTGTTGAAGAATCTGAAGGCCAGTAAGATGAGTACAGTCATTACACCTGCATGCAGGAAAGTGGTGAATATGAAGTTGGACGTTCCCCTTTTGCTGTCATGAAAGGACATAAATGCAAATCAAAATAACCTGATCCAACAAAATATGTGACCCATCGTGGTCCATAAGACAGTTTGACATACCAGTCATCATCAGTGCCCTGAAAGAACCAACATTTGTCAATTTCACATATAGAAACTAAAAGTTCTAATGATATCAAGATCCAGAGAACACATAAACTTCACAAATAAATGAAATTTGTATGGTGCTGTGAAGTTAGTAAATGATAGCTCTTACCTCTTTCAGATGTGGAGAAGTAAGGACGGCAACATTTGTTCCTAAAAGAGAGAGCTTCAAACTACACAAAGGGTTACCCAGGGAGCACTGGTAATATGCCTGAGTTGTGTTATAGAGGAAAGCATTTATGGTGAAATTTAATTCTACCTGTTACAATTCAGCATTCATAGCAGATAAATTATCTAATGATTTGAAGGTGTCTGCATGTGCATATAATGTATCAAACCATAACCATAAGTAATGTGCTAAACAAAAAAGAAAGAACCCATCCATTTTCTGTTTTAACTTATAGGAGGATTACCAACAGCACGTGCAAAGTTTCTTTTGTGCAGCTTTTAGCAGTCTATATTGATATTTTAGATAAATAAACAAATACAACATGAGAAACATTGTTTTTGATATGGGCGCATATGCTATAATCAAATTTATAAGGGAGTTTCAGATATGTGACTTTATATTTCATACCCCTCACTATATGCAATATGGTAGACTCCTTTTACTAGATGGATTACAGGTGCAGCCCAAATTACAAAAGTGGCTCTTACCATACAGCTGAATAAATCATCACTTTCAAGTTTCAACATACTAAACATAGTGGTTAGAACTTCTCAACTCAAACCTGAAATATCCAGTAAAGTGCACTAGGTGCAACTGAGTCACAAGGCTTCTAGTGATTATTATCACACTGTCCTACCGTCTTGCCTTGTTAGGCCTATTTCTGAAATAGGTTCAACAGAAAGGGTTACCAAACAAGCAGCTCTTGATGAAACACCAATTTTTCAATCTTTTATACCGTAATCAGTAGGGTTGAAATAACCAAATCAGCTAAGGGAAGCAATAGGATGATTTTGACCAAAGTGACAGTTATGCCTTTTCCAATGACTACACTTTAGACATTTTTCCTTATTGGGGAGAAGGGTGGAAACAGTCAAACAGTGGATTTACTTTTTTTTCTATATCCATCTCATGATTCTCATCTTTGACATTGGATTCTTATGGTTACTAGATCGGAAATTTGGTCAATATGGTTTTACAGAAATATTTTGGTACACTACATTATATCTTCTCGCCATATCTCAAAAAACTAACAGTATAAGGCATGTGCCCTGGCCTATGATACAACTATGAAAATTTTCAAACACACATGTCTTGCCATTTTGTATATCAAAACAAGAGACTCAACAAGGAAGTAAGTTTTTTTTGTAGCAATACAGGATGTAGTAAACATTCGGACAATTACCTCCACCTCCTCAGAGTACAAGTTCCCCACTGCAATATAATAATCAGAGGACTTTGATATTTTCTGTTGAATCTTACCACTTCCTGCAATGTAGGTGGGTTTTAAACATCAGTTTTATTTTAGGTAAGTGGTTTCGAACATTGTACCTCATGTCAAAGGGGGAAAATGAAACTTATATTAATGAAATTTACCATGAATAATATTCCAAGACAAAGTTGTATTAGGATATGATGGATCCTCTATCCACTCAACAAGGCTATCTTTACCTGCAGATTTAGATGAAAATTAAGACGGGAAATATCAACTAAGGAACATCATTGTTGTAACTAGTACCAATGTTTCTGTTTATGCATGCATTCCAAATAATAGTTAAGCATAAGTCTAAAAATTTGACTGATCATCCCATACCCTAGGACATATGGTCCAGCTAACTGTGCACTTATATATGTAAAAGCTACTTGATGTTCCACAACTAGTTAGATTCTCATGTGAACTGACAATATATCACAGAACTGTACCAGATGCAATGATAGGGTCTAAATTGAATTGTGGCCCTTAAACTGAATTAAATACCAAGCAGTTCCATAAATATTTTTCCAATTCTACCACCTATTTGCTTTGGGATAAGAATAGATTCTGATAACATTACAGAGTCTGCTGACTTAAAAACTGCGATGCATTTCTACAAAAGTATTTCATTCTAAAAAAAAAAGAAAAAAGAACAAATAATACCATCATATTCAAGGATCAAGAAACTGGAATTTGGAAAATACCTTGTGCAATCACAAGGGATAAAGGTGAGGAGCTTGGAGATTTTACATGGTATATGATATCCACTGTGGACCCTTTGTTCAGGTAGTAAATCAACTCCTAAAACATGAGAAGAATTCCAAATTTACCAGATCAGTCCAAACACCTAGAATGCTCTAGGAATACAGCTCATGCATATCTATTACTTGAAAGTACAGAGAGGAAAGTGAACAAATAATTGAATTTTTAATGAAATGAATTCAGAAAAAGTTGTATAGGTCGTAGGAAATGTGCCTTGCGAAAATTGGCTGGTACAAATATATTATGTGTTTCAGTCCAGGTGATCTCAACATCCAGGGGAGGAGGTTTATAAACTCCATATAGCACTGGCCCAACTCTTGGCTCATTGATTTCCTCGGCCTGTTTGTAAACAGAATGAGATTAGTGCATATTAACAGTAGCAGTATAAGCAAGAAAAAAAATAGACAAACTAAATGAGAATTCTATTAGATACAGAAAATTACCATAATAGACTGTACAAAGAATGGGTTAGTTTGTATTAGGCGGGAGCAATTTGGGCCCAATTGTAGATTCACAGATCCATAAAATCCAAAAATCAGAGTCATGGATGCTGCTGGTGATGAATAGCAAAACCAAACCAGATCAGCAAGATTAAAAGGCGAGAGCAAATTAATTAATCATGTGTAATGTGATTATAAAAAGCAAGAAAAATAACAGCTACGATTGGTTTCTTAGAATATGTTGAGAAAACCAATAACACAATTGAACATCAGAACACCTTTTCTAATACAGGCAAATTAATTTCATTGACTTGGCCTCAATTTTCACTGCAAGTAACATAGGGGCCCATTTAATTCATGGACAAAAAACATGGGAAGTGAATAAATCAAAATGGCTGATTCATAATTCAAGAAAGGATCAATCTTTCTTTCTTTATTTCTTTTTTCAATAGATACTATAGAATTTGTAGGTATGCGTTCACTCCATGATGATTGATCTCTACTATCAGGCCAAGTCACTAACTGCTTTTGGTGTAGACAAGCTTAGAACTCAGGCCCTTATTCGATGACAAAAAATTTACCAATTGGGTTTACTAGAACCCGAAAAGATCAATCTTTTAAGCATTTATAATTCTTATATCTAGTTACTATCTGCACTTAATTATAGTTATATGCATTTTCCTTGGACATGTATCAAAAGTAAAACAAACATGCAAAAAAAGGGGGAAAAATGAAGAAGATGAAGAAGAGGAAAATGTAAATGAGGATGAAACTTACCGAAGAACCAAAATGTGACAAGCACAAAGAGGCAAGCCCATAAATCATCCCTTGTCTCAGTCGAGGGCGCATCAGATATGGATATGTTCACACGATAGGATAAATTAGAAGGCTGCTGTTGTGGCCGGCGATGATTGAGAAGTATGTGGTGGCGGTGGTGGTGGTGGTGGTGGTGGCGATGATGGTGAAGGTGATCATTTTCTCCACTCTCATGTTGTTCATTTTCTACTTCTTCTTGAACCTGTGAAGTAGACGGCAATGAAGAAGATGGACCGTCAGTGGAGGTTGTGACAGCAGAAGAAGAAGAAGAAGAAGAATTCGTAGTTCCATGGCTATGTTCTGGTTCTTCCATTCTGACAAAAAAGTTAGAATTGGTAAAATGGGTTTTTGAAAGAGAGTATAATGATATAGACTATCGACAAGTACAATTTAGAATTTGATCATGGAAGTACAAACCCTTTTCCAAGATCTTTAATTCCGAGTCTTTCTTACCTTGAAAATTTTGGTACGAATGAGCCATTGGAAATACAGGGCGATGATGGCGAAACTGCGTCACTCACCAATAGGTCCTCTCTCAGGTTTTTTCTTCTTCCTAGGAATGTTAGTTGGGGACAGTTAGTTTCGTTTTTTTTAAGGAAATTGGGTGACAGTTAGTTGGGTACCAATTTTTGATAGCTATTTTGAGTTGGGTTTGATGGTCAATTGGAGGCCACGAAGTTGATCGTTTGACCTTCACTTGCCCTTACTTTTAGCATTAGAATGCCAAAATGGACAGTTTAATTGACATGGGAATTGGTGATTTGATGTATTGGCTCATCTTAACGAGTGCTCTTATACTCTGTTTGTTTCAATATTTTGTTTTAGTATTAATGATTATTAAAAAATTAGTCATTTTCTAAAATGTATTTTTTGAAAAACTATCTCATTTTTCAGTATTTGATAATAATATTGGAAATAAACTTGAGATTGTTTTTTTGTTGTTTGGTATTTGGTATGCACAAAATTTTTATAACATTTCTTGTATAATATAAAACATATATATAATGTGTATTGTGTAAACCCAATTAATGTAATCAATATAAATAAAAAGCTAATTCTCAACAAAATTATATATATATATAGACACACGCACAAAAAAAAGAAAGATGTTACTTGGGTGGTCATAGAGCAAAGCCAACTTCACCTTCTGCAGCCTATTCTGTTCAATGGCTAAGCCACTCAAAAATTCCTCATCATCTCGTCCTGTTACCAGAGGTGGTTATTGGCGTTCATCTAAAGCTGAAAAATTCCCTTCAGATTTAATCCCTACAACCTACTTCACTTATCAAATTTCATGCCAAACCTCTGGTTGCTCTTTAAGGAGTGACGTGACAGGCTTATAAAGGAATCTTCTAATTCTGGAAGAATGGAACCCAAAGTTTTTTGAAGTGCAATTGTTTATTTTGCACCCAAAATTTTCCCACCCAGTGATGATAAAGGTTACCTCAAAGCCAGCTATGATTACTACGGAAGCGAGGATGTTACAGCCATTACTGAACAAGCTTTGCTCTATGACCAACCTAGTGTGAAATTAATTTTTGTTTCCTGCGCTCAAAAGAATAGAATTATTTATAGGAGTGATGAAGTGCACGAGAGAGAGAGATTGTTTTTTGAATTTTTTTTTTTTTTTTTTCTAGAAAACAACCTACAAAAAATAAGTCTTATTTTCATTAAAGCTTTCCATTGGCTAAAGATAGTTTTCCATTGACCAATTTTTTTTATGCTACCAAACGTCGTAAAATGTGGAAAACTATCTTCACAGAAGATTTTCTATCGAAAAAAACAGAGCGTTGACTGCTCATTCTCGTCGGTTAGGGTAATTATTAATAAACTATAGTAAGAAAGTTTTGACACTACTTCAATAGAAAATATAAAAAATTGTCAACAAAATTAATTACTTTATCATTTTCCTATAAAATATTTTTTAAAAATAGTTTATAATCCAATGTTCTTAAGGCATTTATTAACATTTCTCTACTTCTATTATGCTTAGGTCACAAAAATAGTTCAAGAGTCTTGTAGCTTAATGGTCAATACTTAGTGTTTTTAACTTATGTTTAACTTATAGCTTAATTTTTTTTTTTTTGAAAAGATAATTACAACATGTTGCTAACCTTGCACCTCGAACCCTTTCCCGCCTAAACTCTCAAGCACTTTGTGCATGAGGAAGTGTTAATTCAGCTGCAAGGCCTTTGGCTCTTATAGCTTAATAAGTTAAGAGGATTCAAATCCCTTCATTTCATTCCACTATCCAATTATAAAAATAAAATAACATAAAAAATAATAATAAAAAAAAAGTCAAAAAAATAGGTTGCCTATTTGAAAAGAAACCCATGGTGCGAAAGCTTAGTACGGTAAGACCATAGACGTTCATTGTGATTTGAACAAAAAATGAAAGTTAGGAGAAAATTAGAGAGCTCAGCAATCTTGTAAACCTGCTTGGAATTAAAATAAACTTGGCTAGGTATCAAGTGCTCTAATCAAATTTATCTCACTTTAATTGGTAATTATAAATAATATTAAAGTGATTAACTTTTTTTTTTAAATCAAAAGTGATTAACTATGATCATTGTTTTCTTTGCTTGTAAAAATGAATCTTAATTAATTTCTTTAATTGTTTTAGTTGTTCTCTATTTCGATTATTTATTGAAAAAACTAGACAAGGAAATATTCTAAATGGGTTGAATATTTTATCCTTTTTGAGGCCCTTTTTATGATCAATATGTTTTTGATTTTCAGTTCAACGGTTTGATATTCACCGATTTGAATTTTTTCTTGAAGATGTTTTTTTCTTTAAAGTTAAATAATGTTCTATACCTTTCTTATTCTCAAACTTTATGTAATAATTTTCGACTCCTCAAGAAGTTTAGTGTCACAAATTTGTATCATGGATGTATGGCATTGTTGAATCCATTACTCTATTTCTATGTATTTATCGCTCCTGGACTTAAATTATTTTATTGGGTAAATTACAAAATTGATCATTATTTTTTGCATCGTATGTTATTTTGATCCCTAACTTTTATAGTGTTGTGTCAATTAAGTACTTACCATTATTCTTTAGATGGAAAAAATTAATGTGTCCAATAAAATAATAAAAAATTATTTTTCATGTCATGTCAATTACCAAAAGTATCGCAAACCCAAAAAAAAAAAAAAAGGAAAATTTCACTTACATACCCTAAGATTTGAGGTAATTTCATTCAAGTCCATAACATTTAAAAATAGACCATCTTAGAGCATTCACAGCAGTGAAGCTATAATGCTATAATGCTAAAATTTAGCTCCAAAATCACAAAAAAAAACTTACAGCAATGGAGCTATATTTATAAATTATAGATGAATTGCTACAGTGCACATCTATAGATAGATGTGCACTGTAGCTTGAAACTAAAACTAATAATAATATTTTATTTTACTATTCTCTCAAACTCAGTCTCAGCTCTCTCTCTTCCTTCTCTATCTTTTCTCTCATTCTTTTCGTCAAACTCAGTCTCAGCTCATTCTCTTTTCTCTCTTTCTTTTCATCAAACTCAGTCTCATGGCGTGATTGGCGATGGCGTGGGTCAGTGGTCGGCGATGGCGTGATCAGCGATGGCTGGTCAGGTTCGACGGTGATTTGGGTTTGATTCGGCGAATCTGGTTCGGCGATCGGCGATGGCATGAGTCGGTAGGTGTTGTGCCTCTTGATCTTGTTTCTTCTCTCTATCGATCAAGCTCAGTTGGTGGGTTTAATGGTGGTCTAGGGTGCTAGCTCCATCGCCGATCTGTTCCGCTGTGCTGGTTTTTTTTTTTTTTTTTTTTTCTGTTGTGGACTGGTGGTGGTGGTGGTGGTGGCGGTGGTGGTGGTGGTGTTGGTGCCGTGAGGGGCAAGGGCTGTGGGTTGAAGAGAGGGAAGAGAGGGAGAAGACAGAGAGAAGATGAATAGTGAGAAAAAAATAATAAATAGTTGATTGCGGATATATATTATTTTATTGTGATGGTTATATTATTTTATTGTGTTAAAAGTTAAAATAGATCCACTGCTGCAGCACATGTGTAGGTAAAATAGATAAAGTGATTTTTTGTTGTGCTAAATAGTTATAATTATTGCTCCACTACTGTGAATGCTCTTAGTCCCTATCCTAAATCGGCTTATAACGTCATTACATATTCTCTCCTCCCTCTCATCCCTCTCCCTAAGTCTCTCTCTCCCCTTTCTCTGATTCTTAAAAAATTGAAGAACATAAACTTTCTCAGTAAAACAACCAAAAGAAAAAATCATTGACCACCGACCCAGTAAAACCCACAAACCCAATGACCACAAACCACTAGCAATACCCACAAACCCAGCAAAACAATGGTATCAGCAAAACCCATAAACACCATCAACAAAACCCATCCAAAAATCCAGAACTAGCGACCACAGACCACCAGCATCAACAAATTCACAAACATGTCAAACCCACAACATCTTCATCACATCTCTTTTCTGTGGTTTTGTGACAATCTGCCACTAACCACCCCACAACAAACCCAGAATTAATGATCCAAACCAAATCCCACAAAACTCCAACACCCATACAAAAACCCAAATTCTCTATCATCGATCCAAACCAAAACCGATCCACTACAAAACCCACCACCACCATGCCATTATACAGATGAAGAAAGAGAGACGAGAGAGTCAGAAGTTATGGACTGAGCTGGTCAAAGTAAGAGAGAGAAGAGAAGAGAAGAGAGAGAAAATAGAAATCAGAGAGCGAGGCGAGAAGGTCAGAGGAAGAGAGAGACAAGAGAAGAGAGCGAAAATAGAAATCAGAGAGAGAGGTGAGAGGATCAGAGGAAGAAAGAAGAAAGAGAAGAAATGTGAGAAAGAGAAGAGTGTTCCAAGAGAGAGAGAGAGAGAGTAAAAAATAAATAAAGGCATTACAAGCTGTTTGGGGTATTGGACTGAGATTATCAGTTTTTAAATATTAGACTTAATTGTCACTAGCCCAACCCTCAGGGTATATTTGTAAAATTTACCCAAAAAAAAAAAAAACCACAATCATCAAATCAAGTTGTTTTTCTCTACGAAACCTTCATTTTATAGGAATAATTCTCAACAATCATCAAATCAAAGCAAGTTTCCAAGAGCTGATATTTTCTTTCAATCATTCTATCAAACACTTCCAAGACAAATTCATAAACTGCTATTCTTAGATATCTATTCAGCAAAAATTATTTGTTTTCATATTATATTGAATAAATTCCTCATCCAATAATGACTATGTCAATTGTAAGTGAGAAAGTGACCAATTATAAATCCAAAAAATGAAAAGGTTAAATTACACATGAACAGATAAACAAGCATTTGAAAAATCTTTCCCACAACTAGGAATTTGTTACAAAAAATAAATAAATTTCTAATCTTCCCTAAAAAATCACATAATATTTTCTTTTTGTCATGCCCCAAACCCAACCAAGAGGGCTAAGCACGCAACAACATCCACACACTTACAAGGTTTTTAACCTTACAAGCATGCAAGGCTTTCAAAGAGCAATAATAAACCTCAACAATTGTCATATTTTAGATCAAATCCAATTAAGCACAAAAGTATGAAAATAATAATAATCTCCCAACATCACTAAAAATAGACTAAAATAGACAAGATAAGACAACGTCACTTGTAATAAAGAAAACAGATTTGTACCCATTCACCTATGAGTAAGCTACAATAATTTTCACTACTTTTGTCACATTTTACCTATCTGACAAGTTGTAAGGAGTGCAAATAAAATGGTGGGTCTATGTAAGCTCATGATTTCAGCACTCATAAAGTGCCATGTGGCAAAATTGTAATAAAATTTTAGAATTAATTATGGTACCAAACTTACTTTTCTGGCCTGTTTGGATGTTTAAAAAATGAGGGAGAATAAAGTAGAGGGAGGGAGAGTAATTCAATTACCTTATTTGAAAGTTTTTTAAGGAAGGAATGGCAGGGGTTTGGAGGTGTTTCAACTACCTCTAACCCCTCATTTTTAATTCCCCCAAATTGGAGAGATATGGAGGGAGAGTAGAGTAGATAAATTATTGACTAAATGAATTCTCCAATTAACCCTTTCTAAATTAACAAAATTACAAACCGATTATATAAATAACCTTTGTTTGTTTCTTGAGAAAATTTAAGCATTGACTTTTTGGTTGCTGATTTGAATCCAAAGAAGAAGAGAGAGAAAAAAAATCGAGAATCAGATTTGATCAAACCTCACTCTCACTCTCTCATCACATGGCTCCTGTTACTCCTTGATCCGGCAACGCAATCTTCGCCAACGTCGAACGTGTGGTAAGCCCTAAAGCCCCCCTTTTTCTAATTTAAAAAAATTACATGTTTTCAATTCCAAAATTTTCGATTCATTTTCTCGAGAACCAAACAGAACTTTGAAAAATTGGCGCAGAATGCAAAGCTGTTTACCTTGACGTACGGTGCGATCGTGCACCAATTGCTTATCGATCTAGAGGAGGTTGAGGAAGTCAACAAGCAGCTTGATCAAATGTAAATTTTTTTTTTATTAGTTTCTTACGCTTTTATATTTCATAGATTTTTGTGTTTGATTTGCTAAAAATGTTGGTTTGATCTGAAGAGTGTGAAAGCATGGTGGTTGAAGATTGGGCCTCTTCTTTTCGGTCT
This sequence comes from Quercus glauca, assembly GCA_023736055.1. Taxonomy (NCBI): domain Eukaryota; kingdom Viridiplantae; phylum Streptophyta; class Magnoliopsida; order Fagales; family Fagaceae; genus Quercus; species Quercus glauca. The sequence continues at coordinate 20,906,300 of CM043315.1, forward strand.
TTGGGTTTGGATTTTTACTCTTTTTTTAGTTTTTAGGTATATACTTTATTTTGTTTTATTTTTTTTTAATTTTATTTATGCTTCTCAAAAAAAAAAAAAATTCACTAACATATTCTAAGATTTGGACAAATGATAATCAGGTTCAAGACTTTAAAAAACTGATAAATTAATCTGTTGTAAACTCGAAAATTAAAAAGATAACTTAGTCGATTCGAGGTGACTAGCCTCCTAAACTTGAGAGGGATAATAGAATTTTTGGTTTAATTTCTGCTTGCTTCATTCATAATTCCTACGTACATAAATACTAGTGAAGTGATAATCCTCATCTCCACAAATTCCTAAAGCATAGGACCCAACTCGTATTTAAATTGAAATACAAATATTAATCCTAATCCTAATACTAATCCTAATCCTAATCCTAATTTATTGCAGAAATTCTCATCCTAATCTACTGCAAAAGCTTATTTGAATTCAACTTGAAAACCATCATCCTTATCTTCTTATATTGTTATCCACGTGCAATGTAACCTCCTTTTCGTGTTGTCTGAACCACATTCCCTTCCCCTTGAAGGCGAATCTTGTCCTCAAGATTCTGGTGACTAGGATAGTGTTTTTCCTCCATACGCTTCTACTCCATCAAGAGTATCAAGTAGGAAGACTTGTTGGGTGGTCTTACAACGGTGTCCAGGTCTGAATTTTTCATCGCAGTTATAGCAAAGTCCCTTCTCACGTCTGCCTTGCATCTCGGACCATGATAATTTTTTGAATGTTGCTGAAGGTAATATTTGTGAGTTACTTGTTGGATTTGGACTAGATCTTGGCTGGGGTAAAGGAATGAGACCGGTTTTGGGTGGCGGTTCACCAGTGCGTTGGAGTTTCTCCTCTTGTAATCGAGCTAGGCTGGTAGCATGAACAAGTGTTGTAGGACAAAACAACTTCACCTCTGATCGTATTTCATCCTTTAATCCTCCTATGTAACTTCCTACCAAAGCTTTCTCCGGCCATTCTTGCACTCGAGATGCTATTCACTCAAATTGGGCTTGATATTCTATAACTGTTCCTGTTTGGCAAAGTTTGGCTAGAGCCTTGTCAAAGTCCTCATAATCAGAGGGCCCAAAACGAACACACAAGGCATGTGTAAATTCTTCCCATTGAAACATTTGTTTGTGTTTTCTCAAACCATTGGTACCATTGGAGAGCGTCGTCCTGTAGGTGGAAGGAAGTAACCGTTATCTTTTCCTCATTTACAGTTTTTTGGTACTTCAAAAATTTTTCTGCCTTGTAAATCCACCCGGTGGGATCTTCACCATTAAATTGAGGAAAGTCTGGGGAAATTCGGGTTTGTACACCCCCAATTGTCCCTCCTTGAGTTCCCTCTAAGCCGCTGTTACGATTAGGTAAACTTCCTTTAGGATTATGATTTTAGCTGGTTGAGCCTTCTTCATGACGGCTGTTGTGAGGAGTAGTATTATTTTGGATGTCCATTCCTTCAATTCTTCATCCCATTTGAGCAATAGCACTGGAGAAAGCCTCCATGGTTTTCTTTATATTAGTAAACTCTAACAAACTCTTCCCTTTGGGCTTCAACCTACTTCCGAATAGAGTGATTACTAACTTCCAAGGCTGATATGCAATCATCATTGGTTGTGGAACGTGTGGGTGGTGGATTAGGGTTGTTTGTCATCTGGCTCTGATACCAAATGTTGTGAACTCGAAATTTAAAAAGATAACTTAGCTAATTCGAGGTGACTAGCCTCCTGAACTTGAAAGGGATAATAGAATTTTTGGTTTAATTTCTGCTTGCTTCATTCATAATTCCTACGTACATAAATACTAGTGAAGAGATAATCCTCATCACCACAAATTCCTAAAACATAGGACCCAACTCCTATTTGAATTGAAATACAAATATTAATCCTAATCCTAATCCTAATTTATTGTAGAAATTCTCATCCTAATCTACTGCAGATTTACTGCAGAAGTTTATTTGAATTCAACTTAAAAACCATCATCCTTATCTTCTTATATTGTTGTCCACGTGCAATGCAACCTCCTTTTGGTGTTGTCTGAACCATAGTATAATCATAGACCAATGTTGGAAGTTTATTTTCAAATAGGGTAAATTTGTTTATTTAAATCATTTCCTCTCCTCTCTATCCTAATTTTTAAAATATCTAAATAAGAGGAATGGCTAATTACTCTCTTCTCCCTTACTAATTTTAAAAACATCTAAATAAGGTAGAGGATAACTATTCCCCTCTACTCTCCTCCCCACTACTCTCCTCCCCTTTACTCTCCTCACTCTCTAAACTTCCAAACAGGCCAGGAAAGTAAACTTATCACCTTAGATCTTAGAGCAATTACATCAACCGGTGGAAAGGTTTGCAAAATAGATAAAGATAGTCCTTTTGCACATTTTGGCCCAAAAAAACACCCACATCAGTGGGTGTAAACTTGTGCATAAATGCATAATTGCTGCAGTAACTGTGCAAATATGCACAGCTACTGTAGCATGTACATTTAATAACTTAATAATTTTTTCTCTCTCCTTTCTGTTTCTCTCTCAGATCAACTCTCTTTTTCTCTCTCCTCTCTGTGCCTGACTCTCACCTCACTCTCTTTCTCTCATCTCATAAATCGCTGCAGGCGTCGATCTCTAACTCAAGCTTCAAGCCGGAGGCGTCAATCAGTGCTTAGTGCTCAGGCCGGCGTCACTCGATCTTGTTGCTCAGGACGTCGATCTCGTTGTTGCTCAGGCCGTCGCTCGTTGTTGCTCTGGTCATTGCTGTCCCTCACTCTTTCTGATAAATGGGTTTTTGGATCTTTGGATTTGGGTAGGTTGATGATGGTGGCTTGATGATAGTGATGATGGTGGATCGGTTGAATGGGTATGTGAATTTCATTGATGGTAGCTTGGTTGAATGGGATGGTGGCTGGGTTGTTGTGTGGCTTGATGATGGTGGTTGGGTGGTTGGATGATGGTGGCTGTGTGGGTTGTCTTGGGTTAGTGAGAGAGATGACAGTGGAAAAAAATGAATATTTTATTGAATAAATGTGTCAAATAGATACACTGATGTAGGTGTTTTGTAAAAATGAGTGTGTAAAATAGAAAAAGTAGGTTTTAAATGTGTAAAATGCAAAATTTTTTGCATCAACTAATGTAATTGCTCTTATAGCCTAGACTAGTAGACTATTAATAGTCAACAATTTTAGTAGACTATTAGTAGACCATTTCTTAAAGAAAAGTCTGCAAGTCAGTGCTTGAAAGAATCTTGACACATCAAGCACAAAAACCCGTAGTTTCTATCACAATTAAACGCAATAGTGGACATCAAAGAGAAGAATTATATTACCGAGAAAATGAAGATATAACACCCAATTCCGTTTGTGCCATCAAACTCATAAGATATTTAGATAGTTTCAATATTAGCCAAAATACCCACATAAAATTTTTCTAATTTCATATAAAACTTAAATTTGATAAAAAATGAGATTTCTTAGGCTCTTACCTCAGATATCTTTACTTGAATATCTTGAGTAATCCTTTCTCTCTCTTTCTCCCTCTCTCTCTCAAAAATATCAATAGTTATTCGCTAACTTAATTAGCTTATAAATAATTAGGGTTTCAACCTTATTTTCTAAGAACTCCCTTAGTAATATTAATTATAAAATTAACCCCATAAAAAGGTTTACTGAAATACCTCAACAATTTCCGTCCAACACTTAACAGTAGTGTACGTACATGTTAGAATTGAGCTTATATAGAGAAACAAAATAAGTTATCTACCATTATATTTACACGAAAAAGCTTGAAAAGATGCTAGGTTTAACATGACACTCGAAAAAAAAAAAGAAGAAGAAGAAAGTGATATTAAGCACATTGAAGGACATGAGATGAGATATATGTGAAAAACCCTAAAAAGGGATGAAAAACCATGGCGTGAGAAAGAATGGAATGTTCTTGCTCTGCTCAGATTGTATTGTGTGTGAAAAGAGGTCAATCTCGTACAATAAGGGTGTTTTCCTTCCTATCTTATCAACTTTCTACTCTCTTCTACTAATATCCCCTTGGGTTCTCGCCCTTAAAATACAACTACATGTTCCTCTTATAATCTGAGGAATATGATTGAGTACAAGGACAGGTGTCAAATCATCATTTTCTTATCTTGGACCTTTTCACAGGTATGAGGTTATCTGTTGACTAGAGGATAGGAATTGCGCCAACGTGGCATTAGGACCCATGGGTAGGTGACTTTGCCGCTGCTTGGGAGACAAGTTCCTGGACATTGAGAGGGACATCAGGAGTACTGTGATTGATACACGTGTCTCTGAGGTGGTCCAACATGCATTCAACCAATAAAGGGTGTCCTCATAGCTTCTAACCTTAGAAAGTCACTATCTCCCTTTTTGTGAGTGCTTGAGTACCATGTCAGGTGCATATCTTACTTCATTTCCAAGATAGTCACGACTTTAGCATGGACCAAAAACAAGATCCCTTAGCCAACACTTCCTCTTCCTTTGCTCACAGCCATTCCACGTGTAAGGTCCAAATTCAACCACATATGCATTCTCTCATGCCTTAGTGGTGTTATGTACAAGTAGTGACCAAATTGACATAATACTGAAATGTTAAGGAACAAATTGACATATGGTACAAAGGATAGGACCGACTTTGTAATTTACCCTATTTTATTTTATAAGCACATAGACATACTTTAATACAAGAACTAGTAAAGTCAAAAACTCATAAGAGCATTCTCATCAAGGATTCTAAAATTTTTAGCATTTAACACTTCAAAAACTTACTTTATTCATTATACCATCCCACTTTAAGATTCATCAAACATCAAACCTTCTATATTTTTTACCATTTCATTTAAATAATACAAACTACTCATTAAAATAATAATAAAATAACTGCACCAAAATCTATAACAACCAGCCAACGCCCTCCTCCACCACCCCTACCACTACTCCACTTGCCATAACCACCATTGTAGCAACCACAACCCACCACAGCCACCACCACCACAAGTCACAGCACCACCGTCGCAACCACAAAACAATTCTGAAGGTGAAAAGCACAATAGATAGAACAAAAGCACTATATATTTTCCTTTCCTCCATTTTCTCGGCAAGTAAACAGAGATTCAAGGAAACTCTGAATGTGAAAAAGAACAAAAATTGAACGAACCCCATTATAATTGAACCCAAAAATCAATACATTAATATCTCAATTTCCAATTTTGATTTTTCTTTCCCTCCATTTTCTAGGAAACCAAACAAAGAGTAGTATTAAAGAAAAAACAGAGTATGAAAGAAGAAACAATAGAACGAACCAGCGCCATTGGATCCAACAAGGAGGCAGCGATCACCGGAGTGAAGAGAGAGAGAAATCTTTGATTAAAGGAGTGGAACCCAGCAGAGGATGACCCACGAACAATCAAACCCACGCTTTGACCCATGAACAATCAGACCCATGCTTCGATCCACGCTCACGACTCCTTCGATCCACACTCCAAGCCAAAAACCCACACTTCGACCCATGACTCCTTCGACCCACGCAGACCCATGAAAAGAGAACAAAGAACAAAGAGCAGAGGGAGACCATTAGACCACATCGGACCCATGACTATCGGACCACCATTGCCGAACCAGAACCATCGTCGGACCAGAACCATCGCCGAATCACATCCATCGGGAGAGAGAAGAGAGAAGGGAGAGGAAAGAAAAAGAGAGAACTGAAAACGGAGAGAGAGTTGTGAGAAACTGATAATAAAAAACTAATTTTTTTTTACAATTCATGCTACAGTGGGCTTGCATTAATACAAACCCACTGTAGCAGTATGCCAAAAGTTTTACAATTTAAAATCTTTGATGGAGGTGCTTTTTTGGGGTTTAGCTGCAAAAAAATAGGATTTTTAGCATTTAGAAGTCTTAATAAGAATGCTCTAATACGCTACTTTGGATTGTATTCTAAAGGGAAAAAAAATCATTAAAAAAAGAGACAATTTTAAGATTTTTTTTCCCCTCAATATCTTCTCCTAGGAAAAAAAAAAGCCCTAACAGAATTTTCTCCCTAAAATATGTGACATTTATGAGAAAAAATGACCTAGAAGGGTAAAAAAAAAAAGATAATAAAAATTCGTGTTCTTTTATTTTTCTTTCGATTTCATCTAATAGCAAAAAAAATGTGCATTCAAGAAGTATCTTAAATAATTTTTATTCTTTAATTTTACGATCCATTTTTTTAATAAATTTTAAATATGTTATTTTTTTTTTATTAGTTTACATCTGATTCTTAATTAAGTTATGCATCACAAGAGCATAACTCTAGCATTTTATTTGAAACTATTTGAAAATATAGCATTTTATTTAAAATCATGTTTCCAAAACACGATTTTAAGTGTTGTTTCTTAAATTTTGGTCAAGTTAACTGAAATTATTTTTTTTAAACAAAATAGTAGTAAAAAAAACTACTCCTCCAAATAGGGGTGTTCACGATGCGGTGTGGTGCAGTTTTGGGTTATTTTTAGCATCTCACTTTGCAGAGCGGTTTAGCTAAAACCATAACTTTATTTTTCCGGTCACTTGTGCAGTGCGGTTTAGAATTTAGCCAAAACCATAACCGCACCGCACCTAATTTTTGCAGTCATATGTGCAGTGTGGTATAGAAGATGCGGTTTAAACGGTTTGAAGTTGGTATATATTTCAAATTTTAGGCTTTTCCTATTTAGCCCAAAACTAAGTCTTCTATTTGTTTTGGGCCAAGTTTTAAACTATTAAGTTAGTTTTTCTTTATTTTGGCTGGCTTTCCTAGTTAACACTTGCTAGGGTTATCAAACTATTTTTCTTTTTCTTTTTTGGTTGAAAACTAGGATAATTAAACTATTAATAATATATATAATATTAAAAATAAATAAATATATAAATATATAGAGAAGGTGTGGTGCAGTGCGGTACAGTTTGTGTGATTTTTTATTATAAAACCACAAACCACACTATACCATGCAATACAGTATAGAGTTACTTATGGTGCGGTGTGGTTATACCATTAATATTATAAAGATATTAGTTTACAAATTTTGCCCAAAGGATGATATTATTTGACAGCTATGTTGATGAAGAGGAGGAGGGTATGATTGTCTCAATAAGCCGAAGGCCATATCACTAGCAAACACTGATTGAGAGGCTAAAGGTGACCCATCATCCAAATTGGCCCATTTTCTCACTAATCCAGACAAAAGCCCAAATTGGAAAAATCGCCAAGCCTACACTCTTCAAGCAGTACCAACCAGTAGAAACGAGCCAAAACACACAACAATCTACGTGTCAAACGTGAATTGGACAGTGATACCTGTTCCAGGCTCCTTAAAAAAAGGTTCCCGACAAATAGCATCTACATCCTCACCTCAGTACCTACTTACTAGCAAACCGGAAGCGAAACTGTGAGATTATTTGCAGCAGAAGAATCAACGCCATGGCCAGAACGACATCGTTTCTCCTTTGTGCTTTCGTCCTCTTCGGAACCCTAGCTCTCATTCAGGTCAGGTCAATTCTTTTTTAAAAGAAAACCATTTGTTCTTTTCATTTCTCTAAGTCGATTTAGTTTCCTCTATAATTTTGATCTAATAATGTTTTTATTAGATCAAGATCGATGATCGATCTAATAAAATATTATTATTCATTCACATATACTTATATTTATGTATGAAATAAATGATTGATCTTTCAGGCTAAGAAGTCAAAGGAAGATTTGAAGGAAGTGACCCATAAAGTTTATTTTGATGTTGAGATTGGTGGAAAGCCCGCTGGTAATGCGCTATACCATTACATTTCTTTTTTATAAAAGAAAGAGACTTGCTTTCTTGGGAAAAAAAAATGGGTATTTTACTTTGATATTGTAGAAGTATTTTGCTGTGAGTAATGGGTATCAAAAGTTGTGAAATTTAAGGATATAATGTTGTTAGAGGAACTGTGATTATGGTTATTATGGTACTGTTTAATCTTTATGATCTGTCATCTTTCAGGTCGAATTGTGATGGGTCTGTTTGGGAAGGCAGTTCCAAAAACCGCAGGTATGATTGTGTATTATCTGTTTTGAAAACACTGGATTAGATAATAGATACATACAATACATCATCCTTTCAAACTTAATACATTATATGATTATTGACTTTTGCACCCTTCATTTTGGATTGCAGAGAACTTCCGAGCGCTGTGCACAGGTGAGACTGTGACCTCAGCCTCTTTCCTATATATATATATATATATATTTTGAGATATACCGATCGTTATATCTATAGTTTATGTTCAAATCAAATTGCCGACTGTTGCGTATTCTGCTTCATCTGTAAATATGTTATGTGCTGTTTTAAGTTTTGGGGTTCATCATGACCAATGTATTAAGATTAGACATAACAGTGACATAATCTCAAATACAATTACAAACAAATGTGTGCGGTTGAAAAGTGTAAATTACTTGGGAGATACTGTAGAGAAAAGTATCTAGATATTCCCATCCCCTTTCCTCAACAATTTGAAAAAAGAGTTGTAGATTTATGAGGAAAGTAGTAAGGGTTTACATATGGTTTTTTCTTTTTCAATCATTTCAGGGGAGAAAGGTGTTGGAAAGAGTGGAAAACCACTCCATTACAAAGGTAGCACATTCCACAGGATTATTCCCAGCTTCATGCTCCAGGGAGGTGATTTCACACTAGGTGATGGAAGAGGTGGAGAATCAATCTATGGAGAGAAGTTCGCTGATGAGAACTTCAAGCTAAAGCATACTGGACCAGGTAGGAATAGCGCCCCCCCCCCCCCCCCCCCCAAAAAAAAAAAAAAAATTTCCCCCAAATTTATGTAATCACGGTAGTAACATTTTTTTTCTTCTCTTTCTTGTGTATAGGGCTTCTGTCAATGGCAAATGCTGGCCCTGACACAAACGGTTCACAATTCTTTATTACAACAGTGACAACTAGCTGGTAATTAAATGTGCCCTCAGATTTTAAGTGAGAGAAAACAAATCGTCTAATATGCATCTTATGTTATTTGTTGTGACAGATTTTTAGTCAAAATATTCTCTTAGTTATATCTGTTTACTATTTTCTGTGTGATGCAGAAAGTGTAGTTGATTCATGGTAGTTTATTAGACATGGGTCAGATCAGCAGCATTATTAATTTGCACTTCTAGCACTCAATATTAACCTTTTTTTTCTTGACCCACGCAACTTCACACATTTCCTCTCCTTTTATGTGTGTGTGTGTGAGAGAGAGAGAGAGAGAGAGAGAGAGAGAGAGGTAATTGTTGACATGGAATGGTTCTAAATATCCCAACCATGCTATTTGTAGATTCAAATGGATTTATCAATCCCTTTATTTCCTTTTGTATTTTCAGGTTGGATGGTAGACATGTTGTGTTTGGAAAGGTGCTATCTGGAATGGATGTTGTTTACAAGGTTGAAGCTGAAGGAAACCAAAGCGGCACACCCAAGAGCAAAGTCGTTATTACAGACAGTGGTGAACTTGATGCGTAATTTTCCTCGTTTATTTTCTACCCACATATTTAGTAACATCGTATTCCCCTTTCAGTTAGGTATGAGACTTTTATTTGAGGTATTAATGTAAGAAAAGATATTTCGTATTTAAGTTGTTCTTTTTCCCCATATTTTGTTCTTGTATTTTGTAGTAATAGCTTTTTTTTTTCTAACGAATAAGAACTTTATTTAACCAAAGAGCAGAATAGTTTATTCAATCAAGCAGTAAAAACAGCAGACAACAAGAAGAAATAGAAGAACTGCAAAAGGCAACATTCAACAACCTAAACTAGCAATGAGATTTAGCAAAACTGAATTAGTCAATTTCCAGATACAACACAAGGCTTCATTTTGAACAAGTCTCTAACTTTGATTATACTTGCAAGTCAATTTCTCACATCTGTCATGATGGTCTTTAAGATCTGCATTTCATTTTTCCCTCTACCATTAGGTACTCTCTTCCAGGGGGTAACAAACAAAAAAAATCTCTATCGATGAGCGCCCTCTTTTCTATCCCCCCAAATATGGTAAATGGTAGCAGAACAGGTCTATTTGCAAATAGAATGCTCTTCCCTTCTACCTTGATTACAACCCAATTTAGCTCAGAATTTCCTGCTAAATTTTCGAGTCAATGAACACTCAAAATATAAATGCTCTCCTTATTTCAAGCTGCTCCTGTTGAAAACACAGAATAATAAGCCTTACACCCATCAGGCCATTCTTTCACTTGTGAGCAGCCTATCCTTAAATCACCAGGTAAGAGAGGTTGACATAGCTGTGCTGCTTATCTGGTTTCCGAAGTTCCAGTACAGTTAAATCTACTACTACGTTAAATCTGCCATTAGCAGCAGGGACCAAAATCCAAATCCGGCTGCAGTTCCATTGTGTGGCCATCTCTTGCTCACATTAAATTATGATAATTGATTGATGTATATGTGGAAGAGGGATTTTATCATTTTATGTCGTGAACTAGGTTCATGTTCAAAGTCATTTTTCGACATTATGAGAAAACATCTAATGGAAGTGCGTCTTTTTTCCACATTGTGAGGAAGCATCACATGGAAGCCCACAATCGGGAGAAACTTGTGCTCTATGCATAGTTGCGTATATCTTATAAATTTGTGAGAAACGAGTAGTTTTTTGAGAAACTTGAGTCTTATTAGATGTGGAAAGTTAAAATCGGAAGCCATTAATAAAGAATTATTGACTAGCAGTTTGGAAGAAACTGCTGATTTTGAAAGTAAAAAAAATTGCAACCAAACAGCGAGTGTTGTGCTATCCTTGATGTAGCAATTAGCATGCTATATAGTTTGACCTGCTGGAATTAAGTTCGGGATGCAAAATGGATGTGAGATTTGGACTTCAATGTTTACCATCGAATAGTTCGTAGTAAGTCTATTTATTATTACCAAGCAAAGATAAACAGTCTATTTATTACCAAGCAAATATAAATGGCTTCGAGATGGATAGCATATGCGTTGGAGTCCCCTTTGGTTCTGCAGCAACTCAGAATTTAGACGAACTGTGTGAGCTATCCTTGAAGTCTGCTTAAATGTTAAACATGTTAAATTTCCATGAGGACATTAGATGTATATCTGGGCAACCCACATTCAGCGTCTATGAGCAATGCTAGGATACTATATAAATCCTAAGAGCATTCTCATCAAGTGTGTTAAATGCCAAATATTTGGCATTTAACACACCAAACACCAAAAACAGAGCATCATGAAGTGTGCTAAATGTACTAAAATTATGAGACATACTACAGTACGCTCTCATTTTTGAGAGCGTACGGATGAAAATGCCATTTCCGTTTATTATTTTTTTATTCATCTTTCTCTCTCCTCTCTCATCACTTTATTCCCTTTTTTTTTCCTCTCCTCTCTCATTCTTCCTCAGACATTCCTATCAACCCATCTCTTCTTTCACTCTTTTTTCTTCTAATTGTTGTTGCTTTTCTCTCTTCTGTTCAGTCTCGCCGCACCACCTAATGCCGATCTTTGTTGTTGGGTTTTTTTTTTTTTTTTTTTTTTTTTTTTTTTGTGGGTTTGGCAGTGGGTGGCTTTTCTCTCTTCCGTTCAACCTCGCCGCACCACCTGATGCTGATTTTTGTGTCTTTTGTTGTTTTTGTTTTTCTGTGGTGGTAGTTTTGGTGTTCTGCTGTGGTGGTTCTAGTGTGAGACGGTGGTGGGGTGGGATGTGGGGTGTTGATGGGTGGGTGGGTTAGCGGTGGCAGTGGGTGGGTGTGTGGGATGCGGTTGGGTTGTGTTTTTTGTTGTTGTTTTTGTTTTTCTGTGGTGTTGGTTTTGGTGTTCTGCTGTGTTATTTTTGGTGTGAGACGGTAGTGGGTGGGATGTGGGTGGGGCGTTGATGGTTGCTGGCAGCGGGGGTGGCCTTGGGTTGTGGTGGGGGTGGTTGGTTTTTTTATTTTGTATTTTTATATATTTGTGGTTTTTTTTTAATGTTATTTTAATATTGGAATATATTCTTTTAATATATAGAATTGAAGAATAGAAGATGTGATAAATGGTGAATTGTAAAATGATATGCTAAAATGATAAAGTAAGTTTTTGATGTGTCAAAATGATATTTTTTATGAGAGAGCTAATGAGAATGCTCTAACATAAGTTTTACAAAATGATGTGTCACAAATTACGAATTAGTATTTCAATATTTATTAATTTTGTTATAGTACTAATCACATTAGTTTAGAAGCTTGTTGTAGTAAATATAGCATTTACCAATAACTTATATCCTTAATTCATATTTCCACAAAAGTAATAAATCAACAAGATTTCAAGTTGGTACTCTTTCCTGTGTGTGCCCATAATAAGAAGAAACATGTCCAAATAGTTGGTCTCGAATAACATATGAGAAAATCTTTTGAATGCACTTTCAAGCCAATGCAAAAATACAGTCAGATGCAACAAGTGAGGTCTAAAATGCTTGTTTGTGAGTATTGAATACATCATGAGCTTTCTTGGCAGGTCATTGAACCACCTTCTTTCGAGAACTTCCCAATTTCAGTCCCTGCCACAGTATTCTCTATCTGGCCAACCTTAAAATCTGCTCCGCAGTAGTTTCAGCATCCATTTTGTAATTTCACCAATGTCAATGCCACATATCTACTACTCAGAATGCCAGTGTAAATTATTTTGTAAAGTAATAAACTAACAAGACTAAGCTAAAAGTTCATTTCTTCTCCTTTTTGCCCACCCTCTCGACTAACCAATCTAGAGAGTAAAATATACAAATAATTGATCTGCATGGCAAAGCCATATTAAGAATCTGAACCTCAGAGAGTAAAAAAATCCAATGATCATGCACAGAACTTGTTTGATAAAATATCCGTCTTCAATTCTTCTTTTTTCCCTTTTTATCTCATGGATAAAATACCATAATTAAAAGTTGGCAGCAAGGGACTAAATTGATCACCAGGTTTATAAAATTATTTCTACCTACTCAACCAATGGAATGCTTGAAGTCTTGACCTATTCGGGAAAGTTAAAAGATCGGAGATGATTATACACGGTGGAACTCTTGAAGTCTTTTATATATATAAGTAATAACTTAAAGGAACCTATAGCCATCAAGATAGGTTTCAATGTCATTGTCAGAGACCCAGAGCACTCTGGACCTCTGGGATTAAAGTATATCCACAAGATGACACTACAATCTTCAACTGAATGATGCAAATACAAATTTAAGACCAGGAAAAAGGAATATTCCACAAGAAGAATGAAGGTGGGCTATAAACACAGACCAATTTGTATATTCTCTTACATGAGACCCTGTACATTGAGAAGAAAATACACAACATTGTAAGAATATTACACCAAAAAAACCCCACATATATAATCTGCTTTGAAACCGTAAAACAGTAACCAAACATTTCCCTCATCCTCTAATTTGTAGGGATTGCTTTGGACGAGTCCCATTTTGCTTCATTACAAGTGAAACAAACTCACCACATGATCTCCACCAGTTCGACCATATTGAGAGCTGCAACCACTGCCCTCAACCACGATAAGCATCCACATTCTCAAGAAATATAAAACTCACTATCCATCTTCAATTTTACCTCCCTAAAATGTACTTAAAACTGATCTTTCCACTACAACCCACTTCTCCCATCCATAACCAGGAAAAAATGAAACAATGAGTGAATGTGTTACCATGAAAACCAAGAAACTTAATGCTCCATAACATAATCATAACTGAAAATTCCAACAACCCCAACCCAAATAAATTGCGACATTCAGCGCCTGTAGTTCTAGATTCATCTTCCAGCAGAACCATCCATTGCCAGCTTCCTTTGTCTTCACCAGCTCCACCATCCACCTCCACTCATCATCAAACATGAGTACAAACAGTTCATGGCTGTTACCATCCCCCAAAAAAATCACCTTGATAAATCTGGGCAAGAAATTATTTCTTTGTTGGATCAATATTTAAAAATATTATCAAAAGCTTCAAATGAATTTCCAAATTGAAAATACTCAGCAAAAATTGGTCAAAAGGTATGAAATAAATAATGACAACAGAGTTTTGCCATGGTCCTAATGTATTCGTTGGACACAACGGAAGAATGGTTAAGAGGAAGCAACCTGAGGGCAATAACGTGGGGTGGCAGAAAACATATGCGAATTGTGTCTAAGCAAAGTTTTTGGATTAAGGGATTTCTCTACTCAGGTTTCTAGACGTGACATATGTTTACAAGTCAGTTTTTCATTGAAGATTCCATTGGAATGTCTTCAGTTCCCATAACCTTATCTCTATATCTGGATCATACTTGATATGGTGAAACTTGCATGATAAATACATGTGCTTTTTTTTTTTTTTGCTGAATGATCAACACATGTGCTTAGCACCCATAAAACATAGCCCCAAACAATGATTGTAAACTATGCAAAAGCAATTTAAACCCCCATGAATTTCTGTTAATATTCCAACTTACGAACTTTACTGAAGTGTCCAAAGTCATGCAACCAAAAAAACAAACAGATTCTAACAAATTTGAGCAATAAAAGCACTATCTCCACTTCATTCCTTGGCCAGAATGCCTTAGCCTCCTAACCTTCTGAGGTATCATACAAAAGCAGTGGTGGCAGTTCAATGCATGCTGGAAATGATTAATTTATAACTTAGTTGATAAATTATCTACTTTCCCTAATTCAAGTTACTAAGCTGATCTTATCTTCTATGAGCTGATACTAGGTTTTCAATACCACAAATTGGACATGGCTCCCTTTTAACCAAATCGCACTTGTACCCAGTTTCTTGCATTATTTCTCTTTAAAACTTCCACAAGCTTATCACATCAAAAGGAATTCCTATGTTCAATTATAATGCTGCAAAAATAAATATAGTTAAAAGGAGTGTGTACAACTGGTACCAAGAGCTTAAATTTTCCCTATGCCATAATAAATGCAGTGGGGCAAGAGGAAGAACTTAGTGAACGTTTGGCTGGCACGTTTAAGTTTGACGTCTGCGTTTTTCAGCCTTTTTTTTTTTTTTTTTTTTTTACGCGATTCTAGCTCTTTTTTACTGTAGCAGCACTGTAGCGGCTACTGTTTAATGAACAGTAACCGCAATAATTGACTTTTCAGCACAAATTTCACTGTTCACGGATCCACAAATTTCACTTTTCAGCAACTTTTTCATTAAAAATGGGTCCCATAATACTATTCACACATTTAAAAATTATTTTACTACAGTGTTTTTCAGTTTTCAATTTTCAGCTGTATCCAAACGAACAATATTGTCTATGAGCTCTAGCTCAAATGGCACCCTCTTCCTTACAAGAACAAGGTGGAGGGTGAAGTCATGGATTCAAGCCATACTTGCTGTATTTGATACTTATCGACCAAAAAGAAATAAAGAACTTGAAATCTCCACATTACCATAACAAAAGGCACAACATACAAAGTTGACAACAACTTGTTTGTATAACACATAGTAAGTTAATTGCAATTTTCCGTGTCATTTTCGTATATTCCAGATTCAAATTGATATAAATTAGTCAATATACATGATAAATTGTAACTTGTTCATTAACATGCAAAAATTGAAACATTTTCACTTAAGAAAATAATTACACCAAACATCACTATTCACTAGTCCCTCCACAAAATACATGTTAAAATAAAATGCACTATCTTCCTAGATGGGGATTGCCAATAAATACGTAAATGATGACCTACCTAAGCAACAAAATGTCCCCATAAATCAATTGTTTATCACCATCTAAAACTACAACCAGCAAATCAAAAACCATAAAGAAAGAAAGAAGAATTAAAACAAAGAATTGCAAACAGAACATATATACCTCAATTCGTCTGCGGGTAAGGATGAATGTAGATAAGCATTTTCCCGCAGCCTTGTTCCTTACAACACACATAACAAACGCCCATTATTAACCGCAGTTTATTTATTTATTTTTCCCACCACAACAACAATCCCAAACTTTGAAAACATATCAAATTATTTCCCACAATTACACACTCACTGACACATTAAAGCAAACACTTAAGACCAAATAAGAACCAAACACAACTTTGATCCAAAAACCAAAGCTAAAGGTAATTGAGTTTACTGAAATTCACGAGCAATCGTGTTCAGGCTTTGTCGTCATGGCGGCGCGACGCTGGTGAACGATGGTAGAGAAATTGAGGGACAAGTCGGAGTAAATGGAGAGAACTTTGGAGATGTTGGTATTGATCTCGCAGATTAGGGCAACGTTTTTGGCGAGATTGTCAGCGATCTTGGACTGGTGGTTCTCGTTCACCTGATTGATCAACACACGGTTCTGATCCAGTACGGACTGTACTTGAATAAAGCTCTTGCTCAGCATCTCCCAGACCTCCACGTCACACTCCTCCTCTTCTTCATCGTCGTCACTGTCATTTAGGCAATTCTTGGTGAAAAGGGTCTGAGGTTTGGTAATGGTGGTGTGGTGGTCCATGATAGACTCCACCTAAGACTCTGATTCAAGCGCTGTCATACATAAATAGTATCACTGTGGCCTCTGCGGAAAAGAGATTTGAAGAAGCGGGGCTTTATATCTTGTGGTAACTGGGGGGGATTAGTTGTTGAGTCATTGACTAACCGACTCGAAATGGCCCTTTTTTTTTCTTTGTTTTTTTTAGCTGATAGTTATAATGGAAGGAGGATTTGAATCCTAAATGTATGAGAGAATACTCATTGATCTAGACTGACTCACCATCAAATCCAAGTCGATTACACTGCTAGAGAGGTCCACTAACAAGTAACGACGATCGAAATTGTGGACAGTAGTATTGCTAAATTCCACCGTTGGTCATTTCCTTTCAGATTTGTTTCTTTTTTTATTCTTTAGATCTTAGGTTTGAATTAGATTTGCTTCTTCATATCTGTTGCTTCGAATTTATTTTCAAATTTGCTCTTCTACTTTTTTTTTTATAGATTTACTGCTTCTTTAGATCTTAGGTTTTGGTATGTGTTTTGAATCTTTGATCTTGTGAGTTTATGTCTTTAGAGCATCCATAGCAGATGTTCTAAAAATTATGCTATTTTACTACACCAAATGCCTACTTTATTATTTTACCACATCATTTTACAACATTCCATTTATTAGATGTTTTATAATTCAATTCTATACATTAAAATAATATTTACTACACATTAAAGTAATATTTATTACAACTCATCAACATAATCAACAGCTATCACACTGCTGCCAACAACCACCACCACACAACCACCACATCCTCCGCAACCAAAAACACAACTCAGAGCAAAGCCAAACAAATCCAACCAAATTCCACAACATACAACCATGACCTCAACCCAAACAACCCAAACAAATCCCAGCCAAACCCCAACCCAAACAAATCCAGCCAAACCCCAGCCAAATCCTCCGCCACCCATCAACTACCTCAACCAATCCCCGACCCAAACCTTAACCCAAACAAATCCAGCCAAACCCCAGCTAAATCCTCCGCCACCCATCAACTGCCTCAACCAATCCCTAACCCAAATCCCAACCCAACCAACCCATCAACAAACAAACAAACTCAAGCAACCAACCTCGACCCACAATGCTGCCGACCCAAAACCTTGACCCACAACCCATAGCCCACCAACACTAAATCGGAAGCCCCACCACCACCACCACCTCAACCACAAACCCCGACAAACCCACCGCCTCCACACCCTCACCCACACCCACTTCCAAACCCAAAACCTTCATAATCCAAGCCAACCCAAACTCCAAACCCACCATCTTCATCGCCATCATCGTCATAGCCTAGCCCATCCGAACCCACCACCCACCTCCGTCGGAACCGAACCCATCAAAACACAGCCAAAAAAAAAAAAAAAAAAAAACCATTGCTAGAGAGAAATCAGCGTCGGCGTCGGCGTTGGCATTGGTGTGGGCATGGAAGAGCAGTGAGGATTGGGGTGAGAGAGAGAGGAGAGGATTGAGGTGAGAGAGGTGAGAATGACGGAGAGATGAGAGGGAGAGGAATAAAAAAAGAAAAAAAAATTTGCCACACACGTTCCGTACCATGGCAAATTTGTCACGGTACTGTTCAATGTTGCAAAAAAATACCATATCCCACATCTACTGTGGGTGCTCTTATGGTGGTTGTTTCAAATCTCTTTCTCATATTCTAATAAAAATCGAGTTTCTATTTGGACGAAATTGCCACTAACACTTCCCAAAAACCGTTCCTATGGTGATGACGATGGTTGGTGGCTCAATGCGGCTCATAAATGCCCCAAAAACAATCCTGCGCCCCAAAAACAATCCTGCATTGGCCGATGAACATCCCTACTTGGATGTCCCTGTAGAAAAATACTATGAGATTTCAACCAATTCTCCTACAAGGCTCTTCGCTTTTTTAAGGGAAATTTAATTTTGTTTGTAATTTTAACATGTTATGGATCAGATGCATGACTAGCTATTAGATGGTTTATTGGAAGGCAGATAATATAGGTAAAAGCACCACACCGCCTATGTGTGTGTGTACAATGAAATATACGAGAGATCTTTCTTCGAATGTAAATGAACGAAAAGAAAAATGATTTAAAGAAATAAAGCTTTAACTTTTAGTGGTTGACTCCACAACTTTAGCGACAAGTATAATCAACAAACAAAACTGAGGTATTGATTTTGTGACTTAAAAGAGTGTATATTGACTTGTAAAAGATCCCTTGGGCTGTCACATTTGCACTTACACCCTAGAAGGACTATTCAAGATGCAATTGGAGTTTCTCCAAAACCAGTTACAAATTGAAGATCTATCTAGCCAACCCCGGATGTAAAACTCATCATACACTCAGACATCATACATTTAAAAAATCCAGTACAATCATATTTGCACAATTTGCAATATCACATTGTAGCGGGCCTTTTTGTTATTTTGAGGCTGGGCTGCTTCCTGCGGTACTGGGCCCAAGTATTATGAGTAAAGGAGTTGAGACCGGTCCAACTGCAACTCAACTTGGTCCGACTTGTGTGCAAACTATGCCTTGTTTACAAAGAGCACGCTTATGACAAGCAAAGCTATTTTAGATGAGTTGTGGCAGACATAATAATAATAATAACAAAATAGAGTACTCTGACTACTTAATAAAGAAAAAGACCAAATGATCCCTATTCAAAAAACATAATCACAATAATAATCACTTTTACAAAGAAAGTAAAGGGAACAAATGGTGATATATGGGTTAATCAGAAGAGAAAGAAATTAAATTAAATCTGGTCCGCAGGAGCAAAACCAAAGAGGGAAGAATGTTTCTTCTCAACGTGAATAACCTCCCGGGGAATTCCTACCGTGGGAGTTAATCACTTTGAGGGAAACTTACCTAAATGGTTGAAGCCCAAAGGAATCCTTTTGCTTGCAGCAGAGAGCAGGACTTTGAGAGGGAGAGAGGGAATCAACCTATTGGTGCATGCTTGCTGATCTAACTCTCAGTTTTTCATTTTCTTCCTTTTTAATTTTTCTCTTATATTTCTTTCATTCTTACTTGTTTTTCTATTTCCTGGTTTGTTTTAGAAGTTCCTGTTACAGTGATTGTTGTTCCTCCTTTTCTACTGTACACAGCAAGGGGCCTTCTTTTATAGTGTCTGCCGTGACCGAATTTTACTATTTTAGTCCTTAACCACCTTTGTCTGGTCTGGGTGTACTTGCCGACCACCACTAGGCCGTTTGTGTGCCACTCCCCATTACCAGACAAAAACGATTTTTTTGTTTGTTTGTCTGCCGTGACACCCTTTCCTGCTATGGTGTGGGTGCTCTCTCTCTCTATCCCTCATGGCATGCACCTAGTGGTTCCAACTTAGCCTTGCTTCTTTTGGGTGATATGTCATCCTAACAGGACACTTCCCCCAAAAGAGATTGAGCAGGAACCTCAGAATAGGTTTTTCCCCTCTCCCCACCGCCAAACCGTGCCCTCTTACCTCTAACCCATGACCTCACTGTGTCCTGTATTGGCTGGGTACAGGCTGGTGATGTTTGGGCCTTGCGCATGCCTCCCTCCATGTATGTCCAAAATCTGCCTACTGCTCATGCGTTCGCCGTGGTCTGAAAGTTTGCCTGCCCAGTCTGCCGTTTGTTTTTGACTCCTTATGTAAGCTATTTTCTAATTTTCCGCTCCCCTTAGAGGTTGGGCTTTATTTGATGTGGAGTCTTGCCTTCTTTCAGTATTTCCTTGCCTGTTTATCATTTCCTGCCATATCATTTTGTCATTCTTGCTGTGACATTTGCTTGCTTAGTTCTACTGGGCCCCCCTTTGGGCCTGCCGTTTATTCTTCTCCTAATGGCTCACTATGGCCATTGGTTTTCTATTGCATTACTTGCGAGCTCCTATGTCCCATTTGTTTTTCTCTTGGGCATCCTTGGCCCTTTTCCTAACTCTGTAACAAGAACTTTAAGTTTTAGAAGTTCTAGGAAAATGATAAAACTTAAAGTATAATGTACAATACCTTAAGTGGAATACATTAGGTTTACCAATTGAATTCAAAACACCTAGTTGCATTGACCATTTAAGCACAAACATTGCTATATTTCCAAGGATAATTAAATGTAGAACAACCAGGAGTTTGACTAGGCTACAACTATTTCTCATGGCGAATTATATGCCCAAACCATTTTCATGTTTTTATGATTCATATCAAATTAAATGCAGGGGGCAAATGCCAGCACGTGGATTTTCAGTTAATGAAATTTAACAAAAACAAAGTAACAACGCCATTGAAATGCCACAAGAAACTCATCGATCAACAGTCAGCATTTAAAGTAATCATGGTCATGGATCATGTCATTATAGACAATCGAGTCAGATACACTACTCTGCTGGTTAATACAGATTCAACGCACAGACAGCAGCTTAAGCCATAAATTAATTTACAATTAAGTGGTCTAACTTCTCTTTCCACCTACCTATAAAAGAAAAAGCTTCAACATCAATATAAACAACTGGAGCCTATGCATGAACAAATACATGGTCTCTAGTCAGACAACAAGCTTTTGACAACAAAACAAAAAAACCTGTGGTGAGTAGTAAAGAACTAAGTTGGGTAAATCTACTCGGTATCACTTTCAGAATTTAGAAAGCTAAACTCTCTACATCCATTCAGCTTGATTAGCAACACTCCCTGGTTCTCCTCGCTCCATTCTATACCTTCCCGTTGCAGAAGTTTGATAACCTGCATCCACATTAGATAAAGAATATAAATACGAACCCTAAAAGTTTGTTTCTCTCTAAAGATTCTAATGGGCTAGTTGTAAAGAAGATTAATTAGGACATTATAACTAAACCACCTGCAGACGGCCTACATCTGTTTTTTAGCTTTAATATACTGTACACTTGATAAACAAATGTTCATAAACAAAATAATGGGGGAAAAAAAGGAGAGGTCAGGTGAAATTGACATTATTTTTCCCTTGCTGTGCATCAAGCAAAAAGGGAAAGGTGGAATTCAATGAATTCTTACTTGATCTAATATATAAAAAGGGAAAAACTTTATTAATTCTTAATCAATCTAATCTAAATGAATGAAAATAGGAGTTTGGCACACTTATAAATAGCCACATGACATTATTTTAAGCTCTCTCAAGGTCATACTCAACTCAAAGTTTTAAGCAAGTGCTTATGCCTGCTGGGATTCGCTGAAAACTACATACATTTATGTCAAAATATTAGGTAGCATCATTTTAGCTCCAAAAGTTATGCTAACGATAGTATTTGTGCCACTGTACCAAGATTAAAAGACTGATATTATCTTTGCAAAATAATTATCCAAAAAATCCAATTTGGTCATTTTGCTGCCATCTAACTAAACATCAAAGGTCCAGTATACAACCACCATACAGAAAATCTTACCCCTTACTTTTTTGTTGGTACTAGTTTCAAGGGTAAAACGGAAATAGATTGAAGTCAGATGCTGTGGAAAACCATACCGATTGTTTAACCTTTGACTTCCCTAATCCATGTGACCCACATCCTGTGATAACCCTGAGAGTTTGAACCGCTGGAGAAAACCAAAAAATAATAATAATAATAAAACACCAGAAAGGACTTCTTTCTTTTTCTTTTTTCTTTTTTTCTGAAATAAAGAAGAGAAACGCAAGAAATATGGGGGGCCCAGCAGGCACTTACAGGGCACATATGTTCCAAGTAGAAGGTGAACTTTTACAAACTGCATTGCTTGTTTGACATGTTGCCCATGTAAATCAATTGTTATCACATTTTCAATGCCCCTGTTTCTGCAGATTGGAGGCAATAGCTTAGTGGAATAAAGAACACCAGAGGTAGAAGTATAGTGGACAAAGACAGTTTTTGCGTCAATCTTTTAGGCCATGTACCAACCTAGCTTTAAATATATCATGGCTTGCCCTTTCATCTGCCTCTCGAGCCAATTTTGTTTGAACCTTGCCCTAGTAAAATGCAGCATATCTTATTACATTTTTTTTCCTAAGTAATGATTTCATTATTAAAATTTAAAAAAAAAAAAAAAAAAAAGCATAAGGTGCGCAACCACAGAACACAGGATGTATACAAAGGACAAGCCATACCTAAAAGAAAAAAATTAAAAATTAAAAAATATCTGAAATTCATGTTATCATAAAAATCATTCAAGTTTGAGGTGGTCAACATTTTATACCGGAACATCCTCAAGAAAAAATGCAACATAAAAAATCAGGTTGATCCACAAATCAACAGAGGAAAAAAATTATGGCCATGACAAACCAAAACCTTTTGCCCAAATCCCACAATAATATGTGATATAGCAACAAATGGAATGCTTCTTAAAAATATTAGGCTTCTGAATGACCCCAGACGTAACAAACTGGAGCTCAACTGGAATCAAGAGAGAGCATTCAGAAGGAACTAGTGTGTTTGGATGAGCTTTCCTGAAAGTAATCTCTAGAAACGGAGGGGCAATCTTTTTTGGGCTTGCCAAACACACTTTTGAGCTGTGCATTCTTTCTTACCAAAGACTTATGTAATGGATTCTTGGCTAGGCCATTGGATATCTAGCAACAATATAATGTTAACCACTCCTCCATGCAGTGGCTTACACTGTCATACATCTTGAAATATGCAGGGTTGGAAGTACATCAGAGAAAACTAAACTGATACAAGATGTAAAAGAGTGTGCAAACACAAACATAAATACACTAAATTTACAATGTTATTTACTGAAGCATAACAAACCTGGTCAGAAAGATAGGCTGCATACTCCCGCTCTCCCTTTGAAAATGCTACTGCAGCCTGCAGAAGAGCTTCCTAATCAGATTCTTTTCAAGTCTATAATAAACTAGAGCTTGTGTCATAAAAATACCCTAACCCACATAGAAAGTTAAAACAAACTTACTTTCTGATAGCAAGACCTCATTGAATCCCAATGTTGCTTAGCAGATGTTCTGAACACGTGATATTCCTCTCCTTTGACTACAATCCAAGGAAAACTCAAATGTAAAGAAATTGATATCATTGATAACAATTACTAATTTATTACACATGTATTATTAATATGGATGTATTGAAGAAAAACCTTTTGAAAAACTCTATAAAAGTAATAGTTGCAGATACTGACCAGAGAAGTAATTTAACCTCCCAAACAACTATCAAGTATTTCAATTTTTAAAGAAATAAATAGGAAGAAAAAGTTTTGAATAGGAGGGACTAAACTACCAATATTATTTTCCCTAACCCCATACCCCTCCCTTTTTGTGTGGATGTCTGTACATGTTGCATTTGAGTGGGCATCATGCGGAAAACATGAAGTAGCTAATCCCGCTAAACAAAAAAATGGGGGAAGGGGGGTGGTCAACCACACCAAGCACATTGGCTTAGACAAGCTTTTAAAGCCATTACAATCAACACTATCTAATGCTCTCACTTCCCTTGTTCAGTTAGTAAGATGCACACACAACCTAGAAAATGTGGGTTGAACAAGTTAAATGCTAAAATCTGCTGCAATCATAAGCAAATATGTATAGCAAAAGACAAAATATACAAGCAACCAACTGTACACGGATTTGGAAAATTATCACCACTTAGATGTCCTTTATTCTTAACAGTTGATTGTAGTAAGTATATTTCTTTTTCTTTTTCTTTTTTCCTCTTTTGTTTCCTTCTTTTTGGGAGGGGGCATTCTCCATAAAAGCAGCAGGCTAATAACAGACAGTTCCCAAAAGAATAAAATTATAAAGATATTACACAAAATCCCAAATGTACAACATTATGAAGATCAGAGCCTATTAACATATTTCCTAAAAAATCACTTCTACTGATAGAATGTTAAATTGTAAAATAGCTATAGAACCACAGCAGAGATACAGTTTCTGAAATTATTAATATAGAGACACTAGCAAGTGCAATAAAGCATTATGAAAATAATTATGAATACCGCAAGTATTCTGCTGCTGTTCTGCAACACCAGAAGGATAAACATCAAGCCCAGGCCCCAATGACTGCAGTTTCTTTACTACATTCCTCCAATTCATTGTGCTTGGCTCATATTCTGGACTCGTGGAGACATTAAACAAAGATTCCAAAACCTTCTGAGGGAGCTCTGACTCAGTAATTGTTGGGCCAGTTGGAGACTTAGCTTCATTATTAGAAAGAACCTTTGCATAATTCCTAAAATGAAGAAAAAATATAAGCTCGGAGAATCAGATTCCAAATACCAAGAATTTGGTATCTCAAGAAGTATCATATTCTAGTAGATGTTACATGAAATAAAATTTGAACACATAGAACAACAAGTATTATTATATTATACATGCACAATTTTGCAGGGTACTGAGAGCCTATGGATTGAGCTTCACATCATGCCGCTGCTCAAGTGAAACACACCCAAAGCTGAAACTCTCATGACATGAATTTCAAATATCAAAGATCACATCGTGGTTAGATTAAAAAATAAAACATAATCTTACGTTGTTTGAGACAACTTCTTAATCTGCTTAGTATATATAAATTTAACTAGTCAACAGCTCCTAAGCCTTTATAAACCACAAAGAATTGCCCCTTTGATGTTCAAGAAATCTAAAACAACTTGCTAATTTTACTTATCCTTTTTTCACAAATTGTACAATTATGACTATTTGCAGTGAGACACATGTTCAGACTTTTAAGCTGGAAGTGGCCCCAGGGCAAACATCACAGTTCTAGCTGAGCAGAGGCCATCCAGAAGGCCAAAAAACTCATCATCAAAATGCAGTTAAAGACATGTTATTTGACCTCACGTACATTACATCCCTTTTATTGGTAAAAATTTACACACGCAATGGATAGGTCTTACATATGGTAGAAGCTTGTGGTAAAACCTATTGTTAAAATAACTAATAGAGCCTAAACCATGTTAACCCTATCTTGAAATCATTTGATAGACCTAATTTATTCATGCAACACATTTAAAAACGCTTCACTATTTCAATACACTAGGTACATATGATTTAAGTTCTATACGTATAACAAATATATTTAGAATTTGGTGGCCTTGCTTTATTCAGGCTAGTGCCTTTTTGTCGCCACATGCCTCGGGCGATACAAGGCCTTGGCACCTTAGGGTCATCTTTCACCTTTGACTACCTTGGTAGAGCTAGAGCTCATTGGCTCACATTGTGCAAATAATGACATCTGATTAGATCATTTATTCTATTTTCCCTATTAATATGCATTTTAAAACAAAAACAGTAGCAAAGCTTGCACCTTCTGGCCTTTCAACCTATGCATATATGTATGACAATGTAGGCTAGTTCAGTTTAAATTTCCTCTGTAATAACTCGACCAATCCATATTGTATGTGCTAAATCTCTCCACAACTCTCTCTAGAATTTTACTTCAAACTCAACACCCCAATCTGTAATACCATGCTCACTGCAAGATACACACTGCAGCCTTCTACTTGAGAAAATAATAAAATTATAATGACAACAACTAAAGCAACAAAAATAACATCTGAATGAATTACCTGCAACCATACCCCACAGACCATATACTATCCTGGACTTCACTTTCAGAAGAATAAGAAGTGCAATCGGAAGCCCTGTCAGTAATCTGTTACAAAATGTACTTGATCACTAGACATAAAGCACATAGCCAAATGGTAAAAAGTTCACAACACTGAAGTATTCCTATCATCATTTGGAACCAATATTTACAAAATTTTAAAAAAAAAAAAAAAAAAAAATTATATGTAAAATTATTTTATTCAGATGAGGAAATGGTTAACCTAAATATTTACATAAATTAAATTATACAAGAAACAATGAATGAAACATGCTACATCAGTGGTTAATCCTCCACAGGCCAAGATAGGAGACAATGAGATTTCAGTTGCAAGAATAAAGTTCCACCCAATAAACTTGTAATCATGTGTGACTATTGACCATCTACATTTTTGCTTGACTATATATCCCATATTCAAGAACACATGCCAGACAAAGACCTAAGCAGCATGGACATGGACATGGACACGGACACAATACAATACGATATATGGCAACACAGCTATTCTTGAAAAACTAGGACAATATACAGAAGGGACACGGCAATTATCGAAAAACCAAGACACAGTATGGCAAAGACAGCAATTAATATACATATGGGATGCTGGAGGAAGGACAATAGTACAAAATAGCTAATGGATTCCTTGGCCACCCATTAGGAGCATAACATTAATAAGGATTGATCAAGGAATGACAAAGACAAATACCAAGCTCACTCCATTGTGACTTACAGTAATAAACTGCAAACACACTAATGGTCAATATACAAGGCCCAAAAGCATAAACCCTGAAACTCACATCATGACTTGACCACAAAATTCATAAAATTAACCATAACAAGACCATAAGCATTATTTGTACAAATAAGCCAACAGGAAACCTAAAATAGAGTAGATTAAAATTCGATAGGTACAACAATGGAGGAGGGGGGATTCTAACCATGGTTCTCCTAATAAAGTAGAGCAAGCTATGCCACTAAGCTACAAGGCTCTTGGCTAAAAAAGGTAGATTAAAATAAACTGAAATATGAATCTTTAAGCAAGAACTACCAACACATAATCCAGCAATAAAATAACATAACTTACACTGTCTTTGCGTTCAATAAGAAATCTGATATCTTCTTTATAGTTAACACTATTGTTGAGGTAACTATCATTCCTAGACTGCTCAAAGGTGGAAGATGATAATTCAATCAATGCATCGAGGGCCTGTAAAGCAAATAAGCATAAAGCAATTCACTTACACCTTTCTTTAGCATCAAATGTAATATATCTTGGGGAAAAAAATTCATCATCAATGATCAATCTGAAAAGAATGAAACAAAAACAAAGTCACAATACTCAAAATACCTTTTCAACATCATATCCACATTGACCTGCAAAAATGATCGAAAGGAATAATGACAACAATAAAAATAAATAAATAAATAAAAAATGAATTCAAATAAAAATCTAGAAACATTGAAAAAGAAAGGGTATATGAAGGAGAAACACTCGGAAAGAGAAGGACACAAGAAGAAGATAGGCATAAGGTGGCATAAGTAACTGAGAGTACTAGGTGATAAATTTTAACAATAAATCCACATTAGTATGTCATGTTGTATCGTACCCAGTGCACAAAACTCCCACGTCCACATTTGTGGAATCTGGATGAGGTCATGGTATGCATCCTTACACCCAATTTTTTTGGAGAGGTTGATTTTTGAACTCCATCCCGCAACCTATCGCTTTAAGTGGAAGGCACTTAGCATCGCACCAAAGCCCAATCTCCACATTAGTATATCATAAATAAATTATTATGTGTACACAGATGCATGCATACATATGCATTTTTGTAAATCTCAAGATACTCCTTTTTCCATATCAGCATCAAGGAAAAAATAGTAAAGAAAACCAGCTTTCATTGTAGCATCATAGATGGTACTGGCAACATAATCCATTTACATATAACCAATTAAAGTTGTGCCTTTCAGACCATCCTAGCACCCCTTACACCTGCCTTCATCGCATCAACTCCATTCTTATTATCATTGGTCCTGTTCATACATGTCCACAGTTTGTGTCTTTCCTCTTCTAAAATTTACAAGTTCCCCCATCGGCCCTCATACATCAAAACATCTCTAGCCCTATCCTTCATATCATTCTCTTCTGCACCATCAATACAATCTTCCATGGTCCTTCCACAAAACAAACTACTACTACTACAAAAAAAGTACCAATAAAACCCAATTAACTAGACCAAGTAAAGCTCACACAAAACACTACAAAAAAACTATCTTAATCCAAGCAACCACACCGACCTTCAAATTCATATTAGGCTTAGCCCCTACTAATCAATTATCAACTTCCTTCACTCCCTAAATCCATTACATAGTCTTAAAAAATATTTCCAAATAACCAAAAGAGGAACAAAAGCAAAACAAGAAAAGATATAGCTGGGTACTCACAGAGCACATCTCTAACAACAGCCAAGCTGAGCTCGCATTCATCTCCAAGCATCGAACACAAAAACTGCTCAGCCTCTTCTTTGTCAACAACGCCTTTACCGTTACCAAACCCTCTGGACTCGTTCTTCGAGTCCCTCCGTAGGCTCGACTTCACGTAATCTTTCCCCAACAGCGTCGAGATCGACCCCGTCGACGCAACAACTCTCTTCTGCTTCGGCCCCCTAAACCCACCATTCCTGTTCATCACATTCTGAATGCACCCGGTCTCCACAAACCCCTCTGACGAGCCCGACGAGCTCGCACCCGAACTCGCGCCCGAACTTGAACCCGAACCCGACGTCGTGGACGGGTCATCCGCATTGTAACCCGAGCTCATGGATAATATCTCGGCAGCTTTGTCAGGATCGCCGTTGGCTTGGCGGAGAGCCGAAACGGCGTCGTCTAGAGAAGCCAAAGAGAAAGCCGCCGCTAAGGCTTTGAAGATCTTACTCTGTTCGTCTTCTTCGGCAGTCGGAACAACGCCGCCTTTGTCGCTGGCGACGGGATTAGAGACTCGAGGCCTCCTCTTCTTCTTCCTCGTGTTCTTCATCTGCGTATCAGAATGGAAGATCAACGGCCGAGATACAACGATCGCGGTGAGGATTCTGATTGATTTCGTTTCCTTAATTAAAAATTAGGGTTTCTGATTCTGAGCGATCGCGTTGGAATTTGAAAATCCTAAATTGGAGAGGAGAAAGAGAGAAGGATGAAACTGAAATACAAAGAGGGATTCTGGGAGAAATATGGAATTTGCGGGAAAAAGTGGCCGACGGTGGTGGGGTAGCTGTTGAGAGATAGAAAAGGAAAAGGATTCATGTTTTGACGGCATGTAAAATGAATGATAGTGAGAATCTTACTTTTCAAAGGCGTACGTACTCTTATTATACTATTTATTATTTATTCACCCACATGGAAGCAATTTTTTTCCTATGAAAAAAGGTTTTTTTTTTTTTTTTTTTTTTTTAATGATGGATGACAAAAGTTTTTTTTTTTTTTTTTATTTGATAGGATGAAAAATGTTTTTTTTTTTTTTTCATCAGAATATAGAAGGTGATTTGTTTTGTTTGAGCCACGCGTTTTAATGGAATCTGTGGGCCATGCTTGCATCTCAATCAGTTATTAGCCACCCACCCCGTATAAAAATAATTAATTATCTTGTAATATTAGATTCATAATGCTCTTCTTTTTTTCTTTTTTTCTTTTTTTTTATAGAAAATGCTAAAAATTATTTTTAAAAACATTTTATTGAGAGAATAATAAAACAATAAACGTTGTTAACAGTTTTTTATATTTCTTATTAAAATTGTATTAAAACTTTTTTATTATGATTTATTAATAATTACCTTAAGAATACTTGTTAACATGAACTTTTTTATTTATTTGCTTTTTTTTATTAAATTTTTTTTAGAAGAAGGTAAGCAATTTTGGATTATAATGTTTAAAAGTGAGATATAGATGGCGTCCTAAATTTTAGACTAAATTGAGAAGATAAAAGAAAAATGCTAAAATTTAGGAATAGTAAATTACTCTTTTTAACTGGTTTGTGTTTTTTAATTTAAAATTATTTAGCTAAAAGATGGATGTCTTTTAAAGAGTTTAAGAATTTGTATGAGAGTATTTTAATACGCAAAATGTTGAAACTCAAACGAAGAATCTTATTATTAATAGTATAGAAGATACGAGAAATTTATAAATAAATCGATTAAAGAATTAGTAGAAAATCAAATATATCTAATTTAGTTAGATAATTTCTTCTAAAAAAAAAGTCGAACACTTGGATATGTTTCTGAAAAACAAATCAAATTCAATTCAAATTTGTAGTATCGAACATATCTAATTTAATTATAGCTAGTAGTTAACGCCCTATGCAATACCATATAAAATTTTTTTTGAGAAAAACTATATAAATTAATTATCTATATTATATATAATAGAATTCCCCTCTTTGAATTGTACTTGTACGGCACTGTGATATCCAGGCCCACTTGACCCTTGGGCCATAGGTCAATACCGTGGCCTAAAGGCCCAACCCGTACTCTGCCCAGGATCCCAACCTAGGCCTGCAAAAGCTGCGAGACCGGGCCGAGTGTTGCTCAAAGGCTGAGGGAACGTGCAGCCAACGATAACCCTTATCTTGGCTTACCACGTGCTCATTGCTCGGTAAGCCTACCGAGTAAGATTGCATTCGTTCGGTTGTACCGTCCCCTGGATGCTCGACAGTGCCTTAGGGAATGTCTCTGCCGAGCATATCTATGGAAGTGGGAACCAAGTTCCAAGGCCACTCCCTCTACATCCCAATCTCACCTAACAACCCACTTACGACTAATGACATTGGACCTTCACTTGCACTAATCTCAAAAGTAATCATAGCCTCTCCACTAGCTCAGAGTTACAAATATGAGAAGTTAGAGGCAGAATGGGGGTGGGAAAAATTGGGGGGGGGGGGGGGTGGGAACTAAGGGAATGAGAGAGGGTTCGTAGGGAAAAGAATGTGAGGGGAGTATCATCAAGCCTTCATGCTGAGAACAACCCACAATAGGAAATCCTAAACCCACTTCATAAGTAAGTTGTGAGCCCAAGCGAAGTCAGGCCCATAAACCTCCTTTTTGGTGCGCACAATTGACGCCGTTTGTGGGAATCTCCTATAAAGCTGTAGTTCAATCGAGGCTCACGCACGAGAGGGTGTTTGGGAGACGTTCGGGGAGCGAAGCTGAAAGTGGTTCAATGGGATCCTCTCAGGGGTCCTCTTGGCGAGAGCGGAGGCAAAAGAGGAGCGAAGATAGGGATCAAGAACGGGAGGAAGAGAGGTCCGGCCTCAAAGAGGGGTTATACGAAACGCAACGGACGGCCTTAGGGCACAGGCAACTCGACGAAAGGGATGAAGAGCTTGAGTGGCTGCGCAAGTTGATGAGAGATCTAAAGTTAGAAACGGAGCACAGGCACCGTGAAAGGGACCACGACAACCGAGAAAGAAGGTCCAATACGAGAGAAAATCGTCACGGGACGGGGTCTAATCAATCTGAATCCCGTCACCACCGAAAACGTTCGCATTCACGGGAGTCCCGTCGATGCCGAAACCGTCCTTATTCACGGGAATCCGGTCAGAGTCAAGACCGTTCGTGTTCGCGGGAGTATGCGGATCGGGGTTTGGACTCCCTAGAGGAACAATGGACCCATAATGTGGCCATGGACGCGATGAGCCATGCACTACACAAAGCTACTTAGTCCCCATTTTCAACAGACATCGAGCGGGCACCAATGCCGAACAGGTTTAACCACCCCTCGTTCAACTCCTGCGATGGGAAAACGAACTCGGTAGAGCACGTTAGCCACTATATCCAGATGATGTCTCTGCACACCCGTAATGACGTGCTGATGTGTAAGGTTTTTCCCTCAAGTCTCGGCCCCACCGCTTTGAGGTGGTTTAATGGGTTACAGAAGGGCTCCATCCACAATTTCGCCAAGCTGATACAGGAGTTTGGAATCGGGTTCGTGACTTGTAGCCGAGTGCCACAGCTGGTGGACACGTTACTATCAATGAGAATGAAGGTAGGGGAGACTTTTCGCAGTTATGCTAGCCAATACTAGGAGCTTTACAATGAGATCGGGGGAGGGAATGAAAAAATTGCCACGAGTACTTTTAGAATGGGATTGCCCGAGGATTCTGGGCTAAGGGAATCATTGACCAAGAAGCCTCCCAAGGATATGAGGTAGCTAATGAGGCACATTGAGGAATATAAATGGCTGGAAGATGACCAGCTACAAAGCAAAGGTAAAGCGCCGATGGTAAATCGTCCTCGGCAGGGTGGTTTTCAATCAAAGACCCAGGGGAACTTGAGGATTCAAGAATCAAAAGCACTGGTAGGGAAGGTAAACGTGACGTTTAAAGAGCCAGTGCACAGGATTGTAGACAAAATTAAGCATGAGCCATATTTCAGGTGGCCGAACAAGATGGGTGGTGACCCCTATAGGAGAAATCAAAACTTGTATTGCACTTACCATAAAGACAAAGGTCATACCACTAAGCAATGCCGAATGTTGAAAGATCATATCGGGCAGCTAGCCAAGGCTGGGCATTTAAAGGAGTTTGTGCTAGACGCAGGGGACCGAGGAACGGGGCAAGGTGTTCCACAGAAGGGTAACCCCCTTCCACCCCCTCTCGAGATAATTGAGGTCATCCATGCTCCTCCGAAGAGCCTCGCCGTAGCAAGGATGAAGGGGGTGTTAACTATAGTCCCAATGGAAGGAAGCTCGAGCGCACAATCGTCGGGGTAGTTTCCCGGGAACCTATCGCTTTTGATGATAACGATTTAGAGGGAATGATCCAACCGCACGACGATGCATTGGTAGTAACTGCTTGAATAAACGGCTTCTTGGTGAAACGGGTGATGGTAGACCAAGGAAGCGGGGCCGACGTGATGTATCCGGACCTATTTTGGGGGCTCGAATTGAGTAATGGGGACCTCTCTAGGTATGATACGCCATTGGTCAGGTTTGATGGCAAAGTCGTAATACCTGAGGAGCAAATCTCTCTGCCCATGAATATGGAAGGTAAGGAGGTGGTAGTAATGTTTATAGTGGTCGCTTCTTTCTCCCCGTACACTGCGATACTAGGAAGGCCGTGGATCCATGCAATGGGGGCCGTCCCGTCCACGCTGCATGTAAAAGTGAAGTTTCCAACCGAACATGGTATTTCTGTGGTAAGGGGAAGCCAGCAGACTAGGGAGAGCGTGCCAAGCAAAAGGACCCTCTGCGGAGTGTCCCGTTATAGCAATTATAGATCCTCAAGAAGAGAAGGGGGGTGGCTGTGCCGAGGAAATGATAAGAGTAAAGATACTCCCGGACGCCGATAGGTGTTTCCATATAGGGAAAAGCATGGACGAACAAGATAAAGTAGAAATGTTGTTGCTCCTAATACAGAATGTGGATGTGTTTGCATGGAATCCATCTAAGGTGCCCGGGGTGGATCCCGAATTCATTGTCCATAGATTTAGAGTTGACCCTTTATTCCCTCCTAAGAAGCAGAAGCCAAGGAGATCGGCTAGGGAGCACGCCGAGGTAGTAAAAACGGAAGTCCAAAAGCTAAAGGGTGCTGGAGCAATAAGGGAAATCTTCTTCTCGAAGTGGTTGGCAAACACTGTGGTGGTAAAGAAGAAGAACGGAAAATGGAGGGTTTGCGTGGACTTCATGGATTTGAACCGAGCATGTCCGAAAGACCCATTCCCCGTACCGAAAATCGATCAGTTGGTAGATGCCACGTACAGGCATCCGAGGATAAGCTTTCTAGATGCTTTCCAAGGGTATCACTAGATCGCCCTGGCGCCCGAGGACTAAGAAAAGATGGCATTCATCTCCCCCAAGGTCAATTATCATTATACGGTAATGCCTTTTAGGTTAAAGAACGCTGGGGCCACTTATCAACGAATGATGACGAGGATGTTCTGGGACAAGATAGGGCGTACGGTTGAAGTGTACATTGACGACATGGTAGTGAAAAGTAAGCAGGTGGCACGGCATATAGAGGATCTTCAGCGGTGTTCAAGGTTCTTCGGCAGCACAAGTTACGTCTTAATAGTGCACATTTGGTGGGGGGGCTAGAAAATTCCTAGGGTATCCGATCACTAACCGGGGATTAGAGGTCAACCCTGACCAAATTGAGGCAGTGAACAAACTGAAGCCACCAAGCAATCCGAAAGAAGTGCAAGTGTTGACCGGGATGCTAGCCGCCCTTAATCGGTTCATCTCCAAATTCGCAGATCGCTGCCGGCCATTCTATCAACTTCTGAAGAAATGGATGGGATTTCAGTGGAATGAAGAATGCGACAAGGCTTTTCGAGATTTGGAGGATTATTTGGTGCAGGCACCCTTGCTAATGGCACTGGAACTTGGTGAGGATTTATTCATGTACTTGGTAGTATCAGAGCACGCCGCGAGCACCATGCTACTGAGGGATCGAGAAATCCAGCAGCCTGCGTATTACATTAGCAAGACTTTCGTTGACGCCGAGACGAAGTACTTACCTCTGGAGAAGCTAGTGTTGGCCCTATTGAAGAGATCAGACTTCACAGGCCGAATAGCAAAGTGGGGAACTCGGCTTGGTTCCTTTAACATACAGTACAAGCTACGAAATTCCGTGAAGGGCTAGGTCCTTGCAGATTTTGTCACAGAATTTTCGCTGAAGAACAATAGGGAGATAGTTTGCCATGTGGAGACTCGCCTATGGACGGTATTTGTGGACGGAGCGTCGAGTGCCCTGGAGCCGGTGCTGGGATTGTTATTGTCACTCCTGAAGGAATTCAATTGGAGCATTCTTTTAGGCTCGGTTTTAAGGCCTCCAACAACAAGGCCAAGTACGAGGCCCTACTTGCCGGATTGAGAGCTATTTTAGGAATGGGAGCTCGAGATGTGGAGGTATATTCAAATTCTCGGTTGGTTGTTAACCAAGTCTAGGGGACCTTTGAAGCCTGAGACCCCCGGATGAAGGCATACATGCAAACAGCAAAGTAGATTTTGAACAAGTTTGGCACAGCGAAGGTGTCCCAGGTGGGTCGGGCGCAGAATAGGCATGCTGATTCCTTAGCCACGTTAGCATCGTCGACAACGGAGGAAGTTCCTCGGCTGATCAAGGTAGAGCTAATAGAAGAGCCGAGTATTGACGTGACAAATGGCACTAGTGTTGAGGGAGTGGATGTCGCTGTGATTACAAAGGCCGAGCCGAGTTGGATGGACCCAATCATTGAATTTCTGGTTGAAGATCGAGTCCCGAATGACGAGAAGGAGGCTAGTAGGATTCGCCGAGTAGCTCCCCATTATTGGTTGTCGGCTGATCGACAGCTTTACCGGAGATCCTTCGGAGGGCCATACCTATTATGTCTGCACCCAAGGAAGGTGGGTGAACTTCTGGCTGAGCTTCATGACAGATTGTGTGGCAGTCATGTAAAGGGCGTTCATTGGCACACCGAGCAATGACTCAGGAATTTTTGTGGCCACAGAGGCAAAAGGACACCATCAAATACATACGAAAGTGTGAACAGTGCCAAAAGCATGCCCCATTAATCCATCAGCCAGCGGGTCATCTAAATCCGGTCAGCAATCCCTGGCCCTTTGAACAGTGGGGACTAGATATTCTCGGGCCATTTCCCCGAGCAACAGGTAATCGAAGGTTTGTGTTAGTGACCGTGAACTACTTCACCAAGTGGGCAGAGGCAGAAGCTTTAGCGAACATTCGGGACGTGGATGTTAAGAAGTTTATATGGAGAAACATAGTCACCAAGTTCGGGGTGCCAGACTCGTTAATATCAGATAATGGGCTACAATTTGACAGTAAAGCTTTCATGCGTTTTGCAGTGATCTTAGCATCAAAAACAGGTATTCCACACCGGCCTATCCACAAAGCAACGGTCAAGCCGAGACCACTAACAAAGCAATCTTGAACGGACTAAAGAAAAGATTGTACGGAGCGAAAGACAAATGGGCTGAGGAGCTACCTAATGTTTTGTGGGCATACCGAACAACCCCAAGGAGATCCACAAGAGAGACCCCGTTTTCCTTAACATACGGAGCCGAGGCGGTGATACCAGCCGAGGTTCACCTCTACAGCACAAGGGTAGTAGGATTCAACCCCACTCAAAACGATGAGCTGATGGTGGAGTGCTTAGATCGGCTAGAGGAGTGCTAAGAAGCAGCAACTATTCGACTAGCCAAATATCAGCAAAAGCTTGCCTGACGATATAACCAAGGTGTAAGGACAAAGGAGTTTCGCACCAGAGATTTGGTGCTGAGGAAAGCGATGGGGAATATGCGAGATACAAATTCTAGGAAGTTAGCCCAGACTTGGGAAGGGCCCTACCGAGTTACTATAATTGCTAGCGCTGGAGCGTATTACTTAGAGGACCTAGGCGAGAGGCCGTTACCTCGGCCATGGAATGTCTACAATCTTAAAAAGTTTTTTCACTGGTCGGCTGTAAATTATGTTGTAAGTTGAATGAAATGCCATGCATATGTATTGCTAATGACAACGTTAATAATTGCCTGTGCATGTATACTTAATTCTATCGATGGCCCTTTCTGTACCACCGAGCAAGTGGAAACTTTGTGAAAATATCCCTAAGGATAGAAACCTGTCCTTGGTCTGATTTTCATCACCGGACAGGTGGAAACCTTAGTCTAATTTTCCTAAAGACAAAAACTTGTCCCCAGTGTGATTTTCATCACCGGACAGGTGGAAACCTTAGTCTAAATTTTCTAAGGACAGAAATCTATCCCCGATCTAATTTTTATCACCGGACAGGTGGAAACCTTAGTCTAAATTTCCTAAGGACAGAAACTTGTCCCCGGTCTGATTTTCATCACCGGACAGGTGAAAACCTAGTCTAATTTTCCTAAGGACAGAAACCTGTCCCAGGTCTGATCTTCATCGCCGGACAGGTAGAAACCTTAGCCTAAATTTTCTAAGGACAGAAACCTGTCCCCGGTCTTATCTTCATCGCTGGGCAGGTAGAAACCTTAGTCTAAATGTCCTAAGGATGGAAACCTACGCCTGGTTCGATCACTATCACCGAGCAGGTGGAAACCTTAATACTGGAAACATATATATTATAAGGACAGAAACCTGCTTCCCAGTTCGAGGACCATCACCGAGCAAACGGAAACCTTAAGTTACAAATTTTCCTAAGAACCGAAACCTGTTTCTCATTTCGGTTTCCATCACTGAGCAGGTGGAAACCTTAGTTTATAAGTTTTACTAAGGACAGGAACCCACTACTCGGTTAAGCCATTATCACCGAGCAGGGAGTGGCCACGTATCCGCCTCACGACAGGTTAGGATCGAATTGCCTGGGCGTCCACAACACACGCATAAAACAATCAAAAAGCACAAGAGAAAAACGATAATAATAATAATGATAATAACAAATAAATAAATAAATAAATAGCGAAACATGAATAAACAAAGTTAAGTGCATCATGTTAAAAAGTAACCTAACGTTTTGTCCACGACTCGATGGCCGCATAAGCATCAAACCCGGTAAGTAAATAATTGTTCGGTTACCACAACCCTGTGACATAGGCAAAATAACCATGAGGAAAAAGGAAATATAGTGGTTTGATAAGAGAAAAAAGTTGAACTTAAGCAGCAAGAATCCGTTTCAGCAGTTAAGATGGAGGGTCTCCGGGTTGCTCCTAGGTGGTGGTCACTGGGGGTAGCAGGCTTACTGGGGGCTGTGAGGGGTCCTAACCGAGCTGATCTACATCACGGGGGTTGTTGGTGGCTTCCATTTCATCTAACTCCACATGAGAGTCAATCTACTCCACCAACTCCCTCAAACTGGTCGTCTCTTCTTTATCGGTAGACCTCGGAGGATTTTGCACAGTCAGGGCAGTGCTCGGGAAGGGGATCTGACCGGGATCTCTCAAAGGAGATTCCTCAGGGACCCCCAAGACTTGCAAAGCTGCCAACCAGCCTTCCTCAAAACCCAACTTCCGAGCATCCCTGATAACTAGCTCGGCAGAGTTCTTCGCGTCAATGAATCCTTCATTGTACCATTTATTCTCGCAAGATTCCAAGGCTACCCTTAGGTCATTTAGCTCCTCGGCCCGGGTAATGTTCACACTCTCGACCTTCGCCAATTTTATTTCAACCTCCCCTAGCTTGACCTGCAACTCTAAAAACTTCTTTTCTACAGCTGCCTTGGCCTTCTCAGCCACAGCAGCCTTTTTCTCCGTAGTTATAGCAGCCACGACCTTCTTCTTCGCGGTTACCTCAACCACATCTTTGAGGACCTTTTCCTGACCGACATCCTCGGCTAGATCCTTCAACCGTCCATCAAGTATATGGGCCAATTGAGCGGCCTGATGAAGCAATAATAATAAGTATGAAAACGAAAACAATGAGCTATCAATGGAAAAGTAAAGAGGTAAAACTACAACAAATAGCGAAAGTTTATCGGGATTATGTGCCATTGCGGCCTTCGTCCCATGGCCTCGTCCGTGCCCTCCTCGAAATCGTGCACATCCTCAAGCAGAAGGAGGCCGTGCGCCAGAGATTGGGCAACATGACCCCCCTCTCATTTCTCCCATACCCTCACACATGCATCGGAGGGAAGGGGCTTGCCGTCCAACTAGAATTTAGGCTGCCAATCAGGTACAGCTCGGGAAGAAGACGCCCCCTGCATCCCAGTCTGAGTCGTAGGTTTGCGGATAACGATGCCACTTGATGGTTAAGGGGGGGTCCTTGTGGGCGCATCACCCGGGCCGTCAGTTGTCTGTTCAGTACTACGTGGCCTCTTCAGCTGCAGACTGGGGGCAGGAGGCGAAGGAGGAGGGGTTTGGCCGCGGCCTTGGGGTGGTTGTTGCTGCACGGGAGGTCTGACGCTTGGAACAAAACGACTAATTGACATTGTCCTGCGCATCACCATGTCTTCACTTAGATCGATTTCGGTTTCAAAATGGCTGGTTGGTTTGGCAATTTCTTCCTCGGCTTCCTGAACGGGAGCCTCAGGTCCTACTTGGGCTTCGGGCTGGGGAGGAGCTTCAGGTTAAATTTGCTCGTGTGCCCGTTCTCAGCGCTCACGGGACACACGTTTGGCAGACTCGTCCCTCACTGGTTCACGCTCGTCAGAGCAAATGTACCGGGGACTTATGTCACGGGCTTCGCCCATTGTGAACTTTGGAGGAAGGAAGTTCACATGCTGCACATCAATGTATGATAAAAGAGGACTGTCAACTAGTAAGGCTTGGCTGAAAGCTTGCCAAGTAGAGTATACGGGATTGACTCCAAGGATCAAATGGGATGCTTGGAGCTGCCCATCTGAATGAACAAAATTCCTGAGCACGAAGTTCAAATCTCATACATGCACTACCCTGATGTCGGGGATGAACACTCTGCCGTTTGCAACAAAAGAAATAACAATAATAACGCGGGTGAGTATTGGAGCAGGCAAGTTAAAAGGATGAGTGAAAGATAAAGGCAAGCTAATGATCGGAATGAACCCACTTTGTGCTTCGTGAGAGGACAGGGGATTTCACCGGCAAACTAATTGCCACTCACCCGAACGAATTCCCCAGCAGAGTTCCTATTTGAGTCAGGTAGGCAGAAAATCAGTCGTACCCTCATGTCTCTAACCTTTAAGTAGTAATTTGATTTCTTATTTCCACATAAACTGTACATATGGTTTATGTCATGATGGTCTAACTGTAATCCGAACATCTGATTCAACCTACTCACACAACTAACTACCTGGTAAAAGTTGAGGGGAAGTTGATCGGGGCATAGCCCGTAATATCTAAGAGTATTGAGCAAGAGGGGGTCCACGGGAAACCTAACCCACCCTCCAAAATTGCCATTAACGGGAAAAAAGCAGTGTTTCCCCCTCTGTGGAAAATGATTTTGCTCTCATGGTAATACGCCACCTCCCCGTCATCAGGGATGTTAAAGCCTTACCTAAATGTGGCCAGGGCGGCCTCTGTGTCTAGAAGAAAGGCGTACCCCATCCCAAGCCTTAAAAGAAAGAAAATGAAGGAAAAATTTGGAAAAATGAGAAAAAGGGAAGAAAACCTACTTTGGGCTCTAAGAGGGGGAGGAATTCTGGGCTAAAGGATGAGTGCACGGATGAATGCACGGCAGAGAGAAAACCTAGAGAGTGAAGAGCGAAAGAGTGAAAGAGCAAAAGAATGATTTGGAGTGTACTATTTATAGGGGTCAAATGAAAACAAGCAGCGGTTAACGAGTATTAATGGAGGTTAATTAACAATAATGAAGCAACGAATAAAAAGAAAAATCTCTCAAATACCAAGGACGGTCGACACGTGCGCCTTGGTTCACGAACCGACAGATGATGATGACGGCTGGTTAGACACAACGCGCTTTTCGAGAGATGCATTAATGAATTGAAACCGCCCAAAATGCGTCCGTTGAGTCTCTCGAGTAACCGCCACCCTTCTGGCTCCTCGATTCGTTCCCAAGAACCATACACGAATCAATGGGGGGCTGATGTACGGCACTGTGATATCCAGGCCCGCTTGACCCTTGGGCCATAGGTCAATACCATGGCCCAAAAGCCCAACCCCTACTCTGCCTGGGATCCCAGCCCAAGCTCGCAAAAGCTATGAGACCAGGCTGAGTATTGCTCAAAGGCCGAGGGAACGGGCAGCCAACGATAGCCCTTATCTTGGCTTACCACGTGCTCATTGCTCGGCAAGCCTATCTAGTAAGATTGCGTTCGTTTGGTTGTACCGTCCCCTGGATGCTCAGTGCCCTGGGGAATGCCTTTGCCGAGCATATCTACGGAAGTGGGAACCAAGTTCCAAGGCCACTCCCTCCGCATCCCAATCTCACCTAACAACCC
Organism: Quercus glauca; assembly: GCA_023736055.1. Lineage (NCBI taxonomy): Eukaryota > Viridiplantae > Streptophyta > Magnoliopsida > Fagales > Fagaceae > Quercus > Quercus glauca. The sequence continues at coordinate 20,947,176 of CM043315.1, forward strand.
ACTTACAACTAATGACATTGGACCTTCACTTGCACTAACCTCAAAAGTGATCATAGCCTCTCCACTGGCTCAGAGCTATAAATATGAGAAGTTAGAGGCAGAATGGGGGTGGGAAAAATGGGGGGGGGGGGGAGAGGGGGAATTGAGGGAATAAGAGAGGGTTCGTAGGGAAGAGAATATAAGGGGAGTATCATCGAGCCTTCATGCTGAGAACAATCCACAGTAGGAAATCCTAAACCCACTTCATAAGTAAGTTGTGAGCCCAAGCGAAGTTAGGCCCGTAAACCTCCTTTTTGGTGCGCACAGTACTTTTATGTGGTTTAAAAATACCCTTAAACCTACATTAAGTAGGGACAAAACTTATGGACAACATGGTAAAAATATGTCTCTAACTCCACTTAAAATGTCTACAAAATAAGATACTCTACTACTAATCCATATTTTCAAAACAAACTTATCCAAAAATTTGATTAAAAAAAAAAACTTCTCAGTCCACTTTGACAGTCTAAACAGATTCATCTCTCTAAATGAAAGCGTTAAGGCTTTTTTTTTTTTTTTTTCTTTTGTCATAATCTAAAATTTTAAATGAATAAAAAATTATGACACTAAACCAAAAAAAAGAGCCTCATTGCATGCACAAAGCGTGTGTGATAAGACTAGTAACAACATAAATATATTAAATTAACGAGAGATGTTACATCTACAATACTTTTACAACAAATCACAGGTGAGTAATTGTTATTGGTTCAAATTTGAACCTAACACTAAGATTACTTTTTTACCCCAACAATAACAACCAGTAATAACTTGCTACTTAAGATTTGTTTTAAAAATGTTGTGAAAATGGTGTGAGCATATCATTTCTCTAAATTAATTGGCCTACGGATGATTCTTCTTAAAAATAAAAAATTAAAAAAAATTAAAAATAAAAGATGATATATTGTTGATAAATTGTATTGTATTAGGATATCAAATCATCAAAATTACTATGAGGATTATTTTACTTAAAGTGAAAAGTCACTCAGCGCAACCATTCAAATTATAGATACTATATGTATTAAAAAAAAAATGCTACAAACTCTTTTTTTGTTGTGTATACCCTTCTATTTATAGAAGTGCGAGCTAAAAGCATTAGTCTTTAATTAGAAATCAGTTATGAAGACTATTTTAACTCTTTTTTTTTTTTTTTTTTTTTTTGAGGATCTATTTTAACTCATATTTATCCCTTAAAGTGATAATAAAAGTACATAGCAAAAAAATTGGAACAAAAGCTGAAAATTAAAGCTCGAAAAGTGGGGCAAGCAATTTCCCAATCGATACTTTATTTTCTAGTTCAAGTGCCGACCCTAGGGCCACATTTTATTTTATTCATTTTGCTCTTTTTATTTATTTATAATTTTTTGGATAATTACGAGTTTTAACCTTGTTTTCAATCAATTTATGATCAAATTATGCCAAAGGATAATTAAGATTTTTAGATTTTAATTAATCATCTATTGTTAAGCAATAATTAACCAGTTATCTAAAACAACAACTATCCATTAGAATTATCTTGTAAAGTTTGGTGAATTGTTGCTTTTTAAATATTGTGGGGACGCAGGGATCGGCCCCGTGGAGTTCCTCACGGATTCACACTATAATTATTCAATCAACCGACATATAAGTAAATAACAAGGGATAAACACTCCACAATAGGAAACTCAAGCCATTGATTTCTTTGACCTCAAATGTTACAATTTCAACCTAGGTATTACAATAGATAACTCTTATATTCCCGTGGTGTTACCAATACTCTCTCTCTCTCTCTCTCTCTCTCTCTCTCTCTCTCTCTCTCTGACTAATTTTTCTTCTAAACATTCCCTTCCACTTTCCTTTTTCAGATCCTTTTCCTTTTGCCTCTCCTATGTCTTTTATAGTTTCAATCCTTGCTCTTATCACTACAGCTGTCCTGTTGCCTACCAGAGTCTCAAAGATATTTTTCTTAACTTTATTGGATTCCTCCCCGCCCTTATCCTAGAACTCTGACTTTTGGGGGTTGTTTGTACTATTCAGGCTATCTTACTTGTATTTAATATGCGGAGGCAAAAATCTTCAACCTTCTTACATGTTCCAGAAGCTTTCTGTGATTCCAGGAATCTCCTAAAAATCACACGTGGATTATTCGTGCACCATACCTCAAATAAGTTGGCATCATACCTTTTCCACGAGGACTAACTTCCTGTGTCACTCATCTTTTCCGTAATACTTAGGATGACCTAGCTTTCTTCCTTTCATGGTTTATTACCCATTGTGCGTTCCTTTCAATTCACAAGCTTGGCCCAATTCTTTCCTCGTGGCCCAATTACTTCTTGCGCTTAAGGCCTGAGTGGTGACTGTTCCACCCCCCCACAATAGCCCTCTATGATCTTCAGGTCATCATAACTGACATAGGGACTATGGTTCGAGAAAAAGGCGAAAATCATTAATTGGCATTTACGAATAGTGGCGGCATCAAGCAATAAATGCTGTGGACACGCTTGTGGTTCTCGCCCCACGATCATCAGCAAGTGTTGCTGAATGGACGGCCATATGGGCTTTTTGGAAAATGAAAAATGGGCAAGAAAGGAAGGGTCTCATCTGTCCCTTCCTCTCCCTCACTTCTCCTATATAAGGGAGACCCCAAACCCTATTTTAGGCTCCTCCGTTATTTTCTTGTCAAAACTCTAAGAAAAATTTCTCTTTCTCTTTTCTCTCCACCATTTCCTTCTTTGACGATCTTTATACGGCCTTCAGCGACCCCCTTTCTTCTGCTTCTTCTTCCTGTTGTAAGTTCGTCAACTTTTCTTCCTTTAGATTAGTTTTATCTTTATATTTTTCTTCTTAGGTTATTTTTTGTTTATAATTGGGAAATTTAAATCTATAGTTGACACCCTTGAGAAATTAGCTGAGTTTTGGAGGAAATATAACTTTCCAGATGATGTAGAAGTAAGTTATTGCCCGGAATCTGAGGAAATACTTTCAAGAGGGGAAGGCAAAGTGGTAATCCCACTCATTGCCACTTTAAGGTCTGTCCCAACCAATGTACTCCTAATATATTTAGGATAGTTAGTAGTGTAGACACCCTTAATAAGAGGCTCGAACTGAAGCTTACCGAGCACAACATCAACTTCATCTATAGTTTTCAAGATAGTAAAACCTCCAGGTTTTACTTTAAGATCTAGCACGGGGAGGTGAGGCTCATTTATGGCCTTCCAAATTCCGACAAAGAGATTGAAGGAGACTATTGGATCATCTCGAGGAACTGGTACCCCGGCGGAATCCATTACCCCACAAGTGCGGGTAAAGCAAGTGGGTAGATTTTATAGGATTTTTCTTTATACCAACTTATTATTTCTAATTTGTCTCATTTTCAAGCTCTTTTAGACATTTTATGTGACTAACATTTGCTTGTTTCTTTTTAAAGAGAATCACACTTTCAAGAAGAAGAGTCAACTAATCAACTCCATGGATTTGAACAGGTTGCTGAGATCTCCAATTTACCCCCACACTGACGGTCAACTCCGTGTAGCTTACTTAATACTTGACTACTCTCCCGTGTATTGAAGCTTCCAAGCCACGGGAAAGGCCATAACCTTGAGGCATCCACTGCTCCCTTACATAGACATTCGCAACAAAAGATACATCTTATCCCCTTCTAAACGTGCCCGTCGAGAAGAAGGAAGGTATCGGAGCAACTCTCCTCCTCCTTTCACTCCCGCGGACCTTAGAGTCACTATTGCAGAGCCAACTCCAACCGACCGCCCGCGATGCCAAAGGAAGAAGAAACGGGCAATGCTCTTACCCGTACTCCTTCGCCACCCTAAGAAGGACTTGATACCCAAGCTGCTATCCCCCTTGAGGACTCCCTAATTAAGATGACGTTCCAACAAAGTAGGGTTACTCTTGCACAACTTTTGAACACTCCTATTGTGCCTAAAACTTAAACTCCTCATGCTTCAGTTGCCATGAACAAAGTTTTTGAGTTTGAAAGGCTGCGGTTTGAAGCCAAGGAGAACACCAAAGCCATTATTGAAAGGGTGAAGGCTTTGGAGAAGGAGTTGTAGAAGGTCAAGACTGCTTTCACGAGGAAAGATGCTGAGCTAAAAAGCTATATGGCAGCTAATGATGCCAAAATTCAAGAGGCTTACTACCAAGGCCAGTATGACTACATCGCCACCGTAAAGCCCGAGGTGCTGCAAAACCTTCAAGTCTATTTTACCAAATGGTGGATTACATCTTTGGACAAGCTAGAAGTGGAGGTTGCATCTCCTTTGAGGCAAAAGTGTAGCATTCCTATCCCCGAAGAGCTAGTCATCATACCAAACCCCGAGATCCAAGCCACCATCAATGATGAATCTCCTGTCTGAGAGGTTGAAAGGGCTGGGCCTGCCATGGCATTAGGAGGAGAGGCGACCACTTCTGCTGCATTATCTTCAACCGAGGAGCCTCCTCGTGTTTAACTTTCTTTGAATTTTTATTTCTCTAAAAACAATTCTATAGTTTGCCTAGTTTTAGGGGCTTTTGTTTTGTACTTAATTACTTTAAGTGTTCGAAACTTCTATTTATGAAAGTATCTCCAAGTATTTTCTTCTTATCAATTTATGTCTCATGCTTATGTTTCTCGATTCATTTAGACATCTGATTGCTACTTTTCATGGTTTCTTTCTGTGAAGGAAATGCCATTATCCTTTTGCTACATTAATAATTTGCCAAGTTTTGGTAACGTCCTATAATTTACTACTAGATCAAACTAAGACAATAAATCTAGTTAATCACTTACCCAGGATACTTGCTCTGTGGAACTCATCTCTTTTGCACTCTCAAGTCTCGCCCATGCCTTTCACCAATGTCCATATGTACAAACTAAATGAAGTAACAGTTTGATTCCCATTCGTTGCAAAGATGAAGTCCATGACCATGGAGGTTCTTTTTCTTCTTATGTAAGGTCTTTATTTAGTTTTCTATTAGTGACTATGGAATCATACTAAGGTAGAAAACTCAGTTCTCAATTCTCCTGAGGCAAAGACAAGGTCTAGTACCTCAAGGTTTACTTTCAATAAAGTTTTAATTTCATTTTCTGTTGGTGACCCTGAAGTCAAGCTAAAGCAGAGAATTCAGCTTAAAACCCACCCAAGGCAAAGATAGGGTCTAGTACCACGGGGTTTACTTTCAATAAAGTTTTAATTTTATTCTCTGTTAGTGTCCCTAAAGTCAGGCTAAGGCAGATAATTCAGCTTAAAACCCACCTGAGGCAAAGACAGGGTCTAGTACCACAAGGTTTACTTTTTGTAAAGTTTTAATTTTATTTCCCGTTAGTGACTTTGGAGTTAGACTAAGGCAGAAAACTCAGCTTAAAACTTACCCGAGGCAAAGACAGGGTCTAGTACCTCGAGGTTTAATTTTCCCTTGCTATTTCAGCGTCCCGAAGCGGGCCTTCGTAGGATTTATTATTGTTTATTGAATTAAGATAAAACAGAAGTGTAAGTAGTGCATATTTTCTATATGACATTCAAAAGTAATACTTCTTTAAATTAAATACATTTCATGGCCTAGCTACAGGTCTTTCATCCAAATATTCTAGCCGATAAGCACCAACCCCAACAATGGATGTGATCCTATAAGGCCCCTCCCAAGTCGGGCTTAGCTTTCCCATAGCTGGGTCTCGGGTATTTCCTAAAACTTTCCTCAGTACCAAATCTCTTGGAATGAACTCCCTATTTTTGATTCCCTTATTGTATCCTCGGCAAATCCTCTACTAATAGTTAGCCAGCCTTATTGAAGCCACATCACAGCTTTCTTCTATCAGATTCAGATGCTTGCAAAGTAATTGATCATTCTCTCCCACTTCAAACATGTCAGTCCTAGAAGTAGGGAGCCCAGTTTCCATAGGTATTACCGCTTCTGCACCACATGTCATCGAGAAAGGAGTCTCTCCAGTGGAGCATCGTTGAATGGTCTGATATGCCTACAACACGCTCGGAAGCTCTTTTGCCCATCAACCCTTTGAATCATCTAGCCTCTTCTTTAGGTCATTTGCAATGGACTTGTTGGTTGCCTCTACGTAACCATTGCTTTGTGGATAAGACGGAGTAGAATACCTGTTGACAATTCCCAATTCCAAGCAGTATCGCCGACTTACTATCAAATTGCAGCCCATTATTTGATATTAGAATCCTTGGCACACCAAATCGTGTCACGATGTTTTTCCATATAAATCTCTTGACATCCATGTCTTGGATATTAGCGAAGGGCTCGGCTTTCACCCACTTAGTGAAATAATCTATCGCCACCAAGAGACATCTTCTACTTCTTATGGCTTTCGAAAAAGGTCCCACTATGTCTAGCCCCCACTGGACAAAGGGCCATAGACTGGATATAGGGTTGAGATGACCCCCGAGTTGATGAATGCTTGGAGCAAACTTTTGGCATTGATCGCATTTTCTAGAGTATTCCAATGCTTGTTTCTGCATATTCGACCACCAATACCTCTAAGTAAGGGCTCAGTGCTCCAATGACTTGCCTCCCGTGTGACTTCCACATATCCCTTCATGCAACTCTTCCAAAAGTGTTTCAACTGCCTCGGGATACACACACAGCAGATAGGGCTCTAAATATAACCTCTTATATAATTTCCCTTCTTCGAAAACCTAGTACCGTGGAGACCTTCACCTGATCTGCTCGGACTCTTTCTTATCCTCAAGCAAAATCCCATTTCGGAGATAAGCTAAAATAGGATCCATCCAACTTGCAGATGGATGTATGCTCAAGACTAAGCCCTTGTCAGAAAGAGTTAGGCTGGAAAAAGGTAAAAGTTCAACTGACACAATCCTCGAAAAGGAATCTGCCACTGAAGAAGCTAGAGTAGCCAGAGAGTCGACATGACTGTTGCTACCCCTAGAGATATGTGAGATCTCTACCTTCTTAAATTGATACTTTAGTATCCCGACCTCCTTTAAGTAGCTTATCATTCTCTAGTCCTTAGCTTCGAACTCACCCGTAATCTAACTAACAACTAGTTGTGAATTACAGTGCAACTGTATTCTGTCCACTCCTACTTGTCTAGACATTCTGAGCCCTGTGAGGAGAGCTTTATACTCTGCTTCATTATTTGACACAGGAAAACCCACTCTAGATGATTTTTCCACTTTGACTCCTTCCGGAGAGATGAGTATAATTTCAACCCCTGCCCCTCGACAGTTTGACGCTCCATCCACATATACATGCCATATTTGTTCTCAAGGTTCCATTGTCTTGCTTCCCTATATTTGCAAAACTTCAGCTTGCCTGGGAGTGAATTCAGCAACGAAATCTACTAAAACCTACCATTTGATGGAAGTCCGAGGCCTATACTGAATATCAAAAGCTCCCAAAGAGGCCCTCCACTAGGCTATCTTTCCCATGAAATCTAACCTCTTGAGTAATGCTTGCAAGGGGTGCTCAGTCAGCATAACTACTGTATAGGCTTGAAAATAGTGGGGCAATCTCCGTACGGCATGAATTATTGTAAGCGCAGCTTTTTCCAAAGGGAGATAATGTGTTTTTGCCTCCACAAGGTTCTTGTTGACATAAAAGATTGGTTTCTGAACTCCTTGATCCAACTTTAACAAGACAGCACTCACCGCATAATCAGTCACAGCTAAATACATATACAGCGTTTCTCCAGGTATTGGCCTTGACAAGACGGGAGCCCGAGATAAATATAACTTCAGTTCATCAAATGCTTGCTAGCACTCATCCGTCCACTGAAAGCCTTTCCATTTCTTCAACAATTGGAAGAAAGGTTGACACCTATTCGCAGACTGTGAAATGAATTGATTAAGAGCCGTAGTCATCCCAATAAGTCGTTGGACCTCTTTAGGGTTCCTAGGAGACTTCAAACTCTGAAAAGCTACAATTTGATCTAGATTAACTTCTATACCTTAGTGAGTCACCAGATAGCCCAGAAACTTCCCCAAGCTGACCCTAAAGGCACGCTTTAAGGCATTCAACTTCAAATGGTGCTTCTGTAATGTTTCAAAGGTCTCCACGAGATCAGTGAGGTAATCCCCCACGGCCTTACTCTTCACTACCATGTCATCAATGTATGCCTCCATGTTTCTACCCAACTGCCCCTTGAACATCTTGGTAACCATTTTCTAATAGGTGGATCCCGCGTTCTTTAGCCCAAATGGCACGACTTTGTAATGAAAATTACCTGTAGGTGTAATGAAAGAGGTTTTCTCTTGGTCCTTAGGGGCCAAAGCTATTTGATGGTATCCCTAGAAAGCATGAAGAAAACTCATCTTGGGTTGACCATAGGTTGCATCAACAAGTTAGTCTATCTTAGGCACTAGAAAGAGATCCTTTGGACATGCCTTGTTTAGATCCGTGAAGTCTACACATACTCTCCACTTACCATTCTTCTTTTTCACCACCACCATATTAGATAACCACTCGGGATAATAAACCTCCTTGATTGCCCCATCTTCTTTGAGCTTCTCCACTTCTTCCTTCACCACCTTGGTGTGTATATCCGAGGACCTACAAGGCTTCTATTTCTTCGGCGGGCACCAAGGGTCTATGTTAAGCTAATGACAGATAAACTTTGGATTTACTCCAGGTGATTCATACGGACTCCATGCAAATACATCTAGATTGCTTACTAAAAACAGAATTAACTCTACTTTTTCTAAGACAGGAAGGTTAGCTTCTACCTGGAAGTACTTATCCCCGAGGTCAATGTGTATTTTCTCAAATCGTTCACATGTGTCCTTGGGTGGAGATTGTAGTTGCTATAAGGCATTTGTCGGTTCAGGCTCTCGTTCATTCTTGTGCCCTACAGCGGCTATCTGGCATTTTTGTACTACACTCTGATTTTCGCGTATTTCTACAATGCCTTGCTCGGTAAGGACTTTTACCTTCTGATGCAAAGAAGAATGAACTGCACCCATGGAGTGGATCCAAGGACATCCAAGAATTGTCGTAAGTAGGAGTATACTACTATAAAGTGGACCATTTTCTTTCTTCCTTACACCTCAACGGGAAGAGTCACCTGTCCAACTAGCAGAACGATACTTCTGTTAAAGGCCACCAAGGGGCTATTACACTCTGTCAAATCTTGAGGGGTAAGTCCTAACCCTTCATAGAGGTCTAGGTACATTATCTCTGCCCCACTTCCTTGATCTATCATAACTCTTTTTACATTAAAGCCTCCAATCCGCAGTGTAACTACCAGTGCATTTTCATGTGGCTGAACAGTAGTCATAAGGTCTCTTCTCGTAAAGTCAATGCATTCGTCTTCCCAACGTCTCTTTTTATGTGTGGGGCCTTCCAATTCTAAGTCAGAAGCTGAGTTCATGGTCAATATCCTTGGTGGAGTTTTCGTAGTCTCCACCTACTTCCTAACTATATGTATTACCCCTATGAGACCTCGAGCTGGTGTCGAAGTTCTTGAAGTGGTTGCCTTTTCTAGATCTTGCAGACAAAAATCTTCTTGTACTAAGAATTCTCCCAAATAACCTGCCTTCTCAAGCTAGTGCAAATGGTCCTTTAAGGTTCGGCAATCCTCAGTTGTATGTCCTCGATCCTGATGATATGAACAATAAAGGCTTTAGTTTCTTCTTGTAACATCGCTACTCATCTTGTTTGGCCAACAGAAGTATGACTCGTTCTTTATTTTTTCCACAATCTGGTATACTGGCTCTTTATACAACAAATTAACCATTTTGGGCCTCATCTTCTGAGCCTGAGAGAAAAAGTGCCTTCAAGGTCGGGGAACTTGATCTACCTTAACATCTTTCCTCTCTATGACGGGTACTTTTTTTTTAGCCTTATCTTACAACTGATCATCTTCTAACCTTTTATACTCCTCCACCTGCTCCATTAATTTATTCATATCTGTGACTGGCTTTAAAGCTAGAGAAGCCCTCAAGTCAGAATCAATGGGGAGCCCCACCTTAAAGGCACTTGCAGCAATTCTCCCATTAACTCCCCCAATCTCGTTGTATAATTCCCAGTAACGATTCGAATAAGTTCTGAGGGTTTCGCCTTCTTTCATCGCCAATGAGAGAAGAAAGGTGAAAGGTTTCGGGGTCCTACTGCACGTCACAAATCTCACCCTGAATGCTCTGATTAGCTCGTCATATCCATGGATAGCCACTTTTTCCAACCCATCGAACCATCTCATAGTTATTTGCCCTAAACTTGAAGGAAAAATTTTACACATTAGAGACTTGTTTTTAGATATATGGCCATTCTTTAGTTATAATGACTGACATGTTCCACGGGATCCGTTTTTCCATCATAAATAGTGAAAGTTGGCCTTATGAATCTCTACAGTAAATCAGTTTTCTCAATATCTTCTAAGAAAGGAGACTAAGATATCTGATCAGAGCCTTACCAATAGCATCATCTCTGGAAATCTGTGGCACTGCGAGGACTCGAGAATGAGAGGCTGACGAGCACTGAGGAATTGGTTCTCTATACTTCTCCCTATCTTACTCTTCCCTTCTATTCTTATGGTGAGGTGGAGAGACTGTCCTCTCCCTGTGGGGGACTGCTCTCACTCTCCATGACGAGGGGATGATCTCCTATCTCGCTTCCTATTCTTATCGTCTAGCACACGTTCATCTGCTCGGGAGTGACTAAGCGTCAGGCTTGGTCCTCTCTGATGATGAAGCTCTTTATCTTTACGCCGGAGTAACTCTTTATCCTTTTCAACGTTCCTTTGCAGCAACGCCACCAGCTCCCTCAACCTTTCCACCTCCCCATACCTATTATAGTAGGACAGACTTTTTGTATTGGTAGCAGTCCTTTCTCCTTATGAAGGTGGGCTAGGTTGTTGTTGAGTCTCCTTATAAACTTCAAATCTCACACGCCGATCCACATGAATAGATTCTTTTGAAATGCTAGGTTGCTCCAGGTGAGCAAGGCCACTCTGTGATCGGTTTTCCATGGTCTTAAACAAACCAACTCTTGAGTCTTCTGCTTAGTAGAGTATTTCCCACAAACGGCACCAATTATGGGGATGAAGAGATTGGCCCCCGTGGAGTTCCTCACGGATTCACACTATAATTATTCAATCAACCAACATATAAGTAAACAATAAGGGATAAACACTCCACAATGAGAGACTCAAGCAATTGATTTCTTTGGCCTCAAATGTTACAATTCAACCTAGGTATTACAATAGATAACTCTTACATTCCCGTTGTGTTACCCATACTCTCTCTTTTTCTCTCTCTGACTAATTTTTCTTCTAAACGTTCCCTTCCCCCTTCCTTTTTCAGATCCTTTGCCTTTTGCCTCTCCTTTCCCTTTTATAGTTTCAATCCTTACTCTTATCACTACAGCTGTCCTGTTGGCTGCTAGAGTCTTAGGGATATTTTTCTTAACTTTATCAGATTTCTCCCCACCCTTAGCTTGGAACTTTGACTTGTTTGTACTATTTAGATTGTCTTACTTGTATTTAATGCGGCAGAAGTTAGGTAAGAACCACATCATTAATGCAGAGGCAAAGATCTTCAACCTTCTTGCATGTTTCGGAAGTTTCTTGTGGTTCCAGTAGTCTCTTGAAAATCACCCATGGATTATCCGTGCATCATACCTCGAATAAGTTGGCACCTTACCTTTTCCACGAGAACTGACTTCCTATGTCACTCATCTTTTCTGTAATACTTGGGATGACCCAGCTTTCTTCCTTTCATGGTTTATTACCCATTGAGCGTTCCTTTCAATTCACAGGCTTGGCCCAATTCTTTCCCCGTGGCCCAATTACTTCTTGGGCTTAAGGCTAAAGTGGTGACTGTTCCACTCCCCACAAGTATAAACCAATTAAATTTGGACACGTAATTACATTTTTTTTAAGAATCAATCATAATTAATCACTCATGTATTTAAACCTAAATTTCAAGAATGCATTATGTCCTTTGAAACTTGATATGGTTTGATCTCACAATCTGGTGGTTTATTCTTTGCACTAGAGGTATTGTTTTGATTGTTAGTAAGAAACAAAAATACACTTTTACGCATGTTGTGAAATTACCCTTTCATTGTTAATTTTAGACTAAACAACAATTGTAAAATGAGATGTCTACAAAACCGAACACCAATGTGGAGCTTGCATGATTAATTGAATACGAATGTTAAGAAAAAGTCACTAAATTTTGCAACCAAAAGTTAACCTACATAAATGTAAACTGGATGGATGGACGAGGGAAGGTAGAACCTCTTACTCTTAGCCTTCCCAGAGGAAGTTGCAATAGAAATGAGCATTTTTATTGGCTATCTAGTAGATCTGATTTTACAGCTGCATAAGCGATATACAGTATACACCAAGCGTGTGCAATGGTCATTTTTTTCCTACTATATACATTCTTCACTTCACTTTTCATTTCTATACTTTCTACTTTCTACATGTGCCCTTAAAAGCCAGGCTAGAAAAGAAAGAAAGGTGTTGAATTGGTCGGCTAAAGTTTCCTTCAATTGCCTCGCATTTTTCCTAAACCGTGATAATTAGTAATTACAAAGTTTTTTTTTTTTTTAGAAAAAAAAAAGGAAAAAGTGCTTCTCTAAAAAAAAGTAGAAAGTAGAAACAGAGATGAGAGGGATCATCAGAGAGAAGAACGGATCAGAGAGAAGAACATTGCTGGGTTTTGGGATATTATGTGGGTTATAATCGTGCGTAACAAGGTGTATTAAATTTAAAGTTGTTGTGTGATGTGACGCTTTATTATTGGTGGCGTAAAGGAGCTCTTTTACGCCACCTCCGGATAGAATGTATTCTCAAAAAAGTAATACTGTAATAAATACTAATATGGTAAGGATTTATAAATATATTCAAATGAACAAATCACGATCTATGTCAAATACAACTTCCTTGTACGGGAGAAATTATAGGGTCTTCTGGTGGACCACGTTACTTGTCCACCATTCCATTAAAAAACTTCTACTTGTTTAAAATTGCTGAGTTAGTAATTAATTTCTGTTTAAAATTTTTTTTTAACTAATAATTTTAAACAAGTGACAGTTTTTTTAGTAAAATTGTGGATTATATCACTTGTCCACAACGTGGATTTTATAATTTCTTCTTGTATGTAGCTTTTTCCAACCAAAGAAGTGGAATAGACTACAGAGAGCCTCCAGGCATTTCAAAATTTTAAACCAGAGAATAAAGTGGAAACAGAAAGCTACGTAATAGCTCCATTATCTTCTATGCATCGGTTAATGACAGAGTTAACGAATCTCAATTAAAGGTTCTATTTGGTCATTGCTAAGAAAATTATAGTGTGATTATGTAGTGATTCCAGCTAGGGTCACCTGAAAGAGTTCATGGAAAGAGATATGGCAGAAACTAAAAGAAGATGGGCATAATACACTGGAATATCAATGTGTACTTCGTATTTGAATGTGAGTAAAACATTGAGATCGGTGAAGATCACCATTTTATTAAAACAGAATTCCGATCAGAACCTATTGCCATACCCAGATTGTGATACAAGTTCGAGCAATCTCTTGCATTCGCTTTGGCAGTTAAACCTACCTTAGTGATCAGATGCAGGGTACCTGGGGCCAATACATTCTCAGCCCAGGCACAACCCAATGCAGCCCACTGACAAACACAAAACTAACAACCTTTCTTGCTTAAAAAGGCATTTACAGCTTTAATTTGCCAAAGAGTGATTCCAGAATTTCTGATTTAACAACCAAAAAACACCCTGCGCAAACAGATCTCTATGGTAGCCCAATTATCTGGTACAGAAAAATGAGATGTACAGAGATGCCTGCTCTATGTCAAGGTTTATCCTCAACTGTGTGAAGTTTTTCCTCATAAATAGAATTAAGTACTAGTTTAGGTTGCCCGGCATACTGAGGGAGGATGTCCTTTTCCACTGCTCTGGGAGGAGAGCTTGGAAGATCCCATTGACATTCCTGAGAAATGCATGTGGGTATTAGTTTGGCTGCATCAAGGGATGCATGGAACTGTTCATGCCCTGCTGGCTTCACAAACCTCAGCTCATCATCCTGTCTTTCATGGCTGCTGGTAAACTGCATCTTCCTCCTCTGCACCTCGTCCTTAACTCTCTGGAAGGACAATGAAATGCCAATTTTGTGTCATAACATGTTTATGGAGGAAATCACACTCATTTTCTCAAGCCACCATGAAAAAGTTAATGAAAGTATTGCTGTTATGACAAAAACAAGAACCTATGAGAAAAAAATTGGGTAACTAAAACTAAATGATCAGTTCCTTTACTTGGAGACTTCTCGAAACTTTGTCACTGTTTTTATATATTTATTTATTTAATTAATTTAGGTAAAGAGCTACTTTTACAGTTTACTATTATGCGATAAATCAAATTCCAATGTGTAAAATTACCAAAGATATTGGGAACTTGCAGGATCCAATCGAAACCAAATCATTTTATTTCTGTCATTGATTCTTTAAAAAAAGAAAAGAAAAGAAAAGAATCATTTTATTTTTCTGAGGTGCTTAAGAATGAAAATACCGCAAAAATCTGATAGAAATAACGTGATCACAACATTACTACCTGATCAATTCAGTTCGATGAAAGGTGCAAACTCAAAACATGCAACCGCATGACAAAAATATATGGCGAAATGAATATCTACTCAACAGTGAAAAATTTTATGCCCAATGAGACAGAAGTTTATCATATCTACCCTCTATAAAAGTCCAAAGTCAGATATGGTAAGTTTGTTCCAACAGTCAATCTATATTAACAAGCAATTATTGTTATTTCCCTACTAAAGCACCAATCTCAGTCATAGCAATTAACCAAAATAGAAAAGAAACAAAAGAAAAGTGCACCCATTCTATCATGTTACCACATCACAAAAATCTGAAACCAACTCCCATCTATCAACTTTTGTCATGGTCTAGCTCTTGCAAAAGGAAAATAAAATTTTTAATTCTCTCTCAACGACCAAAACCAACATTTAGCTTCTTCTAGTCACTCCCAAGCCATCATTTCTAAGTTTAAGTTCCATGCATTTCCACAGGCCCAAAAGGTTTACCAAGCAACAACTACCAACACACCCTTTTAACTTATTATGTTCTCAAATTCTGTAACTTCCTATTCTCTCTTTATCAAAAACCTCCAATACATAAATACACCCAAAAAGTCAACAGCCTTGTAGCTCAACTCGAATTATAAAACAAATACAACCAATAACAAAAAGCAGGATTATTGAGAAACAAACCTGTAACAATCTGGAATCATACTTGGGCAATCCAATTTGAGCAACGGTAAGAGACCCAAACAAGTTGCCAACCAAAGCAGCATCAGGCACAGGCAAGCCATGAACCAAGCCAACCACAAACCCACCTAAGAAACTATCCCCAGCACCTGTGGGATCCACCTGATTAGCTTCAAAAGGCTTGATTTCCAATTCCCCATCTTCCCAATACACGTTGCACCCTTCTTTCCCATGCGTCACCACCACACAACACATTTTCCTCACCTCCTCCACATCCATATACACAGCCTCTTCTTCCGAAGCCTTCAAGAACCCAAGTCTCGGCAACAAGTGGAAAAACCCACTTTCCTTCAACCCCACGAGCTTCACAGTCCCATCTTCGTCGAATTCTCGGATCAAAGCCTGGATATCCACCAAAACTAAATCACAAATGTCCACCATTCGCTCCAGCGTTTCGGGTTTTATCTCGCCGCCGACACCGACAGCCATTCCGAAACCGAATTTGGATTCGGTATCAAGATCCGATGCCCCGATCGGGTCGCATACGGCGACCCGTTTTAGTACCCGGTCACCGTTCCCGTTCCCGTCGATGTCGGAATAGAAATGCGCGTGGAAGAGAGTCGTTCTCGATGTGGGTATCACGATTGGGCTACGACATGTCGTATAGGCGAAGTCTGGTCCAACTTTAGAGACCAAATTATAGGGAATCGAAATCCCATCGAGCACGGCGGAGATGAAGGCGGCGCCGCCACCGAGAGTCTCGCCCACAACGACGCCGTCTTGGATAAGAACGTCGTGGCAGTAATTTCCCACGAGTAGCCCGCCAAGGCGTTGTGGTGAAGTCTTTTGGTCTCTCACCATTTATAAAATTCGGGAGCTAGGAATTGAGCTAAGTTTGTTTGTGCGATTTGTGAAAAGTGAGTTCTGGGATCATGGGTTTTAGAGAGAGACCATGAAAATATAGAAAAAGATTGTAGAGAGAGAAAATGGGATGGAGTGTTTGGGGGAATGAATTATGTGTCGCGTAAACACGGGAGAGATGACGCGCGCCATGGATGGATTCTGTTTGGGTGGCATTTTAATTTTTATATGGACAGCGACGGCGATTTTTTATTTTTATTTTTATTTTTTTTAAAGAATCAGTGTATTTATTGTTATGTAGTGAGGAAGAAGGATCAAAATTTTCTTTTTCTTTACTCGTGTTGGGAGGAACTGACTGACAAGTGTTTGCGTTCGCTTGCGAACCTTGGAAACTGATCGTTAAGTGTCAATTGATGGGAAATACCAACGGAGTAAATAGATGGATTCTATTTCGGAGTTCCAAGCATTGTGGAGTTAAAAATTTATTCTATTTATTTTATAAAATATCCCATATTAATAGTTTTATAATAGCATTTAATATATTAAAATAATATAAATAATACATAATAAAATAATATATCAACTGTAATAAACAACAACCACGACTACCTTTATAACCATGAAAACTTTTGCACGACCATAGCCGCCGCCGCCCACAGGTGCAACACCCAACTATTAAATCTCTCTTCCTAACCATGTGAGCATTTATAGCGAAAAATGTCCAAAATCAACATAGTATTTACACAGTGGGAAGAATCGAAGGTCATCGATTTCTTAAACCCCAAAAAGATATATATATATATATATATATATATAAGACAGAAATGACTCGATGAGTCAATTCACTTAATCAGCTCAGACACCCAACCAAAATCAGACACAGCCAAGTCAACTCGTCGGAGCGAGTTCTCCTTACTGAGTTTAGCATACATTTGGGCTCGTAAGCCCCTCCCAAACTCCACCCTCTCCATCACTGTCATGCTTTAAAACCAAGGTCAGACAATCGACACATGGGGTGACCTGAACCTAGATGGTGACAATGACCCCACTTGATTCCTCCAATCGCCACATCCACCCAATTTCATCTTCCGCATAGAAGCAATGAGTTCTGATGGGGATGAGAAACAAGTATTTCTCGTCCTTGAGTTGTTGTCCAAATCATATAAGAAACTACAAGAATTGAGCCATTTCTAGTTCGTCCAAGATGTTGTCCAACTCCAAAAAGGTCGTCCATCATAAGGAGGTCGTCCAATTTAAGAAGGTCGTCCAACATAGAAACACCTGTATGACCCCCAACACTTAAAAAATCTTCGAAATGAATTTATACACAAAAGCTTATAATTCAAACCACGTTCTACTATTTCAAAGAATGAGCAAAATCCTTATTCATTACTTTAACTTCTCACTAAACTCTTAACTTCTAATGGCAGTTATAGAAGATAAGATTAAATCTTATAACTTCTATAGCAGTTGTAGAACATAGGTCTGAACCTTGTAACTTCCATACGGTTTGAGGAAGTTACCAATCAAGTAACCACTCTAAGGCTCACTATATAAGGACTCATTCACATCAAACAAAAGTAAGTTTTCTACCACTCCTCAAAAGTTGGAATTCTTTAGTTCTAGAAAAAAAACTAACTTAAGCATCGGAGGGTTCTTGGCTGGTTCACCTCGGTCACTTTTGATCTTGCATTTCTTTCTTTTCAGGTCTTCAAAGTAACCACTAGCCTATTAAAACCCAAAGCATTCAGCCTACTGATTTTCTGTGCATCTTCAAGTTCACTCACCGAGTTACCTGATCCAAACCCGCCGAGTTGACCCTCAATTGGCGACAAAGGCGGCAACTCAGATTAGGGAGAAACCGGTGGAGAGAGATGGGTCGGCAATGGAGGCAGGGATGGGTCGGCTTAGGTCTTGGGGGGGGGGGGGGGGCAGCGATTGGAGGAAGAAAGATGGGTCAGTGGTTGGGCAAGGGAGATGGAGGTATGGGGCTTGGGTTGGCGAGAGTTAAGGAAGAGAGAAAAAAAATCTAAAGGGGAGAGGGTGAGATTGAAGTGAAGATTGAAGAGTGGAGTGCAACAGGAAATTGAAAAGAAAGAAAGAGAAAAAGAAAAGTAAATAACCATTATAATAATCGGAGGACAAATAAAATATATGATTTGATAGTATTTCTTTGGTGGGTTGGAGTCGTTGAACAACCCTAAGTATGTATATGGAATATAGGGGGAAAAAAGATTGAAATAAAAGGACAAATATGATTGGGTAAATATATATATATATATATATATATATTGGGATGGTTAAAATTAAAAAGGTTTTATTACTTAAATCAGTAAATGTAATGTGGGGGTGAAAGCCCAACACTACATATTGGGCCTGGGGCCCAATTCGAGTGTCACTGTTTGTCCGAAGAGGTAAAAGGGATTAGGGCTGAGTCCATGTGGGGGAAGTGCACTTGAAAATGAATGATGGGATACGTCCGAAGACGATCCTGTTGGTCCGAAGAGGTCCCTCTCATCGGATCACTAGGGAACTTGATCAAGCAAATATACTGAAGGCCTGAGCGACCTTTCCAACTGACTCCACGATAAGAGCAAACTCTGGGCATGCCTAGGGATGAGAGAACGTAAAAATATCTAAAAGGAAAAGCTGCTACCACCGCATTTAATGCACTACAGCAACTTTCCTAGCCGCATTTATGTGGAGAAGACACCTGAACAGTGCAACCTCAGCTACCACCACTCACGGCAGACTAAAGCAGATGTCTGATGTGACAAGTACTCAAGTGAATGCTTGGATGAAGAACAAGTGGATGGTGAAGATAAGGAAGAAGAAGGATATATAAATGGAATAAGTCTCTGAAAGGGGGAGGAGATTCATTTTTCCATAAATATTAAGCCTCTTTGGATTTGAATGGGATCCACTCTGCAATTGTCCTAACATCGTTTTATCCTTACTCGCATAAATGAATTGTTGCTAAATCCATAACCAGCCCAGCTTTTTCACCCACTCTCTACAAATTTATTGTTCTGGGTTCATTGGGCTCACAACCTGCAAAGTCTGGGCTTGGCCTATCAAATTTGGACCCTACATGTAACATATAAAATATAAGAAGGGAAATTATTAGTTATCACTCAAGATGAAAATTTTTGAATTTTAATGCAAAATGAAAATAAATTTTTTTTTGGAGGATAAATGAAAATAAATTATATGTAGGGAATTCAAGCATTGAATAGACAAAGTGTTGAAGAATGTAGGTTACAATCTAGTTGTCTAACATCCAGATTCCATTCTATATTTTTTTCCTCTTCTTAGTCAACCATTCTACATTGTTTAATCACTTCATTCTGATTAACTCCTCTTGATAAGTGATAGTTGTGAAAAAAAGGTGAAAAATAAAAGAGAAATTTGGATTCAAATGTACAAGGAGGAAGGCATCTATTCTCTCTTTTTAAAAAAATGCAAAGATTGTTCAGCTCTTGGTTTCTCTTGGAATAAGATCTTGAGTTCTTAGATTAACTTCATATGGTTCTTGAAATCATATCAATTTATTTAAATTAAATGGATTAAACTTTTACTACAGGTCTGTTTGGATAGAACTTATTTTGTTGAAACTGAAAACTGAAAACACTGTAACAAAATAATTTTTAAATGTGTGAATAGTGTCGTGGGACCAATTTTTAATGAAAAAGTTGCTAAAAAGTGAAGTTTGTGGGACTCGTGAACTGCACACGGGTGCACTGTTCATTGCTGAAAAGTCAAAACATGCGGCTGAAAAAAAAAAGGAAAGAAATGCAAACATGAATCCGCAAACGCGGATCCAAACGGATACTACATCATTAACTTTTAAAAAAATGTTAACAATCACCATTTTGGTATTTATTTAACTGATTAATGATGTGGTAAAATCCAATCTATTGATTTCAAAATGAATGAATAAAATTTTAAGAATTCTATGATGGTGTTAACCTAAGAAGTCGAGAAGATCCTAATTCATTTCTTTCTCTCCATTTTTTTTCACTCTCTCAAGTATTTGATGTCCTAGCAAAAAGGGGAATAACTTAAATAAATTATTTGTATTTAATATTTATCCCCTAAATTATAATATAAAGAGGGTAGGGTAGCTAGGGACTTAAGTTAGTGACAAATATCTTATCAAAAAAGAAAAAGAAAAAAAGAAGAGAATAAATAATAGAGGTAATATTTAATATTAAAACATCAGATTTTGTTTTAATGGTGTAAATCAACCAATGTAATTCCCTGATTCATTACACAAGAAGTGGCAAACTACCCCATTTTGACCTTATTGAACACGACCATATACTATTTGGCATTTCTGCCATTCTTCTAAATGAAAGTACAAAATTAATAATTAACAATAGGTGATAACAATAACAACCAATTTTTTTTTTTAAAATGACATAATTAACGATAGCTAAATGTATGTGTGTGAAGCTCTTTTCCCATTTTATAAGAACTTTGTACATATAGAGTGACCATCAAACCAATGATGCACGATGGTAAAATGACATTATTGTTAATTTATTATTGTTATTGCTGTTGTTATTATGATAATATGTAGTAGTAGATTCTACAATTACAAATCTAAAGTTCTTTAGCAAATCATTGACACAAATCTACAAGTAATAATATATAATCATTTACACAAACTTTTACATACAAATATATGCAAGTAAATTCAAAACTAATTAGAAAGTTATTAACTACAAGTAATAATATAAAGTTCATTAACACAAATCTAGATTTTTGACTCAAGTTTTCCATACAAGTATATACAAATAAAAATTTAAAGTTGTTAACACAACTCTACAAGTAATTATTAAGTTTATTAACACAAATCCATTTTTGACCAAATGATTCACAAGTAAAATTTAAACTATTATAGCAAGTTATTAACACAAATTACTAGTAAAGATATAAAATTTATTAACAGAGATATAAAGTTTGATACAAATTATTCATGCAAATGAACGCAAGTAAAATTGTTTTCCCAAATCTACAAGTAATGGTGCTATAAAGCATAACAATATTATAAAGCTCATTAAAAATATATATATAATTTGATACAATTTTTTCATAAAACTGTTTAAAAGTGAAAATTTAAAGTTTGCAAATCATTAGCACACATCTAAAAGTAGTGATATACTGATATGAACATATAAACACAACTATAAATATATAAACATGCATTTTTATTGATTAAAAAATGCTGGACATTAAGAACTTACAATTGTGGTGGAGAAGCTTTAGTATGGTCTGAAAAAAAATGCAGGTTGCGTGTATAGAGTTTTTGCAATAAGATGTTTTAGAGATGGAGAGAGTGATGCAAAAAGTGTTAAAATGCTACGATATCATAAATAACAACTTTTGTGACGTGCTTTTGCGATTGAACTTCATTCTCCCTGCCTCGTGTGTGAGTGTGTTTGTTTAAAAAAGAAGATATTTTTCCCTTATTGTTTGAGAGAGTGTATTGTGTGTATTATAACTTGCCTTACTCTCTTTTAAAACTTAAAAGTTACTATGATTTTGAATGAAGTTTATGGTGTGCTAATTCCTAACAATCATTATGGATGAAAATTAAATGAAGTAGAATGAAAGCATAAGATCTTTTATTTATTTATTTATGTGCTTTTAGATAGAAATTCTAGTCTAACCTAATTTAAGTGTATATGTGTGTGAAACTCTCTCCTAGAGACTTGAACCCAGCCCTTACCTCTCACACCCTATAAACACTAACACTTGTGGAGTGACCATAACCCCACGGGTACTCGGTAGTAAGATCTTTTTTTTTTTTTTTTTTTTGAGAATGTTAAGTATTTTAACACACACACAGGGAGAGGGAAGAAGGTCTTAAAGAAACTGATAGTAGTGTATATCTAAAAGGGGCTATGCATGAGATCTAGTTGTTGAAGAATCAGCATGTACATTTATTGGGATTACAATTGGAACTTGTCTAAATTCTTCAAAATTTTCTAAATGAATTATTAGGAAAGGGAATGAGATCTAATTATTATTCAAAAATTGGGGAGTCTACAAAATGGTATTTGTTGGGAAAATAATGGGCCAATCGTGACTGAGCAAGGCTTGTGAATAATGGCAGCCGTAGGGAAGGTATTAGGTATCAAATGATACCATGTTAGCAGTATTAAAATTCAATAAGTGTAAGATATGTCAGTAAAAAATTAATAACTACTCCACTAGTAAATAAAAGACGTGTTAGTGGGTAGTTATTTTTACACGTCTCTTATTTATTGGATTTTGATATGAATGACGTTGTATTATTTAATACAAAATATTTTTTCCAACCGTAGAGAAGGGAATTCATCTAACACAAGTTAACATCCAGGACTGTTACAGTGATAATTAAATACCATAATTTTGGCCATGTTTGAGTAAAGGACCCACGTGTTAAGGAAACGTGTGTGGCATAGGGTAATATTCTAGTCAAATAAGGAAGCAAGCAACACATTGTCAATTAAGGCAGGAGTATTATAAATTATAATGTCGAATGGGAAAGCAACACATACCTGTACTCCTTACCACCGCCAAAGATAATGAAGAAGAACAATTTGGGAGGGGATGTTGAATTCCTCATCTCTAAAAAAAAGCATTGATTTGCTTCTCTCTCTCGTAAATACTAAATACATACACTATTGTGACAATTTTCCAGAATATAGTGGATCATTTGCTTGACTTAAGAGAATGGTTTTCTATTTCTCCAAAGCATAGATAGTTTTCACGTTCTTACGTCTCTCTCAAAAGAAGAAGAAGATAGTTTTCACGTACAAAATCTGTGTTTATTTTATCTTTGCATTTTTTTTTTGTTCCCTTTTTCTTAGCTTTATTTTTTTCATTACCAAGCACAATCAGCAGCATCCATGTGTTGTGTAAATGACTAAATGTCATGGTGGTGGAAACTCGTTGTCTCATCCAATTCCATCATGTACATAGAGAGAGAGAATTGAAAAAAATAATTGAATGGAATCCAGTTATTCCTCAAAAACCGCATTCAACATTGCATAATCCTTATAGATGTGGCAAAATTTGGTTGCCATATATGCACTAGGAATTTCATGTAATCCGACACTTTTAACACATGTTCCTCTGGCATGTAAAATTTGTTTCCATCCCACCCCAAAATTTTATATGTTTTTTTTTTTTTTTTTCAGTATCAAATAGTATGCCAATTTTTTAGCACAAAGAAAAAAAAAATGATATGCCAATTCCGCCGAAATATAAGTGTCTAATCATAATGCCAAATAAACCCCCTTAATGTTAACCTTTTTATTTTCTTTAATTATTATTATATATAAACTTCTCAGATATATTGTTACGCGGATCCAATCTGCTGATTACTGGTGTTTACAAAATTCATATTCGATCCCGCGTACTTTCCACAAATTTTGAGTTTTGTTTGGTGAAGAATAATGCCCAAAGCAATCACATAGATTATTGTTTCGCTTCTGAACTTCATTGATTTTTGGTGACCCTAAATTATTACTACAGCATAAGCAGATTCCTGAGAACCAAGGCCTTGTTAAAGCTTAAGCCTACCAGGCCGCGCGGGTAGCTATCGATAGAGTTTTACCACCATCCTAAGGTATAACTTTATGAGTGTAAAATTACTATAAAAAGAGTATTCGTTATACATTTTCATTAACCTTAGCAATCTAAGGTTGTGAACTGAGGTATATGATTCTAGTCCGTTCACAACCTTTTATTAATGCTTTTAGAATGTGATTCTGGTTGATGTCCAGCAATTGTGCATCTGGTTCGCCCGTAATTAATGGTGACGTTCCTTTTCGGTTTTATATTTTCCCCACTTTTTGTTTCGGCCAACGATGCCCATTATCAGATTCTCGCCATCCATTCCACTTGCCGACAGAGCACTTTTACCGTTCATATTTATGCAACCAATAAATGAGTTCTCACCTAAACATACTTCTACTTCCACCACAAGTACCGCGTCATATGTGAAATCACGGGTTCAAATCACGAGATTCAGATGTAGATAACCAGAGAGAGAGAGAGAGAGAGATTACCTTCCAATTAGTTTGGAGGAAAATTTTAAATATACTTCTGACCTATTATATGTCTACTCAAAACTCTGAAATTTTTTCCAACTTATTACGTAATGATTTAAATGACAATCTACATGTACTACTTTTAGTTATATGACCTATTTAAAAAGTCTTGTAACTTTTTAAAATAAATTAGTAAGTTATGATTTATACAAGTGAATGCTTTTATGAATCACCACCCATTAGAATAGATTTCTCGGATTGGAAGAGAACTTTGTCAAAAAAAGATAACAAAAATGACATTTAAAACTTCCCATTTGGGTATTGGGTATTGAAATATAGTGGAAGTCTCTAATGGCACATACATCATCTATCTCACAATATCTGGACTACACAATTGTGAGATCCACATATTTGAGAGAGAGACAATGCAAATGGCATATTGCTAATTTTGACCCTTAATCATGTTAACCAAGAACATCACTAGCCAATCCAATATCCACCGATATAACTGTTAGTATTCTTGTTAGTTCCAGTTCATCATAATCTATTTATCTTCATCCATTCACTAATTCAACCTCATGTAAAGCTGCCATTTTCTTAGGATCTCTATTTGTTTTAGTTTACAATATCAACATATTTTCACTTCTAGATTATGCGAAGCCTTTTTGAAACCTCACTTTCTCTATTTAGAGCTGTATAAGTACATCTCATTTTTTAAACAAATTATGGCAATGAAAACAAGCTCATTCAAACAAGCTCTTAATAGGTCTAGCTTGAACTCTGATCCACAGTATTGTATTTATGACTTGCAGAATGCAGGGGTGCAAACACTAGATGATAAATCACACATTGGCCGTTATGTTACCTTTGCAATTAGGAATTAGAGAATAGTATAAACAAGCAA
Source organism: Quercus glauca (assembly GCA_023736055.1). Lineage (NCBI taxonomy): Eukaryota > Viridiplantae > Streptophyta > Magnoliopsida > Fagales > Fagaceae > Quercus > Quercus glauca. Next base: position 20,972,202 of record CM043315.1, read on the forward strand.
CCACAAATGCTATACGATGTTAATTCTGTTCTTACAGAGATTTGTGAAGACTGGTAGATAGACTAATCACTTATCAAAGTTGTATTATGAAGTGAGGACAAGCACATATGATCATTTTATTTACCAAATCTCAGTTAGGTTATAACACACTAATGTAAGTCACCAATGCATCATACCAAGATTGTTAATCAGTGCGTATCCCACCCATAAAGGTCCGTGGATCAGGACAGTTCCCAGTAAATTGAGCTTGTGAGAAGTCAAAACCCGGGTTCTGCAGAAAAGAAACAATTGTTATCAGAACAGGGACAAAAGATATGCTGCCAAGCATATCAAGAAACTATAACACATCTCATACAAATGGAGAAAGCAATGCGTATAGCCAATAACATGATGGGCATGTAAGGAAGTCGTTTGACACACATGGCATGGCTTATAACATGATGTGCATTAACCAAAGCAAACACATCGAACCTATAGCCCACCAAACAAATGAAAATTAGAGATCTAAGTTGGGGAGTCACAAGAAAACAATTAGGCGAACGCATCACAGACAACAGCAGATAATGCATTTGGTGCCATAAACATGTATTTAAAATATAACTGATTCCCCACTTGACAAAGATAATTCTACCCCACAAAAAGTTTCTGCCCAAACCTAGTGCAGCATGCGATCACATGAATCACAAAGGAGAAATTCCTACTCATGCCTGAAAGGTCCCCTTCTGATCTTCATGTGCCTTATTTTTTTATTGGTAAGTTACACAGGCACCCAGTGAATCTTGGATCCACAACCTTACCCTTCAACCAATTATTATGGGAGAAGGAAGTCCCAGTTAATCTATAGCTCATTGCTTCCTTTATCTTCAAATACTGTAAATGGCAAGAGCAAAAGTCTTATTAATAATAAGACTTTTGCTCTCATTTAACCATAACCCATTTTTGAGCTCTATGTGCCGAAGACTTATCATTGTACTAACACATTACAGGCAGCTATAGACAAACTATATAGCCAGCTAACTTAAGAGTGGTTACAGCCCTTTTTACACGCAGTTCATATTATGTTATTGACAGTTCCCCACTACCCCTTCCCTGAAGCTTTCCTTGTGCAGTTAATCCCTCTCTAATAGCCTGCCACAAGGTAGTTAGAATGACGAATAAAATCATTCTTCACTATTATTTAAAGTACCTAACATGAGGTTCAAAATAAAACTATAATTTACAAAGTTCTCTATATAAGGCTTAGCAAATAACAAAGAAGACTACTGTTGAAAAATTTGACCACAACCTATCTGGCATGTTCTCATCCGCCCTTGCCCACCTCCACCTCCTCTACAATCTCTGTTGCCACCAATAGTCTCTGACCCTATCCCCCTAACCTCTCCCTTCTCTACCAATGCTAAAATGTCCAACGCATCAGCAAAAAATTCTTCATAGATCAGATTTCACCCCAATACATCTAAACAACAAGATCAACTTTGACCCTATCATGGGTCAGCTTGAGTACATCTCAAGTCCTTTCTAAAGTTGTCGTTCCCTCGTTTGTCCAATTGCATCCATTTCCACCACAGATAGAACAAATGCAGTGAGCTGTTGATCCATCTCTTCAATTTAGAAATTGATTACACGGGTAAAAAGGAGGTTGAAAGATAAGAGTTCTAGAGAGAGGGAGAGAGTGAGTCATTCTAAATAAGACTGAATACCCCACCAGCAAAGTAGTTTCTAGGTTCAAGAACTTAAGGCAGGACACACCCACCATAGGTCCTACTCCGTCAAGTTTAACCAATTTGGAGACCTTGAATTGTATTGTCACATTACTTCTTTTATAAACTTAATGGTACTGTATCTTCCTTTTATAGACAATGGTCCTATCAGTGTGAATATATTGCTTTAGTATATATTTGTGTGGAATGTTTTAAGATTTAATCATTCAAAAGATTAAGTTTGATTTGAAAATTTTCAAAATGATTTTTAATGTCTAATTAGCTTGATGGTAGATGGGATGAGTTTCTAATCAACTATGGATGTTGTTTCTCAATTTTTGTGTGGATTTAGATAAATGGAATTTCCAACTTAAATCCAAACAATGGAAATTATGTTTTTTCATAAGACAAAACAGTGGAATTAATGATTGATGGGATTTTAAATGATGAGATTATAAATACATTCATTTTAGATTTTCCTTTTAAATATCAATTACTTCATCCAAACACAAGGTTGGTGTGGTGAGACATCCCTTGCAGTCAGTTATCCTGACTTGTTTAGATTTTGCAGGGATAAGGAGGCTAGTGTGGCTGAGCTTATGAAGTCCACCAATGGCGTCCTCTTTTGGGATGCCAGTTTCTTTAGGGGTGTGCATGCTCAAGAATTAGAGGCTATGTTAGGTTTTATGAATACCGTATATGGTTCTTCAATAGGGGGGTTTGGTGAGGATAAGATGTGTTGGAAACCTAGTAGAGATAAGGGGTTTAAGGTTAACGATTATTATAGAATTTTAGTGGGCTTTACTGACTACTGTTTTCCTCAGAAAAGTATTTGGAAATAGAAGATTCCTTCTCGAGTAGCTTTTTTTGTTTGGACTGCTGCTTTAGGGAAATGCTTGATGATTGAAAATTTACGAAAACGGAAGGTTTGGATATTGGATTGGTGTTACATGTGCAAGTGCAAGCTGGGTTATGCCGCAATCCGTTTTGGGGCTCCTAGCGTGTTGGCAAGGCAAGTTTGGTTGTCATCGAAATGGTTATATTTGGTTAATTGTTCCCCACTACTTAATGTAGTGTCTTTGGAGGGAAAGAAATAGTAGGTGTTTTGAGGATAATGAGAGATCCATACTAGACCTCAAGTTATTTTTCTTTAGAACTTTATTGGATTGGTTGGTTGCCAGGCAAAAACCGATCATTCCCTTCTTTTATTGTTTTCCTTGATTCTTGTAATTTTTGTACTTGATTTGTTGACCCCTTGTACACTCCCTGTGTACTAGGGTGTTCTTTTTTTTATATCAATAAACTTATTACTTATAAAGAAAAACACAAGGTAAGCGATCTGACTTAGTTAAAGAAATATTTCTAAGGGGACAATAGCACAAATTAGAGAAGATCCAAAGATTAAGAAAGGAGGATTGGAAGGGGGGTGGGGGGAGAAAAGAAAAACAGTCTAGTATAGAAGACATGCTTCCCAATATGCTTTAAATAATGTCACAACAATAGTGAACTCATAGAAGTCACAGAAAAGCAGTCCATCCAAATGCATCAATATAATGAGCTCAATCAAAGGAAGGTATGATAACCACACTCATCTCCCAGACCAAATACATAAGAAATTATTGATTAGATGTAAATTTTATATCTTAATAAACTAGATAAATTGAAATTAAATCAACAACTTCAGGCGCAGATTCAAGAGTACTACTGGACTTTGGTGCTAGTGACAACTTCACCTTGAGCCTGAAGCAAAAGACTAGATCCTCAGAAATTCTGTTCTTTATATAAAATTAACCTCCTTAATATGAGATGAAAGACTGTAGAATTGCAAATCTCAAGTCACAAGGAAATCTCAAGAAAAGGCTCAAGTTTAGTTCGTGAGCTACAGATTCAACTAGAAATGCTCTTGTTCATGTTGATAGCAAATGGGGGATATGGAGTTTAACAATTGGAACAAGTAACAACAATCAATCCTAATCAATAGTAGGACCATAATTACAAATTACAAACAGGGGCATTGAGTTTCAATACATGAGATAAATTAACACTCTGATACAAACTACATGGTGGTTGATGCCAATAATAAATTCTTTAAACATAATATAGTGAACTTAGCAAGCATTATGAATCCACATTGTTATGTCTATTATAAGACTAAATGAATAAAAATTAATTCACCTCTTCTTGAAATCTCTGGAGCATGAGGCGCTTCTGTTCAAGATCGGAAGCATGAGGATCTAGCTGACCCTGACCCAATATGGGTGAAGCCCAGGTCTGACCTTTATCTCTCTTCTGCAGTGTTATGTGCATTATATCATCCTCTGCCATGCAAAACCACCCTAATTAAGCACAAACTATGTAGAAACCTAACTGTAAAACAAGAAAAACACTATTTCCAACTAATTGCTGAAAATTTAAAGGGCAATACAATCAAATACATAAATTTTTTTAATCATTTAAGTTAAGAGCTCAAAAAAAAATAAAATAAAAATCCAAGCCACCCAAAAATACCATTTTTGGCTCAAATGAAGAACAGCAGAACACAAAAGGCCTTGTTTTGCATCACAATTTTTAACAGCACTAACATGGAACGCATAGTTAAAACATTCTTCTCTGATTCAGTTACTCATTTTCCTTTCAGGAAACACACAAAACCACTGAAAACAGCTTGCTTTTAAGACTTCCAACACAAACAAAACGGAGCTAGAAATTCCATATATGTCCTCTTTACTTCTCCTAACTTTTCTCGGGAACCAAACAAGCAATTATGAACAAACAGCAATCTGAGTGGCATTAGAAAAAACAAAGAAAACAAAACAAAACAAAATAAAAAGATTACCAAGGGTCCAGAAAGAAGAGTCGGTCTTAACGGGAGATGCGAGCTCGTGCTGAGAAGAAAACCAAAACCAATAATTCAAAGACATTAGCGAAATTCACAAAACCCACAAAACCAAACACACCAATCAAAACAAAAACAAAAACAAATTTGAAATTCGGAAACAGACATTGAGGTAGGGAGGGTTTCCTTTGATGCCGAGTTCGAGGTGCTTGGACTGAATCTTGCAATAGAATTGCTTGGAATGAACGTTTGGTGGAAGATTTATGTACATGTTCACTTCCTCCAAAGTCTGGTCCCATTCGAACACCTTCTCACCTGAACAAACAAAATCAAAACCGGAAAAATGAAAATTCAAAACATGGTTTCAGTTGCCCAAACCACTGTAAATTGATGAGAAAGAGAGAGAGACCGTTGTGGATGAAGCTGTGTCGCTTCTCTGGTGCCAATTTCTCCGCCATTTTTTTTTTCCCTTAGGGTTTTGATTCTTCGTTTCGCGCGGTTTCGCTAATCTCCTTGTCTAATCTCTGCAACTCTCTCTCTCTCTCTCTCTCTCGCTAAACAAGAGTTAAGGATTATTATTATTATTTTTTTAGAAATATATTTTCACAATCTTTTAGCAACAAATTTTATGCAATAAGTTAATACTGACTATTATTTTTATCTACAAATGATAACCTATTACTTTTTTCTAAAAATAAAAAAAACCTTATTACGAAAGTGTCATATGAGAATTTTGTGAAGTGATTTCTTAAAAAAGAAAAGAAAAGAAAAAGAATGTTGTGAAGTAACACTTTTTTTTTTAAGAGAAAAATGAAAATGTTATAATTGTACCTATTCTTTTTATTTTAGAAGCAAATTCATTTACCTATTCTTTTACAAAAGACTTATTACTTATTAGCAATTCAATAACATAACATAAATCTATCAAAAAAAAAAAAAAAAAAATAACATAACATAAAAAAAATAAATTTCAATTAACAAAAAGTGGAGTTTTTAAAATGTTTTTTGAAGTATTTTTTTGAGCATTTTCAAAAAAGTAACCAAAAAAAAAGGGTAATCATAATTGTATATCATGGTAAGTTTTCTTTGAAATTTTTTTTTTTTTGGGGTTAATTTTTTTGATTGAAAAATATCGCTACCTCCTTCTCAAAAAATAAAAAAAATAAAAAAATAATAATGGTTACCTCTCTTTTTGCTCCCATCTATCTCATACTAATAAATTCCCATGCTTTCTCTAGTAGCACCCTTTCTCTCTCCTTTCTATATGCTCCTTACCCTTCCCTTTCCTAGCTGTTTGTCTTAAGCCATCTTTGTTTTTACCCAAATCCTTTCATTCCTTGTGTTACTAGTCCTTACACTTCATCTCCTTTCAAAAATGGAGGCCTTAGACCTCATAGCTCGCACAGAAAACAATTCGTGGATAGATGCTAGCCTAGAGCTCCCTTCAAACCAATCTGTCCCAAACACTAATTCTTGGATCCTGCTGGGAAAACTCATACCATCTCAGAAGTGGTAAACAGAGCAAGAGACCAGCGTTTCAGATTCAGCTTAGTCGCCTTAATAACAACACCTTCATGTTCCACTTCTAGCACGAAGCGGACATGGCTAACACATATCGCAGAAGGCCCTGGTCCATCAGAGGCTGTCATTTAGTCCTAAAGCAATGGCTTCTAGCTCTCACATGGTAAGAAATACCATTCATCACCTCCACGATGTGGGTCCAGGTGCATGGGCTCCTTGAGCTATGGAAATCCCCAGACAATCTTCGAAAGCTGGGTGAAAAAGCGGAAAAGTTGTCGAGATAGATTTAGTCAGTGAGGGAGGTGGAGATTGGAAGAGGTTCATACGCATTCAGGTAGAGGTAGACCTCTTTCAGCCTATCATGCCAAGTATATTTCTGCTTAGAAAGGACCTCCCCTATCTATGGATTAGTCTGAAGTACGAAAAGCTAGCTGATGTGTGCTACCGATGTGGTATTATTGGCCATGAGACCCATGCATGCCAAGGAAAGTCTTTTAAATCATTTGTAATCCATTCGGCCATGAATTCCTTGCCCCAGGGCCATGGCTAAAAACGGAGAACGATACCACTCCATCAAAGCTTTTCTATCACGCCGGCCAACACACGTCTCCACTGTCCCCCATCGGTGCAAATTCAAACATAATAGATTCACACCCAACCTTGCCAGCATGCCAAGCCACGTCATCAAGCCAGGACAAAACACACATTCTTAGGAAACATTGTGTACTACAGGTGCACGACACTAGTGGCACAGCACAACAACAATCCACTACTCAGGAGGAGAGTACTGCTGAAGGAACTAGCAGTCACCAGCTGGCGTTCTCACTATCACATGTAGACAATCCCTCTCTTATCCTTTCAACTCATGATCTAGACCCAAAAGGCCTTAGCCATCCCCACAAGATGGACCCAAAAGCCCAATGCCACCCTTTCTTAAATCCCCAAACAGATGACCCAAGCCCAGCATTCCCTCCAGGCTTTAGCCCACCCGATATTAATCTAAACCAAACTCACCAGCCCAAACCAGAACCATAACCCGATGTTAACTCTAACCTAACCCAAGACACATCTCCTTCCCTTCCACTAGACTCATTCCAACCCCAATCATGCCAAGACCCATCAGAGAACCTTACCATCCAATCGAACCCCTCTTTGAAAAGGAAAGTTATGAAGCAAGAGCTCAAAAATGTTACAAAAAGGGTTAAGATTGCAATTCATGCACCAGAAGTAGTATTTTTCGACCCTGTGATAGTCACCTTCATCCCTAAATCAAGGGTAAATCACTTCATTCTTGAAGAAAAGCAAAATTCATCAAACAAGTGCACCCCTAATTTCCAAGGTGAGTATCTCGAAGCTGAAAAATCTCAATCTGCTATTCCCATCGTTGCTAATTCATGCTATCTTGCTACTTCTATAGCCGAGGAGGCGGGTCTTATCAAGCCCCCAACCTCCCCATGAAGGTCCTAAGCCGGAACTGTCGTGGCATCTGTAACGTCGCGACAGTCAGAGCCCTTAAGGCTCAAATAAAAGGTAATAGCCCTGATGTTATTTTTCTTTGTGAAACCAAGGCTTCTGCCACTAGGATGAAAGAAGTGTTAAAATCAATAAATTTTGTTGATATGTGTGTTGTTGAGGCCAAAGATACTGCAGGTGGTATTGGTATCATGTGGAAATTTGGTATTTCTATCCATCAAGTAGACTATAATAAAAATCTAGTTGCTCTCAAAGTGTCTGATACGGTTTGCGACTGACTCCTTGTGGGTTTTTACGGCCCTTTGTACCTATCCAAAAAGCAAAAAGCCTGGGAAAATCTCATGGCCCTTCTCAACTCATGTCATTACCCTTAGGTCTGCATTGGTGACTTCAATTTCACCACTGATGACAGTGAAATGCTTAGAGCAAAAAGAGGCAGCAACTCTGCAACCACTAATTATCTGAAAGAGCTAATTTTTGAGTTCGAAGCTATTGACCTGGGTTTTTTTGGTAACACCTTCACTTGGGCTAGAGGAAGATGGGGAAGCACTGCAATTAAGAAGAGATTGGACAAGGGAATTGCTAGCATCTCATGGTGTTTAGCTTTCCCTAAAGCAACTGCAACTCACTTAAGAGCTATAAAATCTGATCATTCCCCTATCCTCTTAGACATAATCCTGTAAGATAGCTTTGCCCACAGACCTTTTAGGTTCGAAGCTTCTTGATCAGAGATAAGGGGTGCAACACAGTTATAGAAAAGGCATAGAATGAGGAAACTAATGGCTCGACCTTCATCAAGCTTTATAAAAAGCAAGATAATACGAGAGAAGCACTCCGAAAGTGGAATAAGGAAGTATTTGGGCATTGTCAAGCTAGGATCAATTGTCTTATGGAAAAGATTGTCGAAGTACAGAAGAGGCCCCCTTCTGAGCTCAATGACAGTATTGAAGAAAACCTTAAATTAGAGCTTTTAGAATGGCTTACCAGAACCGAAATTTTGTGGAAATAGAAATCCCGAGAACTCTGGCTAAAAGAAGGAGATAGAAACACCAAATTCTTCCATCTCTCTACCATTATTAAAAGAAGGCAAAACAATATTGATTCTATCAAGTCAGAAGAGGGCAACTAGGTTATTGGTTCAAATCAAATTAGGCATCCTTTTTTTTTTCTCATCCTTCAAAAATTTATTCATTGAGGAGACAGTCTCCTTCCCTAAGCATCTAGATAATCTCCTTACCAGCTGCATCTCTGAGGAGGAAAACTTGAGTCTAAAGAGAATACAAACTCTGGAAGAGATCAGGGAAACATTCTTCCAAATGCAAGATTTAAAAGCACCTGGGCTAGATGGCTTCCCAGCTTTGTTTTATAAATAATTTTGGCCCACAGTCAACGATGTTGTAACTAAAGCTGTAACTTCTTTCTCACAGATGGATGCTTAACTAAAGAAGCCAATTCCTCTCTCATTGTACTTATTCCTAAATTATCAAATCTGTCAACTATCAACAACTTCCACCCTATAAGTCTCTGCAATGTTGTGTACAAGATCATCTTGAAGCTTCTGGTTGCAAAGCTGAGACCTCTTTTGCATAAGATTATTTCTCCCTGTCAATTTACTTTCATTCCAGGCAGATGGATTGCAGAAAATCAAGTTCTGGTCTATGAACTTCTTCACAGTTTCAAGACTAGAAAAGTCAAGTCTGGCTTTATGGCGATTAAACTCGACCTCTAAAAAGCATATGATAGATTCAATTGGAAGTTCATTCATGCTGTGCTCACCAAGCTCAGATTCAATTTTGTTTTCATCAATTGGATCTTAACTTGCATATCATCAGTGTCTTTTGAAGTCCTAGTCAATGGAGAACAGTTAAACCAGTTCAAACCTAGCAGAGGACTTGGACAAGACGACCCTCTCTCGTCTTACCTGTTTATTCTAGGGCAGGACATCCTATCTAGAATGCTTGATAAGGAGCTCAGTGTTGGAAACATCAGCAATGCCAAAGCAAGCTCTAGAGGACTAGCTTAAATGCATGTCATGTACACGAAAGACGTCGTTCTTTTCTCTAAGGCAACAAGGAAAGATGCAGAGAGACTAACCTTATGTTTAGAAAAGTACTACAAATGGTCAGGCCAAGCCATTAATAGAGGTAAATCTGGCATATTTTTTTCGAAGCACACTTGTCCTAATTGTAGAAGAGCTACAAAGCAGCATATCCATATGAAAAGCCTTAAAAAAGATTCGTTGTATTTTGGTGCACTCCTGTTCAGGACAAGATCGCCTTCTAAAGACTTCAAGTTTCTATAAGAGAGGCTAGAGACCAAGTTATCGAGCTAGAAAAGCAAATGCCTATCTTGGGCAAGTAGATGCACATTGATAAACTTGGTTGCCCAAGCCATCCCTAACTATGCTCTATCATCATTCAATATTTTTGACAATATTTGTGACAAATTGGATTAGCTCTCACGAAGATTCTAGTGGAACCAAAAAGAGAGAGAAGGCAGATTCATTGCCTGGAAGAAGTGGGACAATCTATGCTGCCTTAAATGTGAGGGTGGCCTTGGATTCAAAAAAGCAAAAGAGGTTAATGCTGCGTTGCTCGCCAAGCTGCTTGGATGGTTACTTTTAGGAAGCAGAGCATTTGCATGGAGATTTTGCGTTCAAAGTACAGGGTAAAAGAAAATTGGCTTAGAGCAGAGCCAATTAAATCAGCCTCCCCTACTTGGAAAGCTATAGAGAGAGCTAAAAAGCTGATAGAAAAAGGGGCGTGCTATTTGCTTGGAGATGACAAATCCATTAATGTTTGGGTTGATCCTTGGGTTCCATGGATTGAAGGTTTTAAACTAAAGTCGAGAATTGAAGAATACAACCATCTTCCTATCAAGGCTCACCACCTCTTTGACCATTTCACTAAATCTCGGGACAGAAGTATGGTGAAAGAAATTTTCGCCCCTGATGTTGCACAATCCATTCTCACCATTCCAATCCCACTTTTACCCAGGTAGGACAGACTTATATGGCTCCCAGATTCTAAAGGTATTTTCTCTGTTAAATCAGTTCACCAAGTCTCTTTTCACTCACTTCGTTGATAATTCCCTAGATCAATCTCTTTGGAAAAAGCTATGGAGAGCCAAGCTCCCTGAGCTTCTCAAAATGCTTATTTGGAGGATAGGAGCCAACGCCATCCCCACCAAGGTGAACCTCAAGCACAGAATTTAGCATATTGACTCATCCGACATCCTTTGCGATTTTGAGGAAGAGAATAGTATCCACCTTTTCTTTCATTGCCACTTCGCCAGAACTCTTTGGGTAACTGTGTGTTGGGGACTCAGAATTGACACCACATCAATGACCTCAAGCGAAGACATCATCAAGTTGATCACGAACCCTCCAAATACCCCTATTCCTGCATAAGACCTATGGACTATAACTCTTAACATGGCTATCATCATCAATGAGATTTGGAAGTCTAGGAACCACATTCTTTTCCAAGAGGGCAAAGCTAACTTGGCCAAGGCCAAACTAAATGTGGCTGTAAGGTTCTTAGAGATATCCAAGGTATACTCCCCGATCACCTACCCCTCATCGGACCCTTTCTCAACCTCTTGGTTCCCCCTACCTCCAGACTGCATTAAGATTAATGTAGATGCTGCGTTAAACTCTTCAAAGTTTGCTCTAGCTGTCGTGGCAAGAAATCATCATGGGGTTGTGCTCTTCATGTGGGGAAAACAACACCATCTCTGTACCCCTTCACAGGTAGAAGCTTCATCTCTTCAATGGGCAGAGTAGCTTGCCATCTAGAAGCATTGGAACGTAGTCATATTTGAAGAAGACGCAAAAATTTGCTTTGATGCCTTGACCCTGTCATATCATACCCCCAATAAGCATCTAAGCATGCTCATTAGCAACATTTGTAGTCCATCTTACAATTTTTTGTCTTGTAATTTCTGTTGGGTTCGGAGGTCTGCCAATTCTGCAGCACATGAAGCTGCTAGATTTGCTTTGAACTCTGATTCACCCTTCTGCTTTTCTAATGGTAATCTTCCTCCCTCCCTTGAGGTGGCTTGTAAGGGAGATGTCTCTGCTTGTAGTCTTTCTTAGTTTAATGATATTGTAGTTTATCAAAAAGAAAAAAAGTCATAGATTTTAACGTTTCCTCTAAAATGTATGTCTTTGTTAAAACAAAAAACAAAAAAACAAAACAAATTTGAGAATTAAATAAGGTCAAATTTTAATATATATAAAAAAAGGTTGGACAGTGGTGGCCCTAGGAATTTTTTTCAGGAGGGTCATTAAGAAATTTAAATTAAATAAAATTTAATACAAAAAAATTGAATATATCGAGTCATAAAAAAATGCAAATATATGAAATTTCACAACTTCTACGAGTTTTCATATTTTAAAATCGTTACATAATAGTTTATTATCAGTTTTTATTATCTATTGTCAATGTGCTAGGTGTGACCATTTTATTTTGTTAAGTTTGTATAACATTTAATAATTTTTATGCAGTTGTCATTATTTTTATAAAAATATTTTAAACTAAAATGACAAAATGCAACCCACTGACAATATATTATTTACTAACCTACACATTCATATTCATACATGCATAAATATTACACTAAGCCTTCGTTTGGATACTAATGAAAAATGAAAATTATTTCACTATTTAGCTTATTTTTGGTACTATTCATAGGCCTTACTGCACTTTTAGGTACTATTCATGTGCCCTACTGTACTATTTCAGCCAATTTTTACATTTATCTACAGTACTTTCAATAATAAATTTCCAGTTTTAGCAAAATAAACAGTATCTAAACAGACCCAAGTGTCTACTAAACAAATCAAATATAAATCAAATATTTGAACAATTGCTAACTTTACTATTTTTTTTTTCTTCAATTACGTACTAACATAAATAATACATTAAATGTCTAATTGTTTAGTTTTAGGTTGTATTGATCTATGATCAGGGTGTGTAAAATTTCAGTCAATGTATGAAAAAATATTTTTAAACATTAAATAAACTAATAAAAAGAGGGCCATAGAAGTGCCGCCGCCCCTGCGGTTGGACCTTACACATGAAAGACCTTATTTAAATGTAATCCACTGAGAAACTAATGCTTAATAAGGAGTTTAAGATTAAAGAGGGCCATATAAGTTCTCTCTCACATGATTTTAACTATGGTCAAACCTTGGGTACATTAGGGTTCCTAGTAACCTTAACTAGCGAGTAGCTTAAGTAAGCCTTTTCATTGGACCACTTTTACCTTGGGCAAACGAGGACATTGTTGAAATAGTTTTATTTTGTGGCAAAATTGATAATTGAAGACAATTTTAAGGTTTAATTAATAAGCAGTTTTAGATAAGAACTATGATGCGGCATATAACAAAAAGACTAATGTGGCAACTTTGATTGGAACAAAGTTGCTTTCCAAACTAATTTGGAAATAAACTTTTTAAACTTCTAATATATCTCTTTTTTTTTTGTGTGAATTTTGAAAATTTAACAGTTGAATTTCATGTTCTTTTTGTTCTTAACATGCATATCAAATTTCGTTCAAATCGGATTTTATTTACTATTTGATCAATAAACTTAATTTTATACACAATTTTAGATCACAAAAATTTGAAATTTTAACATTTGTTTAATGACATAGCAATTGATCTTTGATATTCTTGAAATTTTATAATCATGAAAAATATAATAAGAATATGCAATCCAATGATTAGATTTTCAAAATTCACATTCATTATAAAGATATATGAGGAGTTTGTAGAGTTTCTCTTTAAACTAGTTTGGAGAGAAACTTTATTCCTTGGATTGGTGAGTCATCAACTCTGCCATAACATCTTAAAGCCTGTAGATTTGGCCAAAGTGAAAGCCCCATAACAAAGGAAAGATTTGCATATATCCTTATCACCTCCAACTCCAAGTCCCTGTTAATAATCTCAAAATAATTAGCACCATCACCATTCACCAACCCTAAAAGGTACGACCACATTTTTTCCACTTTTAGCAGCAGTAAATTGGTTCCTATATTTTCTTAGTAGCCAATTTAGTTAATTTTATTTTCAATTTCTAATTAATTTGGTCTCTACCCGTTAACTCACTAACAGAAATTGAATGCAAGTTGAAAATAATAGGAATTAAATTGACTGCTACCAAAATGTAAAGACCAAATTAACACTACAAGAATTTTGGTCTTTTGCAACCAATGTTTTAGCAACGACCAAAAAGTTGTCACTATTAGGCATACATTAGCGACGAAAATATATGGTCATCACTAATAAGTGTATTGTAGCGAAGACACTAAGGTAGTCGCTAATAAGTTGTCACTAACACTATGGAGGGAATTTTATTTACTTTTGGAAAATGGAGGGAAACTTTTAGCAACGACAATAAATTTTGTTGCGACGACCTTTACGTCACTAAAATAAGGTCTATTTTAACAAAGACATCTATCATCTCTAATAATCATCTTTAGTGACGACCTTATGTTTTGTCATAGATATGTGGTCAAAAATATATAGTAAATATATTATATATATGCTTTATTTATCAGTGATGACACATTGGTGGTCGCTATTAGAAGGCTATTAGCGAGGACATAACATGTCGTCACAAATATATCTACCTAAATATAATGGAGGATAAATTTTCACTGTCAAAAAGTTGTGAGAATTATTGGAGGGAAGCAGATTTTATATTAGCAACGAATTAGGTCGCCGCTATAAGGGATCTTTTAATGAAGACAAAAAAATGTCGTCACTAATATGTAGCCAAAACAATTTTGATATAATATGATTTTTTTTTTTTCAAATCCTCCAAATGCCTCTTAAAATATTTAAAATGACATAAATTCCTTTAAAATGTTTGAAATGATTAAAATACCATTAAACTCATCAAAATGACCAAAATACCCTTAAACTTATATAATGACCAAAATAAACTTGAAACCTCCAAAGTAATTTAAAACTTTCAAATCTGTTAAAAGAAGAAGAAGAAGAAAATATGAGAAACGAAGGGCTTGTTGCTTCAATATACTCTCAAATCATAATGTTACGCATTTGAAACTTGAAATTGATAAAATAATAAAAATTGAGAAAGTTCTAATTTCACTCAAAATACTGACTAATTCTCATAGTTATCAAAATGTGAATCGTATCGTGAATCAATTTTTGATTTTTCTGTATCATGTGTCATAAGAAAGCTATTAGTCAATATTTACCAAACTAATAAATTCATTATAAATATATGAAAGGTATATTCATTATAAATTCATAATATATTCAACTAATAACCAATTCAATCATCAATTATGTAATGATATTTACCAAAAGTAAGTAAATAATTCAAATTAAAATATATTTATAACATACATATTCAAATTAATTAAAATCAGAAGTGATAATACATGATATATGAGCCAAAATAATAAAATTTTTCATCATTTTGCCTAATCAATTTTATCTAAGTCAAGGTTAACAAGATGTTCATCATCTTTCAAAATTATTTTTTTATTAACATTTTCTAACAACTACTCC
Organism: Quercus glauca; assembly: GCA_023736055.1. Taxonomy (NCBI): domain Eukaryota; kingdom Viridiplantae; phylum Streptophyta; class Magnoliopsida; order Fagales; family Fagaceae; genus Quercus; species Quercus glauca. The sequence goes on from CM043315.1 coordinate 20,987,278, forward strand.
AATACCCAATAATCCATTGAAAACCTTCCCACTAAACCTAATTTTACAAAGTCTAGTGGTCTTGAGACCATCTATTAAGTTTGATCATGTTTGACCAACTTTAACTGTGCCTTTTTCTAAATCTAACAGTTTGATTGTGACCATAATTTACTAGAATTAATCTTTCATTACACTCTTCAAGTCCAACGGTTAGATTTCAAATCTAAGTATGGCGTGAGATGGATATGTGTTGTGTATTTGTATGTTCTCTTAATCTGATCATTCAATTGGTCTCAAATTTCACCAACACCAATATGTCACCATATTCTTCAATCCTAATGATCAAGATTTGAATATAAATTTCATAAAGTCCAGTGGTCACAGGACCATCTATTAAGTTTAACCGGGTTTGACAAACTTTAACTAAACTTTAACCGCCTCTTTCTCTAAATCCAGTCGTTTGATTGTGATTATAATTTACTAGAATTAACTTTTCATTACACTCTTCGAATCCAACGATTAGATTTCAAATCTAAGGATGGTGCGTGATGGACATATGTTGTGTACCTGTATGGCAATGTTCTCTGAATCTGACCATCTAATTGTTCTCAAATTTCATCAACACTAATATGTCACCATACTCTTCAATCCCAATGATCAAGATTTGAATATGAATTTCACCAAATCTATTGATCTCGGGACCATATATTAAGTTTGACCGGGTTTGACCAACTTTAACTAAACTTTGATCGCACATTTCTCTAAATCCAACCGTTTGATTGTGACCATAATTTACTAGAATTAATCATTCATTGCACTATTCGAATCCAACGGTTAGATTTCAAATCTAAGGATGACACGTGATGGACATGTGTTATGTACCTGTATGGCTATGTTCTCTCAATCTAACCATCCAATTGTTCTCAAATTTCATCAACACCAGTATATCACCATACTCTTCAATCCTAATGATCAAGATTTGAATATGAATTTCACCAAGTCCAGTGGTCTCGGGACCATATATTAAGTTTGACTGGGTTTGACCAATTTTAACTAAACTTTAACCGCATATTCCTCTAAATTCAATCGTTTGATTGTGGCCATAATTTACTAGAATTAACCTTTCATTGCACTCTTTGAATCCAACAGTTAGATTTCAAATCTAAGCATGGCGCGTGATGGACATATGTTGTGTACCTGTATGACTGTGTTCTCTCAATCTGATCATCCAATTGTTCTCAAATTTCATCAACACCAATATGTCACCATACTCTTCAATTATAATGATCAAGATTCGAATATGAATTTTACCAAGTCCAATGGTCTCGGGACCATATATTAAGTTTGACCGGGTTTAACCAACTTTAACTAAACTTTGACCGTGTCTTTCTCTAAATCCAACCATTTGATTGTGACCATAATTTACTAGAATTAACCTTTCATTACACTCTTCGAATCCAACGGTTAGATTTCAAATCTAAGGATGGCGTGCGATGGACATGTGTTATGTACCTGTATAGCTATGTTCTCTCAATCTGACTATCCAATTATTCTCAAATTTCACCATCACCAATATGTCACCATACCCTTCAATCCTAATGATCAAGATTCGAATATGAGTTTCACCAAGTCTAGAGGTCTCGGGACCATCTATTAAGTTTGACTGGGTTTGAACAACTTTAATTAAACTTTGACCGCACATTTCTCTAAATCCAACTGTTTGATTGTGACCATAATTTACTAGAATGAACATTTCATTGCACTTTTCGAATCCAACGGTTAGATTTCAAATCTAAGGACGGCGCATGATGGACATATGTTGTGTACATGTATAGCTATGCTCTCTCCAATGTTATGAATATCGTTTCGAATTCCGTTTCGATTTGTCCAGTGTATTGAAATATTTCAATATCAGCCAATTTCGATGTACCGTTTTTAGGACGTTTTGGATTTCAAAATATATAAAACTATTTACTTTTAAAAACATATTACTTATATATATATATATATATTCTTCATAACCTATTACTTTTAAAAACATAAGAGTTATATTTATAAAAATTTTTATTTTAAAATAAATCTAATCAAATCAATTAAACTACTATTATTTTAATTAAAATATTATTAAAATATTAATTAATTCTTTTAATGTAGCAAACTGGCAAACGAAGGCTAGGCACACTGCACAAAGTCTAACCATCTCTATTTCCAACATTTTATTAAATTTTACTTTCTTATCATTTTTTTATCTCTTGTTTTTTCTCAACCCCTCACATTTTCATTTTTATTTGACGCCTGAATTTCTGTCCTTCGCATATCTTTTCATCTCTTTATCTACACGTTGACTTAGACACGCAACTTAGATTTCTCATCACGCCTTCCAAGATTTTATTAAAAGTTTCTCTACAACACGCCTTCGTAGTAGTTAGTATTAATATTATGAATATTGTTTCGTTTATTTCGGTTTGTGTATTAGAACAAAATATTTTAGTATCAATCTATTTTGATATATCATTGCATACTATTTCAGAGTTTTACTATGTTACAAATTTATATATATACATTTTGATAAAAGTCCAAGGGCACACAATTTGTTAAAAATATTTATAAATTATAAAAGATCTTTAATATTTATGATTCTTTAAGTTTTAGTTAAAATGTTGATTTTTTTTTTTTTAAAAGTCATTATGCATTTATATTAAAAATACAAAATTTTTTAGATGGCACATGGTAGTAAATTTTATTTTTTTTATTATTAAAATTATAAATCTATTTAGACATTTGATATTATTTTAATGTACTAAATTTGAAGTATTGAAAATTAAAGTAAAAAGAAAAAGAAAAAAATGTCAGACACAAGCAAAATATAAAATTATTTTATTCAAAATAAATTAATAAAGAGGTTTCATGAGATACATTGGGTCAACCACATCAAAAAGGACAAAACTAATGTTAGGTTGGATAAGAAGGGAGCAGCTTGTGTTCAGTGTTAGTGATCACTGGACACATTGCGATGCGAATACGTGTCCAAGACTGGACACGTGTCCATATCCTAACGGTTCCAGTGGCCACTGGCCACTGGACAGAAGCCTTACCTGGATAAGAAAGTGTACAAGTGAGCAGCTAACTATTCAGCCAAAACAAAAAAAATTTAGCAAAAAAGTGAGTAGGAAACTTGAGCTTCCACAAAATAAGCCCCTTGGTCATTGCATTCAATGGAGGCAGTGTCTTTGAGATGTCCTATCATCATCTCAATTCTCAAGTTTTGACTTTTTACGTAAAAGAAAAAAATAGTAGCTATATAGGCTAGTAATAGTAATTATAGGCTAGTAATACAGCTGGGAAGCATTATAGTTTATATTTCCCACGTCTCATCTATGCTTCCCAAGTCTGTAAATTTCAAGATTCAAGCATTATAGTTTATGTTCATTCTCTACCTATCTTCTTCTTCATTTTGCTGCCTAAGTCTGTAAAGCTCATCTCTTTTTATATTCTTTTTATTTTTACCACTTACAGCCATGCAAACAGCAAGAGCAAGATGTGGATTTGCACAAAATTGGGGCGGATTTGCGCATAATCTCTTCTCATCTTCCTCCTCAACGCATCCCAGATGGCTTCTATCTTTATTTATTTATTTTTATTTTTGCTTTTGACAGCAGTTTAGAAATATTTGAGAGAAAGGATTGTTTGTATTTGGAGGGAAAATGGGTTAGGGATGGGCCAAAAATTATATTTGGAGGGAAAATGGGTATCAAAATTATTTTTTTGGTATTTCAGAAAATGGGTATCAAAATTCTTTTTTTGTATGTGCTTCTGTCTTTTTTTTTTTTTTTTTTTTTTTTTATTTTTTATTGCAGTTTAGAGATGTTTGAGAGAAAGGATTGTTTGTATTTGGAGGGAAAATGGGTCAGGAAAAATGGGAATAAAAAAAACACCTAACATAACGGGTTTTGAAGTCCCATGATAAGCATGATCCCTATGTCTTTCTCAGTCATTACCGCCAATTATATATCACTCATCATCTCTCTCATTCTTTCTCACATACCTGCTAAACCTGTAGATCCACTGTTGTTGTTCAGGTATTTTCTTTTTTTCTTTACTTTTGGTTAATTTTGTTCTTAGTGTTCTCAAGTTTTCAACTTATTAAAATAGGAAAATTGTTAAAAAGTAGTATAAATTTTATTACTTATAAGTTGGCCTGACAATAGCTTTTTAATCGACATCACTTGATCAACAATATAATATAATATCCAAATTCTAAAAATTACTTTTTATTCTTACCTTAATTTATTTTCATTTTCTCCAATTATAGTCGCTTCGTGAGTCGTCATGGTCAAAGCCGATTGGTTCAAAATTGATCCTTTGGTGGGTTGGGGATAGTTCAATATTTATAGTCAACTGCAAGTAGAAAATAGATTTATTTACACGTGGACATTTAGGATTTTTTTTTTCTTTTTTTCTTTTTCCTTCAATTGGGTTTCTAAAGTAATCTTTTGTTTATGGTGATAAATGATAATACCAAAAATGTTAATTGATTGAACTTTTATTTAGTTGGCTCAATAATTAAAGAAAAATTTTGTCTAGTTCCTTTTCATGGGGATGGAAGAAGTTCACTAGTAAAAGTTCTTTGGTCACTAATAGTCTTCTTTGAACAGATATGGAAAGCATTTTGTTTTTTGGTTTTTGTTTATATTATAACTAGAAAAAAAAAAAAAAAAGAGTAGAAGGAAATGACTGGAGTGACTTTTTTATCTAGATGTTGTCATAGTAGTATCCTACTAGCTTTGTGAATTTTAATCCTTACTTCACCTAAGATTTTCTTTTGGGAAATTAAATTCCATCACCTAAGAAAGAACCAGAGACTGTGTTGATTGGATGTCCATGTTGTGAACACCATTACACACACGTATATACTTATTTAAAGCCTACTTTTTTATTTATATAGAATTCGCACTTCGGATTCAGCAGTGTCTTTGCTTTGGAACCTTAATAAGCATATTATTTCTGAAACATTCATTTTATTCTTAATATTGTTTAGATGTGCAAGCGAAGTCCAAAAAATATTAAAAGTATTATTCTTAACATTGTTAACATTGTTTCTTAACGGTATTAATTTAGAGTATTCTTAATATTGTTTGGAAGTGGCTGAATAGCTATTTTTCTTGTCCAACAAATTGCAAAATGCAGCTTGCGGACTTTTCACTTGGACTAAGGGACCAGACTTTACTGGTAGTTTTGTATGTGCTTATGGTCCCACTGGGAATTTTCACTCTTAACTATACTAACAATATCAAGCAAATAATTGAACCTGGTCCAGGAGACTCTTGTTTCCCTCATCCCATTTGTCAACTGTTTGATTGGCATACAGTATACTATGTTCTTAGATTTGGATGCTTGTCAATCATGTAGCTAAAAATAGTTCTAAACTTGCTTTGAAATTTCAAGATTTAGGGCCAAAGTCTTTTAGTGTATTGTTCCAAACTTTCATAGAAATAATGAATTTATTAGAATGTCTCTGGTTTTTTTTTTCCCCCCATTTTTTCTATTTATTTATTTTTATTTAATTAACAATCTGTTTGTGTATCCATTTAAATTCTTTTGCTTTAAGTTCACTATGAATGATTTGTTTTTTAGATAAGTGATATTTCGTTTGTGTTAATGGTTTTTCATTTGCTTTTAATTCTTTTACTTTATTTTCTTTACAATGATTATTTTTCTCTGTCAATGATATTATTTGTTGTCTTCCTCTCTCTCTATCAATATATATTAGTTTTTGGCCCCTCTAAGAAGAATGTCTCCACTTGATGGACCACCACATGAGATGGTTGTCCTTATTGCATTTGGTGAGTGAAAGTTTAATCTTTCATGTAGTTATCTTTGTTATTGTATAGAATTTGAATAAGTTACTTTGCTAAAATGTTACTGAGTATGCTATCTTATTTTTCCTAATAGTTACTATGCCCAACAAATGGAAAAGAGGTAGAAATCTATGCTCCAAGTTTAAAAAACTGAGGGAAAATGGACTCGTTTTGATAACCATCCCTCTAGGGGCCCAAGGATCTGTGGGCAAAAATGCTAGTGTGTTTACAAGAAGGGTGAGCTTCATCGTTCGTGAACATGCGAGCCTTAGTTATCAATCTTGGTCTAATGCCCCACAAGAACATCGACAAATATTGAAAAATCGTTTGGTGGTAAGTTGTTACTACAAAGGCTATGGTTTTTAAAATTTGTGTAAAAAAAATGAATGATAATTGTTTTTTTTAATTATTATGTTTTAGGCTGATTTCACGTTGGACCCGAATCGCGTTGAGGATAAGAAGTGTATGGAGATTTCATTGTCAACTACCTATAATGTTCGGAGTAACTATTTCAAGGAGTGCTTGAAATTTAGTAAGGAGGAAGCGAGGGCCAATGTTCCACCAGATTTGACACAGGACAAATGGGATGCTTTATGTAATCTATATGAAACAACCACATGGAAGGTAAATCTTGTTAATACTGAAAAATGCCAATAATTTTCAACCCAAGTATATTTTGATATATTTTTTGTTATGATTGTTAATTCTCTTCGTTTTAATTGTTATATTTTTTCTTTTTTATCTAATACTTGTTAGAGGAAGTTAGACCGGAATAAGGCGAATAGAGGAAAGAATGAAACTGGTCACACTTGTGGATCCAAATCATTTATTGCTTTTTATGAAGAGGTTACAACAATTTAATTCTTTATTATTTATAATAATGCTAGTGTATACATGTTAATTTTATTTTTATTATGTGCAGAAAAAACAAGGTGGTAAAGAGATTGGAAAAGTGGATTTTTATAAGATGACCCGCACAAAGAAAGATGGTTCTTTTGTGACTACTATCAGTGAAGAAAATTACGTAATTAATATTCCAATTTGATTTCATTTATATGAAAGTTTGATTTCATATAGATAATTTATAGAGTAAATCTTGAATTAATTGCATAAATTATTTAGTAAAATTTTATGTCACCTATGCAGAATCTAATGAAAGAAAAAGTAGCTGATGAAGAGAACCAAAGCATTGAGGAGGAAATTTTTATAGAAGTGCTAGGGACAAGGCGAGGCTTTGTAAGAGGGATAAGGAAATTTGTGATTCCGACCCTAACCCCTTCTACTAATTTGCGATATGAGACAAGCATGAATATGGAGTTGGAAACTTGTAAGCAAGATTTGTCCAATGCGATGCTGAAACTGTCTGATGTGGAGAAAAAACAGGGTGAGTTGGATTAAAAACTTGCTGAAACACAGAAACAAGTGGCACTGTTATAGAGTTAGGTAGGGGAACAACGTCAGCAACTAGCTGTACTGATGGCAAGGTTTGGTAGCTAGTCTATAAGGTGATTAGTTTATTAGTATTTGAGACTTTGTTATTACTTTATGAAGACTTTGTTATTACTTTATTAGTATTTGAGACAATAGATTGGAATTGAAATTATGTATATGATATTGAACTTGGGTATTGTTTTTCCTTATTAGTTGTTATTGCTTATTCCTTTGATGGTTTCCCAGGTCTCTCCATTTTGTTTCCCAAACATAATCTCCATTTTTTATCACTATCATTTACTGTTTTTGTTTTTTGTTGGTATGCTCCAATTAAGTTATATCTTTTAACTTTTCAAAAACAAGTGCCTAAATTTTCAGTGGTGGAAGTTGTAGGTATGGAAAATCAATTAGAAAATGATAATTGGGATTTCATTTATTTATTTTATTTACTTAATTGTACTGCTAACTGAATGTGTCTGGTTTATGAACTGGTTTATGGATCTATACCGTTCCTGTGATATAATAGTTTAGGACAAATAAGTTATCTTAAGTTTGAGGCTTTATAGTCATACTTAGTGCACAAAAATTTCACTTTTGTGCCTTAGTTTACAAGGAAAAAGTATTTTGTAGATATGAGAAGTGGAGTTGAGAGGTTTTTGAAAGGGATTTTTGCATGGAAAAAGTTCACAATCATTTTAAGTACCATCCCTAAATTATAGGGAGTATTAATGTTCATCAGTGCTTCATGATTAAACTAGGAAACCTATCTACTTCCAATTACTAAATTTTATATTTTTGCTTAGATCTTCATGAGTATTTGTAAATCTTGAATTGAAACTGAAACTTAACTTTCCACCACATGAAGTAATAACTTCAAAAATTAGGTACCCTGGATATTATAAACAATTAGTTGCAGCTCATCCATCACTTAAACTTTGGGAGAATGAATTTAAGGTTGAAAAAAAAAAGAGATTTAAATTTGCATGTAATGTATACCAAAAAAAAAAAAAAAAAAAAAACCTCCTTGTAGAAAAGATACTACTAAATTACAATGGAATAATATATGATAGGGGAGCCTAACCAATTACAAGGTTCGGATATAACTTTAGGAGGTAAGGTTTATAATTAGCTCCTATACACACATTTGATATTACATGGTATAATTTGAAAAATAAAAAGCTACTCACTTGAATACCAAGTTAACTATAATAAAAAAAAAAAAAAAAAAAAAAGCCAAAACGGAAGGGGAAAAAAAAAGGCCCTCATTAAAAAGATACAGCTAGATTACAAAAGCAATATGATAGGAGAGCTCGGCTAGTGACCAAATTAGGATTTGATTTTTGGAGACAAAATTAAGAACCGACCCACATACATAACTATAACAATACAACTTGTTCAAAATTTTTTTTTACAACTTGTTGAGCAGTTCATTAACATGGCACGTGGTCATGTGAATCGAGTTGGTAGGATTAAGTGTCTATGTCGTAAATGCACAAATCGGTATTATCAGCATATAGAGGCGGTGGAGACTCATTTGATTGTGAATAGATTTGATTTGAATTACACCGAATGGATATTTCATGAGGAAGAAGATCTGTTTTTTAAACATGTGCAAGCTGAGCATAATGATGATAATTCACAAGTAGAGGACATTGATGATGTTGGAGAAATGTTAGATGACATTTATAGGGGGACATTTCTAGATGCAAATATAGGTGAATCCTCCACTTCTCCAGGTCCATCAAATAATGATTACAAAGCAAGGCCTTTTGATTAGTTGTGGGAAGACCAATGAGGGTACGATTTCAGGAATGAAAAGCCATGATTTTCATGTAATCTTACAACGATTACTTCCTGTTGCAATTCGTGGATATTTCAATGATAATATCCGTACAACATTGATTGAATTGTGTTTATTTTTTAAGGACTTGTGTTCATGAACATTGAAGTTAGATGTCTTAAATCAAATGAAGGAAGTCATTGTTGTGATTTTATGCAAAACGGAAATGATATTTCCACCTGCTTTTTTCGATATAATGGTACATCTAGCTCCTCATTTACCTCGAGAGGTAGAGCTTGCAGGCCCTATTCAATTTTACTGGATGTATTCAATTGAAAGGTTTCTCGGTAAATTAAAGCGGTTTGTGCAAAATAGAGCACGTCCAGAAAGGTCAATTGCTAAGGGATATTTATCTATTGAATGTTGACATTTTGCTCCATGTATCTTCGTGAGATTGAGACAGTATGGAGTTGTGAGGAACGGAATAGCATCAGGTGCCAGGGGGAAAGGGATGAAGGTTGTTTTTTTTTTTTTCACAACTAGTACATCCTTTAGGTGCAACTAATATGTAAGACTTGATGATACGCATCTCACACGGACTCGATGGTATGTGCTTAGTAATTGCTTAGAAATTGATTTGTACAAAACGTAAGTGTTTCATTGAATTTTTTTTTTTCAATTTACATGTAACTTAGCAATAAAATGAAGTGCTTATATGTTTTTATTATGCAATAAGCATTATCTGAAGATCCATTGATTTTTTTTTTTTAATAAAAAATTTTCATGTTACTTGAAAATAAAATGATGTGTTTTTATGTATTTATAATGCAAGTGAGCTTTATTGGGAGATCGAGGGAGAAGGCATCATTGACATTGATTATAAGCATGAAGTTGAATTCGAAAATTGGTTCCAAAATCGTATATGTGGGAGTAATGCGACAAATGTGTCAAAAGAATTATAAAGTCTTGCATTCAGATTTGATGCTCTAGTTGCAGTTTACCAAGTTTGCATTGTGAATGGTGTTAGGTTCCACAAAAAAGAATATGAACATACTCGTCGTACTCAAAATAGCGGTATCTTTGTTTCGGGTGAAGATGGTGGAACAAAAACTGACTACTATGGTGAGTTGAGAAATGTTTTGGAGCTAACCTACTTGGGCAATAATCGTGTATATTTATTTAAGTGTGATTGGTGGGACACTAGGGATGAAATAGCAATGCAAAGGGATGAGCATTTTACAAGTGTGAATACATCTTGTAAATGGTATCATTCTGACCCATTTATCTTACCATGCCAAGCTTCACAAGTTTTTTACTTGAATGATACCAAATTGGGCAGTAGTTGGCGAGTGGTGTAACATATGACACATAAAAACATGTATGATATTTCCACAAGCATAGAGAAAGTGCATGAAGAAAATGAAGAAGATAATGGTGATGCGGTGTACCAAGAAAGTGAATGTATTAGGGTTAATGCAACAGTTCAACAAGAAAATGATGAAGACTCAACTTTGTTACATAGAGATGGTGAGCCAGCAATAGATTTGGGGGACTTAATACCTATTGATGATGTATATGTGCAACTTGATGAAAGTATGTTCATCAATGATGACTTGTTTAATAAGGAATGGGATACATATTCCAACAATGAAGAAGAAACATATAGTGATGACGATGTTACAAGCTCAGATCAGGAAAAAGATTTATCTAGCAATGATGAATCTATTGGAGATCTTGGGGAAGAAGATTAAGATGAGTTTTGATGCAGGTTAAGTTTTGTTACATACATAAAACTTTCATATCTTCTCAGCTATGGTATTTTTGAAAAATAAAAATGTTAAAGTTTTACTTGGATGTTAAAACTATTTTGTAAACATTTTTGCCATCTACTTTAGTTGAACTTTACAATGGTTTATTCTTTTTATTTCAGGTTAAAATGTCACATGCCTTGGGCTACTGATGATGTTAAGGGGAGGTACTTTTCATTGCAAACTTGATTGTATATCATCTTGAGGAATTTGTCATTATTTTATTATTATTTGATAGAGTATATTTGAATTTAAATTATGTATATGATATAGAACTTGGGTATTGTTTTTCCTTATTAGTGGTTATTGATTGAGTAGTTGTTATGCTTATACGAGTATTTGTGATTGAAAATTTATGATGTGTGGAATTGTGGTTTATTAAAATCGGATTATTATTGCAGCAACCTGATTGTCCTTATCATGAGTTCCTCTTTTTTAGCCCAATTTAAAGCTCTTGTTTATAACATGCAAATAACACCTTGTCTTCTACATCATGGCAATTCATCTGGCAAAATCTAATTCACAAATGGCTAGCATGTGATCCTTGTAGAAGATCCAGTTGCTTGACCCACTCATGCTGTGAAACTTCCTAATTCATCTGCAAAATATACTACACAGTTGTCTGGTATTAGAGCACATTATTTATGTGTCATTCTACATTTTGACAAGTGCTTGCACTTTTGGAACTCATTGTTGTGTTTGTTTGTTTGGATAAGAGATTGAGAATAAGAAACTTAAGTTGGAACATGTTTAGCTTTCAGTGGAGAATAGTGGGTTATGTGTGTAGAATAAAAAATTGGCTGAAGAGGCTTTTTAAGCAAAAGAACTGGCTTTTGCTACTGCTGTGGAGCTAAACAATTTGGCTGGTGAAGTGTCAAAGCCCTCCAACATTTCGGTTTCGGGTCTCCTAGTCTTCAAAGGCTGTGAGTAGTCTCCCTTTCTTTTCCCTCCTTTTGTGTTTACTGCTATAATTCAATGTTATTGTAAATTATTCCGTATAAATCTAAAATTTTAAAGGTGCCATCAGATGCCATTTCCTTGTAAAACCATGAAGAAGCCTGACATATTCTTGTTTATTAGGATGCTTCCTTTTAGTTCTATGTTGCCCCTAATTTTCTTACACTTACAAATTAAACATCACAGCCAAATTTCTTTTTCTCATTTTTTATTTGCAAAAGTGAACAAAATTTGTATTCATGCAAACTTATATAGGTATACTTAAACACTAACTAATGTCGTGATTAAGTTTCACTCAAAATATATGTGAGTTGCTTTTCATGTATTGCATTTTCCTCTCAACATTTGAAAGGTACACTTGTACTGCAAACCTGTGGTATAAAGTAAACCATGAACCTGCCCCTAATCTTTCCAACAAAGAATATTCACCCTGCCTTGCCTTCCCTAAATCAAGCCTTTTGAAAAGTAAAGTTTAAAAATTAGAACCTTCTTGAATTAATCTTTTTGGAGGGAAAAAATGAATCATATAAAAAAAGAAAAGAAAATCTGAGTATATTTTTAGCTTTTGAGGTATAGTTTTGACCATTTATCATTTTCACTTTATTGTTAAATTCCCAAAGTGGGACTCTCAATTTGGAGAGGGAGTATAAAAATCTGCATAGACCCATTATCTCATCTTTCTAAAAATTAAAATCTTTTTAAGTTAATGCTTGAGATAGTTTTTTTGTGGATGGTTCAGAGGTAACCCATGTGGTTAATTTTATACACCTTTTGGTTATAACTCTTTATCTTATATTGTATCATTCTCTTCATTTTACTTGAATTATATTTGGAAGAATCAATTTAGCTCTGCTTATGAAACTCTTTTTTGTCACAATGTAATTTATAAATCTAAGTTGGTAGTTTCTCTTCATCCTATTTGTCATCAACAATACTAGTTTTTCATGGATATTATGAACCTTAAACTTTTTGCTGTTCTCAGAGACCTCATCAATAACCATTTATTAGTTTTAAGTCTACTTCTGACTAATTTGACTCGCTTTACCTCTGATTTTTTAACTTTTAAACTAATTGTAGCTTCATTTTTATCATAATTGAAATCCAATAAAGAAAAAATCATGCTATCAAGCATTGTTGTTTGTAGCTGTGATTGTTATCTGGGGTTTAACAAGGCCCTCAAAAGGGGCTTACGTGTTCCTTGGTCTAAAGTGTGTGTGTACCAGTTGCGCCAGCAGAAATATTGTAAAGTCTTCTTGGATTTCAACAAAATGAATGTCAAAAAGTCCTGTAATCAAGCTGGTAATAAATCCTCATAGAGAAAAATACCCAAAACCATTGTTACATAATTCAAGTCTAAAAAAAAAAAAAAAAAAAAAAACCATAACCCAATTACTTATGGTATGATATTCTGAGTAAAATAAACTCCATGCTTTAGGCAGCATTAATCACCATTTCTTTGATTTGCTCTCCTAAATTTTCAATTCCAACCTCTTGAGAGTGATGAAACTAGCATAGAGGTCAAAGATCAAACAAGGAGATTCTAGAATTGAAGTCTAGTTTTGATGTGGGACCTAATCGCACCATTTAGAAGCTTTTTTCCGTCATTGATGAGTCTTAGTAAGATGCATAATTTGGTAAATTCAAGATTTACTAAGAGGAGAATTAATTGGCTGTACCAAGCCCATGAGTCTTTTTTTTAATTTTCAAGTCCTTTTTCCTTTAATAGTTCTTCTATTTCTTAAGGCCTTAGATAACCAACCAAATTCATATAGAGATTGAGAGTTTAAGAAAACTCTAGTAGCTTTTCTTATAGCTTTGTGGGTGTGATTGCAGATTGAGAGTTTAAGAAAACAGATGATTGTTTTTGACATCTTTTAATGAAAAATTAAATGGAAAAAGGAATGATGGAAAAGACTCTTTGTGATAATTGAACTATCATAACATTTTAAATTGTTACTTTTTTGTCACCTTTAGTTTAATTTAATGACTTTATTGCCTCCATACCATTTGCCGAAGAGTTAACTTCTGTTGGGTCTTGTTTTGAAGGTTATGCTGAAAGTACCAGTGGTGGTTTGTCTTGAAGGCACAAACGTGATTAGAAAAGAGCATGATCTCACTCTTTTGTTCAACTTGTAAGTCCAAGGCGTTTACCAGACACTGTGAAAGAAACAAAGTTTTTATTTTTATTTTTTATAGAAGAAGAAACTAAACTCAAAGTTTGACACTTCAACTTTGGGGAATGTCAAAGTTCACATCTTTCCTGGTTGTGTTAAATTGAGGTACTTTTGATGATCTCTCTTCATTTTACATTCTGGGTATTCCTTAATTTTGGTAATCAAGTTGTGGGTATCTTTGAAAATTAGCAATTGTTTCATGGTTTAATTGTGGGTCTCTGTGTCTTAGAGTTTCATGGGTTTTGAATGATTTTTGGAGTTTTTGGTGTTTTGGGTGTAACTGATTTGTGAATTGTAAAAAGGGTCCTAATTTAATTTGAGTTATGGAGTACTTTTTAAAAGGAGACTAGTTTGGAAATACTAAGAAAATTGGATATGAAATTTTAGCGGTTACTTTTCTTTTCTTTTTCTTCTTTGTCTTGTTCCTTGTTGGCTCTTGTTTTGTGTTTTGTTCATTGCAACAAGTTTCAGCTTGGTTGCATATCTTCATGAGGAATTTGTTATCATTTGATTAGTATTTGAGTGAATAGATTGGGGCTTTTATTATGTATATGATATTGAACTTGGGTATTATTTTCCCTTATTAGTAGTTATTGATTGAGCAGTTGTTATGCTTATATGAGTATTTGTGATTGAAAACTTTTTATGTGCATAGGATTGTGCTTTGTTATTTCCCAACAGGCACCCATGTAAAATTCAGAATGTAAATTTTAAAGAAAAAAAAATGTAAAATATTATTAGTGACGACAATGTAATCGTTAATATTTTATCATATCATTAGCGACAACAAACAATATCATCGCTAATATGCAATTTTTAGTGATGACATGTTTGTGGTCACTTATACATCATTATCTATGACGATAGCAAGCGTCGTCGCTAGTAATGACATATTAGCGACAACAAAAATGTCATCGTTAATAATAATCTACAAGCGACGACAAAAAAAATTGTCACTACTAATGAGCTAGTAGCGACGACATTTCGTCTTGGGGTCTCGAGTTATTTATGATGACAATTGTCACTATTAGCGATGACTTTGTCGTTGTTAATAGTATTGTATTTGCAACGACATTAATATCGTCACTAAAAAACTTTTTTGTTACCATTTTCGTTTAACGAAAATTAGCGACGACATTTTTCATCGCCAATATAATTAGTGACGATATTTAAAGCATTAGCGATGGCTATATGCCGTCACTAGAGACCAAATTTCTTGTAGTGATAGTAACCCAAAACATAGGGATCAAAATAGTATTTTTGCCTAAATTGAATCAAGTCACTGGTTAGTCTGGTTTGTGAAGCACTCAAAATTGAATTACTTATTTTTTTTTTTTTTAGTAAATAGTAGATACTGCATTTAACTCAATATTCTTTATCATTATCATTTCGTGTGAGTGTGGTGCCACTGCCAAGCCGTGAGACATCATAAACTAACTAAAGAAAAAATCAAAATATTTTTCCCCACACAATCTAATGACCTTTTAGATAACTCAATATTCTATATATTGTTTTTTTTTTGGGTTAAAATATTCTATATATTGTTGAAGTTACGTTTTGGTAGAATATGAATTTGGCAATCTAATGGCGACTTTACGTGTGTTTATAAACCAAATTAATGGAGTTTAAAAGGCAAAGATAATACTTACACGACATGTCACATGATGCTCATCGATCCTCTCATAATAATGATGTACGTCGTGTTGTAGATTGAAGCAAAATAGATGTGATAACGACAATATTGAGTTTAAGATCCACTTCGATCTGTCATTCTATCTATTGAGTTTATGGTTCGAATTTATCTGTTTTAATTTCAGTCCGTATTAGAAATAATTTAGAACAATATCACTTGTTTTCATTTTTATTGTTGCATTTACAAAAAAGAGTCTTAAGTGAGCCATTTTCAAATCCCTTCCTTGATTCAAGAAGTTAGATTCCACTTTGAATAACCTAAAATTAACATACAAGGAAACCAGAATTAGAAAAATTGGCTTTTGCTCAAACAACTTGGGTTCAAAATTTCACCTTTTTTTATTTTTATTTTTATTTTTATTTATGAATAGTTCAAAATTTCACCTACACCAAAGGCTACATAAAAAATAAATTTATTAGTGTCTTGGCTTAATGGTAAAATGCAATCATAATGAGTTGAATGAAGAAAAATAAAAATTATTTGTCAAATTATAAACATAACCAAAATATAATTAAGAAATTTATTTAGCATATCTTTGATATAACACCAACCACATTCATTATTATATGAGTTTGTAAAATTTGTACAAAAATGAGTAGTAGCTTTAGCATTAAAAAAAAAATGTTTTGTAGTGTTTGTGACCTTCCTATGGCAATGAATTAACCATCAAAATCACAATTTGAAGGACAAAGTTTAAGTCCACATTGAATATCATCAAGTTATATGATGATTTATAAGGCTAACAATGTGTATTTTTTAAACAAGTCACTTGATTCATTAAAAAAAAAAAATAGTACGACTTGTATCTTCAATTGCCACATAATAGGTGAAAGAAACTAGCTGAAACAATGTTGAAGATTATCAATAGGCAACAACAACTCTCTATCAACAATTTAGCTTAGTTAATTTCAAGATCCTTGTTTGCATAGAAACGTTTTACTTTAGTACAAAGATTCGTATACTGTATACATTATCTTAATTTGGCTCAACATTGTGAGATGTATCACAAAATTCACTAGTCGTGGTCGAAGTGAAAAACTAGTGTACCCAATTAACATTGTGAGATATATGCATCGATCCTTCATTCCTACTTTCGTAGCAAGTGTTGTAATATGGCAGTATATAATGTATACATTCGGATCGGGTCTGTTTAATTAGATGAGTATGATTCACGGGTCAACCATTTTGGACTGCAAGTATAAGAGAGTGTGAGGAAACTTCGTCCAACCTTCTTTTCTCTCTCAACGATCCAACCCAAGCAGTTAATATGGCAGTTTCATACTTTTGTCTATTTTTTTTTTGCTCATTAATCTGAAAATATACAACCGTTAGATTCTACCCGAGCTAGGGTGCCTTGAAAATTTCCACGAAAGTTCTAAGTTCTAACTTTTTGGTACGGACGTACGGTATAAGGTGTTGCTTCAAGTTAATCCCTCGTTACAATGGATTTTTCTTCTTGTTATTTTTTTAGAAGGGTGGGGGTGTTGAAATTTTTTGTTTACCAAGTTTATATTTAAGGGATATAAATTTCCACGAAGAAATATATATAATTTTTTTTCTTGCAGATTTTTTCTTGGGATAAAACAGGGGAATTTGCCTATGTTAAGTATTAGTCTATATATTGAATTATTTCAGTCATTTGATTGTGATCTCTAAATTAAGGAGGTTTCATCATTTCATATGCAATATTGGCAATATAATCTTTGCAAACGAGCATGAGACTAATTTCTAGTAGTCGGCAATAAGCTTGTGCATATATGCGTCAGTGTTGTCTGAATATGCACGTATACGATAAGAATTCTGAAGGATTAATGCAATCGTGGAATACTTAGGAAATAATTCAAACTTTCAATAACAATTTTATCGAACTCTTTCATAGGAAGGTTACTTATCCTTTTTCCTCTTTTTGTTAGATTAGTTTTGATCATAAAAAGTGCACAACCCCCATTGCTTAACTTAAAGGCTAAGGTAATTGATTAAACTCCAGCCCTTTTATCCATATAATATTGGAGGTAACGTGTTAATGGGATGTATTCGGGTCACATCAAGAGAAAAATATTTGACATCAATTTCAACCCAATTAATTTAATAATCATGTCAAAACTCTTCAACTTATTAATCCAATTGATACAATAAGACTCATGCAACTTGCTTAATATACCATTCATGTTGGATTGATACACACACACAATTAATTTTAACTTGTTTAATAAACATGTATTGAGTTAACATGGATGCAACCTATTCCAGCTTATTTAAAAAATATCCAAAAGAATGAATTTATTAACATAGAACTTAAATTTTTTTTAATAACTCAATTCTATAGGTAAAATACGAATTTATATTGAGCAAAAATGACATTTACATAAGTCAGATAATTTTAGATTGATTATAAGTTAAACAAGTCAACATAGAATTAACCGTAACTTATTATTCATATCAAACAGAATTTCTATGTTTCGTCACAACTCATCTACCCTAAATATTAAACCCAAAAAATCATGCCTTGTTTGCATCATTTTGCATGCAGGTCGTGTTAAATATGATCAAACAAGAACACAATTGACATCTCATGCATGCACAATGCCCCCAGTCGTCGCAGACTCCCATGTGCCATGCGGCACATTTTTGTCGTGGGCCATCAATTTTCACAGGGAGCAAACAGCTTTAATGGGAAAGATGACAAGATGATAACTCTAATCCATAGTGTCAGCACTCACCGCTTAATATGTTCAAGCATTAATTGGAACTTCACTCTTTAAACAATGGAAAACTTCCACAGACTTCTGCCCCAAAAATTAAAATACCAGAAACTTCATTGAGGGAGCTGCGTGTATTCACTTTTTTCGTTTTATGGATTTTTTGCCTCTCATTGTAGAATGTTCTCCCATTCCTTTGATTACTTGAACATTGAACACGCATTGTTCACAAAAAAATTACAATTTATTTTAATCTTCTTTAAATTTTAATCGAATGATGAAAATTCTCACTATTTTATAAGCAATCAGCAACCCTATATATATATATATATACACACACATATACACATACACATTACAACCAGAGTAGCATTCTTTTAACATACCCTAAACTATTCAGCCCCAAAAAATAAAAAAGAAAAAAAACCTTAAAATGATACCCCTACTACTATTGAATAAGTATTAGAGTTGACACTGAGTACCCGTTTGGGTACCAATGAAAAGTAACGCGTTTTGTGTTTGCGTTTTTTTTTTTTTTTTTTTTTTTTTGAGCCGTGATTTTCAGTGGCTGTTAGCTGTTCAGTGGATCTAGTGCACTATTCACAGGACCCACAAATCTCTATTTTCAATAACTTTTTCATTAAAAATGGGTTTCAAGATACTATTCACACATTTAGAAATTATTTTGTTACAGTGTTTTCAGTTTTTAGCAAAATAATCGGTATCCAAACGGATTCTGGATAATAAGTTTAGACATAAAATTTTAAAACTATGTAATGTTAATAATAATTTCAAATAAGAATTAGTAAAAAAGTTACTGTAAAAATTATTGTGTCCATAATATTAATTGAAGTTGAATCGCGTGCAGTTGATCATTTGTAATGGTCAGACATTTTCCTTGTCAAATTATTTACCTTCAAAGCAAGAGCAAACTAGTTTTAACTTTTTTGAACAATGTTATATGGCTCATGCAGACTTCTTTTTTTTTTTTTTTTTTTTTTTTAATACAAAATTTCTTACTATATATCACGACATGGATCGATTGCTATATACATGTGCTATAAAGTTATGGCATCGTTTGCACGTCAAAAGCAACAGTGGGTATGATGATTATGACCTGTTCTTACACCAATCAATTTGTATATCATGATATTTGCGTCTTCATGCATGACATGTGTAGGGAGCAATATAGAAGTTTAAGAATCATATTGCAAAAGTAGTATGCTTGTGAGATATGAGTCAGATAAAATTTAAATGTAAAATAGTGAAAAAATTTCACAAATATCATGACTAAAATTGAGTGAAAAGAAATTGATAAAAATATTAAGATTCGAGCCTATAAAGTAAGGCTGTTTTTTAAAACAAAAAATTATGGTATATGATCACAATGATTTAAAATATATAACAAAATTAATTTATAATTTTCAAATTTTTGATATTAGAAATTTTATAAAATGTTAATAAAATTTTTATTAAAACTTTAGTAATAAAGTTTCACCTAGACTCTTTTGTTGGTTGGGATAAAAAGAATTTTAAGAGTGCACAATAAAGGGAAAAAAACATTTTTCATGTGGCATAAGAAGTAAAAACAAAAAAAAATAAAAATAAAAAATAAAGAGAAAAGGAGAAAACATTTATTGGATGCAACCATAACATGTGAGATATAATTTGTATTATATAGTATGTGATTTTGGTACTGACAATAGCATTTTTTAATAAAAATTTTGCACTGATTAGCCTATAATTAAGAAAAACATTTGTCTTGGAATTTTGTGAAAATGATAGCAATATCCTAAATAATATTTTATAATTTATTACAATAAAATGTACAAAATATTATTTAATACTTTTGGAATAATGCTCAATTTTCTCACATTTATTGTGAGGAGCCGCCATTCATATGAGAGAAGGAAGTATTGCATCCAGACTATTGAATGACTAAAAGATAAGTTTAAATTCATTATCTTATTTAATTTTAAAAATAATTAGTTGCATAGAAATATAATTGTATTTAAATAAAAAGTAAGGTTAAAAAAAAAAAATATAAACTATGGTCTTAACAAGTTATACATTTTTTTTTTTGAGAAACAACAAGTTAAACATAATAACAAATATTTTAACCCCTAATTTTGGATTAACTATTGATTCTCAACAAACTAATTAAGATCAGTTATATGTATTATTTTTTGCCACTCAAACTCCAAAATCATGTTCTCTATTATTTTTTAATTAACATGTCATTTTTACTATTTTACTAGTGTTAGTTTAGGTCTTGCTCTATATATTTTTGTTCCCTTAATTTGAATCAAATTACTCATTCTTAACTTAAAAAAAAAAAAAGAAGGAAAAAAAACTTTTTTAACTTGTGCATTAATTGCTCTCTTTTTACATATAAATCATTTCAAATGATTCTCACTCATTCTTTTATCGATAAAAATCACAGATATTTTTAAATAAATTTATTTGTTTAATATCCTATTTTTTAATATTTTTATTTATCCATCTTAACCTTCCTATTTCAACCATGCTTATTTTAATAACTTGTTACTTCATACCAACCTAACATTAAGTGTTCGTTTGGAAAATCTTATTTAACTTTTTGCTGAAAATATTGTAGATAAAAAGTAAAAGTTAAATAAAAATAAGTAGATGGCTCATGTGAAACTTGTAGATAGTGATAAAAACAAGTATAAGTTAAATATAATAAGTAGATAACTCACATATGACCTGCAAATAGTAGAAAAATAAACAAAAAGCTTGCTTATAAGTGTAACCTAAAGGGTACTAATTAAATACTAAAAATTACTATTTGTAAACTGACTTAAAAGATAAACCAAACTTATAAACTTCAGCAATCATCATGTTGCATTTTGGATAAGGTTGGGCTATACAGATAATTTTTTATTTTTATTTTTTATGGGTTTTGATTGTTTTACGTCTAACATGTTCACACTCTTTCATATTTTGCATAAAATGTGAATATTTAGTATAAACATGTGGATTTTGTGTCGGAGAGTGTGAAAGTGAAACTAATAATAAATATTTATTTAATTATTTTTTTGATCTTTCTCTTCTCTATGGGTCTTATAACACAACATATAACGGCTATTCGTTTGCCACCTTTCGACAAGGCAGCGGCAACACTTATGCGTAAGTTTGAGGTTTAAGTACGTGGAGAGACTCATGCAAGACGAAGACAAGGACATGCGAAAATTCCTGGAAGCTGCGTACACTAATTACACACTCTGCCTCGACTCTTTAAATCTGCAATAAGCTTGTCCTGTATAAGATCCAGTAGTGTAATACCTCAAAGAGAGAGAGAGAGTACTTTCAGGGGTTCTTTCCAAGTCATTGTTTTTGTTAGCTAAGGTATCTTTATCACAATTAGAGCTTGACATACAATGGATTCACATCATGATACCATGGGCATGGATTCATATCATGAGGACATGAACAACGTGGAGAATGGTGACTCTAAGAGCTTAATGAACAAGGGCCTCTCCAAGGGTCGGACACCACAAAATGTGTCATCCTCAATTTTGCGCAAGAAATCGGATCCAGTGCTTGTATCCAAAGTTCGGTTCAAAATGCTTAGACAATTCTTGGCCAATTTGCAAGAGGTTATTCTTGGCACCAAGCTTGCTGTGCTCTTCCCAGCTATTCCACTAGCAATCGTTGCAGACTTTTATAACTTTGGAAGAGTAAGTGTCAATATTTCTGGATCTTTTAGTGGATAAATGCATGCTTTTAAGATAAACGTGACTCATATATAACTTATGGTATCTGTGTATTTGTTTACACACAAAATCGAGATCTTAAAATACATACATTATGATATGTCTATTTACTTGACACTTTTGTTTTTGATCGATATTCCTTTTATGACACGTAGCCTTGGATTTTTGCTTTGAGCTTACTTGGACTCGCACCGCTTGCTGAACGAGTCAGCTTCCTGACTGAGTAAGTTGGCATTTTAATTATGTGATTAAAAACATTTGGAACAAATAAAAGACAATTATGTAACATTGTTATACATTTTTTTTTTCTATGTAACAATCAGGCAAATTGCATACTTCACGGGTCCGACAGGTATTATTTGAATCCAATTCGTAGAACTCATTCATTATTCATCTGGTATTTCAAAAATAAAAATTCCACATTCATCTAAGGAATTGAAATATTGAGTGTTGGATCGATGTGTAGTTGGAGGGCTTCTGAATGCAACATGTGGTAATGCAACGGAGCTCATAATTGCATTATTTGCTCTTCGCCAAAACAAAATACATGTTGTGAAGTACTCTCTTCTGGGTTCCATTCTTTCAAACCTTCTTCTTGTACTTGGGACCTCTCTCCTATGTGGAGGCTTGGCCAACATTAAAAAGGAACAAAGATATGACAGAGTAAGACATCAATTCCAATTTAGCAACTTTAATTTAGAAATTAGGAAGGTGGGTTTTATGTGATTTTTATTCTATTTTATTTGGTTTAACAGAAACAGGCGGATGTGAACTCGCTCCTTCTGTTGCTGGGATTGCTATGCCACTTGCTACCATTGATGTTCAGATATGCCACAGGAATTGAAACTTCCACAGCTGTGTATACCCTCCAGTTGTCAAGAGCAAGCAGCATTGTCATGCTTATAGCATATGTTGCATATATCTTCTTCCAGTTAAAAACCCACCGGGAATTGTTTGATTCACAAGAGGTGATTAAAAAAACAATCAAGTTTATACCGGTGAACAATTAATGTTTTAGGTTGCAAAAGACCCAATTAATTTGATGGCACCGAGAGAGAGAGAGAGATTCGGGTAATAGAGTAAAGATTTCTAACTATTTAAAAAAGAAGAAGAAGAAAGTTTTTAGTTCATTGTCTAAATTCCTTCTGCTTAAATTGCATGCATGGGAAGCTTAATTGCGGTTGCTTTAATAGCGGATTGGACCAGAAATGAAAATAAGGCTTTATAACAAGTGCTTAATTGTAAATTATCGGGAGGTAAGAGTGAAGAAAGATTCCAACTCAAAACCATCTATTTTTGATATTCTAATAAATTACCAATTATTTTGAAGTTTTAAATTGTTAGAATATTGAATTTAATCATTTTACTATTATTTTAACTGATGAAAAAAAAAAAAAAAAGATTTTTCGCTTTTCCTTTTTATTTTTCCACCCCACAAATGCTATTCAATTTTCCATATTACCTTTGTGAAAATTTTCTAATATTTTCAGAAATTTCTTTTACTAATATTCTCCTCTTTTTTTTTTTTTTTTTTCTTTTCTTTTTCACATCTATACTAAAAGACAGGAGAACAATAGTGAAAAATTACCAACAGTAGGTAAAATACACATGCCTTGATTTTGGCGTTGGGAAAATGTAATTGGGTTGTTACACCATTTCTTTTATCTTCAAAGAGTCGGTATAAAACCCAATGACTAAAACTTATTTTGGTGCAATTATTTCCAGGATGACGAGGAAGACGAAAAGGCAGTGATAGGATTTTGGGGTGCATTTACTTGGCTAGTTGGCATGACAATTATCATAGCTGTGCTATCTGAGTATGTTGTGGGAACAATAGAGGTATAAATGCAAACCATTTTGGTGTAAAACCTTAATTGCGTTCTATATATGTCATAGTGCGTACTCTTAAATAAAAGTCTCTCTCAATTAGGCTGCATCAGATTCTTGGGGAATTTCTGTTAGCTTCATCAGCATAATTTTGCTACCAATAGTTGGAAATGCAGCAGAACATGCTGGATCAATCATATTTGCGTTCAAGAACAAGTTGGTATGACATATGATTTATTTATTTTGTGTATAAATTAAATTCTGGGTATTATGTATACCTTGAATGAATGTAGATTTAACTGTATAGAATTCTGCGTATCTTACAGGATATCTCTCTGGGTGTAGCTTTGGGGTCTGCATCTCAAATTTCCATGTTTGTGGTAAGATTAAATTAGCTCAAAAGTCAAAACATTTAAGTAGTGTTTTTTTTTTTTTTTTTTTTTTTTTTTTTTTTTTTTTTTTTTTGAGAAAGAAACACAAATACACACAAGGGAAATGGAAATTTACGTAGCATTTGGTTGGTGAAATTTTAAGTTAAAAAAAATTAGAAACATAATTGTGTTCATGTTTGCTTTTATTAAGAATTAGATAAGATTGCTAAGAATATAAATTCTTGTATTTTGAGATGAGAAATTCAATAGTAGAATTTTATAAGAATTATTTATCTTTCCCAATACATTCTTAGGTTTACAACAATAATGATACATACCCACGACTTTTATGAATTTCTAAATATAACTCATATAGAAAATATTTTCCTTAAAAGGAATTCTCTTGAATTAAAATTCCCTTTTATGGAAATGATATCCAGTGTTTTGGATACATACAACATCATACTACTCACATATTATTAGTATAATGCTATATACATCCAAAACATTAGGTCCATCAAATTAGAAGCCGTTCATGGGGAGACAATATTTAGTGTTTTGGATGTACACAATTTTATACCCATAAAGGCCTCATAGAAGTGGAAGCCATGTGTTATCATTCATTAGTGATGCATGCAACATTACAATCTTGATATGTGGGCCTCACAGAGGTAGGACCCATATGGTATGAGTATTTACTACATGCATTTGAAATATTATGTATTATTATTTTTTTCCTTTCGATGAACATTTATGGAAGAGTTTACCCATTGACTTCTTAAGAAGGGTAATAGTGGTATTTAGTGAAATTTCCCATGATCATGACGTTGAATCAACATTCCACATGGTTATGTTGCATGTATCAATCATCCTTTAAAACCTCAAATTATGCCAAATTAAACCTTGAAAATCCAAAAAAAAAAAAAAAAAAACCTTCACCTAATTAATTAACAAGGAATATCTAATATTAATCTATGAATTTCAGGTTCCTCTGAGTGTTGTTGTTGCTTGGACAATGGGCATTGACATGGATCTTGATTTTAGTCTCCTGGAAACTGGTTGTCTTGCATTCTCAATAATTGTCACGGCCTTCACTTTACAGGTTCTTAATTTATACTAGATTCTATCGATGTCTTTTGTTATGTTAGATATTGTTGATGATCGGTTTTCAATGATTAATTAGAAAAACTCATCATTATTTGTCATTATTCAGGATGGAACTTCACATTACATGAAGGGAATTGTTCTTTTCCTATGCTACATTGTTATTGGTGCTTGTTTTTTTGTTCATAAAATCCCAGTGAGTAAGTGCCTAGCCAAAAAGCTTTTCTTACTTACCATGCATGTAGCCAAACAATATAATATATATGTAATTATTTTTAATTCATTCTTCAATAATGTCTACAATTTTCATGACAGGTGAAACAACCGTCAACTTAGGAGTTGAACAATCCTCTGGAGTTTTGAATGCCTGAGCTGACTACATTGTTTGGGATTTACATCCCAAACTAAAGATTGGTGCATCCGTAAATCTATTTCTTTCTTTATTCATCCGTTTGTGAAGTGCTGGAAAAACTCATTCCCATTTCAATTGTGACCAATTGAGAGATCAAGTGCTAGAGGTTTCGAGTTGCGGGCGTGTCTAAGAAAGTGGGGACTACTTAAACTTGGAGAAAGAATGAATTTTCGTGTTGAAGATGTTTGTATATAGTTCTATCTCTATGTCTCTGCAATAAGGTTAATTTTATTTCAAATTTAGTTCATAAATTTGTGGCGAATGCCAAGTCATTTCTCTCCCCTTTCTTTTTTTGAGACTACTACTATTTTATTTAAGCTGATATGTTGCCAAACCAGAGGAAATGGCATTACATCTTTGATGTACAATAAGAAAATCTGGAGAGTATCAGATTTCAATTTTATCTTCTAATAAAATTCCTCTAGTGTTTATCTTACTTTATTTATATATACACCTTTCTTGGTGAAACCTGTAGCTTTTGTTTACCATGCAATGAGCCAATGATACAAAGATGATATATATATATATATATATATAGAGAGAGAGAGAGAGAGATGGCAGTGTTGATGATGACAAAGATCTCTTATTAGTGTCATCGACGAAGGTTGGTAGTGGTGACAGGTGGTAGTGGGAATTTGTTGTATTTTATTTTTATTTTTTATTTGTTTAATATCTACTTATAAGCAATTGAAATAAGAAAAATTAAATAAATGGATATGCGGCAAGTGAACATAGAGTGGTATACAAAAAGCCTTGAAAGGGATTAAAAAAAAAAAAAAAAAAACCTTAAAAGGGTGGAATGTGCACGAGCGTGGGGACATGATGTTCAACATCGAGGAGATACGGCAAGCAAGTCTTCAACATGGCTTTCAACCATTGACTATGCTCGCTTGATCATGTTTAATTTTGCTCTATTTTTAAAAGATTTTAAGACTATATATTCGTCATTTTCCATGTCATTACCTAATTAATGATTTATCCTAATGGAACATGTATCTGAAAGTGTATTTTTATGAATTATGAATCTACGGGGTTGGAATAATTGTGGACACAGTTATGACTAGGAGTGTTCACCAAACCGTGCAAACTACACAAATTGCAAAAACCGCACCAAACTACAGGCAAAATGGCATAATCGCACCACGCTGCAAGTATCAGTACGCATAGTGCAATGTAGTTTGCAATTTTATAATAAGAAAACCACACCACATTGCACTCTCTCTATATATTAATATATTTATTTTTTAATATTAAATATATTATTAATAATTTAGTTTTCAATAAAAAAATAGTTTAATAACCCTAACAAGTGTTGATTAGGAAAGCCAACCCAAAATAAAGAAAAATTAGGTTAATAGTTTAAAACTTGGCCAAAAAAAAAGAAGGAAAAATCAGTTTTGGGCTGGACAGAAAAAACCCAAAATTTGAAAAATATGCCAACTTTAAACTGTTCAAATGGCATCTTATACACCGAAATGCACATGTGACCACAAAAATAAAGTGCGGTGCAGTTATGATTTTGGTTAAACTCTGCACTGTACCACACCGCATATGTGATGTAAAAATGAAATGAAGTGTAATTATGATTTTGGTTAAACCATACTATAAAATAGGTGTTAAAAATGACCGAAAAGCACACTTCCTGCACCGCGAACACCACTCATGACAATGATATATGTATTATGAGGTAGTATTGAGAGGAGTTGGAACTTGGAAATAGTAAGTGCAGAGATGGCCCGTCTTGCTTAAACTAATGCCGAATCTGACCCAGCGAGTGCATCCAGCCCAACTCAATTACAAGCCTATTTTCAAATTCTCCGAAAGTGGGCTAGTTGAGCTAGTTGGAGTTTTCTAGTTCCTTTGCGTCTTGTGTTTTGGGCTGGAATTTTTATTATATATATAAAAGTGGATGAATCATGAATATCAAAAGACTCACATAGTGGATTATTTTGCTCAGACCCAGATCTTTGTCTTGTAAAGAAATTTTAAGCTTACGCTTGAGGTGAGAAACTTTTTATGCAAATAGTTAGAAGACATCTATGCAAATGGTAGAATTATTTAAAATTGCCAGCAAGGCTGATTCTATCTTTGACGGGTTCTACCCTTCTTCTAAATGAGTACTGTAAAATAGTTCATATTACATTGAAACACTCCAAAGTAAATAAATATGAAACCTAAGATATTTTTTCTATTGTTTTTGCCAATTTGTTTCCCAAACAATCCTAAAATCTTAGTAATCCATTTTGAAATGAGTGGAACAAATTTTGTCATATTATTAATAATTTAATTAGGTATAAAGAATTGTAATAGTGAACTATAAAAAGAAAAATGTTATGGTAAGTTGGTAACATATAATTTACTCATTTTAAAATAAATGGATAGAATTTTGAATTTAAGGGTGCATAGAGTTACTCCTAATAGCCTATTAAGGGCCAAAGTCACCGAATCTTTAGTAATATTGTTTATTTATAATACTCCAATATCTATTGGTGGACAAGAGATCGGCAAATTTTTAGTGGAAAAGGAACACGCTTTCTTTCACACTAAACAAACCCAGACCAAGGCAAATTCCAAATTTGAGACAACTTCTAACACTAGAGTCATTTTTGGTTGACTTTTAAAAGCCAATCATAGAGGAAAAATTCCCATTGGAGTTTGGAGCAAGGATGTTATGGTAGGTGGATAGAATTTGTCGATATTAGATTAAGACTCAATTAATTTGTCGAGAAAAGAATTGGAGTCGGTTTGATTTCGATAAGGGTTGAAACCCATTAAATTTCCCATAATTACTACTAATCTGATTGCCAATCTTAAGATAAGCTGCCTTAGCGATCAGATCTTTAGCACTAGAATTGCTTTCCATTGCCACGAACATTTTGATGGTATCTTGACTGCTTTGAAGTATTTGCCTTTCATGAATTTAGACTTAAGCTTATGTACCTATAGTTTTTCTGAATCAACCAGTATACCTTATCAGTTTTATTATCTAGTTTTTGATTGATTGTCATCCCTATGACCAAGCGAGAGCTGTTTTTTGAGGTTCGGGGATGGAATTTGGCCCTGGGCTGAATGAACCCTTCATGCTCAATATGGGCTTGTTTGTCTCTAGCCCCTCTAGATATAATGGAAAATGTTCAGCTCCAACCACCAATAAGAGGATGACGTGTTCTATTATGTACATTATATATGACTCACTTGGTTAGTTGGGTTAAGTGAGTGACAATGACAAATGTCATATTCTTATTAGTGGTTGGAGCCTTGGGCTCTTAGACATGTTTAGAACCAAATCTTATTTGTATATAATTATATTGAAAATGTATTTTTTTTTTCAATGAAGTTTTGAATCTCTCTCTCTCTCTCTCTCTCTCTCTCTCTCTCTCTCTATATATATATATATATATAATTTTGGGGTTCTTTTGTGTTTGGGGGGGGGGGGGGGGGGAGATTTAAAAG
Organism: Quercus glauca; assembly: GCA_023736055.1. Lineage (NCBI taxonomy): Eukaryota > Viridiplantae > Streptophyta > Magnoliopsida > Fagales > Fagaceae > Quercus > Quercus glauca. The sequence continues at coordinate 21,016,561 of CM043315.1, forward strand.
TTGTTATAGGACTACACAATTCCTGTCAAATGGACCCCGCCACCCGAGAACTGGATGAAAATTAACTTTGATGGGGCTTTATTTAAGGACGTTGGCTCTGCTGGGTTGGGTGTTATTATTTGAAACGACTTTGGTCTAGCAATGGCTGCCTCATCACAAATCATTCCATTACCTACCTCGGTAGAGATGGTGGAAGTGTTGGCAGCATGTAATGCCATCTGTTTAGCCAGGGAGCTTCAGTTCGTCCGAGTGATAGTTGAAGGTGACTCGGAACTGGTAATCAAGGCATTGAACACCACAAGCTACTCCTTCACCAGCTTTGGGCATATCATTAGGGACATCAAAATTGCATCCTCAGCTTTTAGAGAAGTGGCTTTCTGTCATACTCACAGACAAGGGAACAAAGTAGCTCATAAGCTTGTAATTTTTCCACTTTTAATGTATGGATGGAAGATGTTCCTCCAGACATTGCTCCTATGTATCTTTCTGAATTGGTTTAATGAACTTCCTCCCCACCCCCCCCCCCCCCCCCCCCCCCCCCCCCCCCCCCGCGTCTTCTTGGGCGGATTCTCAAAAAAAATTAGCAACAACTTGCAAAAGTTGTTGACCATGAATTATAAACAATCATTTTCACTTTGACTCAGTCAATTTTTTTCCACAACTCATAATTTACTAATTCCAAATCAATTTTTCTGGCTCAAAAGTTGTTTATTTCGATTTACACTTGTTTAAAGCAAAAGGGCTACCTGCCTTCTCCCGCATGGCCCTGCCTACCAGAAAATGCATGTCAGGTCACAGCTAAGTGCGTGCAACATGCCTTGGGGTGCAACAAATTAACATTCAAGTCTTTCATAGCAGTTGTCTCAAAAAATAAAAAATAAAAAAGTGTTTCATAGCAAAGCTGGAAAGCTTTCCAGGTATAACGAAAAAAATTATATATTAGTATAAAAAAATATGTTGGTTGAGCTTGATACAAGAGTCGAGCTGTACCTATTAAGGAAATGGGGGTCTTGAAACCATGCATACAGGATTCCCCCTATAATATAGGGAATGCCATTTTTTCCGGTTGAATAATACAGGGAATGCGTTGACCATTGAAAAACTTTAGGTTTAAATTAAATTTAAAACACAATATTTTAAACTTTGTTGCAACCACAAGGCCAGCAAAGTTACGGCCAGGGGCACAATCCGCCGGCAAGTTAGTCATTGAACAGTTATGGCAGCCAAGGTGTTTGTTTCTAATTTAAATCATAACTTGCTATTCTTTTATTTTCATTTTCAAAAGGAAGCTTATGTATAAGAAAGTAGTGTTTTGGCTTTTGGTAAGATTATTCTATTTTTTACCCATGAGATACATCCAAAAGCCTTATAGTTAATGAAATTTGGACCTTCCACTTTACGACATGTCTTTCGAGTTCATTGAACTTACAAACAGAGTGCTTCCAAAAAGAGTACAAAGAAGCCATTTAAATAAGGATGTTGCTTATCTTGATTACAACTAGATTTCTTAAAAGAAGGGAGGTCACATTAGGCATTAATTAATTGGAAGTTAGGAATCTTACAAAAGACGGTTAGAAGGTCATATTATTGCACAGCACAAGATTCATATATAATAATATAATGACTTCCTATAAAAAAGAGTCTCCAGAGCTCCAACTGAGGCAAGATATCCAACAAATTGTGCTAATGGCAGTTCAAGAATCTAATAGAAATGAAGCTGCCACTAATCATGTGGCAGTCATATTTGGGGTTACAGGGTTAGTTGGAAAGGAGCTTGCGAGAAGGCTAATCTTGAATTCCAAATGGAAGGTTTATGGTATAGCTCGAAACCCTGAGAGCATACCAATAAGAAATCCTAACTTCCATTTCATTTCATGTGATTTGTTAAACCCTTTAGAAACCCAAAAAAAACTTCTTTTCTTACAAGATGTGACCCATATCTTCTGGATCACTTGGGCAAGCCAGTTTCCCTTGGATAGCCAAGAGTGTAGCGAGAAGAACAAGGAAATGATGTCCAATGCTTTGAATGCCATTCTTCCCACAGCAAAGGCATTAAAGCATGTATCACTGCAGACGGGTATGAAGCACTATATCTCATTAGAAGGCCCTTTTGACCACAAAGTTCGTTACTACAATGAAGAATGTTCGAGGATAAGTAGTACAAGTCATAATTTTTACTATGACCTAGAGGACTTGCTCAAGGAGAGGCTAGCTGGTAAGGTAGCTTGGTCTGTGCTCCGGCCTGGTTTGTTAATGGGCAGTTCTACTAGGACTCTGTATAATTTCATGGGTGGCTTATGTGTTTATGGAGCAATTTGTAGACATCTACATCTGCCTTTTGTCTTTGGAGGGACAAGAGAGTGTTGGGAAGAGACCTGCATTGATGGCTCAGATGCTCGATTAGTAGCTGAACAGCACATTTGGGCAGCCACCAATGATGCAACATCATCCATTGATGGCCAAGCTTTTAACGCAATCAATGGCCCCAGTTTTACTTGGAAGGAGATCTGGCCAGCTCTGTGTGTAAAGATTGGTGTAGAAGTACCAAAAAACATGCTTGTGGAGGATTTCTGGTTTGAAATAGGCATGGCTGACAAGAAAACAGTTTGGAAGGAGATTGTAATAAAAGAAGGGCTGGTTCAAACAGAGATGGAAGATTTGGCTAATTGGGCCTTCTTGGACATGTTGTTTCGATGCCCATTTAAATTATTGGGGACACGAGACAAAGCCGATCGGCTTGGTTTTACAGTAAAGTATAAGACATTGAATTCAATCTTGTTTTGGATTGATTTAATGAGAGGAGAGAAACTCATTCCTTAGAGCTAGCTTTGACTTCATCTTGGACAGACTAGTTAACGCAGGATGTGAGCACCACAAACTGGTTTTCACAGAAAATAAAAACTAGTACTGGGAGCAGCTTGTCCATTGCATGTGCTAGTTGACTGCCTTTCTTGTTTTCTTTTTTTATTTTATTTTATTTAATGTTCATCCACCAGATGTTATTGGCTAATTAAATAAATGCTGATGCCTTGTTCTCTACATAAGTGAAGTGTTCCCCCTTTTTTTACTCATCTTGTCTTAAGGTGGTAGCAGCCTAAGCCTAACTTGTGTCTTGTGTTCCATGTTGTTCATCTGGGGGGAGCTGCATTAACTGTGTGTTGCATTTGGATACATAATTATTTTGTACCATACATTTAATATAAGATTTTTTTTGTTCCCCCGGGTTGGACTGATTTGGCTGCATATTGCTTAAGCACGAAATTATGGGCATTATAAGATATGTGAGAAATTTTTGAGGGAAATGGGGAGAGAGATAATTTGGCACTCATTTTTCGGAAATTACTAACAATTTTTTTAGAGGAAAATTTACTAACAATTCGATATAATTAATGGTGAATTAGAAGAAAAAAATTGGAGACAGAAAAAAGTGAGAAAAGTTTGTTTTTAAATAATCGAAATTGGAGAAATGTGGAATTTGGTTTTGGCTTTTGAGCTATTTGGTTTGGGGGAGAAAATTTGGTGGTGATAAAACCGAATTTGTTAGGACTCAGTATATCATCATTTCCTTCACTAGTACAACAATTAAACCAACTAGTAGCTAGAAATATGATGATTTATTTTTTTGTCGAGTAAAAAATGAAAATAGTATAACATCTACTATTTTCTTATGGAAATAATTATGATAATTAAAATTCATCAAAAAATTATTTTACTTTATTACTCAAATAGTTGATTGGTATATTCAAATACATATCAATCACCACTAATATAAAAATTAACTAACTCACATCAATTAAAAAAATGCAAGGGATATGTTTCAATATATATATATATTTTTAGTAAATTAGTTAGAAATTTTGTTAATAAATTAAAAAGCAACATTTCATTTATACAACTTCGCTAAGGAATATTTGGGTTTCCTTTAACCATATGTGATAGGGGCGGCTCCACTTGAAGCCTAGGGGGTTCAAATGAAAATTTTTATATAATTTATTTTAATTTTTTTTATCCCCCTAAAATAAAAGTTTGAACACACCATAAATTAACTTTTTTAAGCCCAGTTGAAATAAGTTTGAATATGATCATCTTAATAATATCTTAGCAATTTTAAATATAAAAAAAAACCTAATAATAAACCAATTTGATCTAAAATCTGGGAGAACAAAGCCCAACAACAAAAGTATAAATGTTTCAATCTTAATTCTTAAACCTTAGAAAAATCTCATTTAGATCTTAAAAAATTTGAAATAAATCAATCAAATGGAATATCAATGGATGATTAATGATTGTTTGACTGTGTACATTGAAAGAGTTGTAGCTCATAGGATTGATAATGAGGATATCATACAACAATTTCAATATATGAAGCCTTATAGACGGCAATTGTAAAACTTCATGTGTTTGGGTCTTTTTTTTTTTTTTTTTTTTTTTTTTTTTTTTTTTTTTTCTAGTGATATAGATATATTCAAGTTTTTTTTCCTTGTTTTAGATTTTTTATAATTTATGTTTTTATTGAACCCCTTAGAAAAAAATTTTGGAGCTGCTACTGATATGTGATCATCATTACAATCAACTATAAACTGTGCTTACGAATAACTTTATGACTCATACATAGTTTTTTTGAGAGAAAAATATATTGAATAGTTAAAAATTTCTACCATCCCTATAAATATGATGTTGGCTAGTTATTATAAGAAATTTTCTACTATTCAAAAAAAAGCAAAAATATGTTTGAATCTTTTTAATATAAAAAAATAATCTATTGAATAGTTTCAAATTGATAATATTGTTAACAATCTTACATAGTTTTTATTTTTTATTTTTATGAGTGTTAAATAAATTGATTAGACCTATCGATATCGTATTTTATTCGGCCTCGATTCACGTGTCAAAACAAATGCTAAAATATAAAAAATTGAAAAAAGGTACAAAATTACAAGTTTCAAAACCAAAAAGGGTAAAAATAAATACAACATGATTGGATAGTGGATCAAAAGGTACAACATTTAAAAACCCTTTTTTTAGCAACTAAGGCCAAAACCCTAACCGGGTATGGTCAAAACTTTTTGATCCAATCATCGAATCGTGTTGAATTTTGGACCGTCTCATAGGGCATATTTTTCCCTTCGAAAGGATAGATTACGGGCCAAAATCGGAATTAAAATGGATAAGATATCACCAAAATACCAAAAACCCTAATAAAATCTTCACTTTTTTTAAAGAAAAACATGCAGTTTTTGGGCCAACTTCACGTAATAAACTGTACCGATAGGGCAAGAACTTGAGAAATTTGGCTAAACCATCTTGAAGAACAAGGGCTCAATGATATCTATCATGGATTGGAAGATACAATTTTTTTTTTAAAAATGCCACCGAATTTTTCAGCATTGCGTCACTTTCCTTCCAGATGCCATATCTCGACAACCGTAGCTCCAAATCCGGCAAGGCTAGGACCATTGGAAACTAGACATCTAGAGGTTTCTTGCCTTCTAGGCATATAAAGTTTAAAGAAAATGGAGTTTGGAAAGGCCTCCAAATAACTACACAAAGTTCAGACTAGAAAAGGAGAAAAAGACAAAATAGTCCGATGATGTTGCAAAAATGGGAGGCTAGCTCAAGTGTAACATGTTACACTCAACTAGCTGCCCCTTCCCTTGGGCGGCTAGCTAAGTGTAACATGCTACACTTTAGCTAGCCTCCAATTTTTCACACTCTTCTATAAATACCCCAATTTTTCGTAAAAAAGTATAAGAAAAAAAAGGAAGAAAAATAGAAAAATAGAGTAGAGAAATTCTAGAAAAGTCCCTAGAAAATTTTAAAAAAATTTCTTTCCCCTCTCTTTAGGAAACCCATCACAAAACAAAAAGCCTCTTCCATTTTTACATGCAATCTTTTGTGGGTAAACTTGTAGGGATGGGATAGTTTTTCCATAACTATACTCATCCCATTTCTTTTTTCTCCCATGTAAACATCATCCACTTATATATATGAAACTCTTTTATTTATCTTATCTCTTTATTTTACTTGCTTTAAATTCCTATATTGTTGTGTATATATCTCTTTATCTTTATGTCTATTGTTATTGTTTGTTTGTGATGCTGTGAATACATTCCTAGATGGGTATTGGACCATCTTCAAGACTTTAAATGGGAAGTATCCTTAGGGGGAAGAAATCCTATTTCATCTAGGCATCTAGGAATTTTTATGTTCTTGCTTTACTTTTATGTCATCCATTTTAATTTCATCAAGTACTCCCCTTCCCTTTACTTTTATGTCATCCATTTTAATTTCAAGTAATCCCTTCTCCTTTATTTTTATGTCATCTATTTTAATTTCAAGTAATCCCTCCCCCTTTACTTTTATGTCATCCCTTTAATTTATTGCTTAATCTCTCTTCCCTTTGCTTTATTGCACGTGTTTGTATATATACACACACAACTATCTAGACACCTAAATAAGATTTTCTACTCATCTTTCTTAAATGGGTTTTAAACCTCAAAGTAAAGCACAATATGGGTATGTCTCATAAGGATAGTTGATGGCTTAAAACTCTCATCTCTTTTTTTATGAAGAACTCTAGGGCTTAAAAGAGATTAAGGTTTATTTAAGAAGGGCTTCTAAAAAAACCTCTTTTTAATGAACCTTTATAACATTTCAGCACTTTAAATTTCAGCCCTTTATTTTTCTTGTCATTTAAATTTCAACACTTTATTTTTAGTGTCATTTAAATTTCAACACTTTATATTCCAAGCTCTTTACTTTAACGCCATTTAAATTTCAGCACTTTATTTTCAATGTCATTTAAATTCCACCATTTTATTTTCTTTATTATTTAAATTTCAGCACTTTATTTTACTTGTCTTTAAATTTATAGCACTTTATTATTGTTGCTCTTTACTTTTCTCATGAATAATGTTGCCATAGATCAATATGCTTGGGTAAACAAATTACTTTAATATGCTTTTCTAAGGAAATGATTTTTCAAAATAAAAAAGTTTTATTCCCTTTTTCAAAATTGTATTTTAATCCTAAACTTTTCTAGAATTATATTTTGACCCCACAACTTTTTCAAAATTGTATGTTGAACCCAAAACTTTTCCAAAATTATATTTCGACCCCAAAACTTTTCTAAAATTATATTTTAACCCCAAAACTTTTCTAAAATTATATCATTGGCTCTTTTTATATATAGAGATTATTGATTTATATTTGTAGAAATTAATATATATAGTTGGAATCATGATTATTTTTTTGGGTGGGGTTGGGAATAAATGGATAAAAGAGTGTTCTTTATTTTGTCTTTCATTCAGGAATCAAGATTTTGTTTATGGGTTTTGAAGAAAAAATAAATAAATTTTTATGATTCTTTACTGATAAAAAGCTTAATGGGTATTGTGGGGTCGGTTGTCCAAAAAGATGACATAAAAATCACAGGAAATGGGCTTGTGGCCCAACGGCCCAGTCCAAGGACATTCACTTATCCGAGGATGGTTAAAGAAAGGTATTTTGGGAGTAATATAAGACAAAGGGATGTAAGTCGTGTATAGTGGCCCAAACCGCGTCCGAGGATAAGATCCACCTCGGATACCACGGTCCGAGGTGGATGTAACTATCTTAGTATTCAAGGTACTCCAGAAAGTTGTATATGAACTGAAAAGTGAATATAGAACAAAGGAGGAACCGGGAAAGATAACAAATATCTTCTAAAGCTGCTACCTCCACATTCAATGCTTCCCAGCTAACTCTCTGGCCGCATTAATGTGGAGGTGATATCTAAACAGTAACCAAGCAGCCTTATGGCTACTGAGCGAAGGTTCCGGGAGGTGCTGGATGGGATAGAAAGAAGTTCCCAGAATAGAACCTACACGTGTACGGTGAAAATGGGGTGAGGAACGCAGTATATAACAGGAAAGTGGGTGACATTAGAGAGGAATTTTTGAAGAAAAAGAAAGAAAACGATAGAATCCAGAAAGATATCCCCTGAAACCTAGCCGAGGAGAGTTTTTATCGTTTAGTTAGTTTGAAACTTCCTTTCCTGCATAACAATCATGACTTTTTCTACCAAACGGAATTAGCTCTTACACCAACTCTCTAAAAATTTTATTGTTTGGGCTTGTTGGGCTAAAAACCCATCCCTATTCTGGGTCCAATCCAATTTGAGTCCCTACAGGTATTGTTAGATTGCATTTCTAGTGAAGTTTGGACCCATATTTGATTGTTTTGCTGTGTATGTGGGGTGTTAGATTATATCTCTTTTGTAAAATGTGTTATATTGAAAGTGGGTTAGTTGTAGATGATCATATAAGGTGATGCTTAAAATGGTTTTTTTGATCAGATACAAGTTTCATTAGTTGTAATTATCAGAATTTGCAAACTGGCTTTCGCTTATATAAAGCTCGCGTATTTCTCACTATCAAAAAAAAAAAAAAAAAAAAAAAGCTCGCATATTTCTTTACCTTCCTGAATAGTTAAAATTTCCTGGAATTATTTGAGATTGAGGCTGTTGTAATATCCCAATAAGTGTGGATTTTTATTTATTTTAGGTAAATTATAACTTACCCGCACGTATTTTGATTGAAATTTAAGTTGTGGTTTAAAATTTGACATTCTACTCACCTAAAGTTTGACCGAAATTTAAGTTGGCCTACTTGTAGTTTGAAATCTCATGATGCAAACGTTTCGATGTATTCTTTTTTATCTTATTTGATCTTGTATTTTTATGTTTTTTGTATTTTTGGAGGAGAATGTCACAAAAGTTGAGCAAAATTACATATTTAGCCTTATTTTTAACAGATGTGGGTTATAGAAATCTAACTAAGCTAACCTTAGGTGGGTAAAGTGTCAAATTTCAAACCACAGGTAGACAACTTAAATTTTGGCCAAACAACAGGTGGGTAAGTTGTAATTTGCCCATTTATTTTTAATTATATTATTAAGTTGGCAATAAAAGCAAAATGTATGAGTTCTTAGATCTTGGTTGTAGACAGGAAAATAGTACTAGTTATAATAATGTAAATAATAATAATAATAGTACTAGTTGTAATAATGTAAATAATAATAAACCCTAACACCTAAATCATAATAGAAAATCTACAAACCATCCTAAACTAAAAATACTAAACCTAATAAGAAAAATTTCAAACCCTTTTAAACCCTAAACTCTAGAAACTAATAATTTCTATCCTTTATGTGGTGTTTGGTACGGGGTAATGTTTTAGGATTTCCAAGAATGTTTAAAGATTGCCATATTTGGTTGCAAATCACACCAGGGAATCAGATGCCAGGGGAATCTGGATTACCCCTCAACTAGGATTGTGGGTTCCCTTTAAAACAAGTGGGTATCCAAATTCCCAAACTTAAAGAAAATTGTATTTTTTTTTTATAAATTGACAATTTAAACCTTTTTCCTTATCATTTAAGCAATTGAGATAAAATATAAAACAAATCATCAATATTTTTTTCCTTGTCTTTATCTCTTCCTGCCAAAACAATATAAATAGGATAGACAACTCCGTTGATATATTCCTTAACAAAGTTCTATTTAGATTTCACGTGTGGAAAAAAAAAAAGTTTGAAGGGAACCTTTTATTGTTGTCAGGTATTCACTTTTACGATTGTGTGTGTGTTGTTTAACAAATTATTAATGGATCTATTTTCAAATTATTTGACCACTAGTTGTTATATTCAAATAATGGTGTAAATCATTTGTTTGCTTTATTGATACTTTTTCTTTAATTGGTATGATTTATTTTATTGTATTCAGCCTTTAATTTTGCTGCAACTTTGTCTCTTATTATTGCAGTTTGTCATTTTGAAATGTTAGACTATAATTTTACTGAATTTGTCATAATTTATAATTTATACCTTATTTTTCATTATTTATTTAGAGGAAGATTTTTTTTTTTAAGACTTGATACTGTATTTACAAATCAAATGATAAAATGAGAAAAATAAATAATTCATTTAAAATTCTTAATAATAAATCAAATATTATAATCTCACATTCTTATAAATCTCCTAATTAAACCAAATATAGGAATAGTTACATTCCAAAGCATTCAGATTGCAAGATATCGTATTCTCAGTAATCTGGATGTCAGGAATAATGTGGATTCACTGTACCTAACGCCACCTTTAATTCATACGAAAAAGTTTGGATTCCACGAAAAAAGAAAGAGAAAACATTAAGTCCGGAGCTGGCGTAAAACAAGTGTTTTACGCCAGCCAATGAGACCACGCCACGTCAGCTTCACTTAAGTCACACTCACAGCTTCCTCTCTATCTCTTCCTTCACGCCATTCCTCTCTTCTCATCTCTTCCTTCACGCCGAACCTCCACCACGGGGCTCTCACTTAAATCCCTCTCCAAACGAAGAAAGAAAACCACAACCTGAAGAAAGAAAACCACCTTCTTTCACCATCTCCATCTCCATCTCCATCACTCACTCTTCCTCTAAACAAGACAAAGCCGGTTAACCCCCCAGCACCATCCACCCACCACACCCAAGACAAAAAATCCCACCTTTCTCAAACCCCAAAACCCAAATCAAAACACAGATCAAACTAGACCCACAACTCAGAAGGAGCAAGGTCCGAAAACCATGGTGATTATACTGTTGGTGTGCGTCATAAATCCCACCTTTCTCAAACCCCAAAACCCAAATCAAAACACAGATCAAACTAGACCCACAACTTAGAAGGAGCAAGGTCCGAAAACCATGGTGATTATACTGTTGGTGTGCGTCATTTCTATGTTAGCTTCCTAAAGGAGCAAGGTCCGAAAACCATCTGGTGATTGTACAGAGGCTTGTTGTTGGTGAGGCCAGAGGGAGGGATTTTGCTCTGTAAATTCATCTCTAATTGAGCTTTTCTGAGCTCTAGGAGGGGTTCTCTTTCTTTTGCTGTTCTTATGGCTTTTAGTTTAGATATGATTCTGTCATTGTCTTTTGGTAAAGTGATTCTTGTCTGATACACTTTGAGGTTTTCTCAAATCATGGTAAATGTTCATGAGAGTTGGATTTTGATTGAGTAGATGAGAAGAGAGGAATGGCGTGGAGGAAGAGATGAGACGAGAGAAGCTGTGAGCGTGAAAATGGTTTTTTTTTGAGGTTATACTGTTGACTTAAGTGAAGCTGACGTGGCGTGGTCTCATTGGCTGGCGTAAAACACTTGTTTTACGCCAGCTCCGGACTTAATGTTTTCTCAAAAAGAAAAGAGAGAAATCTCTCTGAAATTATTATAAAACCATTATGTCGGCCCGGGTAAATCCTTAGTTTGTTTTATATATTACAAACCTATTTAAACTCTAAAAAACTTATTTTTCAAGTAAAAATATTTCTAAACATATCCTACTTGATACAATACCATAATAGGACACCCTGTGTTGACTGACAACCCTTTAAAAACACCTAAAATCAAGAAAATAAAACCATATCTCTTAAAAATTTCAAAAATTACATGAAAATTAAAAAATTAACAAACGACAAAATTTAAATCCCATATCGTGTCCTACATCACTATGCTGACTCAAGCAATGAAGCTAGCACATTCAAAGAGGTGAGGATGGCGATGAACAGTAAGAGATCAGTAATTGAAGTCTAAAAAACAACTGCATCAATGCAAACCCGTCTTCACAGGATGAAAAGTAGCATAGTGTGCAATTGAGTTAGGCTCTTAGCCTCTGACGATTGTAACTTAAAATACTCGATAGATAACTGATAGTATAAGGGATGTTACACCTGGTAAAATTGCGTTTCAGATTCAATTAGATTTTTGCATCATTCCTCATATGACTTCACCTCAAGAACATTTACCATCTGTCCCCTTTCTTTCATATGTCTGGCTTAAAACAAAAAATAAAATGATAGAACTGAAGAATAAGCGTAAGTTACATTCTTGCTCGGTCACAATTAATATACAGAACTTAAATAATAATGTTTTTCTTTTCTTTTCATCATAACACCGACTAACTAATCAATATTGCACTGATATTATTGTTTCAAGGGAAAGAGGATTATCTTTCTTTCTGCTGTGAATGTTTACTCAAAATCGTTTTTTAAAGAATTCCCAGGTAATTTTTTTTGAGGAGCATGAAAATATTTCATGAGAAACGGATGAAATACCAAAATTCATTTAGTGACCAGAAGTAAAAAACTAGTGGAAGGATATCTTCATGTTGTAGAGCTCCTTCCACTTTGAATATACTCTCATTCCACTTATGTGACGTTTGGTACGGGTTAATATTCTAGAATTTCTAAGAATATTGAAACATTCTCATGTTTAGTTGCAAATCACACGTGAGTTATATGCCTGGGAAATCTAAATTACCCTTAAAAAAACTAGTATCCACACTCTCTTACTTAGAAAAGTTACATTTATATTTTATTTTTTTATAAATTGACAATTTTACTCATTCCTCTCTACACTTTAACCAATAGAAATAAAATTAAAATATAATAATGATTATAAATTGACAATTCAAATAATTATTTTTGTATTATACACAACATCTAGAAAATGTGATATTATAATTTATTGAATTTTCTATGATTTATAGTTTATATTTTTGTATCTTATAATTTATTTGGAGGGAAAAAAGACTTGATACAAATCAAAGGATATTTTGGAAAAAATAAATAACACTTACAGATTCTTAGAAATAAATCAAATAAAAGCATCACATGTTCTCAAATTCTTATAAGATTCTAAATCAAATCAAATCAAATATAGAAATAGTTATATTCCCAAACTAAACACCACATTAGAGGGATCATTATGCTCTTGAGAGAACCTCCAGCGAGTATATCTGGCCTCTTTCTCATTATTTGAAACTCCATTCATCTTTTCTGGAAGTTGAGGACTTTGACTGAGATAGCAAATACCATGTAGAAGAGGAGACAAAAGCCAATAAGAACTGCTACTGAAACTCCTACCATCCCAGGACCATAGCCAAGGAAATAGTCCAAATATTCTTTCACAGTGCCCTCAAATCCATCTCCAACAATCTTGGTTTCCACATCACCAAGCTGAGAGCTGATAATACCTCGTAGAGTCCATGCAATTGGGCAGATGTAGTAGGACCACAGCCACCATGGAGGGATACTCTGAAGTAATAAAACCAATGAAACTTTGAACAGAGTTGCAAACTTGAGAAAGAATAAGCAGATGGGCTTGAGCGCAAAACCTCAAAAAATAAGGATCATTTGCTATGTTTTCTATCATCTATTTTATTTTAGTGGCAGTGGGGTACATCCCTTCGCTTTTCAGTTTTTACTACTGGTGGGATTTCATGGCTAGTGGGAATTGCTTTTTATTTAAATCCAGTAGCTTTTTTGCTTGAGGGGACATTATACTATTGTTGTTTGGGACATGACTTAAACAGGAGGCTTATTCTTTTTACTAAAGAAGTTTTATTTTATAACGTAATTTGTGTTTAATTGTTTCATTAGTTACTGGAGTGCAAACCACGTATTCTTGTCAAGTGCTAAATGCACAGATTTTCTCCATAACAAATTAAGTGTAAAAGTTTAGCATCTCAATATATTGTATTTTAATGTTATATAGAGTTCCAGCTAGACATGGCCAATCATACTTTCAAAATTAAGATGAAGTGGAGTATGTTTGCTCATCTATGTGGTCATAATTAAACCACTTAGGAATTTAATCTTTACTGATTTTTGTTCCACTTGTGATCATGGCCCAATCCATGAATGAAGCAATACTTTGTTGCAAGATGTAAAATATATTTACTTACAGGTTTTGGGATGAGAAAACCGGAGAGTAGGTTCCATATTGAGTAAAATGCAGAAGAAATGACTGCTGCTAGGTTTTGAGAAGGTGTAAGACCAACAGCCATCATGCCGAAGAAGGTAAAGTATGTGAATGTCAAGAACATAAACAATAGATAGAGAAAAAATTTGCCTGCAATACCGGAGAAATGTCAAGTAACTGAATTTGCATAAACTCTATGCACCAACAACATCAGAAAACAATATAATAAGCCAGGTGCCCTTTACTAGTGAAAACAAAGCCACCTATATTGCCTTGAAAACAATTTTTGAAACCTTCAAATCAAAGGACTCGTTCTTATAAGAATCTCTTTAGACACAACAGTGAAGATGGAATATCCTTAGATGCAAAATTTTTAGGAATTTAGTAGGACTCATTCTTATATAAATCTCCTTAATGGACAACTAAAAGTAAAAGTAAAAGCAGCACAGAAGAAAACAATGAAAGAATCTTACTGATTGTCCTTTCAAAATTAATCATGAAATATGTGATAAAGCCAAATAATATTGTCTGCACAACAATGTATGGAACCTCCACAAGACCCTGTTTATATTACAATCAAGATATATATCAGAAATCACCACTTCAAAGAAGTGTCATTTGTCAAATATTAGAAGTGTAATGAACCTTACTTGGCTTCCTCCATAAGCAATTGGAGAGTACATTCCAGCTGCTTTCTCTCGATAGAATACCGTCCTCTCAATTGAAACAATTGGTTGCACTGAGGATGCATTGTTAACTCCAAGAAACACGCATGAAGCAAAAAGAGCTCCCATAACCATAAATAAATCTTGAGTTGTACTCCTAAACAAAATCATATATGTTTAATGATTAATACCTTTTTCACAACATTGCAAGAATCAAAGAGAAATAGCCTAATCAAAATACAGGATTTTGTCGCCACAAGACTTTGTCAAAAGAAGAGACAAAACAATAGGCGGTTGTTTGAATTTTTAAAAAAATAAAAAGGTGTTAATCACAATTCCCAAATAAGGTATATTCTATTTCAATGTTTTTGGTCACATGATAAAGTTTCATATTCAAATGCAAGACTTCTGTTACCAAAAATTCTGAATATTTGCATATTCCAGCCTAACGTTTTCCCTATTAAATTGTTAAGATACTCCAGAAATACAGAATTTAGCCTAAGAATATTATTCGTGGTTTCTAACTAACTAATTCTATCAAGGCTGACTGATCAATAGATATCCTCTTGAAGCAATACCCATTTCACCTTTACTAAATGTTAACGAAGGAAGAAAAAAAAAAGAAAAAAAAAAACTAACCAGGAACAGGTGAATCATAGGTAAATACAGAAAAGCAAAATTAACTTGCACTATGAGACATGAGATAACAGAAAAATTTACCTTCTTAAACCAATATCCCAGAATATTGATCCAAGTAATATTGCACAGATTGCAGTAAAAAATAACCTCATGGCATTGTATTGTGGACTTCTCCAGTATACAAGATTTTGTTTCCATAGGCAAGTCAGAAATTGGGTGAATAAGTCTTGTGAATATGTGGTAGAAAACTTCAACGGTTCTGAGCCAGCAGGTGGGATACTAAAATGCTTGATGGAAGCTTCCACATCGCTAGAACAAGGATGTAAAAATATCAGTTATGGATATTACATTAAAATGCAGGTAAGCAAAAATATAAATTAAGATTACCTGTATTGCTTAGAATTCTGGTAAATGTTGGCAAAGTCTTCACCAATTCTATCTTCGGCAGCAGGAGTTGTCACCTCGAGCATCCAAGTTGCTGGATTGTAACCATTGGGAATTGGAGGGATTCCATTAATTCCCTGCATATAAAATGGATAACTGAGACAAACTTCGCTTAAGCTATAGGTAAACAACACAGTTTTCTAATTTTATCAGCCTCATGGTTTATATTAAATCAAGGAGTTCTTGAAAATCACCAAGTCATTTGACTAAAATTGGAAGGAGGAAATGTAGCAAAATAAGGACTATAATGAAACATAAACTTTCCAATGTTAAACACACCGGTAGTTTAACCAAAAAACTCAGAAAATAAGCTAATGACATGACCCATTTTGGTACTAAAATGTAATACCTAATACACAAGACTCTTGTTTCTATAGGGAAGAGGTTGTTGATAAGCAGCCTTACCCCCAGATTTGGAGAGTCTAATTTCCATACTCAAACTGGTGACAAGTCGCTTGGACGGAAAGCACTTATCATCACACCAAAGTCCTACCTCTTTTGAGTGATTTCCAAAGATATTGAATGAGCAAAGTACAATAAATCCCACATATTTTTTTTTTTACTCTTGTTGTTTCTTTATTAACTTATTACTTTAGATTAGGTAGGGGTATTCTTGTAGTCTTGCTATATCACTCTAATATAAATATATCAAATGTGATAGACTAGTTGATTAAGACCAAAACGTTTTTTTTTTTTTGTTTTTGTTTGTTTGTTTGTTTTTTTTTTTTTTTTGGTGTGTGTGTTGGGGTACGACAATCTCAAATGTTTCCTGAAACTCCCCTTGAAGTTTGTGTAAATGTAAAGTTTAGTTTTTACTAATGGAATATTCTATTTATAAAAAAAATGTTATAGTTCATTTATATTTACCTAAGTGGAGAGTGTCATTCATCCTCAAACCTCAAGAGATAAGAGTGTCATTTTGTGCGGAGTTTATGTAAGCAAATTTTATAAAAATAGAATATTCTGTTAGTAAAATATCAATTTGAGAGAGCACGGACTTCACTTTTGCATTTAAACAAGGGCTTTAATTGTCTCACACTTCCTTTATGCACTCTTCATACGCATCAAGTTTTAAACGTGGACATTCCTGAAAAATATGAATACCTAATGTGAAAGTATGAACAATGTGTATATAGAGTGTTCGTAGGGGGAGTGCGAAACAATAATTTTTCTTTATATAAACTTCAAGAGGGGAAGTAAGATTTCGTAAAATCTCAAGGGAGGGTGGTGGTGCAATTCACCCCTTCTTTTACTCCCTTCTTGTCTTCCTCTCTCTCTTACCCTAATTTTTCTGATTTTACAAGTCAATCCAATCCAGTCCAGTCCTAGAAGTGTGCTGACGTTATTGTTCATACGATGATGTTAAAACTGATGTCTACACCGACACGATCACCAAAATCCGGCGATCGCATTATCTGAGTAGCTGGTCTTCCCTGATTTGGGTGATTTTTTTCAAATTTTTTGAAACCATCGGATGTGAGTTTTTAATTTTTCAATGTTTTTTTTCAATGTTTTTTAAACGTTGAAAAATTAAAAACACATCGACCACATTATTCAACATCGATTTTCCAATTTGGATTTTCTCGAGCTTTTCCAGTAGCTTTTGTCTACTAGGCTTCTCTTTGTAGGAGACAAATAGGCTTATATAAGGTGCAGGATGATGGTTGTTTGTTGTTTTGTTGAGGTTATGAATGGTTCAGCTATTGAGAACTCGAAATTTCGAATTAGTCAAATTTCTAATTAAACAAGAGTGAACAGTATAAATCAAGAATTAGAAGCACAGGACGATTAATTGTTACCTGAAAATAGTCTATCATTATCTGTGAGTGCACACCAAGCTTCCCTCCATATATAACTAGGCCCCCTCGTTTCATAAGAAGTAGCTGTGCATTTAACCCAAAAGATTAAGACATATTCAAAGAAACCGACAAACACATCAAATATAGTTCTCAATTGACTGCAAAACAATAGTTAACCTCATCAAATGCTTCAAATATATCAATACTTGGTTGATGTATTGTGCAGACCACAGTTCTCCCCGTATCAACGGTATTACGAACAGTTCGCATAACAATGGCTGCTGCTCGGGCATCCAGTCCAGATGTAGGTTCATCCATAAAAATAATGGAAGGATTTGCTACAAGTTCCACTGCTATGGTTAAACGTTTTCTCTGCTCTGTCGATAGGCCACTACTACCAGGCAAGCCAACCAAAGCATGTCCTATACTATCTAGCTCTACTAATTTCATCACTTCTTCAACAAACTCCTGCAATGAATTATAGTGATGTAATTAAACGGAAATATTCCAATAGGATACAAAATCTTATGCAGCAACTCACATGTCTTTTCTCTTTGCTAACTTCCTTTGGGAGACGAAGAGCAGAAGAAAACACGAGAGACTCCTCAACTGTCACTTGAGGAGAATGTATATCATTTTGTTCAACATATCCTGATATTCTAGCAAAAGTGCTCTGCTCTTTTGGGTAACCCGATATCTTAATATCCCCCTCTATGTATCCACCAGTTTTCCGACCAGCAAGCACATCCATCAAAGTGGTCTTTCCAGCTCCGCTTGCCCCAACCAAGGCAGTAAGAACACCAGGTGAGAATACACCACTAATATTGGACAGGAGTTGCAACTTCTTCTCCGGAATACCTTCCCTTTTCATTTCCTGAGAATCTCAAAAAAAAAAAAAAAAAAAAAAAAAAAAATTGCTTTACTTTGTTTAAAATAGAAGAAAGTGAACTCCCAATATATTTGGTGTACCAATAAGGTCAAGGAGATCAAAACCAACAGAGAAAACACACCTTCGGCATATCAACAAAATAATTGACATTATGGAAAGTCATTGTTAATGGTTGAAATGGAAGGATCATTCCCTTCTTTTTGCTGCCTTCTCTGGCAGATGTTTGATGTAATTCAGAACCCTTAACACCTACTGCATAAACAGGTAAACACATATAAGAGATATTTCTAAAATATATCTATGCTACAATCCATTATGAGGAGCAAAATCCAATAAAAGCTGCTGTAAATTTAAAAAGAGAGATGCTACGTCTACAATAATTCTACAACATTTTTACAACAAATCACAGGTAGTTAGTTGTTATTGGTTCAAATTTGAAACTAACACTAAGATTGCTTTTTTGCCCTAACAATAATAACCGGTAACAACCTACCACTTAGAATTTGTTGTAAAAATGTTGTAGACATATCATTTCTCATTTAAAAATGGAACATTATTGATAAAATTTATAAAAACAACTGACCACCATCTGTTGCCAAATTCTTTTCTGCAACATCATCTGGCATCACTGTCCGGGCTTTTGTAAGGGCTGAAATGGAAAAAAGATAAGAGAGATAACATTTACTAAAGATTAAACACATTCATACTAAAAGGAACACAGAAAATATTTACTTGGATGGAATAACTTTAGTTAGCAAAAGGAATGGATAAGAACATTTAAAAAAAAAAAATATAAATTCTTTCAAACATACGATTAAGGTAGGCCAAGGCAAAAGTCACTAAGTTGTTGAAAAGCACCGAATAAGCTAATAGTGCAGCAACTCCAATCCAATACCAATAATCATCAGTAGGTAAGCCATGTGATTTGAGAATGTTGTATCCAACAGTATCATTCCCAATTGCCGATCTCTGCAAAGAGTCAAGTTTCCAAAACCAGCAGACAACTTCAGAAGTCATCCATAACATAAAATCTTCAAGCGATATCTTCATTTTTCAGTCATGAATATATGACATTATATGAAGCATCAGAAAATTGGCAGAAGTGTGTCCCCAATCTCAAAGACCATACCTCCATCCACCTTGTGGCTGTAAATTCATTGACAGAAATTGCACGTTGCGCATAGGATAGAGGTGACACCCAAAATGCCCAAATCCACCATGACTTAATCATTCCTGAAAGAAGAACAACCTAGTCACCAAAGATCACAAAATTTTCCTGTCATCAACAATTTTTTTATGAAACCTACCTTTTGGAATGACGAATCCGCCCAACAAGAATACAACAAGCAGTGCAGCAGATCCAAATATACCAGCAAGAACCATATCTCGTGCGATAGAGGCCATCAAACGGAAAAGACCCAATGCCATTTGGTGTATTGAAAAGAGTAAAAGCATAAAACGGAAAAACCTGAAACATTTAAGGGATGTAACTAGTACAGAAAATACAATCAGAAAAAACATCGTCTACTAAAGTAAATAGGAGATACCTTCCCGCACCAGGGGCAAAACCAACAGTGTAATATACAACACATGACCACACAACAGCTTCAACAAGGGAGTAAGGTACACGCAGAATCCAGCTTGAGATATTCCATGCCCATGCAGCATGAAAATAATTATCTCTTTGCTTGTAGAAGACTGGGAGCCGAGATATCATAAGAGGTAGCTCAGAGAATCCATTGAACATCATATGCACCAGCCCATAAAATAGGCAAGAAAGATAAAGGTTGCCATATTGCTCATTTGTGGGGTGCATTCTTGTTCTTAAGAACATTGTGCATGTGATTAATCCAACAAAGGCAACCTTTAACATAAGTAACAGATAATATGAGATATATCAAAACTATATATGAGAAAATTTAACAAAGAAAACTGAAATTACAACCTACAAGATTCATACGTACTCTAAAAGTTTACAGTATATTCATCAAATGATTTATAGCCAACGGATACAGTGCCGGCTCAAGGCCTAGTCAAGTTAGGCCTAGGATTAGGCCTAAGGCCCCACCAAAAAATAAAATTTTCCTTAGGAAAAAAGGCCACACTTTTCATAGTTAAAGGCTGAAATTTTTATAAAATTATATATATATATATATATATTTTTTTTTTTCTAAAGGTTGTACATTTTTTTTATTAGTGATGTTAAGGATACTACAAATTTTACTATTGGCTTACAAACTGCCATGTTATTAATCACAAAAAAGTGATATAAACATTCATTAGTTAAATTGATGAAGTTCATTAATGAGAGACAATATCACATTATATTTTGAACATTTTATAGTACTTTTAATTAGCGCATTTTTCTTTTTCATTTCTATTAAGACTCTCAAAGTACAAGACCAATAGAACCTTAACTCAATTCATGAAACCCTAAAATATTTCAAAAAGATGTTGCAAATGTGTTAAATCATCAATTATAAATTAATCTCTCCTAATAGTTTGAGACTTTGATTTTTGTAAAATAATATCCTACAAAGGCACACACCAAATAATATCTATCTCTCTCTCTTAAAATCAAAATATAAAATTAAAAATTAGATTACAACTTTATTTAACTATGCATCGTCTTATATCCAAAATAAAGTATCTTTTTCAATCGCAATATATTTTTATTTCTTTTTATTAATATTTATAGGTTCAACTTTAATATTCAATTCTCTATATGAAATTAACATTAGTCTAGTTGGTATTATTTATGTATTTAATGTATCAAATAACCTTAATTTGATTAGTATTAAATAATTTTGTTTAATTAATATTTACATATTAAAGATCCCGCATAAATTTTTTGCCTTAGACTCCAAATTATGTTGGGCCACCCCTGAACCGATAATAAGCATTTAGTTATTTCAGAAGAAAGGCATGCGAATTATCCCTATGTTATTGGACTAGACGCACTACATTTGTACATAATTAATGACATTTAAATACAGAAGTGACAAGGTGAATCATACCTGGCATGTCCTAAATATATATAGAAAACTATGTCTGGATATTAACAGCAATTCTCGTTCGAAACAAGCTACTAAAAGCCCATATCTTGGTACAGCATATTTAGTTTTGGACAAAGCCAAAGAATCAATCTTAGATTCATCATATGGAACAGATAATGAGGACTGCAGCGACCTTCCAAATCTGGAATTTTTAAAGGCCTCTGCAATTTCTGGAACAGAAATGAAAACGTATGGTTTTGAAGAATCGGCCCAGTACTGAGCTTGGTCCTTTCTAGAGGTCACCTGGCAATGAAACATGTCAGACAATCATTTAGGAAACATCAAACTATTTGATTTTCTTTAAGAAAGTACCTCTTGAAGAAAATCAGCTACCCCCTTACGAGGTGGTAGTCGAAAACCTAACAACTCAAAAAATTCTAACACTTCTGCTCGAGGGCCTTGATACACAATGTGTCCTTCTGATAACAGAACCAGATCATCAAACAGTTCAAATGTCTCAGGTGCAGGCTGAAGAAGAGCCATTAGTACAGTAGCCTCCATTTGGTGGACAAAATTCCTAATGCATTTTACAACTTGGAATGTGGTAGAGCTATCGAGTCCAGTAGATATTTCATCCATAAATACAGTCTTTCTTGGTCCAACAATCATTTCTCCTGAATAAAAACGAGACCAACCAACCACATATTATTTATCATTTCAACTCTCATAATTCAGACACATGCATATCACTCAACATAGCCTTCAGTATATTATATTGTGTTTTTTACAAATTGCTTTTTGATAAACAAGTACTTGAAAGTTTTTAGATATTGGATTAGCTAGTAATGCAAATTTTCGGCCAAATTTAACATGACATTAAATGACTTGTTTGCACTTAATGGATAGCTTTCATTATTGTCATGCGTCATTCTCACAAGTTTGCAGACAGTACTTTGAGTCCCACTCCTTTTGAAGATTGGAAGCTTCCAGTATAAGTGATGTTAAGAACAGAGGTGTATTCTGTTACTACCACAGAGAGAGAGAGAGAGAGAGAGAGAGAGAGAGAGAGACCTGTGGTAACCCTTTTTCTTTGGCCACCTGAGATGCCTCGGACCATATCACTACCAACCAATGTCTCCGAACATATTTCAAGACCAAGCAATTTCAAAATGTAATCTGTTGAAATACTGTGCTTTTTACCACCAACTGATGATGCCTGTGCAGTTAAAACATCAAATCAGGATAAAAAGCTAAACACATGCACAATTTATCTATAAACAAAAAGAATGTAGCGGATTCAAGATAACAACCTTCATAAATGCATCAATCTCAGGACTTGGCCTTATGTTCCTTTCCTTCTCTAAACGGACCAGATCTTTCATATAACCTATAGGTACTCTTAAAATGTACCATAACTTAGATATTCGGTACATAACAAATGGTTGATTCATGAATTATACAGGGATTTTTTTGTAAATAAAATTAATTTTACACAGAGATTGCAAATAATATATAAAAGCGAACAAACCTGCAAACCCATCACTTGCACCTTGACATCTAGCAGCAAAATCCAAGGTTTCTCGTACAGTGAGCTCTGCAAGATGATTATCTGTTTGGCTGATGTATGCAGAAGTTCTTTGAACGTAAAATTCATCCATCTTATGGCCATTATATGTAATGCTACCAGTTTTCTGAAAACAAAATGTCAATTTTTAGTATGGAAAGGTCCAGTTACTAGCATCAGACTGAATATTTAATTAAATAAGACTGTCCTTAATGCCTTCACAAGGGGTAGTAGTATTTTATACACACAGATGATAAGACTGTAAACTAATAAAACTTACCTTGAATTTCCTAGCTGAATTCAAAAAATAAAATAACAGAAAACAATTTATTGGAGAAGAAAGTTTTTTCAATATTCTTGAATAAAATTTCATACCTAGGGCACAGACAGGGCTCTTGCTCTTGCTTATGTGGGATTTGGAAGAGATGATTGATAGACAGTCTTGCTCCCTTTTTATGGAGTGTCTAAAACTGCTAATGTTATTGGATAATTTAATTAAGGACAACATTTAGTTACAAAATTAGTTGTAGCCTCCTTACTTAATAAAATAATTATATTTTGAAAATTTAACGGATGAATTGCATGTTCTATATATTCTTAATACACATGTTAAATTTTGTGTCAATCGGATATTATTTACTATATTATCTATAAGCTTATATTTTATGCATAATTTTAAACTACAAAAACTTGCAATTTAAATAATTTATTGATAACATAGTTATTGATCTTTTCTTTTCTAGAAATTTTGCAAACATGGAGGATATAAGAAGAAGATGTAATCCAATGGTGGATTTGTCAAAATTTACCATCAATAAAAAGATATTAAGTAAGGTTGTACCCTCAGGCTACAACCAATTTTGTAGTTAAACTTTATTCTTTAATTAATTGTTCAAATTCTACCAACTTCTTCCAACTCCCTAACACGGGCTAAATAATTGAAATGACCAATTTATCTATTGAAGCCACAATTGGTTCTTAATCCAAAATCAATGGAGCAGAAAAGCCCCTATAACATCAAAAGCATAAAAATCTCGTCTTCTTTTTCTCCATTAGAGCATTTGCAGCTAGCATGGTATATGCCATATCTTGCCAAGATTTACTATTTCAGCACAAAAAAAGTCAACAACTGGTCTACTAAAGCTAAAAAAATTTGCAATACTACTACAGTTTCATCACAAGTTTGCAATGGTATTGTAGCAACATTTTAAATCCAAAAATTATTATTTTATTCTACCTACAAAAATCTGCCTCCTCTCTCCACTGTCTCATTCTCTCTCTCTCTCTCTCTTCAGAATATATTATTTTATTATGTAAATATATTATTTTATTGTGTAATATGGTAAAATAAAAGTTAGGATGTTGAGTGTATTGTAAAATGGTATTGTATAATTGATAAAGTAGCTTTTTGAGATGGTAAAATAGAATAGGATAGAATTATCGGATGGGAATGCTCTTACAATTTACAACCCCAAACGAAGATATTTCTTTTACTCATTAAAAAAAAAAAAAAAAAACACCCTAAAACCCCTCATTCTTTTTCTTCTACCAAATAGCCCTCTAATAGCCCATTGTAACCACATGTAGACAATATTGTACATTGTTCATGTAACACATTTGTTTACTCTACAAAGTATAGTGTATAGTGAAATTAAAAAAATAATTTTTTCTAATAGAATATTAATCTCTAAAAGCATGAGGTATTCGTGGGCAAGTACTAACCTTTAAGTTGCCATCAAGTTTCCCCGCAAGGGCCAAAAGCAAGGTGGATTTGCCGGAACCTGGAGGTCCTAAAAGCAAAGTCATCCTACAATGTGGGACGAATCGGTTTGTTTGGTCAGTTCAAACAAAATACATGAAAATAATTAATTTAAAAAAATTATTAAGATGTGTCCAACAGAACGTGACACTCATTTGAAAAGTACTTCAAACATTATCCATAATATCTGTTCCTATATGACAGTTTTGAGTTTAAGCTGTAAGATTTTTCTTCTTCTCCGTTGGAAACCAACTGATATGACTCACTAGTGATCAACAGAATCCGTTTCGAATGAATTAACATAGGTGAAGCATTTAAAAGTGTGACATTGTTTAATTTTACATATTTAGGTTCATTGCAAAATGTACAGGTTCAAATATTCCCTCTATTTTCCCTTTCTATTCTATACTAATTCATATTTGGCAATTTGTACACAAGATAACCATCATTATAGTAATAGTTACCTTCCCGGTTTTACTTCGCCACTGACATTGTTCAAGATTGTTAAAGAATGTTTCGTTGGTCGAATTATCCTTAACTTGTTTAGGATACGCTGCATTCAAATAAATAAATAAATAAATAAAAGTTATAAATCCGAAGCCTAAAAATTAACTACAGAATTAATTAAGAATGATAATCAACCTCAATCACGTCACGAGTAGAATTTAACAGAGTAGGCAAAGCTCTTGAACCGGTATGAACATCAGCCACAATTTTCAAGTTCTCGTATCTCACTTCGATCTTCGGCATCACCAATCCAACTCTTTTGATATGATGAAAAAAAAAAATTACAGAATTAATATAATGGTTGAAAAGAAAACATATATACGATTTTCTTCGATCCAGATTTCTACTCTCCAAGATCTCAAATCTCACATGCAAATTTTCAGAACCAAAAAAAAAAAAAAAAAAAAATGGAAGCACAGTGATTTCGTTCGTACTTATCGAGGCGTTCTTTAATGGCGGAAAGCAAACGATAGTTATCTTGTTCGTTTGTGGCGTAGGCATTTTTCACAACGAGCTCACGTTTAAAGCGATCGAGTTTCCGTACATCGATCGGTTCATTTCCGCTAGAGCTGGAAGCTGACCGCTTCACGAATGCCATGTTCATCCGCTTCACCGATGGCAATCTCTCGATCGCCGCCCACCGTAGCTGCTCCTCATCCTCCGCCACCGATGACGCATTCGACGTTCTCCTTAGCATCTCGCTCGGTTCTTCAATCTCCATCTCAAAGAACTCGCTCCCGTTCGATGCCGCCATTGTCACACCCCCCCAATCTCTCTCTCTCTCTCTTTCTTTCTTGAGAGAGGACTTATTTGAAGTGTGAATCAGAAACGAAAGCGGGTCTGATTTGTTTTGAAGTCCCGCGAATTTTGAAGCAAGTCCAATACCGAAATTGCCCCGGATGCCTTATCAATGTGAAAGACTGTATAGTCGCAACAAATTCTGGACAAAAAAATAATTTCAATAAAATAAATTTAATAATTGGTCACAATTATTACCAAAAATAGGTTGTTGACTTAAGTCAAACTTTGTTTGTTTTGCTCGTTAATTTTCCGCCGTTGGAAACTTTGACAGTTTCTATTACACTGTTACAGGGTGTTTTAGCCACCATTCCTTCGTCGGAGGTTTTTTTTAGAGGATTCTTTCCACTGAAGTTTAGTTTTTAAATTTTTATTTTTTTCCCGTGGGCAAAGCATATACAGAGTACAGACATACTCACTAATATATATATATATATATATACACACACTTTTAAAAATATTATTGATACTTTAGTGAACCACTCAAAAATTTTAATAAATTTATTTAAATTAAATTATAATAAACTATTTGGCACAAGACTATCATGTAACTGTGTAAATTTTATTATATTAAAATTAAAAAATTATGATAGATGATAAAAATAATTAAAATAGATTTTAAATTTTATTTAAATTCTTGAAATCTTTTAAAATAGAATTTTAGTTGGAGTAGAAGTTTAGCTAAAAGACTTTTTCCTACTAAAAAAAATAGACTTTTTCTTCTAGAAAAACCACTAATAGAGTTTTTATTTTTGTGCTAAACCCACTAATAGAGTTTTACCTAAAGGGAAATATCTTGATTAAAGAGAAAATAAGCACTTGACAATTGACATAACCACAGCTTCTAAATCGAACTTTTATTATAATATATATCTATACTATATATAAGAGAATTCATTTTTTTGGATTGGACTTTTATGTGGTTTAGAAATATCCCAAATTGACATAACCACTGCTTCTAAGTCAAACTTTTATTATAATATATATATATATATATATTGTGGGTGTAAAAGTCCAACGTCACGTGTTGGGCCTAGCGCCCGATCCGAATATCACTGTGCATCCGAAGAGAAGGAAGGGGTTAGGAAGGAGTCCTGGTGGAAGAAATGTACTTGGAAGTGATCGAGAGGAGCAGTCCGAAGAGAACCCTATTGGTCCGAAGAGGTTATTCTCCTCGGATCCCCAAGGGGCTTGATCAAACAAATATACTGAAGGTCTGAATGATCTTCCCAACTACTTCCACGACAAGGACAAGCTTTGGGCGTGCTTAGAGATGATAAGAATAGGGAAATATCTAAAAGGAAAAGCTGCTACCACCGCATTTAATGCACTGCAACAACTCTCCTGGCCGCATTTATGTGGAGAAGACCCCTGAACAGTGCAATCTCAGCTACCACCACTTACGGAGAGCTAAAGCAGATATCTGACATGACATGTACTCAAGTGAAGGTTTAGATGGGGAACAGGTGGACGGTGATGATGAAGCAGAAGGAGAATATATAAATGTAGTAGACCTCTGAAGAAAAAGGGACAACAGAAAAGGGGAGAGAAAAATTTGTAAAAGGGAGCTAAGCATTGTATCCACTTTTTAATCAAGAACAATCTTCTTCGGATTAGAGTTTATTACTAAAGTTTGTTCTTATGTCAATAAACTGTTGCTGAATTCACAACTAGCCTAGTTTTATCACCCACTCTCTACAAATTCATTGTTCTGGGTTCGTTGGGCTCATAGTCCTAACCTTTTGGGCCTGGGCTATAAAATTTGGACCTTACATATATATATATATATATATACTATTTATAAGAGGATTTTCCTCTTTGAACTGAACTTTTATATGGTTTAGAAATACCCCTAAACCTTACATTTAACAGGAAGAAAAACTTGAGGACAACCTAGTAAAAATTTATCTCCAACTCCACTTAAAATGTTTACAAAATAGGACACTCTCCTACTTACCCATGTCTTCAAAAAATATTTATTCAATTTTTTTTAAAGGGAAAATTATGATACTAAACCAAAAAAAAAAAAAAAACTCATTTTATTGTAATCCATGCATTTAGCTTAAAATACAATCTGCTTTATCATGTTTGAGGCTTTGAGCACATTTGAGATGTCAGTATTTATAAAAAGAAATGGTTAGGATAAAATTTAATATCATTTGCACATTATATTATATACTACTAACTTCATCATATACTACTAACTTTATCATTTTTTTTTTCGCTAGTTGAATAGACATCATTCAAGTATGATGACTTTATGCAGTTCAAGAATTCAACTCCATCAAGATGGATGGCAATAAGTTAGCCCATATCTTAGCTCATCATGCAAAATTCATTAATGATTATATAGCATGGTGTAGACATCTCATTTTATACTTGTTAATAACCTTTAATTCCCATATCCAATGATAAGCTTGACATACTTCAACCAAAGGTAATTAAAATGTTCACAATAATTCGAAGGTAATCACAACTCAAAAGTGCTTCAAATTGCTTTGAAAACAAAGCTGAAAATGACATTTACTCATTGTTTTGACCATAACCTTTGATTTACAAAGAATATTTTATTGAGGTTTGTTTCTGATAGACCAAGAATGTATTGACCCATTAGGTAAATTAACCAATTAATTAGCTAAGTGAATTAATTAAGTCAATTAACATGCGATACGCATGGTAACACAAACAAATCACCAAATAACTAAATGCAGCAAAAATTAAATTTGACACGAGTGATTTGTTTACGAATGGGGAAAACCACTAAGGCAAAACCCCACCGGGTGAATTTAAGGTCACCACTCCCAAGAATCCACTATTATCAAAACAAGCGGTTACAAGTAAAGGAATCTCAGTACCTTATACCAACCTACAGTTGAACCCTTATCCCAATACCCAATTGGACTTGTAATGTAGTGATAATCTCTCCTTTCAATGTAAGGCTCCAAGTACGTGACTAATCAATCGATGCACGGATCCCAATACATGACTAACACACCAACTTGAGAAGGATGTTGGCTACAAAAATCTTCAATTCATCCATACGATGAAGATCAATAAGCTCCTTGGTTACAAAACCCTACGGCATACAAATATAGCAGCTTCTTTAAGAGAAAGATGAACTACGGAAATTTTTTTTCTCCAGTCACAATATGAGTGCAACAACAATTGCTACCACCTTTGCATCAAGTGAGACAGCCCTTAAAATAATCCTTATATATGTCTAGGGTTGTGAAAAAAGAAACCCTATACAAATAACTTGGATATGCGTGAAAACCAGATCTGGAAATCTGAATTTCGTAATTCTCGATAGACATAACTTCTATCAAGAGCAGTCAAGAATCACATATTAAATCTCGATAGATACATCTGTCGAGCTATCTGTCGAGTTTTAATAAACAAAACTTCTTCACTTGATTCTTGGATAGAATTGCATGGCTTCAATATTAGACTTGAACTCTTATTCCTTGAAGTATTAAGCACATTCTAGATCTACCCAATTACAAATAAAGTGCATTTCGTCAAATGATTAACCAATTCTAAATGACATATGTTCATAACATGCTCCACATATGTCCTAACAATCTCCCCATTTGGCAATTCGTGACAAAACCACAACAAACAAATGAAATATGAGAGAAGTCATAAATCATTAAACTCATACTCACTTGTTGAATATAATAAAATCTAATCCTAACAGAAACTTTTGAAAAACTTTGCAAGAAGAGAGTTCATGGCATGATAGATTTTGACAACCTGTACTTCTAAAACACTTTAAATAAAACTAATCAAGGCATCTTAATGTGGAACAGAAATATAAGGTTGCATACAAAAAAAATAAGAAACATGTGTATAAAGAGAGAAAATGAACAACACATGGAGAGATAGGTGAAATGATAACAACATCATCATCATCATATATATATATATATATATATCAAAGATAAGTACAATGTTTGCTATCACTAAATGGTCACAAGACCAATGTACAAAAGATAATGTATCTAAAAAGAAAGAAAAGAAAAGATACATAAAACCTTACTACATCCCTCAAAGTATAAACACTCCCCCTATAATAAAAAAATGTCCTATACTAACTCTCCCTTTAAGTACATGACTACTCTCATACCCAAAACTACTCTCCCTTTTTGTCACAAATGACAAAGGGCAAGTCACTGAGAAGTAGTCATCTCTTCATCACTAGAAGAGTTAGCATCCTCATCATCATCATCTTCATCACCGAAGCCATCATCATTGTCCTCGTCCTCTGAAGCCTGTGGAGATGGAGAGGGAGATGGAGACGTGGTGAAGCCAACCATGTGAGCCTTTCATCGTGCGATACGACTAACACGGGTGTTCACCTGATACAACTTAGTATAGAGTGTATCGAGGCGAGAATCCATGCGCTTAAGCTGTGCCGTGACGGCCTCTAGTGTCACACCACCCACAGAAGAAGAAGAAGGAGCAGAGGTGGATGGAGCGGAATGGGCTAGAGGAGTTGCCGTCTTGGTTCATGGCCACTTAGGTTGAAGTTGGGCCTCACTCCGTCAAACAGACGTTGCACTAATGGCACCCATCACGGTGAAATGAGCAAACTTGGGATAAGGAACAGAGGAGTGGCAAATGATCCTCGTGATAACAGAAGAAAAAATAAGCTTATCACGGGTCATCATATCCTTATAGACATCTATAAGGGAGAGTACGAAGTGAGAAGGGAAGCCTATGGTAAGGTCCTCGATGAGGGACAGCAAAAAGTGAGCACGAGGCTCAGTAATAGAATTATAGTGAAACAAGGGATGTAGAACAAATGTCATAACCATATTTTGGAACCTTGGACCTTTTGCAAAGCCCAAGCATAGAGTGTTTTGACGATCACCCTATGAAGAAGGTGTCTCACAAAAGAGAGAAGAGAGTTTGTCTTTGGACACAGTCCGCAGACAAGGACAACCAGGGTAGTCAGGAAACTCCACCCTTGGAATGTGTAGTACATCGGAGATAAGCTCCGAAGTGACTACGATACGTATACCTCGAACATGTATAACACACCAAGGTATAGAGGTATCGAAATCGTGCATATTGGAGTAGAACTCCTGTATGATCACGGTGGGATAGTTCATGGGTATCTCACATAGAGATTTCCATCCCCGATTGTGAATGACAGTGGGTAGAGCAGTATCGAAAAAATTTGATAGAATTACGCGGCGTTCCAAATGAATACCACGTCGGGAAAAGTTCTCCGAGAAGTCCTGACAGGCCTTCTCATCATGGAACCGAACAAAAAGGGGATTAGGATCAGAAGAAGATGCCCCGAAACGAAGAGGGTTTTGGGATGGGCTAGATTTGCGCTTAGGTGCCATGTGTAGACTGTTCGAGAGAGAGAGAGAGAAACAAACAGAAAAGAACCAATCACAAAGAGTACCAATATAAGAAATGAAAAGGTACGTATGCATGAACAATGAATGAGCATGTGACATGCAAAGAAAAATTCATCATGGGCTCAGCCCAATCCAAACCTACCAGCACATAAGTTTCTAACATAGAAACACACATCTAAATGCATGAAACATTGTGAA
This sequence comes from Quercus glauca, assembly GCA_023736055.1. Classification (NCBI taxonomy): domain Eukaryota; kingdom Viridiplantae; phylum Streptophyta; class Magnoliopsida; order Fagales; family Fagaceae; genus Quercus; species Quercus glauca. The sequence continues at coordinate 21,047,960 of CM043315.1, forward strand.
AAATGCAAATGTAATGCAATGCATGAGCATATAACAACATATAAGCAAAACCCAACCCAAATATTACACAAAATACTCATCAATTTTCAAAAACCCAAAACCTAGGTCTAAATGCGTGAAATGCATGAAGAATGAGAGAAAGAGATATCATACCAAGTGAGAAAGGATCAACTTAGGCCGAAAACCAAGGGGGTTGAAGTTTAGAGAGTGTTTAGGAGGTGAAAAGATAGGTTTCTGTCGAGAGAGATAGAAGAAATGAGATCTGATTTCACTTTGAAGCTATTTAAAGAAATCGTGTCTCGATGGATCGAAGATCTATCGAGAATTTGTCGAGCACTAACTCTCTACAGATAAATCTGTCGAGGTGTTGTCGAGAATCTGTCAACGGCAAAAGCACCTCGATGGATTGAACAACTATCGGGAAGCTATCAGGCAGATAGAAACTTTCTCGATGGATCGAGAATTTGTCGAGAAGCTATTCAGAAAAATTCTAGAAAATTTCGATGGATCAAAGATGCAATAAGATCTACCGAGAAAAGAAGTCCAAAGGTCTCGATAGATAACTATCTGCCGAGATCTATCGAGAAGTTGTTGAGCTTGATAAAATAGTTTTTCAAAGAGAAAAAAAATACAGAAATGAATGCAATCAAGCAAGCTACTCAACCAAAGATCCAATCAACATATTAAGCACTCAAAACCATCTCTTAACAAGAAAAATGTAAATCATTTAGGATCCACACACACACACACACACACACACACACACACACACACACTAAACAAGTCTAACAAATTTTATATTTCAAAACAAGTTAAGACAGTTTAGTGAGCATACATTAACACATGTATTCCTTGTAATGACCAAATCACATTGTACCTGTACATCTATCAAAAGTAGCAAAGAATTTTGCGTGTTGTGTGTGAAAAACATCACAAGATTGCATAAGTATCTACATGTTATGACAATTTGAGATATGAGAAAATCAATTTAGTTCACACATAATCATAACTGCTTGATGGGGATTATCACCTTCGAGGTACATCCTATAACTCCCATATCTCCTTAAAACATGCTTGCAATCATATTTAAAAGCATTTTGATTCTTTTGCTTTCAATTTTTCTTTGCATATTTTTTCTTTTGACTATATCATGCATGGGCATATAAGAGAGAGAAGAAATACCCAATTATGTTAAGCCAAAAACATCATAATTTTGCTATGCAGAAGCATACAGATGTTATTTCATGATTGGCGGGCTTTAGTGGTGAGATGGTTATTTATGCCTTTCTCTTAAGATTTTTTAGTCTTTCCCGTCACAAAGAGTGATATAAATGTTAAGTACAAGAGATCACTTAATCTTACTCATCACAAACATAAACCACAAAGCTTACTTGCTTAGTTGTGCATAGAGATGCTCATCTAAGTTACAAAAGATACAAAGTTTAGAAAATTTTGTTTCAATGGCCATCAAAGGTACACAAGTACCAATGTACACATAACACACACTGTTTTTGTATTATTCTGATTTTTCAATTTTTTTATGAAAAAAAAAAAACAAAATAAAGCAAAACTGAAAACAAACAAACAAAAACATGTTAACTAAAGTATAGCATAAAACTAGACTGACTCAAAACAAGAAAGCAAAACATACAAGTAATGCATAAACAAAAAGAGGGAGAGAGAAAAAGTGACTAAATCACTTTGAGCTTTTTTCCTTCCACACCTTGGAAGAACCTTTTCATTGAGTAAACCTTTGATCCGGCGATGATGGGGAAGAATTGAAACTGTTCAAGTTTGAAAGAAACATGAGGGCCTTAAGAAGATCTCCAAGAGGAGCAAAAAATTATGGAAATTGATTCTGGTTTCCAGATGCGATCATACTGTTGCTCTGTTGAGTGGCTAACCACTTATAGCAATTTGGTCGAGTATGTCCTGAAGCTCCACAATGATGATAGAGATACTGCTTCTTTTGTTTATGCTTTTGATTATTTCCCTTCTTAGTCTTAGGATTTCTAGTCTCTTTCTTATCAAGTTTAGGGGGTACTCCTAAAATAGATTTACTCTTGTCTATGTTCTCACTAACTAAAACAGTTTTAACATCATTATTCACAGAATTAACATTATTAGCAGGTGAAACAAACATAGTAGTACTAGAAGAAGTAATATTAGGAGAAGAGAAATCATACCACAAACCGGTTCTATTAGAAGCAGATTTTTGAAAACTAAGCATCTCATCAAGCTTTGCACTGGAAATCCTCTCCAATTGAGCTCTGACTTGAAACAGCTCAGCTTCAAGCTTCTTGGTCTTTTCAGCCAAGAAATTGTTCTCAAACCACAGTGCTCTAATGTTTTGATTAGCTTCGTCAAACTTTGTGGAAAGCTCTTCTCGATCAAGTTCCTCATCACTCAGCTTCTTGGTGGCCAGCCTATATAGTTTCTCATGCTTCTCAGAAACTTTGTACAATTTTTCATAGGCTATATGGATGTCATCTTGATCATCCATTTTCTCAAACTTATAGTCCACCAAGTCCTTTTCATCATTTACTGTTTCTGAACCCTCATCAGTGGATTAACTGTAGCAGTGAAGGCATTCAAGATTCCCTCATCACCATTGTCATCTGAATCATCCTCAAGCTCAGTGTCACTCAAGGTAGCAGCAAGGGCCTTGCTTTTCCCAATGGTCTTGAGATAGGTTGGACATTCTTGTTTCATATGTCCAAAACCTTGACATCCGAAGCACTTTGGTCCGAAGGGATCAGTGTACTGACCGTCATCCCTAACATCCTTCTTCCCTTTATCTTGGCTCTTGAACTGTGAAGAACTGGATTGCTTACGGTCTTTGTCAAATCCTTTCGCATTGGCATTCTTTATAAACTTTTTGAACTGCCTTGTGACATAGGATTTCATCTTAGAATCTTCATCATCAGAAGACTCATCAATATCACTACTTTTGGCCTTCAAACCCATGCTCTTGCTCTTGCTTGATTTCCCTATTCTAGACAAACCCAATTCATAAGTTTGCAAGTTGCCAACCAGCTCTATCAAAGGAATTTGGTCAATGTCCTTTGATTCCTCAATGGCAGTGATCTTGGCATGGAATCTTTCTGGAAGAGATCTGAGCACTTTTCTAACAATCTTAGGTTCTGGAATAGTTTCCCCAAGATTAAATGCAGAGTTCACTATGTCCTTCAGCTTGGCATAGAACTCATCAAACGACTCATGCTTCTCCATCTTAATCTTTTCAAAGCTCGTGGTAAGCCTTTGAAGCTTTGAATCCTAGACAGCCTTAGTTCCTTCATAGGCTATCTAGAGGATGGTTCATGCTTCCTTCGCAGTTTCGGTGGAGGATATCTTCTTTAACTCCTCATTGGTGACTGCATTGAATAAAACATTTAATGCTCTATTGTTGAAGTTGGACGCTTTGATCTTAGCATCATCCCATTCAGCAGGCGCTTCCTTTGGCTTGCTCTAGCCTACCTCCGCAACTTACCACACTTTTTATCTAAAGACTGCAAGAAATCTCTCATGCATACTTTCTAGTATGCATAGTTAGTGCCATCAAATAAAGGAGAGATAATTAAATATTATCCTCTATCCATGACAAACTGGGGTCAATAGATCACACAATAAAGATTAAAACCTAATCAAAGTGTGCCTGCTTTGATACCACTTGATAGGCCAAGAGGGTATTGATCCCTAAGATAAATTAACCAATTAATTAGCCAAGTGAATTAATTAAGCCAATTAACATGTGATACGCGTGGTAGTACAAACAAATCACCAAATAACTAAATATAGCGGAAATTAAATTTGACATGGGTGATTTGTTTACGAATATGGAAAACCACTGAGGCAAACCCCACCGAGTTAATTTAAGGTTATCAATCCCGAGAATCCGCTGTTATCAAAACAAACGGTTACAAGTAAAGGAATTCCAGTACCTTATACCAACCTGCAGTTGAACCCTTATCCTAATACTCAATTAATGTAGTGACAATCTCTCTTTTCAATGTATGGCTCCAAGTACGTGACTAACCAATTGATGCATGGATCCCAGTACATGACTAACACACCAATTTGAGAAAGTTGTTGGCTGGAAAGTTCTTCAGTTCATCCACACGATGAAGATCCAGAAGCTCCTTGGTTACAAAGCCCTACGGCGTACAAGCGCAGCAGTTTCTTCAAGAGAAAGATAAACTAGGGCAATTTTTTTCTCCGGTCACAATGTGAGTGCAACAACAATTGCTACCATCTTTGCATCAAGTGAGATGACCCTTAAAATAATCCTTATATACGTCTAGGGTTGTGAGAAAAGAAACCTTACCCAAATAACTTGGATATGCATGAAAACCAGATCTAAAAATTTGAATTTCGCAATTCTCGATAGATACAGCTTCTGTTGAGAGCTGTCGAGAATCACATATTAAATCTCAATAGATACATCTGTCGAGCTTTAATGAATAGCATTTCTTCACTTGATTCTTGAACAGATTTGCATGGCTTCAATACTAGACTTGAACTCTTGTTCCTTGAAGTATTAAACACATCCTAGATCTACCCAATTACAAGTAAAATGTGTTCTGTCAAAGGATTAGCCAATTCTAACTGACATATGTTCATAACATGTTCCACATTTGTTCTAATAGTTTCATTGGAATGAAGACATCTTGGGATTTATTTTGAATATAAATTCTATGTAATTTGGATTTAAATTGAGTGAGTTATTGTTTTTTGAAGTTGGGCCAGTAATGTAGTCAAATTTAAGGTTCTGCGTGTGCGTCTTTGAAACCATGTGCGTGCACCCATGACCCAATGTGCATGATGCATTCCAAAACCTGTTTTCTTCATTTTTAAGATCCCAAAGCATTAATCTTCTAGTTGGGCCATCTCCTAGACCCTTAAGAATGTTCAAAACCCTTCATAAAGTCTCAAAAACCCTAGTTTACTCATATATACTCACCTTATTTCTTTAATCTAGACCCTAGCTAGAGAGTGAGTTATTTTGTACCTCCATGCTTTCTAAAAACCCCACTTCTTCCTTCTAATCTGATAAACAACACCTTTGCACATTTTCTAAGTCTAAAAAAACATTTTTCTAGCAAAAAAAATTAAGGCAGAAACTTGGTTTTCAAAATGGTTTTCTAATTCTCTTTAAAATAATCTTGTTCTTGAGTTGTGATTACCTAAACTATTGTGTTCTTCATTATCTTTTCTTTATCAACCTATTCTCTGTGTTATAGGTACTGAGGGCTCAGTTAAATAAGCTTCAAATTTGTGAATCTAAAATAAGGTGAGCATTCTTTCAATGGTTTATTCATCTGCTTAATAGAATCCATATCATTTTATTGTGATTCTTTTTATTCTTGTTCTTGACTTGTTTGATGTTTATGGTTCTTTAGATAAGTTTTAATATGGCTATGAGTTAATTATAATCTATTCTTCGTGCTTTTATGGCTTTATTTAGTTTTTATGATATATTAACATATTCTTTGTTTTGATGCTAGTTTATTATTCATATGTGTTTTAATTGATTGTTTTTATATTTATTTGATGATGTTAATTTGATTATGATGTAGTTGTTTGTTTATTTTTATTGTTTATTTTTTTCTTCTTTTTAATTAAAATTCACATGCTATATTTTTGGTTGATGTAATATGAAAATATGATTTTTTTTTTTTTTTAAGGATGTGTACACATCATTGAGGATGTGTGCGCAGAGTTTTGACCTATGTACATATAGTTGAGTATATGTATGCACTCCAAACCCAGATTCGACAAATATTTTGTTTTTGTTATTTTAATTATTTTTCATGTGTTCTTTGATTCTGTTTAACCATAATTTAAGTTATTTAACTATGATTAATTGTTTTCCTTTTTATTTTAGTCCTTTTTTCCATGTTAGGTTTAATTTGTAATCTTTCCTAACATGTTTGATTTTGATTTTCTGTTTTCCTTTTTGATAATAATTTGCTTGATTGTCTTTTAATATGTTTCTTTTTATGTTGTGATGCAATCTTTTAACATGTTGTGTGTGTTATTTTAATTTAGTGCATGATGTATGATTAAGTTAAGGATTAGGGCTCACTTAATAAACTTTTTAATTAATTATGACCTATTAATATGGAAGCTGGCCCACGAGCTCAGTTGTCTTGGGTGTCTAACACCTTCCTAACCCTTATCCTAACTCTAGACCCAATATCTGGTGAATAAGATCTATGCAAGTAATGGCCCAAAATGCCCAATTTGGTTCCTAGACCTATACCAAGTGGCAATTCCCAAATCTCTTCCTCTAATTCATTTGGCCAAGGCATATTTCCCGTGAGGGCATGAACCACGTGCATAATTGTGGGCGCACTTGTAGGTTGCACAACCCACTTTCTCTTTCTTTGGGAGTCACCACCTTATTGATGTCGTGAAGCCTGAAGAAAATGCACACAATGTTTTCTTTGATGGAATAGAAAATAAATTGTTAACTTCTGGTAACAAACCTTGAATACACAAGGGGTCCTTTGAATCCATAAGGTGATAAACTGGAATCCACTAGTGAAAGAAATTGACAAAACGTCCATGTTTTATTAATAATCAACTCTGAAAAATGTTTACAGACTTATGGGCTTATTTAAGGGCTTCATAAAACTTGACAAACAAGAAAATATATTCTAAAATAAGTCCTAATTAATATCTAACTATAACAAGAACCAAATTTGACCTTAAAAGCATTAAAATCACCAAAAAACAAGGAAATAAATGCCCTAAACCTAAAATAACAAAAATTATATAAAAATAACAAAAATTATATAAAAATAACAAAAATAAAAAAATTACATAAATTAATTTGAAGATTTTTTCCTACATCAAACCCCTCCACTTGACAAAAACTTGTCCTTGAGTTGATAGTTGAAATCTGAAATCTTCCACTCCAAATAAACAAATACTTCGAATGCTTTAATAACCTGGTCCAGTACTGAAACTTGAATCCTTCATAAAGTGTAGCATAAATTTCTTCCCATCTACCTTCAATTTATTTGCAACTCAATCACCAAAAGGTTGATAATAAAATTAAAATTTTCTACTTTAAGAAAATCAACATATTGCGTAGTCATCTTCAACAAATCAACTGAAACTTGGGGATTATGGGTGATGGACTCATCCTCTTATTTAATCTCAATTGAATCTTCCACAATATTCTCAATAATTACCATATCTTGATTTATGTCATTATCCACAATCAACTCAACCTTCTTTTCTTTGACCTCTTCATCAAATTTTTGACAAGTGGTATCTTCAATCTTCAATTCAATAACTTGTTGCAAGTCTTGATTGAGAGACCACACATCTTGGGTATCAAGTAGAATTTGGATGAAGATTGAAGGTCTTCTCAAGATATTATCTACTTTCTATTTTGAATTTCACTATATCAAGCTATGCTTTCCTATTCTTTGTTCTAGAATTCAAGTTTGAATGTTATCTCTCATGAATGGAGTAGATCTTATTTTGCTTCTATTGTATTGGTTTGTATGTGATGCAAAACCATGTTTTTCAATAACTACAACTTTCTACCAATAGTGCTTCACCATTGGTGGAGGCTACGATCCAACCTCAATGATCAAAATAAAAACATGTATCCAATGCTTTACAACTTCTATGAGGGACAATTTGTTTGGAATGTAAGCATGTTGCTTTAGCCCCTTGATTTGTGAAAGTTTTTGCAATTAGTTTTTTTTGTTAGTGTTTCTTTGAAATGAAATCATTTTGTTCTAACTCTTGCTAGTGTTGCAATAGGGAATGAGAAGACCATTCTTTTGGCTTAAAGAGTGTCTTAACTTACTATTGCATTTTACAAAGATAAATAAAAATAAAGAGGACTAATTACTAAGAAGTTAAGAAATTACTACCTATCTTGTGGGTTAAGTTTGAAATTACTCCCTTTTTTGCCTATAAAAAGGAGAACTATCCATGGGGAATGGACATAAACAATCACCAATTCAACACCAACCGTTTAATGTGTCTACTTTATTTCTATTATAGGAGTAGTGTAGTTCTTGTGGCTCATTTACATTTCCCTTGTTGCCATTTGCTTTAATGCAAGCGGTAGTTTCTATCAAGTTACGTTTTTCTTTTATCTCTTGTATCGTGTTCTTCAATTAATGCGAGTAAATTTATTTAGTTTCTTAGTTGTGGATTCTATTTATATTAGTTTCATGATTATTATTGTGTTTTTCCAATCTCTAGTTGTATAAAAGTCATCTTAATTGAAATATTATTAAATCTACTCAATTCACTCTAGTTGTATCTATGCTTTGTTTGTTTCAATGGAAAACTTTGTACGAAGATAATTTTTCATATTTTGACATAAAAAAAAATAGGTTAAAGGAAAACTAATTTTTGTTAACAAAAAACCTTATTAAAAATATATATGCCTTTATTTATTTTTATTTTTTTCTTTCTTGAGGTTGTTTTCCACTAAAATTTTTCGAGAAACAATCTCTCACTCAAGTGGTACAAAAATAAAAGAGGAGTGCTATGTGCACAACATTTTCACAACAAATTATAGGTGATAAGTTGTTATTAGATCTAATATGAACCCACCACTGGAATTACTTTTTTATCTATAAACAACAACTCATAACAACCTGCCACTTAGAATTTGTTATGAAAATGTTGTGAGCATAACATCTGTGTGTGTGTGTGTGTGTGTGTGTGTGTGTGTGATAGCCATCATCGAGATTGTCAAGAATAATTAAGAACAAAAATTAAGAGTCCAGGCTAATCTCACCACCGATCATGATCCAAGATAATGATAAAGATAAATAATGATAAGTAGTCTTTGAGTGATAATAATAAAATTTATATGTATAATCCTCATAGGAAAATTCTTAGATATTTTTGAAGTATAATGAAATAGTGTTTTCTTCTGTGTGTGTGTGTGTGTGTGTGTGTGATAACCATCATCAAGATTGTCAAGAATAATTAAGAACAAAAATTAAGAGTCCAAGCTAATCTCACCACCGATCATGATCCAAGATAATGATAAAGATAAATAATGATAAGTAGTCTTTGAGTGATAATAATAAGATTTATATGTATAATCCTCATAGGAAAATTCTTAGATATTTTTGAAGTATAATGAAATAGTGTTTTCTTCTCTCACGTCTACGGTGGATCCTACATGAATTTAATGAGCAGACCCTACCTAAGTGTGAAAGGAGAGAGCACTATTCTCTGTATTTCGAGAGTACCGAAGAATTACGCATTCTCATAACAAATGTAATTCGTTGCATACTCTGTTGTGTAATGAGGATTCAATATAAATAGAGCTACAAACTCCTCAACATATTCGAGGAAGTCAAATATAAAATCAAGGGTGGGCATAGAGACACTAATAAAATTAAACTAATCCATATAATTCATTTCACCCCACTAATGGAACATGGATCAAGGAAGGACGGGCATAGAGACACTAATAAAACTATCAAGTGTGAGGGTTACCGATATGGTATAAATTTCTATATGACCAAAATAAAAATATAACTATTATAAATTATTGTAGCATTGAAATGAAAAGGTCCCCCCCCCCCCCCCGTTCCCGAATTTTAGTTGCAAAACCAAATTCATAGTTGGTTTTCAATTTATTGATTACATTAATTGATTTACACAATATACATATTATATATGTTTTAAATTATACAAAAGATGTTAATAATTTTTTATGCATATCTAACACTAAAAAAAAAAAGTTTTCAAGCTTATTTTCAATGTTGCTATCAAACACAGGAAAATGAAATAATTTTCCAAAAAATATTTTTAAAAAATTATTCATTTTCGTTAACGTAGAAACAAACAAAGTGATTTCTCAAGTTAGAAAATATGTTGAGAAAAATATATTTTGAAGTGGGATCCCATATTCCATTTAAAAAAAAAAAAAAAAAATACAAGTAGAAGTAGTGTTTTGTATCACGTTCTTCTATTAATTCAAGTTTCTTTAGTTTCTCAATCGTTGATTGTATTTACTATTTACATTATTACATTAATTGTATTATTGATTTATTATCATCATATTTTTCAATTACTCCTTGCTTAAAATGTCCTTTTACTTGAGATATTATTGAATCCACTCAATTCAATCGATTGAATCTGTTCCACGAGGTTTTTTTTTGTTTTTTTTTAAATTCTGGGTAAAATGATTGTATAATTTTTAAATTAAAAAAATACCTTAATATTTTGTAGACACAAAGAGTATAAAAAGAGAATGAGATCAAAAATAAACCTTCCACAAACACCAAACAATTAGGGTTGGCAAAATCAACCAAAATCTATTTACCCACCTGTAGACATTGCATTTTGTACCCCTTACGACTTGAGCCCCCGTTCCCCAATGGTGTTGAAATTCTAAGACTCAAGGTTGGTTTATGGCCTAATCAGATGTTAAATTGACTTGAGAAATGTTAAAATGAAAAATGTAACTTTTAATGAGCAAATAAATATATTTTTGGAAAAATAAGCCCAAGGAAGCCCTTGGCATGCGCACGCAGGAATCAACTTGTGTGCGTAGCCATGATTCATTTGCACGCAGGCCTGATCCTGCACGTGCATGTAGGGTTCCAAAAACATAAAAAAATGCAAGTTTTCTGCATTAGTGCTAAGGTTTGGAATGAATCTCACATCGTCTAGGAGTCGTTCCAAACCCCCATTTTCACAATATAAATAGCCATACAAGGTACCATTTTAAAACACACGAAAATCCTAAGGGAAAACACTAATATTCACTAGAAATAGTGAATCAAAGAAAGAGTTTTTCACAAAACATCCTCAAGTCATTTTACTTTTTATTAGGACATTTTCTAGCCTTGATCTTTGAGTTTAAGATTACTAATCACATTTCTAGCCTTGATCTTTGTATTTGAGGTCTTAGTCTAAAATTTCTTTTTCTATTCTTTTTCTTTTTATGCTTTAATCTTTTTGTTTGCTTTAATCTTTTTGTTTGCTTTAATTTTTTTTTTTTTGTTATTATATGTTCTAATATGTTTATATAGTTTAGGTTTAGGTAGTTGTTATGTTTTAAAGCATGTTAGGATGTTAGATTTATCGTTTTGAAGCCTTGTTCTATTTGCTGTGTTGCTAAGGTTTCTGGGATGGATTCCACATACGCATAATCCTGCTTGGCACGCAAGCTAGATTATGCACAAGCAAGCTTGTTCATGCATGCGCATGATCCTGCCTAGAAACCCTAACCCTAGTTTTTTTTTTTTTTTTTTTTTGCTTCTTTTTCACATGCAATGCTTCTATTTTAGATCCTTTCTTTTATATATATGGTTTTGAGCTTCTGTTTCACATGTTTGTTTTTGCTTGCTTTCCACATGCTTAAATTAGGGTTTATCTTTTGTTTCTTTGTTTTAATGCCATGAACACGCATTCACATGTTCATGCATTAATGCCATGGATGTTGAGATGCAGCAAGGTAAGTAAGGTAAGTCATGCATTCACATGCACATTCATTTTTTTTTGTAATCTTGTTTAGGGTTGATGAACATGAGGTGATATGATGAATAAGCATGTTGTGTTCTTAATTTTTCCATGATCTCTTGTTGAAACCATGATTTGTTTATTACCTATGTTTTTGCCTCTCAACTCTCTCTCCCTTAGTTTCTCTTCCTTTCTCTCTCTTCAAGAATTTGGGGATTAGGGTTTTCAAATTCAGTGATTTTCCTTCGTTTTCTTCTCATTTTCTCAATTGCCAAACAAATATAATTCTCTCTCGCTCACTTTTTAGGTTTTAGGGGTATTTCGGTCATTTTTAGGTTTTAGGAGTATTTCGGTCATTTTTTAAGTTTCGAGGGTATTTTGGTCATTTTTGGGTCTTGGGAGTATTTCGATTATTTTTTAAGATTCTAGGGATTATTTTGTCATTTGATGGGTATATTTTGGTCATTTTACGAGTTTTAGGGGTATTTTGGTCATTTTAAGGATCTAGAGGTATTTTTGTATTTTTTTAGATTTTAGGAATATTTTGGTCATTTTCTAGGTTTCGAGGGCATTTCGGTCATTTTTTGGGTTGAGGGTTTTTTTTGTCATTGTATAGGTTGTAAGGGTATTTTGGTTGTCTTAATGGTTTTAGGGATATTCTGGCAATTTTTGAGGGGTTTAGGGGTATTTTGGTCATTTTTAAGTTTTAGACACATTTTGGTAATTTTGATTATTGTAATTGGTGAGTTGGGTTTTATCCATAGTAATTGGATTGTTGGGTTTGGGTTAAAAGTAATTAGTTAAATGGGTAATAATGGGTTAATGGATTTTATGTACCCAACCAAATTATGCTCAACCCAAACTCATCCATTTGACACCCCTACAAACAATAGACCATAATTCTTATAAATTCCTCATCCAAAAATGGGTTGAACCTAGAACTCCTTCAAATGGTGTACGACCATTAGACAATAATATTAATATTTAGTCATTATCACATGACAAAAAAACATAACTTTCATATTTCTTCAAACCCACATAAGACTCAGTTGACAGAAATGTCAGTAGTTCTAATAGGAAATCTATAAACCCTAAACCCTAATAAAAAAACCATCCTAGACTACAAATCCTAATGTTGGAATTTTGAAAACTGATTTCACATTCTCATATAGATCGTTTTGTTAAGGTCATATTTTCTATATAATTGGTTAATCCTTTGACAAAACGCATTTTACTTGTAATTGGGTAAATCTAAGTTGGGTTTATCTAAGTTAGGTTTAATGTATCAAGAAGTATGTTGTTTAAACATATCAAGTGGTTTCATTAAAGACATGAATATTGATCCAAGAAACAAGTGAAAAAAAGTTGTTTCATTAAGTCTCAACACAATCTCGACAAATACTACTATCAAGGATTAATAGAGAAGCTCAACATAAGTTCGATCTATCGAGATCTACGATTTCAAAAATTTTCCTACAACTCTAATCATATATAAGGCTTATTTTAAAAGTCATTAAACATGGAAACAGAGACCTAGAACTCATATACTCTTTGTAAAATTATTGCGTTTGTGCGCCTTAGGGTTTTGTAACCAAGTGCTTCCTGATCTTCATTGTTTATGAAGTGAAGAACTTTGTAGCCAATAACAATCAATCAAGTTGTTAGAGTTAGTCACGTACCGGGATCTATGCAAAGGAGTTAGTCACAAATTGAAGATTTGTGCTACAAAGGAAAGAAGACTACTACAATATCAAGTTCAATTGGATATTAAAGCGAAAGTTCAACTATAGGTTGGTATTTTGGGATAGGCTAGGGTAGTGGTAAGATTCCTTATACTTGTAATTGCTTGATTATCGATTAGTGGATTCTTGGGAGTGGTGACCTTAAATTCACCGGGTGGGATTTTTGCCTTCTAAGAGGTTTTCCCCATTTGTTAACAAATCACCGTGTCAATTTATTTTTCATTGCATATTAGTTATTGTTAGGATTAGTGCCCTTAAATCCTATTGTATGATACTATGTATATTATTATTTATGACATTATGTATGACTTAATGTTGTAATTAATAAAGTTACTTTATTATTATCTAAAATGATGGTAACATGAATATTTGGACATTATCATATAGTCCATGAGATGCATAGTATGTGATTTATGTGAAAAGTCACAGAAGATATAAATCACAAGCTTTTTGTAAACTCAGAATATTAGTTCGTAGTCGGTGATGAAATTGGGCATTTCATCTGCGAAGGCTATAACATATCAACTAAGATGATTTTTCTTGATCATGGAAGTGGAGACTTCTAGTTGATGTGTTGATATATTTTGAGAGTTAAGACATATTGAACTAGATCACTGTGAGATTTATTATTCTTCAAATGACTGTCAATTGAATAATAAATCTCACGACTTATATTTACATAAACTCTTAATCCTGAGAGAATAATGGACATGATCATGAAGTGTAGGTTGTTTTGATATATCAGAAGTGAGATCTAATGTAACGGTCAAAATCTCAGTATGTTGGGCAGCCACATTTAGTGTTGATAGAACATATATTCTCAAGATGAAATTCATAATCTCTTGACAGAGATATAAAATATTCCCTTGAGATAAGTTTAATGAGTTCAGTTATTCAGAGAGTTAGGCCTAACTACTTTGGTAAGAAATTACTAAAGTATATATTTATGAAATCCAATTTCATAAATATATGATGAATAACTTAAAAGGATTCAGTCTTCATTCATGATTTGTATTACTACGAATATTTTATGAAGGGGTTGCATGTACGATAAAGTCTTGGGATATAATTTATTAATAAGACCTGGAGTGCAACTATATTTATATAGTGGTATTAAATATAATTAATAGTAATTTTGGACTTGTTAAGAGTTGACAAAAAAGTTCAAGGCTCATTGGAGCTAATATCTTATTTGTTCCCTTTTAGTCCCACTCCAAGCCACATACTAGAGCTCAATTAGAAAGGCCCAAAAGGCTAGCCCAATTAGATAATCAGTTATTAGGAGAGAAATATACAGAATTTTATGACTACAACAAGAACATGAAAAAGTATGTATGTGAGTGTTAGACACTTTTGAATTCTCTCTAGAAACAAACACATATAACTGATTGAGAAACCACACTTCTTGGACATCAAGTAGAATTGGAGTGAAAATTAAAAGTGTTCCCAAGTGCTTCTAATCTTTGATTTTGAATTTCACCGCATCAAGGTACACTCTCTTATTCTTATATTCTGAAATTTACATAGCACATGTTATCAATTGTAAGTAAAGTAGATCCATTAATTTTCCGCTACGTACATACATATTTCCAACAATTATTTGGTGATTTGTTGGTACTTCCACGATTTACATGTAATTTAACCTAATTAATCAACTTGGGTAATTGAATTAATTAACCGAGTTCAATCTATCTTAACCCAACACACTTGATATGGTATTTTCAATTAGACAATAGCTATTTGCTTTAAACTAAAGTTTGCTAAAATCGATTTTCACTTGAAACTCATGTGGGGGTAAAAGGCCCAAAAATTGGATAGTGAGCCTTGGGCTTAATCCAAAGGTTAAAGACCCAAGTTGGTCCGATAAGAAGAAGGCAATTATAGAAAACTCCAGTCATTGAATCCCGTAGGTAAGGGATAAGCAAAGGGTTATCCGATGAGGAATTACTTCTCGGATATGTTGAACATGATGCAAACCAATATTTCGACCACTAACGTGATCTTCCTGAAAGCTCCAATGATAAGAACAAGCTTCATATATATATACAAGAGTAGTAGAGATTGATAAATTTTTAAGGAAAAGCTACTACCACCGCATTTAATACCCTGCAGTTACTTTTCTAGCCGCACTTATGTGAAGAGGACTCCTGAACAGTACTATCTTGGTCACCACAACTCACAGAAAGCCAGAGAGGATGTCTGATGGGATAGGTACTCAAGTAAGGGCACATGTAATCGACAAGTGTAAGGTGAGGATGATCCAATGGGACTATATAAAGTGAGAACCCCTCCACAAAGAGGGGGATCCGAAAAAGGGGAGAAAGAACACTGTAGCAATTGAAATATCATCTGTAATCATCTTAAGAAGATTTGTAATCCAGTTAATCTCCTCGGACATTAGATTCATTCAGTATTATTGACTTTACTATTGTCTGATTCCACTTTAAATCCATACTAGCCGTTACTAATTTTACTAAGGCCTAGTTTTTCAACCCACTCTCTACAAATTATATTGTATTGGGCTCACTAGGCCAAGGGATCATTCATCTTGGACTTGGGCTACAAATAGGGTCCTTACAACTCAAATTCCAAAAATGTTACATAAAAAAATAACTTCAAGTACAGGCTTTTCAGTTGCAAAAACTAAATATTTGGCCCAAAAAAAATGCCTACTCTCTCCAAATTCTTCGAGTGTTTAGGCATGTCATTTGTAGCTGGGATTTTCGCATGGGGAAGGGGGTGTCTAACGCAAGGATTTAAAATTTCAGTACAACAAATTTTGAAGGGATTTAAAGTTGGGATTTAGAGATCGCAGTTAAATATTAGCATTGATATACCATATTGAATATACTAGAATAAATGCAAAAGTGGAAGCATAAAATAGAGAGCGCAAGAAAACGAGGGTTACCGCCTGACGACCTTTGTCCACGAAGGAAACCCTTAGGGATACATCTTTAATATATGATAGTGTAGTACAAATCATATATGACAATGAACCACAACATGAGTATATATAGTAGGCTAAACCCTAAACTAACCATATATTAACTATGATTAATAGACTTCTAGTACAACTGGTTTCTCAAAAAAAAAAAAAAAGACTTCTAGTACAAGTAAAAGACTTGACTTGCACATATAGAAGTATTGGGCTTGAACCTATACTATTGAGCTAATGTATCTCTAACAATCACAAACCCAGGATTTAAATTCCATCAAAACAAGACGTAATTTTCCAAAACATTGGTTAAGTTTTTTGGTAGAAAAACATGGGTTAAGTTACCATGAAGTAGCCATGTCCAACGGCCTCTAAACCCAAATTATGGTCGTCTTCTCAGTTTGATATGTAACCCATTTCAGGGGCTTTTCTTAGGTGTTCACATTAAGCGCTGGAGAAGACCTATGAATCGATTCACTCTTTGACTGGGGCAAGAACTGCTTCTTGGAGCTCCATAATTGGACCAAAAATGCTGCTCCCAATTCGATTATAGATCTAACTCAAGATTGAGGAGCACACCGCACTCTATTTTGACTAAGAAATCCCTAAAAACACCTAAAATCTAAGGAAATAAAATCCTATCTCCTAAAATTTTTAAAATCTATAAAAAAATTTAAAAGTTGAAGCATTGCGTTTATTGTTACTACACTCCAGTTGAGCCACATTAGCAGCCACGCCATTATCATTTTTTGTTTCCAATTTTTCTTATATATATTTTTAAATATTTTCTCATTTAAGGTGACTTAAAAACTCCATTATTTAAAAATTAAAATATCTTTTAACCATTATTTTTATTATTAATTTTTCAAAATTCTCCCTCCCTTTTACCCCTTCATCTCCCCACTACTTTCTACCTTAATATCATTATTTCTCTACCCTTTTATCTTTCTTTATTTTGACTCTTCTTATTCTCAACATCTTACTTTAAATTTGACATTTTCTTTTTCATTCTATACATAGTTTTCTCACACAAAAAAAGTTACTTCTCTCTCTCTCTCTCTCTCTCTCTCTCTCAATTTGTTTTTCATTTTTTGTTTGATTTTTTTATTTTTATTGCATCCATACTTTAGGTTGATGAATTTTTGTGTTAATTAGAATTCTACTTTGGGTTGATGTAATTTAGTTTTGTGTTTTAAGTTGTTATCCTTTTTATTCTCTCTGATTAAATATTATCATACTGCATTATACATACAATATATAATAATATAATGCTATTATATTACATAGAATGACTTGGATAGTTTGATATTTATTGCTATATATTTTATTTTTACTCTTTTTCTTCTCATTTTATTTTATTCAACATTTAAATTCAATCACATCCTACATAATATTAAATTATGCAACATAAATCAAGAAAATGGCTAGACACAAACCTGCCTTCCTTTATCATACATTGGGGGAATCAAAATATTTGTGTGATAAAATGTCATATAATTTATAATTTAGATAGACTCTTTGAATGTGTCTAGGCCTATAGATTGAGCAATTTGTAAACTTAGAAGGCAATTGAGAATGGATTTTTTGAATCAAACTAAAAAAATATGGACTATTATATATCATTTAGATAAAAAAATTTATCATAGATACATTTTTTTTTTTTTGGCCACAAATTTAAATAACACAAACTTAATAATTTTATATTATGTGTTAGCATCATTTCTGCTTCTTCTTCTTCTTCTCAAAAATATTATGCATCATCTTTAAATGATGCCAACAATATTGATCTTATGGGAAAAGTTACATAAAATATTGAGAAAAAATTGTTTTATATTAAAATCTACTAAAAATTCTTTTTAAATATTTGAACATTTTTTATTTTTCATATCACTAACGTGTTTTACAGCTACCACATGTGGTAACTTAAGTCTTAATATTCTTAAGTTGTTTCCACAAAAAAAAAAAAAAAAAAAAAAAGGTTGTCATAAAAGAGAAGTTCATGTAAAGTTTTTTGTAAAATGAAATATTTGTTTTGTAAGGCCACCAAACTTGATAATTTGCAAATGATGGAACCACTCACAACAATATTTGCATAGTTATATAGTTTCAGCTAAAGTAATCGAGCATACTTTTAGTCTTCAGAAAACACATATCTACCGGTGGTTAAACGTTTATCTTGGGTAGTTTTAACTTTTCATATAATTTTACCTTTACATATTCATCTATTTTAATTTTAATTTAGAGTTTTTTCAAAAAAAAAAAAACTTTAATTTAGATATATATAAGTAAACAATGAAATAATGATTCATGAATAATCAATATATATATATATATATATATATATATTATCTATACATATTTATCTTGTGCGGTTGTAACTTTATATATAATTTTGCATTTATACATTCATCTACTTTAATTTAGATGTTTATAACTTAATAATGAAATCCATAAAAAAGGTAATTAAAACAATCATATTTCTACAATTCAAAAAGTCATAATTTCTTTTTTCAAAAAAAGGCCTTTTACATTTCCTTGGAATTATTTTAAATTTTAAAAAAAAAAACTTTGACATACCACTAACGTAACCAATTCATACATTAAAAAAATTTAAGACTCACTATTATTTCCGTTAAGATATTATGGATATCTTAATTGATTGAGACCAAACTAGAGAAATATCTTTCATATTTCCATGAAAATTTAGAAGGTAAAAAAAAATAAAATAAAAATAAAAACCTTTGACATACCACTAACGTTAACATAACTACATCTATAACTATCTAAGTCATTTATGATATCTATTTCTTATTGATAACCATAAAATTTACAACTAGCGGGAGAACATACAAAGTAATAAAGAATAAACAAAGGAAGAAAAAAATAAATGAAATCAAACGTCGATTAATAACTGTTACTTGGAAAATAAAAAGGTGGTCAAGAGGAGTAAGAAATAAAATAGAAATGACTATACAGAGGACATTGAAAACTTTTTAGTGCAATAAAATCAACCATTAAATTTACTCAATTAAATAAATAATCAACAATTAAATATAATAATACAAAATTTAAACTTAAAACTAATCAAACTCTGACTAGGGAAATTATATTTCCCATCATAACTAAAAATGAGATGTTCTTCAGTAATTTAGAAATTATATTAAAAATAAAGTTGGAAAATAATCTCATTTTTTGTATTTCATTTAACCTTATATATATATATATATATATATATCTTCATACACCATGACTTAAAAAATTTTAATGAATAGTTCTACCTCTTATTTAATGTCTATGTTATGCAAATCATCAACTAATAAATATATGATAATGGTAAAAAAAATGTCATAGATAAAATTATGAATAATGTGATAAAACTATTTTTTTTATCTTTATAAAATTAATCTAGGTACTAAAATAATATTTTACCTAAAAAATTATTATGCACAACTTGTGGGTCTACGAATAGATACAATAATATTCAAAAATCAACAACTGATCATAGAATTTAAATCCCCGTATTCTGTCCTACGCCACTATGCTGACTCAAGCAATGAAGCTGGCACATTCACAAAGGTAATACTAATGATGAACAGTAAGAGATCAGTAATTGAAGTCTAAAAAAAAAAATACTGCACCAATGCAAACCCCTCTTCACTGGTTGAACAACAGTAGCATAGTGTGCAATTGAGTTAGACTCCAATGATTGTAACTTAAATGCTTGACAGATGACTGGTAGTCCAAGTCCAAGAGATGTTACATCTTGTCAAATTGCATTTCAGAATCAGTTAGAATTTTGCATCACTCCTCATATAACTTCACCAATCCCTAATTCAAGAACTTTTTTTTTTTTTTGGTGAAAATATGATTCATTAAAAACTAAGAAACAGAAACAAACTCAGTACAGACCCTATTAACAAACATCCCATTGAGGTCATCCTCAACAACATCAATAACGTCCACAAGCGGACTATCAAAAGTAACAAAATCAGCATCTAGACAAAAGCTCATCCTAGCAAGACTATCCGCACACCTGTTCGCTTGACGGAAGCAATGCTTAATACAAACTTGCAGTATGTGAGAGATCAAGAGTCTGCAATCATCCAATAAAGGTGATATGATGTTATTAACATATGAGCGGTTTCCTAAGGCATCCACAATAGACTTGGCATCAAGCTCAATTTCAAGAGAAGTAATGTTGAGGTTGCTGCATAGAAGAAGGCCTTCCCTTAATCCCCACAGCTCAGCAGCAAAGCTGTTTGTCATGCCAATACTCCTACTAAATCCAATAAACCACCTGCCTGCATCATCCCTAACCACCCCTCCACAACCTGCCAAGCCAGTGTTGCCACAATAGGAGCCATCTGTGTTGAGTTTCCACCAGCCTTGTATCGGCTTTTCCCATCTAATCCTCTTCATGACATTACGGGTCAGCAACCTTGGAGAGGAAAGGCAATGATAGAATTCTAAGGCTTGATTAACAATCATCACAGCAAGCTTCGGGTTCCTGCTTTTGCCATTGAAGACCAAGTTGTTTCTACTCTTCCAAACATTCCACACAGCAAAGGGAAAAACAACTTTCCAAGGCGGGTGAGTAGCACCTAAATTGTGCTTAAGTTTACTATTCAACATCAACCAATCTTTAAGGTTGCTCCTCCAAAAAGCTTGATTAGTTGGTAAAACCCCCAGCTGGTTCCACAGGCATCTTAACAGAGGGCAGTCCCTAAGAGCATGCAAAATGCTTTTAGCTCCTTCCTGGCATAAAGGGCAAGTAGTATCATGACTAACACCCCTCCTTTCAAGGCAAACCTTAACTCCAATGCTATTGTGAATGCATTTCCAAAGAAAAGTTCTAATCCTTGGAAGAGTATTCACTTTCCAAATCCAATGCGCTGAGAAATTTTCTGTACAATCAACCCCCATGGCAATCCTATATGCACTTTTCAAATCAAAAGTGCCTTTGGGAGACCCCGACCAAGCCAACTTATCAACACTTCTACTCAAAAGTGTCATTGGGGTAGCTTGAATCAACCTTTTAACATCTAAGGGCAACTCAAAGGGGATCTTTTCCCAATCCCAACCCGTGTCCGTCATAAAATCTTTAACTTCTAGATGACTAGCCTCCCTTGTGATAGGACCCTGAATCAATTCCCTAAGAGAACCTCTATTTGTCCACTTATTTTGCCACACATTCAGCCCACTATTTCTACCAACCAGCCACCTGCTACCCTTATTGAAAGTATCCATACCTTTTTTCACAGCAGCCCATATGTGGGAACAAGGAAGCCTATTGGCATTTGCAGCCACTCTTCTTCTCTGATTGCAATATTTCAGCTTCATCACTCTAGCCCAAGGGGCCTCCTTTTCAGTGTGGAGCCTCCAATTAATCTTAGATAAAAGAGCTATATTCTTGCCCTTTGCTGATTGAAGCCCAAGCCCCCCTTCCTCCTTAGACTTTATCACCTTCTCCCAACCAACCCAATGCATCTTCTTGGCTGCCTCCGACGATCCCCAAAGGAAATTTTGGTTAACTCTATCTAACCCATCCAAAATTCTACCAGGCAAATAAGTACATTGCATAACATACGCAGGTATAGCAGCCCCTTAAAAAAATAGTTTTATCACAGTATGCCCCACCTTTCTTTCTTATGCCTGGTTTAAAACAAAATAAAATAAAATGATAGAACTGAAGAATAAAGATAAATGACATTCTTGCTTGGTCGCAATATACAGTGCTTAATAATAATGTTTTTGTTTTTCTTCATAACACTGACTAACTAAACAATATTGCACCGATATTGTTGCAAAGGAAAGAGAATTATCTCTGTCCGTTGTGAATGTTTACTTAAGATCGTTTTTTAAAGAATTCCACTAATGTTATTTGATGAGCATATTTCATGAGAAATGGATGTAATACCAAAATTCATTAGGTGACCAGAAGTTAAAAAACAGGAGGAAAGATATATTCATGTTGTAGAGCTCCTTCCACTTAAAGGGATTAGTAAACTCTGATTCCTCCTAGAGGGATTATTATGCTCTCAAGAGAACCTCCTGCAAGTATATCATTATTTGAAACTCCATTAATTCATCTTCTCTGGAAGTTGAGGACTTTGACTGAGATAGCAAACACCCCGAAGAAGAGCAGACAAAACCCAATAAGAACTGCTACTGAAACTCCTACCATCCCAGGACCAAAGCCAAGAGAAGCTTCCAAATATTCTTTCACAGTGCCCTCAAATCCTGCTCCAACAATCTTGGTTTCCACGTCACCAAGCTGAGAAGAGATAATACCTCGTAGTGTCCATGAAACTGGGCAGATGTAGTAGAACCAGATCCACCATGGCGGGATACTCTGAAGTAATAAAACCGTAAAACTGGTTTATGAAGAACCCAAAAAAAAAAAAAAAAAAAACTTTGAACAGATTTGCAAACATGAGAAAGAATAGGGGCAGATGGGCTTGAGCGCAAAACCTCAAAAGCAACAACTACGGATCATTTTCTAATTGCTATGTTTTCTATCATCTACTTTATTTTAGTGGCAGTGGAGTTCATCCCTTCCCTTTTCTGTTTTTACTACTGGTGGGATTTCATGGCTAGTGGGAATTTCTTTTTATTTCATTCCAGTAGCTTTTTCGCTTGAAGAGACATTATACCATTGCAGTTTAGGACATGACTTAAACAGGAGGCTTAGGCCATGTTTGGATCAATTTTTTTGTCACTTAATTTTCGTCACTCATCACTTGTCCCTCTAAAATATTATGTTTATTTGGCACCAGCACTCACTTCCCATCACTCAATATTTTTTACACTATTTGTGGGCCTCATACATGTCACTAACTGCAGTTTTTTTTTTTTTAGTACCCAAACTCATTGAACCCAATGGAAAAAAAAAACAAAAAAAAAAAAAAAAAAGAAAGAAGGAAGAAGAAACCTAGAACAAACCAAACCAATGAAAAAAAAAAGTCAAAAGGTGCGGCTGGGTACTATTTGTGGGTCTCTTATGTGTGTTTAATTACAATATTGCCATTGAGTTATGAGTTATGGAAACTGAAAATAGCCAATATGTGTTTTCAGTTTCCATAACTCATAACTCAAAAATCAGAGAATTGAGTGATGGAAACAGAATTATTGTGCAGCCAAACAACCTTTTTATTATGGGTCCTACCATTTTTGAATTATGAGTTATGAAAACTGAGAATTGAGTTACGAAAATTGATGAACCAAACACCTCCTTATTCTTTTTACTAAAGAAATTTTATTTTATAACGTAATTTGTGTTTAATTAATTTCATTAGTTACTGGAGTGTAAACCACATATTCTTGTCAAGTGTTAAATAAACAGGTTTTCTATATAACAAATGAAGTTTAAAAGTTTGAAATTAAATTCTATAAAAATGTGGTGTAAAACTCAAGTTTTATACTTTCTAATTCCAACATACCACGTCATCTTATTATGTATAAAAGAATAAGTACAATCATACACAATCAATTCTAATACCTATCTAAAAATCCAACCAAATTAGGAGTTTATTAAGATATTAATATGTGTAATAGGATGCATGAGTTTTAAGTAAAAAACTAATATAACAATCTCTTATTGTGGGGTATACAACATAGGTTTTACACCCCGTCTTTACCAAACATGACCAATCTATTTTCAAAATTAAGATGAAGTGGAGTATTAGCATGTTTGCTCATCTAAGTGGTTTAATTATGATTTCAGTTTGACTTAGGAATTTGATCTTGATTGACTTTTGTTCCACTTGAGAGACCATTATTATTTTCAAGTAAATCTCCAGCAGTTTTTTAATTTAATTGGCCCAATCCATGAATGAAGCAAGACTTTGTTGCAAGATGTAAAATATATTTACTTACAGGTTTAGGGATGAGAAAACCGGAAAGGAGGTTCCATATTGAGTAAAATGCAGAAGAAATGACAGCTGCTAGGTTTTGAGAAGGTGTAAGACCAATAGCCATCATGCCGTAAAAGGTAAAGAACGTGAACGTCAAGAACATAAACAGAAGATAGAGGAAAAATTTCCCTGCAATACCAGAGAAACGTCCAGTTAAGTAACTGCATTGGCATAAACTTTATGCACCAACAACATCAGAAAATAATATAATGAAACAGGTGCCATTTTATTTTAATGAAAACAAAGCCAATAAAATTCAGTGGTTATTACATTTGTATAATATTCTATAAATGAAATGAACGAGTTATTCTCATTTAGCTGCAGAATCTCAGCAAGCATCTGGAGTTATGAAAAGCCAAGAATAGCTCATCTTAAATTTAAGTTTGAAAACCAGATCATTATTAATGATAGGCCATCTATATTGCCTGACAACAATCCATTTTGCTTTTGAAACATTCAAATCAAAGGACTTGTTCTTCATAAGAATCTCTTTAGATGCAACAGTGAAGATGGAATGCCCTTATATGCAAAATATTCAGGAATTTCACGAACTCATTCTTATATAAATCACTTTAATCAACGTTTAATAATGTCACATTGGCTACAATAAATCAGAATACTCTCCCCCAAAATGCTCCACAGTAATGAACTAAAAGTAAAAGTAAAAATAGAACAGAAGAAAACAATGAAAGAATCTTACTGGCTGTACTTTCAAAATTAATCATGAAATATGTGATGATGCCAAATATTATTGTCTGCACAACAATGTATGGAACCTCCACAAGACCCTGTTAATATTGCAATCAAGATATGTATCAGCAATCTCCACTTCAAAGAAGTATCATTTGCCAAATATTGCAAGTGTAATGAACCTTACTTGGGCTCCTGCATAAGCAATTGGAGAGTACATTCCAGCTGCTCTCTCACGATAGAATACTGTCCTCTCAATTGAAACAATTGGTTGCACTGAGGATGCATTGTTAACTCCAAGAAACAAGCATGCAGAATAAAGGGCTCCCATAACCAATAACAATTCCTGAGTTGTACTCCTAAACAAAATTATACATGTTTAATGGTTTTAATATATTTTTCACAACATTGCAACAATCAAAGAGAAATAGCCTAATCAAAATACAGGATTTTGTTAACACAAGACTTTGTCAAAAGAAGAGGAAAAAAACAATAGGCAGACAGTTTGAATTTTTAAAAAAACAAAAAGTTGTTATTCACAATTGCAAATAAGGTATATATTCTATTTCAATGTTTTTGGTCGCACAATAAGGTTTCATATTCGAACGCAAGACTGCTGTTACCAAAAATTCTGAAAATTTGCAGATTCCCAATTAACACTTTCCTTATTAAATTGTTAAAGATTACTCCAGAAATACAGAATTTAGCCTATGAAAATTATTCATGGTTTCTAAATTATAACTAACTATTTCTATCAAGGCTGGCTGATTAATATATATCCTCTTGAAGACAATACCCATGCACTTTAGCAAAATGTTAGCAAAGGGGTGAGGTGGAGGAAAAAAAAAAAAAAAAACCCTAACCAGGAACATAAAAATTTACCTTCTTAAACCAATGTTCCAGAATACTGTTCCAATTAACAATGCACTGATTGCAGTAAAAAATAACCTAATGGCATTGTATTGTGGACTTCTCCAGTATACAAGATTTTGTTTCCATAGGCAAGTCTTAAATTGGGAGAACGTGTCTTGTGAATATGTGGAAGGAAACTTCAACGGTTCTGAGCCAGTAGGTGGCACACTAAAGTGCTTGATGGAAGCTTCCACGTCCCTAGAACAAGGATGTCAAAAAATCAGTTATAGATATAACATTAAATTTCAAGTAAGCAACAACAAAAGATTAAGATCACCTGTATTGCTCAGAATTTCTGTAAATGTCTGCAAAGTCTTCACCAATTCTTTCTTCAGCAGTAGGTGTAGTCACTTCGAGCATCCAAGTTGCTGGATTGTAACCACTGAGAATTGGAGGGATTCCATTAATTCCCTGAGCATAAAATGGAAAAATGAGACAAAATTCGCATTAGCTATAGGTAAACAACACATTATTGTAATCTTATCAGCCTCATGGTTTACATTAAATCATGGAGTTCTAGAAAATCACCAAGTAATAAGACTAAAATTGGAAGGAGGAAATGTAGCAAAATATGGAGTATATTGAACATAAACTTTCCAATGTTAAACTCACAGCTTGGTTAACCAAAAAACTCAAAGAAAATAAGCTAATGACTTACTCATTTTGGTACTAAAAGGTTATACCTAATACAGAAGACTCTTGCTTCTGTGGGGAAGAGGTTGTTGGTAAATAGCCTTACCCCCAGATTAAGAAAAGGCTAATTCCCATACTCAAACTTGTGACACATCGCTTGGATGGAGGGCACTTACCATCACACCAAAGTCCGACCTCATTTGTGTGATTTTCAAAGATGATAAATGAGCAAAGTATATAAATCCCACATAATGTTTATTAGATTTACTCTTCTTGTTTCTTTATTAACTTATTACTTCAGATTAACATAGGGGTATTCTTGTAGTAATATCACTACATAGAAGTGTTCCTACTAATTTATACATACCTAAGTGGGAAGAGCCAATCATCCCCAAACTTCAAGGAGAGGACTGTTATTTTGTTCAAAGTTTGGGTAAGAAATCTTTTATAAAAAGGGAATATTTCATTAATAAAATAAAACATTTTGAGAGGGCATGGACTTCACTGTTTCATTTATACAAAGAGCTTTAATTGTCTCACACGCCCTTTATATGCTCTTAATACACATCATGTGTTAATGTGGACATTCTTGAAAAATGTGGACACCTAACGTGAAAGTATGAACATTGTGTGTATAGAGTGTACATTAGGGAGTGTGAAACAATAAATTTCCTTTATATAAACCTCAAGAGGGAGAGTATAATTTCATAAAACCTTGAGGGAGGATGGTGGTGTAATTTACACCTTATTTTACTCTCTTCTTCTCTTCCTCACTCTTACCCTAATCTTTCTGATTTTACGACTCAACCTGGTATCAGAGTGTGCCAATCCAATCCTAGAAGTGTGCTAACGTCAGCATCCATACAATGATGTTAAACAGTGATGTCTACACCGACATAATTCCCAAATTTGGCGACCATATCATCTGAGTCACGCTGGTCTCGGTGTTTTGGGTGATTTTTTCCTATTTTTTTGAAACCATCTGATGTGAGTTATAAATTGTTTTATAATTATGGGAAATGTTAACGAGTGCCGTTGGGGCATTGATTAAGAATCTATTTTAAGAAAGTTTTGACATTATTTTTATGGGAAATGAAAAAAGCTGTCAAAACATTAATTGCTTTTTTCTTTTCTCATAAAAACTTTCTTTAATTGGATTGTTAACTAATGCCCTATGGCACTCGTTAACATGACTCTATAATTATATATATATATTGAACATCAATTTTCCAAATTGGTTTTCTGGAGCTATTCCAGTAGCTTTTGTTTTCTAGGCTTCTCTTTGTTGGAGCCAAATAGGCTTTATAAGGTGCTGGATGATTGTTGTTTGTTTTTTGTTGAGGTTTTGAGTGGTTCAGCTATTGAGATCTTGAAATTTCGAATTTCTTTTGTTGCAATTTTGATATTTTCAAAGAGTAAGAATCTCCAACTTGGAAAGAAAGAAATTCAAATGGACTTAGCTTAAAAGAGATAAAACTGATATGCAGAAGCGACTATGCTACAACAGGATTTGACATTAATAATAAAATTATACCCTTCTGGAGAGATGTCAAGAGAAGACTGTCATTTAGACCTAAAGGTATCATCTTAGATTCCAAATAGTCATATTTCTAATTTACACAAGAGTGAACTGTATAAATTGAGAATTAGAAGCACTGGACGATTAATTGTTACCTGAAAATAGTCTATCATTATCTGTGAGTGCACACCAAGCTTCCCTCCATATATAACTCGGCCCCCTCGTTTCATAAGAAGTAGCTGTGCATTTAACCCAAAGATTAGACACTTACAAAGAAACTGGAAAACACATCAAATATAGTTCTCAAAGAAGTTGTCAATAGACTGCAAAACAATAGTTACCTCATCAAATGCTTCAAATATATCAATGCTTGGTTGATGTATAGTGCAGACCACAGTTCTCCCCGTATCAACAGTATTACGGACAGTTCTCATAACAATGGCTGCTGCTCGTGCATCCAGTCCAGATGTAGGTTCATCCATAAAAATAATGGAAGGATTTGCTACGAGTTCCACTGCTATGGTTAAACGTTTTCTCTGCTCTGTCGATAGGCCACTACTACCAGGCAAGCCAACCAAAGCATGTCTTATAGTATCAAGCTCTATTAATCTCATCACTTGTTCAACAAACTCCTGCAATGCATTAGAGTGAGATAATTAAATGGAAATATTCCAATACGATACAAAATCTTATGCAGCAACTCACATGTTTTTTCTCTTTGCTAACTTCCTTTGGGAGACGAAGAGAAGAAGAAAACCAGAGAGACTCCTCAACTGTCACTTGAGGAGAATGTATATCATTTTGCTCAACATATCCTGATATTCTAGCAAAAGTGCGCTGCTCTTTTGGGTAACCAGATATCTTAATATCCCCTTCTATGTATCCACCAGTTTTCCGACCAGCAAGCACATCCATCAAAGTGGTCTTTCCAGCTCCACTTGACCCGACCAAGGCAGTGAGAACACCAGGTGAGAATACACCACTAACATTGGACAAGAGTTGCAACTTCTTGTCCGGTATACCTTTCATTTTCATTTCCTGAGAACCTCAAAAATAATTTTTACTTCTTTTAACATAGAAGAAAGTGAACTCCCAATATATTTGGTGGACCAGTAAGTCAAGGAAATCAAAACCAACAGAGAAAACACACCTTTGGCATATCAACAAAATAATTGACATTAAGGAAAGTCATTGTTAATGGTTGAAATGGAAGGATCATTCCCTTCTTTTTGCTGTCTTCTTCGGCAGATGGTGGACAAAATTCAGAACCCCCACCACCTACTGTATAAACAGGTAAACATATATAAGACATATTTATAAAAGATGTCTATGCTACAATCCATTATGAGGAGAAAAATCGAATAAAAGATGCTACAAATTTATAAATTGAATATTATTTATAGAAATTATAAAAACAACTGACCACCATTTAATGCCAAATTCTTTTCTGCTACATTAAGTGGGATCACTGTCTTGGCTTTCCTGAGGGCTGAAATGGCAGAAAGATGTGAGAGATAGCATTTACTAGGGATTAAACGCATTCATACTAAAAGGAAACAGAGAACATTTTTACTTGGATGGAATAGCTTTAGTTAGCAAAAGGAATGGACAAGAACATTATAAAAAAAATTTTCAAACTTACGATTAAGGTAGGTCAAGGCCAAAGTCACTATGTTGCTGAAAAGCAATGCATAAGCTAATAGTACACCAACTCCAATCCAATACCAATAATCATCAGTAGGTATGCTATGCAAAATGAGAATGTTGTGTCCAACAGTATTGTTCCCAAATGCTGATCTCTGCAAAGAGAAAGTTTCCAAAACCAGCAGACAACTTCAGAAGTCATCCACAACTTGAAATCTTCAATCAATATCTTTACTTTTCAGTCATGAATACGTGACATTATATGAAGCAGCAGAAAACTGGCAGAAGTGTGTCCCTAATCTCAAAGACCTTACCTCCATCCACCTTGTGGCAGTAAATTCATTGACAGAAATTGCACGTTGCCCGTAGGATAGAGGTGACACCCAAAATCCCCAAATCCACCATGGCTTAATCATTCCTGAATGAAGAACAACCTAATCACTGAAGATCACAAAAATTTCCTGTCATCAATTATTTTTTTATGAAACCTACCTTTTGGAATGATGAATCCGCCCAACAAGAATACAATTAACAGTGCAGCTGATCCAAAGGTATTGGCAAGAATCATATCTCGTGAGATAGAGGCCATCATACGGAAAAGACCCAATGCCATTTGGTGTATAGAAAAGAGTATAAGCATAAAACGGAAAAACCTGAAACATTTAATGGAAATAACTAGTACAGAAAAGACAATCAAAAAGAAAATTGTCTGCTAAAGTAAAAAAGGAGATACCTTCCTGCACTAGGGGCAAAACCAACAGTGAAATATACAACACATGACCACACAACAGCTTCAATAATAGAGTAGGGTACACGCAGAATCCAGCTTGAGATAGACCATGCCCATGCAGGATGAAAGAAATTATCTCTTTGCTTGTAGAAGACTGGGAGCCGTGTTATCATAAGAGGTAGCTCAGAGAATCCATTAAACATCATATGCACCAGCCCATAAAACAGGCAAGAAAGATAAAGGTTGCCATTTTGCTCATTTGTGGGGTGTACTCTTGTTCTTAAGAACATTGTGCATGTAATGAATCCAACAAAGGCAACCTTTAAAATATGTAACAGATAATATGAGATATAGGGGAAAAAAAAGGAAACTGATTTACAGCTACAAGATTTCACAAAGAAAACTGAAATTGCAACCGACAAGATTCATACTACTCTAAAAGTTAACAGTATATTCATCAAATGATTTACAGCTAATGGATAATAAACATTTAGATGTTTCAGAAGAAAGACATGCGAATTATTCCCATTTATTGGACTAGATGCACTATATTTGTACACAATTAATGAAACATTTAAATAAAGAAGTGATAAGGTGAATCATACCTGGCATGTCCTAAATATATACAGAAAACGATGTCTGCTGATTAACAGTAGTTCTCGTTCAAAGCAAGCTTTAAAAATCTCAATTTTTGATACAGCATATTTAGTTTTGGACAAAGCCATAGAATCACTCTTAGATTTATCATATGGAACAGAAATTGAGGACTGCAGCGACCTTCCAAATCTGGAATTTTTAAAGGCCTCTGCAATTTCTGGAACAGAAATGAAAACGTAAGGTTTTGAAGAATTGGCCCAGTACTGAGCTTGGTCGTTTCTGGAGGTCACCTGGCAATGAAACATGTTAGACAATCATTTAGGAAACATCAAACAATTTGATTGTCCTTAAGAATATACCTCTTGAAGAAAATCAGCTACCCCCTTACGCGGTGGTAGTTGAAAACCTAATGACTCAAAGAATTCTAACACTTCTGCTCGAGGGCCTTGATACACAACATATCCTTCTGATAATAGAACCAGATCATCAAACAGTTCAAATGTCTCAGGTGCAGGCTGAAGAAGAGCCATTAGTACAGTAGCCTCCATTTGATGGACAAAATTCCGAATGCATTTAACAATTTGGTATGTGGTAGAGCTATCGAGTCCAGTAGATATTTCATCCATAAATAGAGTCTTTCTTGGCCCAACAATCATTTCTCCTGTATAAGAACAAGACCAACCACATATTATTTAACATCTCAACTCTCATAATTCAAACATATGCACATCACTTAACAAAGCCATCAGTTTTACAAATTTCTTTTTGATAAACAAGAACTTAAAAAATTAGATTAGCAATGAAAAATTTTCTGAAGATTTAACATAACATTGAATGACTTGTTTGCACTTAATGGATATTATACTTCATTCTCACAAATTTGAAGACAGAATTTTGAGTCCCACTCCTTTTAAAGATTGGAAGCTTCCGATGTTAAGAACAGAGGTATGTTCTGTTACTACCACAGAGAGAGAGAGAAAGAGAGATAAACCTGTGGTAACTCTTTTTCTTTGGCCACCTGAGATGCCTCGGAGCATATCATTACCGACCACTGTCTCCGAACATACATCAAGACCAAGCACTTTCAAGATGTAATCTGTCGAAACACTGTGCTTTTTACCGCCAACTGATGATGCCTGTGCAGTTAAAACATTAAATCAGGATAAAGCTAAACACGTGCACAATTTATCAATAAACAATAAGAATGCTCATGCAGAAGCATGGTATGTGGCAGGTTTAAGATAACAACCTTCATAAATGCATCAATCTCAGGACTTGGCCGTATGTTCCTTTCCTTCTCTAAACGGACCAGATCTTTCATATAACCTATAAGTACTCTCAAAATATATTATAACTTACGTATTTAGTGCATAGCAAATGGTTGAATCATGAATTACACGGGGATTTTTAAAAAAAAAATTAATTTTACACAGATTGCAAATAATAAATTAAACAGAACAAACCTGCAAACCCTTCACTTGCACCTTGACATCTGGCAGCAAAATCCAAGGTTTCTCGTACAGTAAGCTCTGCAATATGATTATCTGTTTGGCTGATGTATGCAGAAGTTCTTTGAACGTAAAAGTCATCCAGCTTATGGCCATTATATGTAATGCTACCACTTTTCTGAAAACAAAATATCACTTTAGTATGGAAAGGTCCGGTTACTAGCATCCAACGAATATTTTAATTAAAGAAGACTATCCTTAATGCCTTCACAAGAATTTTTATACACACAGATGATAAGACTGTAAACTAATAAAACTTATCTTCAATTTCCCAGTAGATATTCAATTTTCAATATGGCTGAATTCAAAATAAATTAATTAATTAATTAAAATTAAAAAAAGAAAAAGAAAAGAAAATTCCATCACAATTTATTAGAGAAGAGATTTTTTTTAATGTTCTTGAATAAAATTTTATACCTAGGGCACAAGGCTCTTGCTTATATAACGTTTGGGAGAGATGATTGATAGATAGTGGTACTCCCTTTTTATGGAGTATCTGATTCTGCTAATGATATTGGATAATTTAATTAATTGTTCAAATTCTGCCAATTTCTTGGACTCACTAACACAGGCTAAATAACTGAAATGACCAATTTATCCATTTGAAGCCACAGGGCTTTTTAGTAATAAAAATGGTTCTTAATGCAAAATTACTGGAGAAGAAAAGCGCCTACAACATCAAAAGCAAAGAAGATCAGATCCCACTGTGGTTTGGTTAATGTTGTTTGCACAAACCTTGTGCAAAAGGTCCATCTCCACCTCCCTCCAACCACCACCCCCCCCGCCCCCCCCCCCCCCCGGCCGGCGGGTGTTTTCCCACACGAATAAAAGAAGGCTAAAGAAGGCAAGTAAATTTACTTCCTGCATTAATGCATAATAATTTTTTAAGAAAATATAGACCAACAAAAGATTGAACCAAAGATAACCAAAAGTGAACCAAATAATTTAAGACTGTAAAATTGGGATGAAATTTTGACCCTTAAAGAGTACAAAATTGTCATTCTGTTTTGCCTAAATGGAAAAAATGTAACTTTTCCGATCTTCATTTTTCACAACTTGAGACTTTGTTTAGGTGTAAATGCCCCCGTTTTACATGTTGAATTAGAAGAAACGAGAAGAATAGAAAAAGAAAAGACAATTCACAATCTCCTATTTAATTTCAATATGATATTAGGTGCATTCCCTATTCTTATCTTTCGTACATTATATTCATAAGAGATTTAATCAAAAAGGTTTGATACCTTTGTTTGTCAAAATATAAATAAATAAATAAATAAAAAGTTGAAATCCCTTGAACGGATAGGATATGTATAGAAACTAACCCTAGAATTACATTACTTGCAACTACAAGTAAATGTTTTACAAAAATGATTAAGATCAGTTTACTAGCGCTACAAGTAGGCCTTGGTACATTGAATTTAGACTTGTATCAACAGGCTCAAGCCTTGATATCTATAACATCTCCCTTAACTCAAGGTGTAATGTTTGTATGATGACGCCTTGATATCTTTAGGGAACTTTTTAGTGATGTGGCCATGAAAGATTTATTTGCTAATACTTTGCAAATTTGTCTATTTAAGAATTATTTTATGAAATCCTCGTGTGAAATTTAATTGACGTAAAATTCATGTGGTTTTAAACATCTAGGGATGAGTATTTTAGGGTTAAAGCTGTTTTATTTTATTTTATTAGTTATAGTCAATTTATAGTCAGGGCCAAATCTATAATCTCCTTCACTCTTGCAAATTAAGGGTATTTTTCATAGTTTAATGGACTCAAGAATTTTCTAGGACATCCTAAATATATTAGGTTTTATTTTCTTTAAATCTAAGTTAGTATTTATTAAATTTTTAGTTTACTAGTTAAACTAGGAGTCCTAATAATATTAGGACAAGAAAAAGGTCTACATACATATATATATATATATATATATATGGGTTGAATTCAAGTTACACTTAGTGTAACTCTAAACAATGTTACACCACTCAATATTTTTTAATTGGATGCGAATATTGACAAATCCACCGTTAGATTATATTGTCTTTGTATATTCTTCATGCTTACAAAATTTCGAGATAATCAAAAATTAATAGCTATGTCATCAATCAATTGTTAAAATTCAAATTTTTGTAATTTAAAATAATGCATAAAAGATGAGTTTATAGATCAAATAGTAAATAACATCCGATTGATATAAAAATTGGCATGCATATTAAGAACGTATAGAACATGTAATTCAACGGTTGGATTTTCAAAATATTAATTCAATAACAAGTTATTCGGTGGTATAACATTGTTTAAAGTTACACCAAATATAACTTGAACTCAACCCTATATATATATATATATATAAATAAAAGAGACCAACGTATACAAAGGAGGAGTTGGTTAATAACATTATTGTGTTTTGAGCATAGAGGCATGTTGGCCGTTGCATGTTGTTTTCTTTCTTTTTATTCTCTTTCTTGTGATACTATTCATTGGTACTGTTCATACCACCCCTGAACACCATAAAATTTTCTTCTTTTTCCTCCATTACAACCCCAAATGAAGCCCTTTCTGTTATCCATCAAAACCCTAAACCCCAAATACTTTTTCTTCTACTAAATGGCCCTCTAATAACTCATCAGACCACCTTTAATTCCTAATACAATCCTATTTCCACAAATCCTTCTAACCCCCCATCGCAACCACACGTAGACAAATCCCCCACTTTGTCCCAAGTTGCTGTGGATTGGTGTAAGTACCCAAAATCCTACCAAAAATTCTTTGTTGAAATCTTCTTTGGTGAACCACTCAACAAAATTTTTTGTCCAAGATAAAAGTGATTAACACAAAATTAGAATCCCAGGTTCAGGCGTTTTCTCAAGACTTCAAGTTGTGCGAAAAGGTGAATTCATATTAAGCAAAACTAGAAGACTTATGCGCTACGAAAGAAACTTTGTATAGGTTGAAGTTTCTATTTGGCAAAATGTCCTAACAGAATAATGGTTTATCAAGACCCTAGTTTATAAAAAATTTCTCATATTACTCCTTTAAGATTTGATGGCTGCAACTCTGACAATTGGCTGCCGGAGCAGCCTCAGTTGCATATTGGTTCAGTACCTCAAAGTGTGGCGTTAAAGAAAAACTCAACTCTATGATTCACCATAAGTCCAACTTCAAGAATGGCCAAAAAATGTCTTACAAGGACAATGGAGTTCACAAAAGAACAAGATGAGCATAAGGTTGATCATGGAAAAGTCAAGCCCAACGAAAGTATTGATGTTACTACTATGGATCAATTCAAGAAGGATTTCAAATTTCAAGTTGAAAATTCCTACTATAATTGATTTTATAAAATTCTAAAAGAATTTAATGATATGGTAGAAAATAAAATCTTGCTATCCTTTAATGCTTTTTTTTTTTTAGAAGAGTTTAGTGCAAGTTTCGAGTTTGAAGTTCTTATATTTTAATGCTTTAAAACTCAAGGTCAAGTTTTTTTTTAACAATGATGTAGCCATAAAAAATTGATTTGCTATACTTTGCGAATTCGCCTATTCAAGAGTTATTTTATGGGTCCATGTGTGAAGTCCAATTAAAGTAAAATTTGTGTGGTTTTAAAGGTTTAGGTATGAGTCTTTTAATGTTATAACAGTTTTTTTTTTTTTTTTTTTTAATTCTGGGCTTTTATTTTACTTGTTTTGGTCACTTTTGTAGTCGGAGGGAAATATGCAATTTCAATTATTCTTGCAAATAAAGATTATTTTTTAGTCTAATTGATCTATAATTTTCTAGGACACCCTAAGTATTTTAGATTTTATTTTCTTTGGGTCCAAATTTGGATTTTATTAGGTTTTTAGTTATTAGTCAAACTAGGAGTTCTAATACCACTAGGACAAACCTCAATGTATTCAAAGGAGAAGTATTTGATTAAATAAAAACTATTGTGTGTTATTTTCTCCCTTTTTCTTCTTCTTCTTCTTGTCTTGTTCAAATGTGTTGTTTATACAGCCCTTGGACACCATAAAAACCTCTTTTTTTTTTTTTTTCTTTTTCCTTATAATCCCAAATTAAGCTCTTTCTTTTACCTATCTAAACCCTAAAATATCACATACTTTATTCTACCAAATCGTCATCAGATAACTCATCAAACTACCTTTTAATTCCTAATACAACTCCATAACCTCTTCTTCAACAATTCAAAATCTTATTTCCACATATCCTTCTGACCAACCCACCACAACCACAAAAGAAAAATTCCCCCATTTTTCTAAAATCCTGTTTCCAAAATCAAGCTAGTCTCCCATAAACATAATCCACTTTGAGTTTGAAAAGGGCTATTAGAGTAATTAGTCTATAGGCTTATCAAGGCCAAGCTTTTCTTGATCTGCACTCTGTTGCTACCCAAAACTTTAAAGGGGATCTAAGCCCAAAGTAAATGACCCTGAATAGGCACAATAAAACCCATTGGCAAACAAAGAAATCCATGATTGGGTGCAAAAGTCCACCAATGGGTATTAAGGACTATGAAAGGTGCAAAAGGCCGAAAATGCAAAAGCCCACTAATGGCCAAGAAGGCCCACAATGGGTACAAAAGAGCCCACGCATAAAATTGATCAAACTTGAAAAGAGCCCAAGAAGAAAAAGACTAAAGGAAGCAAGGATTATGGGGTTTCGTTCAATGGAAGCAAATATCAAAGTGAGCTTTAGAACAGATAACGACCTATATGGCTATATCATAAGAAGAACCCAAATTTCAAAAGGAGATCAAAGGGGATATTGTTCAACGGAAAAAGGAGCTCTAAGATTGGAGCGTAAAAACCCCCCAAGCAAGAAATCAGGATTATCCCAATTGCTATTGCTATTTATTTTTAGCAACTACGAATAGTTGGTTGTCATATATATAATAATAGTTGGTTGTCATATATATAATGAGCAAGACTTAGATACAGTACTTAGATGCTATTTTTTAAATTCTTTTCTTAAAATTATGTCATGTGACTTTTTTCTCATGGATAGAAGTGTATTTTTTAAGTTAAGTAATCACATGACAGAATCTTAAAAGGAGAACTTAAAGAACAGCACCTAAGGTACTGTATATAAGTTTTGTCCATATATAATATACCCATTACCCAACCATATTGTGTAAAGAAAAAAGCCTACCGGTATAAGATAGGGTATTTGGAAGGTAACACTCATTCTAAGTCCCAAATCCCACAATATTAGAGGATTTATGTTTAAAAGATAAGATTGTGGAAGTTGAGGCCCAAGACTTTGTGACCTATCTCTGATGCAGGAGACACAAGAAGATTATTATTTAGTATTATTTATATTTGCAAGCCCGTTGTATTTTTATGTTTTAGGTCCTATTAGTTTATTGGGCTTTTAGTATTTTAATTTAGAAGTAAGGTTATTTTTGTAATAAGGCAATTAGAGTTTCCTAGCCAATTAGAACTAGGGTTTAGCAATCCTATATAAGCAACCTATTGTACTCCTTGAGGAGATAGTTGATATTTTGATGAATGAAAACAATGGCCGTTTGGGCTTTCTTTTGGTCTGCTGATGACTCCAGGTCTACCCTAGGTGCTGACACCTAGTGGTTTCCCTTGCTTGGAGTTTCCCCGCTTGGTGCTAACTCCAAGCAAGGCCTAGGTGCTGACTCCTAGGTCATATCTTTTATTTTTCCGTTATTTCAGCACTAGGAGTCAGCACCTAGGGTAGACTTGGAGTCAGCACCAAACCAAAAGAAAGCCCAAACGGCCATTGTTTTCATTCATCAAAATATCAACTATCTCCTCAAGGAGTACAATAAGTTGCTTATATAGGATTGCTAAACCCTAGTTCTAATTGGCTAGGAAACCCTAATTGCCTTATTACAAAAATAACCTTACTTCTAAATTAAAATACTAAAAGCCCAATAAACTAATAGGACCTAAAACATAAAAATACAATGGGCTTGCAAATATAAATAATACTAAATAATAATCTTCTTGTGTCTCCTGCATCAATCTCTCGTGGACAACTTGCAATGGTTATGTGGCAAAATAACAACTAACATGTTGTTGAGTATTGTTTTATATCCTGCTAGTTGTTTTGGATTTGTTGTTTGTGCAGAAGTTGATTTGGTAGTGTTAGAGATATACTAGCCCAATATTATAGATTAAAGCCTAATCTTATTTTGTGTGCAAACCATATCTTATACTTGTGCTACAAATCTATTAATCATAATTAGTGTATGATTACTCTAAGGTTAAGCCTACTATATATACCTAGTTTGGATTCATTGTAATTCAGAATATATACTAAACTCATATATTAAAAATTTATCATTACGTGGTGTACTTGTGTTACTATTTTATATTTTCACTTCTGCATCTATTTTGTAGAATGGATCTATCTTTCAAGGTAGAATCAAACCCAACTCCTATAATTATTCTGTACTTGAAAAAGCCCAAGTTCTACAAATAGAATTTGGACCTGACCAATTGCCAAAAAAATAAATAACCTTCATCACACTGTAGTTCCTTTAGTTGCATAAAACTGTCATTGTTTGTATTATACTCCTACTATTTATGTGTCTATATAAACATGCATCTCTTGTAAAGCTTTGAACACAGTTTAATATACAATACAATTATTTTTTAAGTGGTTATAGAATATTATCTCTATAAGCGTGACGTATTCGTGGATATTGTTACACCAAGTGGGCAAGTACTAACCTTTAAGTTGCTATCAAGTTTCCCCGCAAGAGCCAAAAGCAAGGTGGATTTGCCACAACCTGGAGGTCCTAAAAGCAAAGTCATCCTACAATGTGGGATGAATCAGTTTGTTTGGTCAGTTTATACAAAACACATGAAAGAAATGAATTCTAAAAAAAGGTATTAAGATGTGTCCAACAGAACGTGCCATTCATTTAAAAAGTACTCTAATATCTACCAACTTTTCCTTTTTGGTCTAAATATCACAAGCTTTTAGAAACAATAAAAAAAAAAATAGAGATAGCTCAAAATTATTATACTTCTAACATTATCCGTATTAACTGTTCCTATATAATAGTTTGGGTTTAAACTATAAGATTTCTTTTCTTCTCCATTGGAAATCTACTGATATGACACTAGTGATCAACAAAATCTGTTTCGGATTAACATAGGTGAAACATTTAAAAGTGCTTTTATTATTTATAACACATGAGAATCACTGGCGGCTTCATGTTCAGTTCAGGGTGGTATGACAAAAAAAAAAAATATATATATATATATATATATATTATATAAATTTTAAAAATTTATGATTTTTTAATCTTAAAAAATATTTGTGACCACCCTTAAATTTTTTTAGGCTCAACATAATTAAATTTTGGACAAAATTTGGTAACAAACTTGGTTGTAAACTAAGACTATAACTCTACTCGATATTTTTATTATTATTATGCGTGACTATTGACAAATCTGATTCACAAATAGATTACATATTCTTTTTATATCATCTATACTTACAAAATTTCAAGAAGATCAAAAATTAATAACTATGTCATCAATCAAATATTTAAATTTCGAGTTTTGTAGTCTAAAATTATACATAAAAATTAAATTTATGGATTAAAAGTAAATAATAGACGATTGATATGAAATTTGATATGCATTTTAAAAACATAAAGAACATGCAATTCAATAATTAAATTTTCAAAATATGTGGCCATGTTAATTTATTTAATGAGAGTTGTAACCTTATGGTATAATTAAATTTGTATCCAAACTTTGTCCTTAAATTTTGTCTCCATAACAATATATTAGGTCCTTAAAAACAAATAGAAAAATCCCAAGAAAATTTTTATCTAACTAAAATTTTGATAGATATGTAACTTGCAACATTGGTAATAAGACTATTATGCAAAAATTTCAAAATAAAAAAAATTTGTAGAAAGAAATTGTAAAACTTTATGTATTTGTGTGTGAATTTTTTTTTTTTTTTTTATCAATTTATGAAGTTTTCTTTTAATTAAATTTTGTGTAAGTTTCTTAATGACCACACTGAAAAATATTCCTGAAGCGGCCACTGACGAGAACAAACCATTTTTTATACCATATTCAATCTTATTTCTTTGTGTAATTTTATATATTTAGGTTCATTGCAGATTATTGAGATTATAGTCCACAGCCTATACATTTGCATCTACCCTTTTATATATATATATATATATATATATATATATATATAAATTAATTACTTAAAACATTTCAAGGGCATTAACAACTATCAAATTATAAAATAATTGCTCGTGTAGCTCAATTGACACCATCTATGAATTTTATTGCTTGTGTTTATATATATAAACATTAACACTAGCAATTATAAAATGCAGGAACAAATATTACTTGTAAACCAAATTATGGTACAAAATGTTGTTAATGTTCAGTAATAAATTAGCCTCTACTGCAAGTACCCAAATAATATCTTCTAGAAGAGGACAATAGAGTTTTTTTTTTTTTTTTTTTTTTTCGAATACTTCATATGTAGCAATTTGTGCACAGGAAGAACCTTCATTATAGTAATAATTACCTTCCCGGTTTTACTTCGCCACTGATATTGTTCAAGATTGTTAAAGACTGTCTCTCTGGTCGAAATATCCTTAACCTGGTTAGGATACGCTGCATTCAAAAAAGAAAATCAATTATAAATCTGAAGCCAAAAGATGCATAAAAATATGGAAAAATAATAATAATAATAATACAGTATTAATTAATCAACCTCAATCACGTCACGAGAAGAGTTAATCAAAGTAGGCAAAGCTCTTGAACCGGCTTGAACATTAGCCACAACTTTCAAGTTCTCGTATCTCACTTCGATCTTCGGCAACACCAATCCAACTCTTTTGATATGATGAAAAAAAAAATACAGAATTAATATAATCGTTGAAAAGAAAACACGAACTGACTAATTAACGAAGTTCAGATTCAGCTTATAAGATTTTCTTGGATCCAGATTTCTGCTCTTGAAAATCTCAAATCTCACATGCAATTCCAAAACGTTTCTGTACTGTGAGTGTTTTGTGCTTAGTACAGTGCATCGAATTCGAAGCTAATGTTTTGCTGACTTGTACTTGATATCTTCTTAATCTTAATGGAATTACTTACTTATCAAAAAAAAAAGAAACGAAAGCACATAGAGAGATTTTGTTCGTACCTATCGAGGCGTTCTTTAATGGCGGAAAGCAACCGATAGTTATCTTGTTCGTTTGTGGCGAGGGCATTTTTCACAACGAGTTCACGTTTAGAGCGAGTGAGTTTCCGTACATCGATCGTTTCATCTCCGCCAGAGTTCGACGGTGTCCGCCTCAACAACGCCGTGTTCTTCCGCTTCATCGACGGCAATCTCTCGAGTGCCGCCCACCGTAGCTCCTCCTCATCCTCCTCCACCGACTCTGCGTTCGAAGGTCGTTTCATTAGCACCTCGTTCGTTCCTTCAATCTCTAGCTCGAAGTACTCGCTCCCATTCGATGCCGCCATGGCTTTCGTCTCTCTTAATATCTCTCTCTTTGAGAGAGGTATTTGAATTTTGAATCAGATACGGAATGTGATCGGATTTGTTTTGATTTCGTTTGGTTAAATCCCGCGAACTTTTAAGCAACTCCAATACCGAAATTGCCCTTATCTATTTCATTCTCTATTTTCTCTTAAATTTTACTAGTTTTTAAGTCAAAATGCAATTTAATAGCGATTTATTTGGTAGTTATTACACTGTTTATAGGTTTTTGCTTAGCCCTACTCTTTCGCCTGAGTTGAATTTCGTGGGCAAAAACCAAATATTCTCCCTATAAAATATGAAAAAAATTTAAATCACAAATTTTTTTTCTTTTTTAAAACGCTCAAAAAATATTATTGAAACTTTTATGAGGCACTCGAAATTTTATTGAATTAAATAATTGAAAATACAAATATATACTCTATCAGAAAATTTAATTATTTAAACCACTTGGTATAGAAAGTAACACGGAATAATGTGTAAATTTTATTAACAGTTGGTAGTTATTACACTGTTTTAGGGTTTTGCTTGGTCCTTTTTTTAATAATGGTTTTGCTTAGTCCTATTCTTTCGTCTGAGTTGAATCTCGTGGGCAAAGCTTATACACCTCTCTATATAAAAATATATATATTTTTCAAAAATATTATTGAAACTATAGTGAACCACTCGAAAATTTAATATAGTTTCATTTAAATTAGATTATCGAAATGTAAACAAATATTAAAAAAATTTAACTGCTTGGTATAAATAATATTACTTAATGTGTAAATTTTATTATATTAAAATAAAAAATTATGACTGATGATCAAAATAATTAAAATAGAATTTTAGTTGGAAAAGAATTTTAAATTTCTCAAAACTTAACTAATAGAGTTTTAGCTAAACTCAACTATAATTGGAGTAATTAAAATTCTAAATTTCTTTGGCTCAAAAAAATAATTTCATAAAACTTAGCTAAAAGACTTTAACTTAAAAGAAAATATCCTAATTAATAAGAATATATCAATTCGTTGTAGAGAGAAGATAATCGCTTGGCATAACCACAACTTCAAGTCCAACTTATATTCTATACTATCTATAAGAGAATTCCTCTATTTGTATTGGACTTTTATGTGGTTTAAAAATATTCTACACCTTAGGTTTAACATAGAAAAATTTGAGAACAACCTGATAAAAATATATCTCAAACTACACTTATAATGCTTACAAAATAGGACACTCTCCTACTAATCCATGTCTTCAAAACAAACTTATCCAATTTTTTTTTTAAGGAAAATTATGACACTAACTTTAAAAAAAAAAAAAGAAAAGGCAAATGAGTTTAAGCTAAATGCATGTTGACATGTGCTATGTATTTTAAGCTAAATGCATGGATTACAATCAAATGAGTTTTATTTTTCCTTCTATTTTATGCTAGATGAAGAGATCTCATTTGAGTATGTAGTGGTGAAGTCAAGAATTTATTTTCGGGTGGCTTAAAAAAAAATGAGATAATTAATTTTTTATCTCCATATATACTTTGTATTATCTCTATACAATGTAGAATAGTCTAAATAGTAAATAGTACTATTATAAACACAATTCTAGATTTTGCTAAAAAATAAATAAAAAATAAAAAAATAAAAATAAAAAAAAAACACACAATTCTAGATAATATTTTATAACTCAATAGTTTTTAACTTGCTCATAAACATAGATTTTCAAATTAAATTGTAACATTATTAAAAACTAACGACTAATATTTATCAGCTAACATCCAAATCTAATAAGACTTCTAGTGGGTTATGGTTGTTGTAGCATCGTCAACTTATCTCAAGCACCATGCCAGTAA
The DNA here is from genome assembly GCA_023736055.1 of Quercus glauca. NCBI lineage: Eukaryota > Viridiplantae > Streptophyta > Magnoliopsida > Fagales > Fagaceae > Quercus > Quercus glauca. The sequence goes on from CM043315.1 coordinate 21,091,581, forward strand.
CAAACGATGTGTTTATTTGAATATCCAATTAATTTATCACCAATAAAATTGTAGCCCATTTAAAACATGAAAATTGAGATATATATATATATATATATATAGAGAGAGAGAGAGAGAGTATTAATAACAAGATTTTTTGTTTGGGTTTCATCATTTTGTGTACTAAAATATTCTCACACAAATTCTTAAATTAACTCTTTATAATTAAATAATTTTAAATTTAAAAACACATACCGGTTAAAAGAGTAATTTACTATTTTTTAAAAAATTTTAGGCTTTCAAACTTTTATCAACTCTCACTTACAAAAATATTTTAAAAATTAAAACACTATCTCTATCATACTTTTAAACATTATTTCACTAAACTCAAAATAAAAAATAAAAAAGAGCCTCAATACACACACGAAACACATGTAATGAGTCTAATATATATAATACATATAAGAGATCTGGAGAGGAGGGCCGAAAGGATATATACTTGATTTCAAATAAAATTGGGAAAACTCATACATGGCTCTATATAACTTCGCTACTAGCTAAAGTATGATGACTTCATGCAATTCAAGAAATCAAGTCCATCAAGAGAAAGATGATTATATATGTAGCATGGGTTGAAGATATCAATTCCATCAAGAGGGATGACAAAAAGCCAGCCCATATCTTAGCTCATCATGCGAAATTCGTTGATGATTATGTAGCATGGGTTGAGGAAACCCCCAGTTTTCTAGAAGTTGTAATTGCTTATGGTGTACTTGACCCTCTTTTTGTTTTTGTTTCTGTTTTTTTTCTTTATATTTAAGAAAGATGTACTCTTTTTTTTGTCAAGAATGAAAGATGATGTACTTGACTTTGTTTGAGTTTTATTAATGAAAATAACTCAATAGTTTTTTATAAAATAAAAAAAATAATAATAAATGCATCAAAATGCACCAACTTCATATACTATACTATATAATTAAAATTGGACTTGGAAGGACTGCACCAAATTAAAAAAAAAAATTAGATAAAAACAAACAGCTATTTGTTCTAAACAACTACCATTTATCCCTTCTTTTTCATTTTTTTTTTTTAAGAGAGTTTTAACCTATGGCGTCCGCTCCTGATGATAGCTCTTTATCATCAAACCAAGACAACAATCAGTTTTTGGTGTAAGTAATGATTGAATCCTAGATCTCTTATACAACCATCAGAAACTTTACCAGTTGAGTTAACTGAAACTCACTTTATCCCTTCTTCATTTATAAGTATCTATATTTTTTTTTTCTTTATGAAATGTTTTTCTATCTTCATTAACGTAAATTATAAAAATAAAAATCATTATTCTCGTGAGTGTGTAAGTTCATCCATTCAAATTAGATATATAAAAAATTCCCAAAAGTTACCCACAGCATTTAGAACTTTTTCTAAGAAATCTCACTCCATGTAGCTTTTTTTTTTTTTTTTTTTTCTTCTTTGAATCCTCACTCCATGTAGCTTGAATCTAGATGAGAAGAAATAATAAAACTTGGGTGTATTTGTTCTTATCGACTACTGTTTATCTATTCTTCGTGGATAAGTATCTAATATTTTGATTTTTTTTCCTTTAAAAAACGTTTTTCTAATCTTCATTCACGTAAATTATAAAAATAAAAATCTTTATTCACATGAGTGAGTAAGTTCATCCAAAAAAAATTAGATAATTTTTTTTAAAAAAATAAAAAAATAAATATATTTATTCACATGAGTATGTAGTAAGTTCATCCAAAAAAAAAAAATAGATAGGTTTTTTTTTTCCCCCAAAAGTTATCTACATCATCCAGATGAGGAGATATAAATAGTGATGGTGGGAGTGGTAGTGGTAGTTTTATCCGAATTTTTTTTTTTACACATAAAGAAGAATCATAAGATAGCTAATTTACTTGGATTAGGACTATCGGGTAACAAAATACTACTTCTAATTGTTAGACAAGTGGTTAGACGTGTCCATCAAATGCTAGTAATTATTAAGAACAGAGTTTGAGTCAAAGACCTTCTCGAAGGAAACTCCACTGTCTTCAACTTAGATCTCATGCTACTCTTTCACAAATCACAAGTACGTATTTCCATTTCTAAAAAATTTATAAAAAAAAAAAATTATAGAACTAAATCGTTACAAATTTTGAATATTTTTGCTGCTTTGTCAAATTCGTGGTACTTGGCCTAATTTTTGGTTTTGTGAAGTATTGTCCTTTACTCTTTTTTATTGGCAACTGATAAATATTTTTTAATGGCCCCATTGAGAAACATGTTTATTATATGTATTTTTTTATACGATGGGGTTGCAACTTGCAAAGGACATTGAATTAGAAGAAGCATGTAAAGTTGGGCTTGCACCGGCTGAGGTTAACGAGGATGGAAAAGAGATCAATCTGTATATTCCACAATATATGTCATCTGCACCTTGGTATTTCAATGTCAAGAGAACTGTAAGTAGATTTATTGTTTAGTCGGGCATCCATAACTTTTTTTTTTTTTTTTTGGGGTGGTTATACATATGAGACCTTTTAATTAAAACGTCTCATATGTTAGTTAGATTAAATAGAAATAGAAATAAGTCTATTATAAACATCTGTTGTCTTATCTAGGGCGAGTAAGTTCCTCATCACATCATGTGGATGATCAAAAGTTGCAAAATTAAAGCTTAAATTTGCGCTAAGTTTTGCCAATGCATAACTTCTTCTTCCTCTTAATGAGTTCTAGCTTTTTATTACTTTTACATTTAGACTAATCAAAAATTTTATTTATTATTTTTTAATACACGGTCTTTTTAATAGAAATAACATGACAATCTATTTTTCTTAGTGGAGTGAAACAAGCTCAAGTTTGTCATCTCTCTCCTCCTCACTCACTTTTAAGGACAATAGCTCAATTCTAATGTGAGTTTCTCTCTACTTAAGTTAAATATGCTTTTGTGGGTCCTAGTTAGCTCAACTGGTAAAGTCTCTAATGATTATTTAAGAAATTTGGGGTTCAATCCCCGCCTACACTAAAAACTAATTGGTGTCTTGGTTTAATGATAAAGAGCTATCATCAGGAGCGGACGCTATAAGTTGAAACTCTCTCAAAAAAAAAAAGTTAAAGATGCTTTTATTTTCTTTTTTAATGATTAATTAGAAACTTAAATTTTTTTAATTATTTAATTAGGGTTTCGACTTAAGTTTGCTTTCATTTCATTTTTGGATTGTTTTTGATGAAGTGCAAATTTTTCAGTTGTAGTGAATACACTCAAACGGAGCCGGATACTTGTCTGTGTCACAGTGAAAGTAGCAATCCCTTAAGATAGTCATCGGTGTGGTGCCTGCCACAGCGCCTCCGATACCAAAGTCAATATAAGAAGATTATAGCAAATAACAAAACGTAAGAATAACTAGGGGTGCTTTTTTGGTGTCAATGTACCTTCTGTTGGAGGTGTGAGGGCTATATATACATTCTCATAGCTTTTAGCCGTTGTGGCTATTATGGTGGTTTTAATGCTCCTTTGGGTAACGCCTCATCCCCAGTAATATGGACTTTAATGGGTTTCCAACGGTCTGCACAGCTGGCCTTGTAACCACCTGAATAATTTATTGACTACATTGAATGGCTTTTCTACCTTCGTCAGTGGTGTGGTTATATCGCCGGGGATGCTTAGTTGTTTCATCTGTCAAGGCAACTTCGTCAGTCTTAATGGATTCGTCCAGGGAAGTTGATCTCGTCAGTCCCATCAGTTGCCCCCTAGGTTCTGTGGTCGTCGTGACGTGCCATGATGACCATGGAAGATGAAAGGTTTTTACGAGCTGTCTATAACGCTTGGGGTTTCGCTCCGTATTAAATGCATAATGGCGGCGCCACACGCGACGTGACCACGTGGCACATTCTGATTAGTGGAATTAATGCTCCAATTGTATGACCCTTGGGTTTCCCACTGAATTTAGTTTTGAGCCTTGGTTTTTAAACTTCTCCTCATCTTAAAACTCCCAATCATTGCTCTGAGTGTTTTCTTCTCCTACTTCACCCTGCAACTCTTCTCTAAACCTGTGTGTAGCGCGGTGGTGCCTTTGCCATTTTTGATGTACACTTCTCTCTTTTTCTTGCTTCCCTTTTTTCTTTTTTATCTTTTTTTGCGATACAACTTCTGATTTCTTTCTTTCTCTCATTTCCTTCTTTGGTGTTGGTTTTTGGTTTTTTGGGGATTTAGCATTTATCTCTTTCTTTTGTGCTTTTTCTGGTTTTCCATGGTTAGTAGCTCTGAGGTTAGGATAGCTTGCCCCTCAATTTATTTCCTTTTTGCGCATTTAGGGGGGTCTTTAGGCATTTTCCCACACCTTGAGAATTTCATCTTTGAGGGTAATAGTCTAAGCGTTGCATTGGCCGATTTGTTGCCTTTGCTTCGTCAATCAATTGATTGATTCGAGAGTATGGTGAGAGAGCGGGAGATAATGTCCGAGGCTAGGTCTAGTGAACTTGAGACTGGGTTATCGTCTAGCAGTGACCCAATGGAGGGAGATACAGTTGTCTCTACCCCTCGAGAGGTTAAGGCTTTTCACGCCCTCGAGGAGGTGTGTGGGCTGGATGTTGATACATTGGGTAGGTTTAAGGATAGGTTCCAATTCCCGAAGCGAGTTAGGGTTCATCTGCCTAATGAGGAGGATCAGGCCTGTCACTTATTCCCTGGGGAGGTATGCTTTTATGAGTCTGCCTTCGTCTGTGGGTTGAGCTTTCCTGTCCATCTATTTCTCATGGAGCTGTTAGACCGTTTTGGTATTGCTCCTGGGCAACTTGTGCCCAACTCATGGAGGATAGTGGTCAGCTGTATGGGGATATGGCTAGCCGCTACTGACGGAGGCATGCTTAAAGTAGACGAACTCATCTACTTGTACCGCTTGAAAGAGTTCAAGGAGTACGGGTACTATGAGTTGGTGCCTTGGGAGAGGAGGACAAGGATCGTCAAGGGTCTACCTTCGTCTTTCAGTTATTGGAAGTCTAGGTTTTTCTTTGTGTCCGAGGACGTCTTTAAGATTCCCTCAGGTGGGGTTTGGGGTGATCTCCCATGGTTGCTTTGTCGGTGGGGAACCCCAACCTTAGGTGCGTTATCATTTCCTCTCGTCGTTTGAGTTTTGTTACATTCACTTTTACCGTCATTAACTTCTTCGTTCCTTGTTTTGCGCAGTTAAGAGACAACCCAAGCTTAAGAGCAAGTATAAGGAGCATATGGAGAAGGCAATCAACTACGCGAAGACAATTAAGGACTGGAACGATCTGGTGGACCCACGGACCCTTGCCTTTTATTTTCTTGGTCTTGAACCTTCTGCCTTCATCCTGTGCAACATTGATATTGAGGGAAAAAATAGTAAGTGTTAGGTTCGTCAATATTGATTCTCTTGTATATACTTGGGTTTTTTTTTTATTTTTTATTTTTACAAGTGTTTTCCTCTTTGTAGAAATGACGACCAAGTTCAACAAGGACATGTATGCAAAGATGAGATCAAAGAAGGACGAGCCATTGTCCAACATTGGGAAGAGGGGGGTATGCGTCACAAGGAAGAGCCCCTCTGTTACTCCAACTGACTCCGTCACTCCCATTATCTCCGGTACTGAGACGACGAGGACAGCCTCTCCAACCACTTCGGTCGAAGAGATCCCTACTCCTGTCTCTAAAAGGCCGCGCTTATCCGACAAAGAGAAGGAGAAGGCTGATTCTTGCTCGTCTACTGTCTTGGATGACGAGAGACTGGCCGTGGAAAGGGTACATGGGGTCGTGACTGCTGAGGACTTAAAGGTCTTTTCTAGCATGCCCTTCAACGAGGTTGTGACTCACCAGTAAAATGCTCGAGCAACTTTTAGTTTCTTTCTTTTTCTTTCTCATTGTACTAACGGCTTCAATTTTCTTTTCAGGTGTTGGGGGAGAGTCTTCATATTACTTCTGAGTACCTTACTCAGGTGGCCAAGGTGGCGTCTCTAACATCCAAGATGAAGTCTTTGGAGGCGAAAAATTCTACACTGAAGAAGAAACTTATCGATTCTATGGACGAGGCCAACACTCTAAAGGAAAAAGCGAAGACATTAAGTGACAACCTCAGAGCCGAGCGTCAGTTGACCCTGGAGAAAGACGAACAACTTCTGGGTGCCAAGGAGAAGCTCAAAACCATCACTGCTAAAGCCGTTGAGGCTTTCCAATAGATTGACGAGTACAACACAGTCCTCTTCAGCTGGTACTTCAAGTGTTTTGAGCTTCTAAAGAGGTACCTTGTCGAGCATCCCACCAGAGTAGACCTGGAGAACTTAGATTTAGAATAGGTGGACAAAGAGATGGTGGTTAACGAAGCTGCCCAGTCCTTGGCTCCAGAAGGTGATGCTCCTAAGAGTGCCCCCACTAGAGATGACGCCGCCGCCGATGCCTAAACTTATCACTTACAAAAAATTCCTTTTTTTTTTATTTATTTATTTGGGTGCCCACTATGTTTTGGGTCTTTTGTAAGTCTAATTCCAAAACAATTTTTTTTTTTAATCTGCTTTGAGAACAATATCTTTAGCCCAGTGTTTATGGGCCTTTGGTTTGGATGTAAAAACAATGGTAACTGCCCGCTGTTTTTGGGCTTAAATTAAATTAGCAATTGTATATTTACTTGCTTGTGATTTCTGTTCTTGTAGTTTTCCTTTCTGCATCAATGCTTTGTACTTAGCAAGAAATTTTTAGTTGTGACCTTTCCTTTTGTTCGTCAACAATTTGTTCCCGTCTATGCGGGTTCTGTTACTTAGTTGATTTCTTGCGACTCATACCTTCTCAAGGGTTCTTGTTGAGGGTTTTGGTGAACTGGTTGAGAGCTCAGATTCAGCCTGAGCCTTTTTCAAAGGATGCTCTCTCTTTGCAACCTTGTTTTCAGGCCTGCATTTAAGTGGTATCTTGACTCGGTTTGTTGCAAGGTTCTTGTCCTTTTGGTTTCATCAGTAACTTACATCTGTCTAGGTGAAATCTTGTTACTTAACCATTTTTTTCTTTTCTTTTTGTGACTTACACCCTTTTAAGGATCTTGTCATTCTTTTGACTTCGTCAGTAACTTACATCCATCTAAGCAAAATCTTGTTACTTAGCCATTTTTTATTTTCTTTTTATGACTTACACCCTTTTAGGGATCTTGAAATTCTTTTGGCTTTGTCAGTAACTTACATCCGTCTAGGCGGAATCTTGTTACTTAACCATTTTTGGGCGACTTTCACATTACAAGATCTGTTCTCATTAAGACATTGGCTGAATAGTTCTTTTTATTGCTTTCAAGTTCGTCATCTTGTCAGAGGCTTTCTCTCTCACTTCATCTAGACAATCCAAGTTGACTCGTAGTTGGTCGTCATTATTCTCCTCGTGGAACATCTCTCGCCTCATACTGGTTATTCCTACCTCGATTGGGATTACTGCCTCAGTGCCATAAGTGAGTCTGAAGGGGGTTTCTCCTATTGGCGTTCTTACCATGGTCCTATAGGCCCACAAGACGTTGGGAAATTCTTCCGACCAAACACCTTTTGCGTCGTCTAATTTGGCCTTGATAATTTTGAGTAGTGTTCGATTCATCACCTTCGTCTGTCCTTTTGCTTGTGGATGTCCTGGGGATGAGAATTGGTTCTTAATCCCTAGGCCTGAACAGAAGTCCCTGAAGCTTTGGCTGTCGAACGACCACCCATTATTTGATATGATCATCCATGGAATCCCGAACTTGCAAATTATGTTCTTCCACACGAAGTTCTGGATTCTGGCTTCAGTGATGGTTGCTAGTGCCTCTGCTTCGACCCACTTTGTAAAGTAATTAATGGTGACCAGTAGGAATTTTACCTGTCCTTTACCTTGAGGCAACGAGCCGACGATGTTGATTCCCCATTGTGCAAAAGGCCAAGGGGAGGATATCGTCGTCAGTCTCTCTACTGGAACACGTTGGACATTCCCAAACTTTTGGCACTTGTCGCACTTCTTGATAAGCTCCCTTGCATCTACCTACATTGTAGGCCAGAAATAACCTGTTTTGATAACTTTACTTACCAATGATCTAGGGCCTGCATAGTCTTTGCAAACTCCTTCATGGATCTCTAGAATATATTTGGCTTCTTCTTTGTCCACACACTTCAGATAAGGCATGGAAAGGCCTCTCTTGTATAGTGTGTCATTCAAGATCGTGAACTTGGTTGCTCTCTTCCTAACCTTCTTAGCCTCCTCGATGTCTTGAGGGAAGTGCCCATCCTAGAGAAAGGATATGCTTGGTGTCATCCAGCTACTTGTGCTCTAGATTGCGAATGTGGAGATTTCCTCGATGCTGGGGTGTTTCTGAACTTCCATCACCAAGCCCATGCTCATCGCTCCTTCCGAAGATGCTAGCTACGCGGCTTCGTCTACTACCACGTTCTGGCTTCTGGGGATCTGCACAAATTCCACTTTATCAAATTCCTGAGTTAGATGCTTCGTCAACCTGAGGTTCTGCATTCTCTCCTCCTTCATATTCTTCTTTAATCTGCCCTATCACCAGTTTTGAATCACTCTTCTGGGAGAGTGAACTCGGCAATGAAGTCCGCCAGAGCTTGTGCCTTAATGGCTGTCCTAGGGTGGTACCCAATGTCAAACTGGCTGAGTTCAATTGCCCATTGGACCATTCTCCCAACTGCTTCGGGTTTGTTCATGGACTTCCTGATGGATTGGTCTGTCATTACTAGGATGGGGTTCGCCTGAAAGTATAGTCGCAGTTTGCGCGAAGCTATTATTAGTGCAAATGCAATCTTCTTGATCCTGGAATACTTGGCTTCTGCTCCTTGGAAAGCTTGACTGACGTAGTAAACCGAGAGTTGTTTCTTGTCCTCTTCCCTAATTAGGGCTGCGCTCATGGTTGTGGCTGATACCGCCAAATACAAATATAGGTTTTCTCCTTCCTTAGTCAAACTTAGGAGGGGGGATTGCTCAGGTAGCGCTTAAGTTCTTGAAACGCTGCCTCACACCCATCAATCCAAGCAAAAGCTTGCTTCAGTGTTTTGAAGAAGGGTAAGCATTTGTCCGTCGCTTTAAAGATGAACCTGTTGAGTACTGCTATCCTTCCTGTGAGCTTCTGGATTTCTTTGACGGTCTTGGGTGATGCCATATCGAGTATGGCTTGTACCTTCTTCGGGTTTGCTTTTATTCCCCTTTAAGACACCATGAATCCCAAAAACTTCCCCGATGCTACACCAAAGGCACACTTGTTAGGATTCAACTTCATCTGGTATTGTCTGAGGGTGGCAAACGTCTCCTTTAGGTCATCCAGATAGGCAATTTCTTCTCTACTCTTGACAAGCATGTCATCCACGTATACCTCCATGTTCCTGCCAATTTGCTTGCTGAACATTTTGTTCACTAACCTCTGGTAAGTTGCTCATGCATTCTTTAGTCCAAAGGGCATTACCTTATAGCAATAGAGCCCTTGACTTGTGATGAAAGCAGCTTTCTCATGATCTTCTTTAGCCATTTTTATCTGGTTGTATTCTGAGAAAGCATCCATAAACGTCAGTAACTTATGCCCAGCTATAGAATCCACTAGCTGGTTTATCCTTGGTAGAGGGAAACTATCTTTCGGGCAAGTTTTGTTCAAGTCCATGAAGTCCACACACATTCTCCATTTCCCATTTGTTTTCTTCACTAGAACGACGTTTGCGAGCTAGTCAAGATAGTAGACCTCCCGGATAAAGCCTGCCGACAACAGTTTGTTAACCCCATATGAAATTGCTTGGTTCCATTCTGGGGCAAAAACTCTTCTTCTTTGCTGGACGGGATTTCTCCCTGGGTCCACATTCAACTTATGCTGAATGACTTTTGGAGGTATACCTAGCATGTCCTCGTGACTCCATGCGAAGACATCTAGGTGTTCCTTATGGAACTAGACTAGCCTTATTCTCATCTCGATACTTAGCGTGGTCCCTATTCTTGTCGTCTTGGTTGCCTCTCCTTCGACCAGTTCCATTGTCTCTAGGGCTTCCACTTTATCTTCCTCATTCTCCTTGATCATCCGTGTATGGTTCTCCTTTGCAGCCAAGACGGCCTGGTAGCACTCTCTGGCTAGGACTTGATCTCCTTTTACCTCGCTAACACCGTTCTCCGTTGGGAACTTTACCTTTAGGCAATAGGTGGACGCGGCTAACTTCCATCGGTTGAGTGTAGGCCTTCCAATAATCACATTGTAAGATGAGGGGCAATCTACCACCGAAAAGTCTAACTGACGAGTCAACTGCTTCAGGTAGGTCCCACTGTTACTGTCAACGTCACTATGCCCTTGGGATATACTTTGTCTCCACTGAAACTAATGAGGGGGGAGTCAAATGGACGCAATCTTTTTGGACCTAGCCTTAACTGCTGAAAAGCGAGAAGGTAGATGATGTCTGCGGAGCTACCATTGTCCATGAGGATCCTCTTGGTATTAAATCCTTCTATCGTGAGCATTATGACTAGGGGATCGTTGTGTGGCTGCTTCACTCCCCTAGCATCTTCCTCGTTAAAAGACATGTCCTGGTCCGTTCGTCTCTGCTTAAACGGGGGTATCATGTAGACGTTGTTCACCTGCCTCTGACATGCTTTCCTGAGGGACCTAAATGACCCGCCTGTGAATGGCCCTCCTGCAATCGTCTTTATCTCTCCGATCACATTCTACGAAGGCTGGAACGTGTGATCCTCGTCTCTGGGCGAGGACTCGCGTTGGTTTTTGTTACCGTCTCTGAACCTATTAGACTCCCCCTTCTTCACATACTTCTGCAGTTTTTCTTTCCGTATCAACTCCTCTATCTACTCCTTTAGGTCCCAGTAATCTTCTGTGTAGTGGCCATAATCCTTGTGAAACCGGCAGTACTTCTTCTTGTCACGGATGTTAGGGGATGAATGTAATGGCCTTGGCCATTTGAGATAATGCTCATCCTTAATTTGCGTCAAAATTTTATCAACAGACATAATTAAAGGAGTGAATTTTACCGTTCTGGGAGTTCTCTCGTCTTTTCTTTTATCCCTGTCATTAGTCCGACTATCTAGGCGCTCCCTTTTTTGTCCTCTGTAATCGTCATCTTTCCTCCCCTTGTCTCCCGGCTTTTCCACATCCTTTATGGCAACTAACGCATCCTCAGCGTTCATGTACTTCTATGCCTTCATGAGCATCTCCGCCATGATCTTCGGAGGATTCTTCGCGAGTGAAACCACAAACTCTCTAGACTTTAACCCCGCCTTAAAGGTCATCAACCACACTTTGTCGTCAGCTTCGTCTATCTCCAAGGCCTCCCGAGTGAGGCATTTCACATACGACTTCAGGGTTTCTTTCCCCCCTTGTCTAATGGTGAGCAAGTGATCCGCTGGCCTCTTAGGGCGTTGTCCTCCAACGAAGTGGCACAAGAAGGCATTGCTCAACTGCTCGAAGCTATTGATGGACAACGTTGGTAACTTCGTGAACCATTCGCTTGCAGCTCCTTTAAGAGTGGTGGGGAAGGAACGACACAGTATCTCGTCAGGGGGCTGTTGAAGGCCTAGCATCGTCTTGAAGGTGTTGAGGTGGTCTTGGGGGTCCTTAAGTTCGTCAAACGGCTCAAGTTAAGGCAGTCAAAATTTTGACGGCACTGGGCATTCCAGGACCACCGTAGTGAAAGGCGAATCTATTGCCCTGACCATTCTATCCAAGCTCCGGTCCGTTTTCTCCTTAATGGAGTTCCTTAGCTCATCCATCTCTCTCCTCATCTCCCGAAGAAGATCCAAGTTCTATTCATCTGGAGTAGTAGGTCCTCAATGGTCACTTCTTCTATGGCTATCCCCCTCATTCTCGTGGTTGGCTCTGGACCGATTCTCCTCCTGTTAAAGCTGTAGCCTCATTTCCTGATTCTGTCTGGTGTGCTCTTCGACGGTGGCCGCAAGAGCCTGGACTTGTTGGGCTAAGGCTACTGAATCCTGGTTGGAATCCATCTGAGTGTAGAAGTTGATAGGAAACTACAATTTCAAACCTAGGTACGAAAAAATGTCGTCCCACAGACGGCACCAAACTGATGAAGTGCAAATTCGTCAATTGTAGTGAATACACTCAGATGGAGCCGAATACTTGTTTGTGTCATAGTGAAAGTAGTAATCCCTTAAAATGGTCACCGGTATCGTGCCTACCATAACGCCTCCGATGCCAAAGTCAGTATAAGAAGATTATAACAAATAACAGAATGTAAGAATAACTAGGGGTGCTTTTTTGGTGTCAATGTACCTTTTGTTGGAGGTGTGAGGGCTATATGTACATTCTCATAGCTTCTAGCCGTTGTGGCTGTTATGGTGGTTTTAATGCTCCTTTGGGTAACGCCTCATCCCCAGTAATGTGGACTTTAATGGGCTTCCAACGGTCTGCACAGTTGGCCTTGTAATCGCCCGAATCATTTATTGACTATATTGAATGGCTTTTCTACCTTCATCAGTGGTGTGGTTATATCGCCGGGGATGCTTAGTTGTTTCGTCTGTCAAGGCGACTTTGTCAGTCTTAATGGATTCGTCCAGAGAAGTTGATCTCGTCAGTCCCATCAGCTTTGAATCATTGAATTTGAACAGCTAGATAACATTGTTGGCTACAACTTGAATGAAAAAATAAAAAGCAAATAGATAAAAGAAAAAAAAATGAAAAGAACTATGATATGCAATATTGGCCTCTACTAACTAAGTCCATTTTTAAGTTGTAGTTAATAATTGGTTCCTCTGTCTTGAGTAATAAGTCATAATGGTCTCTGATTGTTGATAAAGAACAATAATTAAGAGGAAAGAGAATAGGCTAAAAATATAGTTTATAAAGGGGTATTCATCATCCTCTAAAGTTTTAAACTACGTACTTTCAATATAATATAAAATTTTTAAAAATATATAAAAACACTACTTTCAATATTTTTTCTCATTACTGTTGTTGATTTACAATATTTATTACATTGCAGCTCCGTTAAATACATAATTTAGATGTAAACACTTTATTACAGCCAACTACAAATGTCTCACAAGTAATATGTTAAATGAAAACATTTAATTATTGTTTCAAAAATAAACTATATATTATATAAGTTTATAAACAAAACCCTGCAATGCACAGGTATTCCACTAAATGATTTGTATTTTTTTGGTGAATAGGATTTATTTATGTTATTCATCTTTATGCTTTAGCAATGTCGGTTATGTTTTCTTCTTCTTTTTCACTTCCATTTCTTTCTTTTAGCTTTTCATTTTATTTTTAACTTAATGTGGATGGGTTGCATCTTGTGTATAATTATTTTTGTTTTTGTTTAAATTCTTTCTCCATTGCTGAATATTTAAATGGGTGTCTTGACTGTTTTTTCTTTTTAGTAGCTACATTGGTAGGGAAAATATAATTGAATGCAATTGCTACATTTGGCATTATAGCTTGACGTCATCATCTAGGTATCAAAACCAGCCATAGGCACTGAAGATGATAAGATCTCTTATTCATTTTGAGTCAGCATAAATGCACTTTTCGTCCTTATATTTTTCCCCGATTATTATTTTGGTCCATACATTTTATTTTTACCATATTTAGTCCCTATTTAGAAAAATGCCGTCCATTTTAGTCCTTTCTGTTAGTGTCCTAACGGCAATATCCTACATGGCTAACGGAGTACAATGTTGACACTCAGAACACTTACATGGCCATTAAAATAATATTAAAAAAGTTTATTTAGCATCCACATCAGCATATATTTAAAAAATAATAATTTGTCAATTTAACAAAATAAAAAACAGAATTAAAAATTAAAAGTTACATGAATTAAGATCTGAATTTAACTTGAACAAGAACATCAAGAACACAAACCCAATTCAATATCATCAATAAACCTAGCACAAACCCAAATGTTAACAAACTCAAAATACCCAAATATGAACAAAATACCAAACCGATTTACAACCACAATATTAATCAATATTAACACATCCAAAATAAATAAATAAATACAAACACATGGCTGCCATGCATTGGTACATCTCCCAATTCCCAATTGCCAAGCATTAATAGATGGGTTGGATGCAACATGTAGGTTTTTAATTAGATTTTTTGGAAGAATAAGTTCTTCCCAAAGAACATTCATATGTTCTCTCTCTCTCTCTCTCCCACAGAAGCCAGTTTTCATTTATGAAATTTTAGTTTTCTGGGTTTGTTTTTTTGGTGGCTGGTTCGGGTTTATGGATTTGTGGGTCTTTGATCTTTCTCTTGTCCTTAATTGATTGAGTGCTTCAGAATGAGACTTTGTCTAGATCGAATCTCAAACTTGGGCTCACTTCAACAATGGAGCTTTATGGACCAATGAAGGCGGCCAACCACGCCGAAATCAAAGACTTTGACGCCTCCACTCGAAGACTTTGACACCTCCACTCAAAGACTCGGCTTCTCAGGTTCAAAATCTCAGATCATCAGTCATGGTTTTAGTTTTATATGGGTTTGGGTTCTCAGTTTCATATGGGTTTGTTTGTATTGGGAAGTTGCAAGGATCGGTTGGGTTTGAAGGGATTTTGCTCTAATGGTCTTTGTTTGTTTCGAATTTTTCTAATTCTGAAATTTATGGTTTAATTTGTTTTCTAGGTTTGATATTTGTGGGTTTGCTCTAGATCTGCTGTTGGGTTTATGTTTGTGTTCTTGCTGGAAATCAATTTGTGTTTGGTTTAAGTTGATTTTGTGTTGGTTTCTCGGAAAGATGAGAAAATATGGGTTTGAGTTGTGATTTTGTATATCTAAGTTTTGTGGTTTGAGAAAATCTGGGTTTTTTGGTTTGAGAAAATCTGAGAAGATCTGCTACTAGTTTTGTGTTTGTGTTCTTGCTGGAGATCGGTTTGTGTTTGTGTTTGTGTTCTTATGTTTGGTTGACAAGAAAGGGTAAGAAAATGTGAGAAAATCTAGGCATGTGTTATTATGTTTAAAATATGGGTTTGTGTTCTTTAGTGTTCTTGATGAAGATGAACACAAATATAAATTGATTTATTTTGTGGATTTTAATTTTGGTTTTCTGTTTTTTTGAATTTGTTAAAATTGATAAATTAAAAAAAATTAATTGGTTGTTGATGTGGCATTTTTAATATTATTTTAATGGTCACGTAGGTGTTCTGAGTGCCAACAATGCACTCCGTTAACCACGTAGAATATTACTATTAGGGCACTGATGGAAAGGACTAAAATGAACGGCGTTTTTCTAAATAAGGACTAAATATGGTAAAAATAAAATGTAGGGACAAAAAGTTCATTTACGCCTTTTGAGTTTTATCTATCTTTATGTATCAGTGAAGAAGAAGATGAGTTTTCTCTTTCCTTTTTTAGTCCTTAGTGAGAAACTTTGTTGCTATCTTTTTGTTTTTGTGGAGATTGATTTGGGTTTAAATTTTCCAGGGGGTATATTCTTCATGTTCAAGATCTATGTGAATGGAGAGAGACCAATGCCATTTTTTGATCTTGTTTCTCAAGTATTTTGTTTTGTCTTCTTTTTTTTTTTCTTTTTTTCTTTTTCTTGTTTTGAGAGGAGAAAAACATAAAAGAATAGCAGAAACACACAAAAGGGGAGCAAAAATACACATTTGCCCCTGTTTTTAACAAATATGAGTTACGGAAGATAAATGGAACTTACCTCAGGTGGGTAAAGTGACATTTTTCAAATTGTGCACCTCAGGTGAGTAAAGTGATATTTTTCAAATCATGAGTAAAATGACATTTTTCAAATCACGGGTATGCAAAGTGATTTTGGGCCAAACCATTGGTGAACTTACTATAATTACCCCTAAAATAATTTTGTTAATTATGATAACATTTGTCTTTTATAGAAATCTGAGTGGATTTTAACGTATACAATGAGAAAGTGTAGATTATCTAATTTGTAGCTACCCACGATATAACATGTTCAATCAAGATAATTTACATTGAACTCTTTTTTTCTTTTTTCTTTTTTAATGTCATATGTACTATGACTTCAATCTTAATAATGTTTGCATGAAAGCATAAGTACGTTTATGTAATAAACTGCATCTCATTTTGGTGTATATATTTCTAATAATCATTACTAAGGTTAACATAATTACTAGTTTTTTTTAGAAAATAATTACTGGTTGAGAAGATAAATTCTATAATCATAAAATTTATAGACTATATAATTTTATTTAAGATAAATTCTATTATTTATATAGACTATATAATAATCCTATAATGATGGTTATATAGATTGAACAAAAGCTGTATGTTAAAAAATCATGTTCGTAAAAACTTAATAGTAAAACTATTATTAAAAGCAGTACAAATGCATAACACTTATACAAGGTATTCATTTGGCACAATCATGTCTTTTAAAACCTAATTTTTGTTATGTAGTATATAGATAGATATGTATCTAAAGTGATTTTTTCATCATGAAAAATCAATAGAAAATAAAGTCAAGCTAAATAATAAGAAATTATTATGTCAGGAAAAACAAAAGTTGGGATTGGTGTTGTCATTAGAGATTTAACAGGTTACGTACGTATCCCATTACCAAAGCCAGTCGAATTAGTGGAGGCACTAGCATGCCGCAGATCAATCACTTTCGCTGCTGAAATAATTCGTATTCAATAATTCAAAAGATTATATATCTTTGAAAGTGACGCTCAAATTATTATAAACATGATCCATAACAACGACAGATGCTATTCACAATATGGCCATGTACATGATAGAAGATTGTAAAGCTTTGGACACTGGGTTCAAATGGGCTATAGCTTCTCTCATGTTAAACGTATGTGTAATGTTGTTGACTTGTTGCTCAGTCTCTGTGAATGAGTTTCAAGTTTGGTTAGTACAAGTTCCTGAAGATATAGTTCCTTTTGTAAACCGTGCTTAATTTCTAATTAATAAAAGTTTGATCGATTTCATTCTTAAAATAAAATATATAAAAAGATAAAAAATAAATAAATAAAAGGAATGATTAACAACAGGAATCTTATAACCAATGGTTAACAAATGAATCACATGAAAAAAAAAATTGAATTACTCAAACTGAATTTAAAATATTTATAGAAAATAGAAATGCTATAAACCTCTATACTGTCCAATTATCTATTTTATTTCAAATTAAACAGGGTCGAAAACTAATCTAATACCGATTAATTAGGGTTATGTTAGGACTGTAATTTAATATAAATCTACCTCCATTTTCTAATTGCATAGTAGAAGCTAATTGCATATATGATATAAACATAAGGCTTTATAAGAAGTCTTTATAGAATTGAAATCCTAATATTTAATATGATGAAAAGTGAAAATTTATGTGTATAATATAATATCAATGAAAATGTTGAGTATTCTTATATTTTGAGTGTAAAGAAAAAAAAAAAACCATTACATTAATTTTTTTTCTAGATTGAGATAAATAAAAAATGAGATAAAAGTGATAAACACAAAACATGATAACTGGTTCATTATATTCTATCTGACTAATTTGAAATTTACCATTGTTAATAACAAGTTAATTAATAGTAAAACTATTATTAATAGTAGCATATGTGCCAATTAGGTAAGGTAACAACGTGACACAACCATGATTTCTACGGTCAACTTTTATTTACAATAATATATGAGATGATTAGATCATATTAAGTTATACCGAATCTAACTATTTGTTAATATTATAGCAATTTACCTGATCTAACTATTTGTTAGATTACACACACTTCGTTTTTAACTAGTATTAAATATTTTGTAAAAACTAGATGGAATTTACTACCTATACCACAAATTCATGATTTACAATGTTACATCATAAAGATAAAATATATACATATCTATCTCAAATTAGGTCACAATGTCAAGTCTAAATAATTTCAAATATATCTTGATCTTCAACCAAGATTGATGGCACGATAAAGTCAAACCACGACAAAAAAAATTCATGTATGAAGCTTTTGACCTTGAGAAAAACAATAATTTTAGAATCACAACTTTTAGCACACCATTTCCTACAACTATTCTACATGGTTGACGGTAAGTAATGGGTCTATATGAAAATAACGACGATCCATCATAATCTATCATATAGGATAACTGTAAGAAAATATGTGGTAAATATTGTGGTCTTATAATAACTTGGAGAAAAATTACTGCAAAAAGTGATTATTGGTGCACCATTAGCATATTGCCCACGTCTTGTTAAGGAAGTTGGGCAATCACCTTTGGTTCTATTGCCCAAGTACGTGTTGAAGAAGAAAGTTTTCTTTCAGCATAATGAAGAAACTTGTTTTATATTGTACGTACTTTCATTATCATTTCCCACTTGTCTTTGACTAGCAGCCTTCTGAATGAAAATGAGTTACCTATCGGATGAGAGCAGTGTTTCTTGTTCAGAGGACACATTAAGAGAGCCTTTCCATGGACTCGAGCGTACAACCCATGGCAATCGAGTGGGTTCTGCTTGAAGGAGGGAAATAAGTGTTAGACCATTAACGGTTTAACACCCAGATGTAATTATAATTCGGTAATAATCACACATGCAAGATTTGCAATTATACAATGTGTGAGCTTAGAAATTATGCCACAAATAGGCCTAGTAATAAAGTCGTCTGTAAATTTAGAACTTATGTGATGTGAATCTTAAGAAGAATGGTACTAAGGTTCATAAAAGAAAAATGAAGAATGGTTCTAAGAAGTTAAAATCCTAAGTCATTATCTTGAAGTGAGATTACATGGTAAAAAATATATTGGTGCATCAATACTATATATATATATATATATATATATATATCACTACATAAGCATTAACAAAATGATGTTTTTTAAACACAAATAGCAATAATAATAATAATAATAATTAAGAAATTAATTTATTATGTTATTGTTGAAGTGGCACAAATGAGTAATACTACTACATATATAAACTATTTTACAATATTTTTACAAAATGCTAATGTGGCTAACCTCTTATTGGTTTTTATTTAAACCTATCATTAATATTACTTTTTTATTTACCAATAATCATTTACCACATCAGCAATTCGTAAAATTTTTTGTAAAATAGTTTGTATCTCTAACATTATTTGGCATAGATTGCATTCATTTACATGTAAGTTGTAAGATTTTTTTTTTTTTTTTTTTTTTTGGTAAAATTGGTTATAGCTTTACCTTCCTAGGAAATAACTACATTCTTACTTGTATTACATGGGGCAATAAATGACATTTGTCAATTTAGTTATAAAAAACCTAAAGCCACTTATCACTCAAATAGAAAACTTAAAGATGAGAAATTATTGTGTACTCCCGGAATACTATAAATGCGTACTCCCTCCTCTCATATGAATGGTGGGTCCCACTAATTAAATTTATGGTGGGACTCACCATTCATGTGAGAGGAAAGAGTACACATTTATAGTACTCTGAGAGTACTTAATAATTTTTCCTTAAAGATAGAGAAGAATAGTTACTAGAATTTAGGAAATTGCTCCCTTATCTTGTAAAGTAGTTATTGGTTAGAAATTACTGCCTTTTCTTACTATAAAAAGTAGAACAATCCATGGAGAAGGGACATAAACAATCAACAATTAAACACCAATACTTTAACAAGTCTACTTTACTTCTATTCTAGGAGTAGTGTAATTCTTCCGGTTCATTTACATTTCCCTTGTTGCCATATACCTTAGAGCAAGCAATAGTAGTGTATTTAGTTATTAAAATGCTTGTATTAAGTTAGGTTTTTTTTTTTTCCCCTGTATCCTGTTCTTCATTAATGCAAATAATTTTCTTTAGTTTCTTAGTTGTTGATTCTATTTACATTAGTTTCATTGTTGTTGTTATGTTTTTCCATCTCTGTTTGAATTAAATTCCTATCAATTGAAATATTATCAAATCTGCTGAATTCACTAGAGATGTAATAAAAAAGTTTATAAAAAAAAAACATGAATATTATATTTTTAGATGAGATCAGGTTTGATCAACTTGATATTTTGTAGACATTAAGAGTATAAGAAAATGGAGTACGACTGCTAGACTACAAGTCTACAATATTTCTAATATGTATTCATATACACAACACAACCCAGCAAATAATAACAATAAGTCAAATAAGTTACCTTCACATTCCTGCCAGCCACTACAGACTAGGTTGACAGGAATGTCATCAGTCCAAATGCCTCTTCCCACTTTCTAGTTTGATAAGCAACTACTTGACCGATGAAAACAAAAAATAATATTCAGGTGAAAAAATTCCATCACCGTGTAGACTAAGCCAATTGAGGGAATTCCTCACGCACAAAGCTACATTCTGAAATGTGAAATACAATGCAACATGATGATACAAAATACCCAACTTTGTACAATGTTGCAAAAGGACTATCATGCATCCTCCTGCAGGCTACAGTCAGCCTTCCAAATATAAAGCAAAAAGAGGAAGCAAGATGCTAAACAGCTAAATACAGCTTCCTACTACTAAATCAAAAAGGTCTTTGCCTGAAAAGGCTAAGCAAAAAGCGGCAAAGTATCTTCCTGTACAGAGAAGTGGCAGATGGAAAGCTTCAAAACAGCTAAAAAAGTTCTGCCAGGGTTGGTAGATATATTCCAGCTCTTGGACCAAAAAGGAAAGAGGACTTTGAAGTTCAAATTTAGTGCTAGATTAGCGTTTGACCTTGCCAGAACAGCGAGTTAATTTCCATTCAGGTTTACTGGACTTCAACTTCTTACCCTTGGAGGTGAATTTGTCGTCATCAGAATCATCACTTTTATTCCCATACTTTCGACTTTGTTTCTTCTCGGCTCTATCACAAATAACTATCTTCCTTTCAACCTTCTGTTCCACAAGCTCAGACTTCTTCTTCGGCCTCCAAATGAAAAGTGACCTAAGAGAGAGTAGCATGGTAAGACTACAAATAGCAATAGAACAAAACAAAAGTAACATTTCAAATCCAGAGTTATCTATTAAGGGGGGAAAAATGAAGAAGCGACAGAAATCGAGAATTTCAACTTCTCTATATTAATGTAAAAAAATAATAGAATTTTCAAATCATTAAAAGGTACTCCAGATCTCAGAAATTAATGTTTGTTAATCAGGAAAAAATATCTCCTACTCCCATCAAGCCAAATTTAATCTCAGCATTATATTAAGCTGGATTTTTCACAAATAGCTATTACACCTGGGATTAGAATTTAAAAAATAATGATAATAATAATAAATAAATAAAAAACAGTAGGCAATATGTGCTTTGCATGACAACTCAAAGAAATGCCAACAGTCTATGTAGTTCACAAACTGCGTCACTGTCACCAGTAATCATTTCTTCCTTGTACAGGACAAAAGACAACAGCTTAATGCTTTATCAGCCAAAAAATCAATGTCAAACCAATCTAACGTGGATGCAGAACATAAGGAGGCCAAAACAAAGCTTTATCACTTTGCATTATAAGTTGATGAGGGAATAGAGTCCTAACCTTGAACTACCAGAGGCCAAAACATCATCACGTGGATGCAGCTTGTTCACAGGAGTAATAGTTGTGATGTTTGGATCCATGACCTCAGCAACTAGTTGTCCTGTGCTGATGTCTATGAAATCAATGGGATGTAAGGCAGCTCCATTATAATTTTCACTAATGTAACGACCAATAACTGCAAGGGACTCCGAAGGGTCCTGCACCGAAACACATCAGTATTTCGTAGGAAAAAGAAAAATTCAAAGAGTATTCTGTATAATAAGCATATCATAAAAATATGCTACAATTATATTACCTTTGGATCCCATTCTGCTTTAAAAGGAGTCAAATGCCGATTAAAATCATGACTATGCACTATTTCTCGGCTTGGGGAGTCCAAATCACCAAATATAGAATCCCATATACGAAGACGATTGTCCTGTGATGTAGTCAGGATTTTGCTGCCCGACAGTGGAGAGAAATATGCTGAGTTAACAACTCGTTTGTGTGCAAGGTCATAGAGGGAAGATCCAGCTTCCATTCGACGCAAATCCCATATACGAGCCTAAGGTGCAGAAACCAGTTTATAAGGGCTACTACAATGAGAACAATATTTATAAAGTATTATTGCATAATTGCAGATTTACAAGTAGCAACGATTCATAGAATAAATCTATTTTTATCATCATGGTACATTGAAAATAAAAAATCTAAAAATTCTTCAAAATAAGTAAGAAGCAAAGCCAAATTACACCTGGGTATACACAGGGAAACAAACCAACAATAAATAAAAACTCAAAACTAATCACATTAAAACTAAAAGACTCACAAAATGATCATTTCCACAGCTCAAAAGAAGCTCTGGTTGAACAGGATTGCAGTGGAGTCCAACCACCTTGCTACCTTTCTTATGGATCAAAATTGCCTCCCCAATTTTGTTGTTTGAGCGAGTATCCACCCTAAATATGCCAAAAGAGAAATCAAACCTACCTGTGAGTGCCTGAAGTTCAAAGAAATAAATTATAGGTAAAATTGTATCATAGCAAGAGATCATGAGTTCAATCCCTGTAAGCAATAAATTTCAAAGCAGTAAATTTCAAATTGGCTCCAAGCAATAACAATGTACATCATGTAAAAACACTCTAGCATGACCTGTGTTATGGGAAACCTGAGACAAGAACTAGATTATCCTTTCCAGCATCTATCAAATAGAAATATACTAAAGCTGAGTAATAAAATAGGATATATTGGGGTTAAATGAGAGAAAATGAGAAAAGAAGAATGAAGGGGGAGAGAGAGAGAGAGAGAGAGATATTTAAAAAAAGTTCTAGGGCTATATTAATCAATTCCTCACCTTAGCACATATTTATATTAGGGTTTATGGCATGATTACAACATTCACAACAACCAAGCCTTAGTCCCAAATTTTGGGGTAGGCTATGGATCCTCAAAAATTATTCAAGGTCAGCCAGATAATTACAAGAATACCCCAATGCTAATATAAATAATAAGTTAATGAAAAATAACCAGCAACTCTAACAAATAAATAATTAGTTGCCAGCTTTATCATTCCTTAACCATAAAGGTGGCCCACCAACAAGGCAATGCAAATGACAAAAGGAAAAAAACCCACTGGAAAGCAATGAAGTAGCCACTTACTATTACAAAATAGTACAAATATAAAAATACTTTCAAATAATTATCAGTAGCAGGCAATGCCGAAGGGTAAATTCTATAAAAAATTTAACATAGATGGCAAAAACTTGTTAAACAAAATGCCAACTGTATCACTTAAGTGTCTTACTATTTAGGTTCACTTTTCATTAAGTGCTTGTATCTGTATATATCTTTTTATCACTCCAACCTTACAACTCTTTATTTTAAGAAAAGCAGTTAAGAAAAAACTTACAAGTAGAGAAAACCAAAGTTATCAGCAACCAGCACAAGACTTTTCTCTGAGTTGATATCCATGCCATAGAGCATCCTCCAGCTCCTTGGACCCTACAAGCAAGCCATATATAATCCATGCCTGATGGCATAATATAACATTAATTGTACAAGTAAAAACAGTCACCCTTTACTTTTCTCTCCTACTCTGTTCCCAGACCCCTCAACCTAAAAGAGACCCAAAATCCCACAAAGGGAAGGAAAGGGGTGGAACACCCCCTGCGGCTTCCCTGTACTTTTACTATAAAATTTCAGACATTGCCACCACAGATCTTTCCATAGAGTTGAAGACTGAGCCATGGAGATGTCATTTTTTTTCCCATCACACAACTACAAAAAAAAAATTGAAAAAAAGTAATAATTCTAGTATGTAAAGCATTATGAGATGCAACCGAAATGGTATCGTTTAAACTTAAAATAATTTCAGACACTAAATCAACAAACAAACCAATACCATAGATTCAAACCTGAAGAAAATGAATACTGACTAACAACAGATATATAAAAATCTACTTAATTTAAAACATATAAACTTAAAAGATATTATTACACAGGGAGTAAAAGAAACTGCTTCAGAGTAAAAAAATAATCAATGTAACTCTTACTAAAGATTGTGCTACAGATAAATCAAGTCTAAACAGTTATAGATTTATCATAAATTCTTGAAAATTGAGAAATGTGGTTTTTAGTCATCAGGCCCAATAGCTTAGTTATACAATTGAAAAACAACTCTCACACCTAAGATTAATAAAATAACATGACAAGTCATAATTAATTAACTCCAAAAAGAAAATGGAGAAAATAATCACCTGCCACCCATCAGGATTGAGATTCATCAGAGATAATGGAATTCCGGTCTCCAAGTCAGTGCAACTAATGGTTCCATCTGAGGATGCAGCATATACTGAATCATCATTTGTAGGATTGAACCTGTAAGTATTCAAATAGGGTTTAGCACTCTGACTTTGATGTGCACTATATAATATATAAATAAATAAATATATATATATATATAGAGAGAGAGAGAGAGAGAGCCAAGATAACTAACCTCATATTATTCACTATGCAAGAGTGAATATTTCTATAGACCATCTTTTCATGAACTTTACCAAAATCCCAAACTCCAACTTGCCCTTTCTTTAACATCAAACCAGAATTCAGAAGAAAGAAAAACAAGTATCAATGATCACTAAACATTTACTGAATTACACAACATAAAACTTGAACCAAGCAATGACATATAATGCAGGTGAGACTGACCTTATCTCCAGATAAAAGGAGGTTATTGTTTGTTGGATGGAACTCCAAGCACGTTATACGTCTACTATGATATCTGATAACCGCACAAGTCACCTCATCTGGGATTACAAAAGCTGGTTTGATCTGTTGCAGAGATGATAAAAAATACAATAAATTCATCGCAGTGAAGATCACATTTCCACCCACTCCTTTCCAATACAATGGTACAGCTCCATGAAGACCCAGAAGGCCAGGAATTGATAAAATTGAAAAAGTTGTATAAACAGCCCAAATGCCAAGAAAGAGAGCAAATGAAATAGTTTAATTGTCAAAAATATTCCAATGGTATGACTATGGCTTAGAAAATTTTATTACTAAAAAAGATCAAATAAAGAGAATTCTGTTTGTCTAGACCCATAATAGCAAACCTGGAAGCCTCAACTTAAGATAGCCTGACCATGACTTCATGATTCAGATTCCTTATTAAAGTAACGAAACATTAATGACTTTATGACTCAGATTCCATATTGAATCTATGATAAACATTTAAAGTTACAACCAGGAGACAGAACCCCATCCTCTGACCAAGAAAAAAAGAAACTCTAAGAAGATAGACAGCGTGACAAGACCCATAGTAATGCAACCAACATAAACAGAAGGCAGCAGTATCATTTTTTTAGTCCATTTGCACCCCTTAGCCTTTGCCAACAGGAAGGCTCCACCAACACTCCATTTTCACCGTTTGGAACCCAAAGTCTTGTAGTCACACCTCTTTTTGCTTCAATTACAAATTTATTATATGTAACTCAGAAGATTCATCCCAATGAATAGCACAATCAAATGGAGACCATGCCTAAGTAGAGGCTACTGGTTCAAAACTCTGCTTCTAGGAAAAACTTACTTGATAGCCACCCTCAAAATTATGCTCCTCCCAGGTCCCCTGTGTTCCAAAATGATAGCCACCTAATTGACCAAACTTCTTCTTTTTTTTTTTCTTTTTTTTTTTTTTATGTATATGACATGGAAAAACTTCATTCAGATTAGCTACACATCGCAGAACATATGGTACAACAATCCTTACTATTAATCAAACTCCTACATGCAACTGATCCCACCTGCCAGAACTAGTTACCGGGTAATCCCAGAGCTTTTCACACCTGACGGGCTAAGCAGTTTGTCCTCATGCCTAGGAGGCACCTAAATGACCAACCTTGATATCTAAAGTAGAGTAATAAGTCAAAACAGTGTGAATTCTAACATACCTAGAAATTCCTTGTCATACAGTAAACCAAACTAGCAATGCTAAATGTCTTCACATGCTTCTTAAGATCTTCACATGCTTCTTAAGAGACAATTTGACATGTAAAAAATATACTTCGATACTACAGATAATACTAAAATAAAATACTAACACAAAAACAGAAGGGGAAATCATAGCTCCCACCCAAGGGAAAAAAAATAATAATAATAAAAGAGCAGGTAGTGAGGTGAAGGATTACCCGAAGAACACCTGGTCTGAACTGGCGCTCAAAGACATATTCCAATGGATTACGGGTATTTCTGCGGGGTGCAGGGATGACGCCATGCTCAGTAGCCACTCGATGCGGGCAAGCCATTGTAGTGTGACCTTAAATTCACAAAATCCACATGCCAAAACACATAAATTAACCTCAAAGTAACACAAATTATAAAACTTTTATAACAATGTCACACAATATCAAAATCATTATATCATATAAAAAGATATGTAACTAGTATATTACCAAGCGTTTTTGTATAGATGTGCATCAGTGCTATCAAGAACAAAATACATAAATTTAACCCACACAAAATCCCTAATTCCATTAAACCGATTCACGAGGAGACATTGCAATTCAATTAGCAATACCCAGTAAGCAGAATTCTACAAACAAATAAAAAGGTTCGAACTTACCAGGCATTTTGCAGAGAAAGCATGGTTTCATGGGGCAGTCTATATACGTAGCCCCCTTGAATCCCGCTTCATGACCCACTTTTTTGCAAACCTGAAACATCACCAAAAAAAAAAAAAAAATTTTAAAAAAAAACACAAAAAATAAAAAACAGATAAACAAGAAAAAAAAAAAAAGTGGGATTTCGAAAAACCCTATAGGTTAAGGGTAAAGCCTCCTTTACTTTGCAAACTTTCTTGAGACTAATAGTAATGGGTGTTTTCCCTTTCTTCTTCGCTTCCAACGATTCCTCCATTCTCTCTTCATTTTTGTTATCCACAACTTTTCCTTCTTCTTCTTCTTCTACTTCTTCATGATCTTCTTCTTCTTCATCTGACGAACTGCGTTCAGAGTCAGTGTCTCTCTCAATGACCACGTTGGGAAATGTCATTCTTCTGGTTTGTGGGGCCATTTTTGGCAATCAAAAGAGAAAGAGAAGTGTGTATGAGCAGGAAGCAGCAAAAAGGCTATAATAGAAAGGAACGGGAAAACTGAAAAAGACAAAAGGACAAGACCGAGGGAAGAAATGAAACGAGGATTCCCATCCCAAGAACACGAACCGACTTTTCTGCACGAAGGTCATTGGGAATCAAAGTTACTCAAATGCCCCTTTGACTTTTAAAATCTATTTCCCAATGGAAACTGTGGTGGTAGTGGTACTCTTGGAAATAAAATGTTTTCATTCTTGGGCTATATCCGGAATACGGATTTTGGTGCGTGGCGGGAGAAAACGTGGCTCGCTATTTGCCGTTCGCACTAAAACGATGTCGTTCTTTCTTTTCTCTTTCTCTCTTTTTTTTTTTTTTTTTTTTTTTTTAATATCTCTCTCTCTCTTTCTTTTCCTTTTTTTTATTTTTTATTTTTTATTTTTATGGAGAGTTTTAACTTATGTGTCCGCACTTAATAATAATTATTTATCATCAAACCAATAAATTAATTGATTTTTTATGTAGACGGAGATTGAAATCTAAATATTTTATTCAACCTATGTCTCTTTCTCTCTTTTAAAAGAATAAAAACTTATTTTTCTATCTCCCCATCATCAAAATTAAAAATTGAAAAGGTTTCCACTTTTTTTTTTTTGGTAAGACAATACTTAGTGAACTTTTGAGATATACTTACAAAACAGCTTATTGCATATTTTTTATGCTATTTACGGGTTTCACAAAAGTTCCTAACTTATTTTATTTAACTTTTGTTTATATTTCCTATTATTTGTAAATCTTACAAATCGATTGAATTAATTATTTTCATCTATAGAATCTAGGAATTTGTTAAATAAGTTGTTCCCAAACGGAACCTTAAATGCACTATTTGATGATTGAGCAAAAATTAGAAGAAGAAAAAAAATCTCTATCAAGACTGATTGAACTAATTATCATTTATGGAATCTATAAATTTGTTAAAACATGAGTTATTTTGAATGTGTTGAGAATAAGATTTGTTTTCCTTGATAATCTAATGGAGAAGATTACGTTGACCCTCCTAAAAACTCCCCTTCAAGTGGGGGTGTTTGTTCACAAGGTCCAACTTGCCACGATCAATACCATAAACCTAAAGTTCCAAATTAGCAAACAATCAAAGATAGAAACCCAAAGGAAACAAATACAAACACAAATCTTTTATAATAATTAAAAAAAAAAAAAACAAAAAACAATTTGTTAAGAAACAGAGAAAAAAGAAGAAGAAGAGGTACTTACAGGAAAAATGAGTTGGTGTTTCTTCCCTAATTGTCTCCCATGTGTTTTTTTCTAATAGAAATTTGATTTGAGGGAGGCGATCTAGTCCAAATAGATAGAATAGAGAAAGAGAAAGAATAGACAAGAAGAAACTCTCTCTCTCTCTCTCTCTCTCTCTCTCTCTCTCTCTCTCTCTCTCTCTCTCTCTCTCTCTCTCATTTAATAGTTATATTCAGCCAAACCCATTGTTTAGACCTCAACAAATCGACAACTTAACTAAACAAATGCTACTATACATAGAGTGATTCCTCTTTTTATATAGTTAGGATCCGTTTGGGATCCATTTATTTTGCTGAAATTGAAAATTTTTTGCTAAAAGTACTGTAAATAAAGGTAAAAGTTAGCTGAAATAGTACAGTGAGACCTATAAATAGTATCAAAAAGTGTCGTAGGACACATGAATAGTAGTAAAAATAAGTTAAATAGTAAAATAAGTTGGTAAAAATAATTTTTGTCAAACACGGATTTAGTAGACTTGGAAACCTACTTGAGGTGGGTTAGGAATTCCTTAAGCTTTTTAAGTGTTTAAAGTAGAAAGTTTTATGTTTAATTCCTTAAACTGGCTATTGAATGCCTGGTCTAGGAGGTTTAGATGGCCCACACCCAAGTATACCAGATAGATAGACTAAAGTAATAATTATGTTTTGGATAAATTACATATTTAGTTTATATTCTTTATGTTATATTTTAATTTGGTCTCTATTCTTTTAATTATATCAATTTGGTCTCTAATTTTTTAGTGTTGTGTCAAGTTAGCCCTTATCGTTATCTCTTAGATAGAAATTACTAATATGGCTAACGACCAAAATAAAAAATTATTTTCCATTGACGTGGTAATAAACTAATATTTGGAATTTGCTACAACATGTCTTTATTTTTAGAAAATAAAATATTTAGAATTTGTTTATTTCTGTCAAATTTGAAAATTTATTTTCTTTCATTTTCTTACCTTTGCTTTCTTGAGAACCAAACAGGATTCAAAACCTAGAATTCTAAACTAAACTTCCTTTCTTTTCCCCACGTTTTCCCTGCAACCAAATAAGAAAAAGAAAAAGATCTTTGGAGCTCAGATAATTCAATTCAAAATCCCCATTCCCACATTAAAAATATTCTTCCTTTTATCGGTTGAATACAAAAATAAAATTCCAAATAAGGTACACAGTCAACCCCAAATTGCTTGCTATTCCAAACCACCACAAATTGCTTCAATTAATTCATCGAACAAGGACTAGCATGAGCACAAGGTTCGATTCGAAGAGTTGCAGCTTCAAATCGCAATCTCTTTGTAACGTTCCTAATTAAGTCCCCTAAAAATGGCCGGCATCCATCTGATTTTTTTTGCTGCCAACAACTTTACCATTTCATTTTGGTCAAAGGGATTCCGATCTGCTTTGGGTGAGAGAGAGAGAGAGGGAGAGGGTTTTCATATTTTATTTTGGGGAAGAAATGAAGAGATTGACGTGATAAGGCTTAAGGAATATGATTTTTTTTTTGTTTTTTAATTGTAATAGGAATTTTTTATAGTTTGAAATTTCTGGGGAAGGAACTAATGAGTGGTACACTACTAAACCATTTTTCGGTTTGAATTTTTTTGAGCTTTGAATTCGGGCATTTTAACTCCTGTTTGATTCCGCTGAAAGCAAAGAAAAGAGATTGAAACAAAGAAAAAAACTGAATTTTAGTCTATAATAAACTAATTTCAAATATATTATTTTATTTATTAAAACTAAAGACATGTGGCAGAATATATGGCTACTTAAGTGGCATAAAAATAGATATTTTGATAATATCGATAGCCACGTCAGTTTTTTCCTTCTGCCACTTAACGACATTGACTATTTTAACACAATACCAAAATGTTAAGGACTAATCTAACATATTTGAAACGTTAGGGACTATTTTAACATATAAGACAAACGTTAGGGACTAAAGTATAGTTTACCCTTATGTTTTTAATTATAGAGTTTCAACTTATATCATTCACTTCTAATAATAATTTTTTATATAGTTAGAGTCTGTTTGAATATCGCTTATTGCTTACAACTAAAAACTGAAAATACTGTAACAAAATAATTTTTAAATGTATAAATAATATTGTAGGACTAAGTTTTAAAGTTGTTTTTTTGAAAAAAAGTACATGTAGGTCCTGTGAATAGTGTTAGGACCTACTAAAAAACGCTAGACGTGCAAAACGTGCTTGGCTTGCCGCTATCTAAACATACACTTAGGTGGAGTTTGGATAGCTTTTCCCAACTTGCGTTTGTGTTGTTTTTCTGTTGATCTCATACACTATTCAAGGAACTCACAAATACTATATTTAACAACTTTTTCTTTAAAACTAAGATCTACAATTCTATTCACACATTTAAAAATTATTTTATTACAATATTTTTAATTTTTAACTATAAGCGATATTCAAACAGGACGTTAATAGGCTTGGAAACCTGCTTAAGGTGGGTTAGAAATTCCTTAAGCCTTCCAAGCGTTTAAAGTAAAAAGTTTTATGTTTAGTTGCTTCAGCTAGCTGTTGAATGCCTAGTCTAAGAGCATTCACATCAGTATGTGTATTTTACACATCCATTTTTACACTAAAAACCTACTTTTTCTATCTATTTTACACTACTACTTTTACAAAACATCCACATCAGTTCATTTATTTTACAAGTTATTTTAATAAAATATTCATTCTTATCATTTTTTTTATTATTTCCCTCAACTGATACGCGCGTTCTCTCTCTCTCTATTCATTTTTGCTGAACAGCACTCTCTCTCTCTCTCAGAGACCCAACCACCGTATCATCACCCAGCCACCATCAAGCCGAAACCCAGATCTATTACTTGCTTTGTGCTTTTTTTTTTCTTTTCTCATTCTCATGGTTGATCGGAGCCGAACCCCAGATCAAGCCGAAACCCAGACCCATTCTCATGGTTGAAGAAAGAAAAACGAAAAAAATGCTTGAAGACCCATTCCTCCTGCGGCTGCAAAGACCCATTCTCATGGTTGATCAAGCCGAAACCCAGACCCATTCTCATGGTTGATCGGAGCCTCCTTCGACTCTCGCTTGAAGAAAGAAGAACGAAAAAAATGCTTGAAGACCCATTCCTCCTACGGCTGCGAAGACCCATTCCTCTGAAAAAATGCTTGAAGAAAGAAGAGCTTACAGATGAGTGGTTGAAGCAGAGAGTGAATGAGGAGTGAGAGAAACGGAAACCAACCAGAGACAAGAGAGAGAGAAAAAATTAATAAAAAAATAAATACATGAGCTACAGTACCCGTGTAAATTTACACGGGTACTATAACTCGTGGATAATTTTAGACGATTTTAAAAGGTTTTACACGGACTGATGTGGGCTGTTTTTGACAAAAAATGTGTAAATTTGAATATTTTTTTTATTATACACACTTATACACGGACTGATGTGAATGCTCTTAAGTGGTCTTGATGGCCCACACCCTACAAGCATACCAGACAGATAGACAAACCAAAGTAATAATGATGTTTTTTATGATAGAGTTTCAATCAAAGAAATTAGTTTCGTACCTTACCAGCCGGTACGGCCAAAATTTTTCATACCGGCACCTTCACCGGTATACATACACTTTCATTTTGTGCCGGATTAAATACCGGCTATAACGGAGCAATTTCGGCCGTATTGGGATTAATATAGGATTCTAGCTGGTAAGTGCATTTCGGATTGAAACAAAAATCTTTGATTTATTTGTAGACTTTCAAGAAAAGTGAGAGTTGTTAGGTAAATTTTGAAAGAGGGGAGGGCTGACAAGGAGAAGCAGTTAAGGCAAGAAGAAGCACCGGAACGCGTTGCCGTTGTTGATCACCCAAGCTTCTACAGCTTCTTCTTCTTAACCATCAGTTCACCTATGTGGTCGCCTCCTCTCCTTCTTTATTATTCTTATTTTTTGCTTTTACCCTTCCCTCTGCAGTTTTCCTCTTTTTATCTACTCAAGGCCTCAAGCGCACGTGAAAATCTGATACCAATTTGAAATGTGATGGGACTTTATCTCTATTTATTATTATTATTATCTATATATATATATAAAACCGAAACTTTTGAAACTCTCACAATTTTCCACATCATCACTATTTTCTTTTTCTTTTTATTTTTGATTCTTTTTATTTTAGGTTTTATATCTTATAACAATAATATTGAAAAATGTATACAAACTTGGAGGCCTATTTAAGGGCTCCATAAAACTTGATGGACAAGAAAATATATTCTAAAATAAGCCCTAATTAATACCTAACCATAATAGGAACCAAATTTGACCTAAAAAAACATTAAAAGAGCCTAAAACCAAGGAAATAAATCACCTGGACCTAAAATAACGTTTTTTGCATAAAAATACCAAAATCTTTTCTCTCCTTTAAACCCTAGCAATTACCATCTCAAAACCCTAAACTCAAAGCGTAGGTTTTGTCTTTTTTTAGTTGCTTTCATATGTGCCTGGAATTTTCATTCTATCTTATTGTTTTATTATGTTTAGAATTGATTTTCTTATAAGTATTTGGGTTAATCTCTATATTTTGATAGTGTTTTTATGGGTTTGGTTTTTGAGTTGAAATTCTAATAATTATTTTATATTGTATATGGCAGATGAAGAATCTCTATTTTTTGGAGAAAAATCAAAGCTGCAACCTATGTCTTCCAGCCCAAGGTGTGGAAGCATAAAACCCAACAAAAACTTGGTACTCTCTCTTCTCTGTTTGCAATCTCTACTACTTTTTATTTTTATTTTTTATTTTTAACTTTTGCATTGCTACAAGTGTTGTAGAGGATCCTAAAGAAGTATATGTGAATGATTATCTGTTGTTAGTGCTTAAGACATGATATCTTTCTGGTAAATTGCATATAGGATCTTAGTAAAAACTTATTAATATGCAAAAAGAGAATGAAGATCAAAACTGACATGATATCTTTCTGGTAAATTGCATATAGGATCTTAGTAATAACCAGATTCCACCTTGATGAGTTGTTTGGACATGAAATTTTTCTTTATATCATTTTGATGGTAATTTTATTCTCAAATAACATTTTGCGATGAATATTGTATATTTTATGATTATTTTGATAAGTTATGATGTTTTTTCATTTTAAATTTTATTTTAAGCAAAGTGAAATATATTCCGTGCATCGCACGGGTTAGCGACTAGTTATTAATAAATTGATGGACTTGATTTAAGGATTGTGATGCAGTGTAATAGTACCTTATCAATAGTTCAAATCAAAAGTAAAAAAAAAAAAAAAAAAAGGTTAGTTTTTGATATCAACAATTGAATTAAAAAGTAAAAAAAATAGTTAAGAATTAAAAAAAAAAGTTAATAATTTTTAAAAAATAAAATTCATATAAGAAAAATTGTATAGTACAATAGGCTTAACTATTTCAATTAAAAAAGTTTTAAAAGTTAAAAATTAAAAAAAAAAATTCATATAAAAAAATTGTATAGTGCA
The DNA here is from genome assembly GCA_023736055.1 of Quercus glauca. Taxonomy (NCBI): domain Eukaryota; kingdom Viridiplantae; phylum Streptophyta; class Magnoliopsida; order Fagales; family Fagaceae; genus Quercus; species Quercus glauca. The sequence continues at coordinate 21,125,346 of CM043315.1, forward strand.
ATAGCCTTAACTATTTCACCAAATCACAATCCTTATTTTTAACTTGCCCTCCGGTACTCACCCAGCCACTCTTATTTTTTTGCTAATCACTCACCCACCCTTATAGTCACGTGGAGGATATCTTTTGTATATTATATAACTACAATGGTACCCACTACATATATTTATGCTATTGGTTTCTCTAATGGCTTGTTTGGAAGTTTAGAGAGGGAGGAGAGTAGAGGGGAGTAGAGGGGAGGGGAGTAGTGGGGAGGAGAGTAGAGGAAAATGATTCCCCTCTATCTTGTTTGGAAGTTTTTAAAATTAGTAAGGGGGAAGGGAGTAATTAGCCCTTCCCCTTGTGTAATTTTTTTAATATAACAAGGGTAAATGAGGTAATTTACCTATTCAATAATTTATGTGTTCTACTCTCCCTCCAAATCTCTCCAATTTGGGGGAATTAAAATTAGGGAGTTGGAGGTAGTTGAAACCCCTCCAAATCCCTCTTAATCCCTCCCCCTCCTTCCTTAAAAAACTTCCAAATGAGGTAATTAGATTACTCTCCCTTCCTCTACTCTACTCCCCCTCCATTTTTAAACATCCAAACAGGCCATAAAGGGTTTTTTTTTTTTTTTTTTTTTTTTTTTTTTTTTTAAATATATTTATTGTTGTTATTGATTAGAGGAGTGACATATAAATTTATCATTTATATATATATATATATATATATATATATTAGCAGTAATTCTGAAACGGTACATCGATATTAACCGGTACTGAAATATTTCGTTTCTTTGACCAAACCGAAACGACTTTCAATGCGGTATTAATTCCCTTGGTTTCAATCTATAGTGTCTGTTTCTAATAATTGTACTCTTTATCATTAAACCAAAACACCAATTAGTTTTTAGTGTAAGTAGAGATTGAACCCCAAATCTCTCATTCAATCATCAGAAACTTTATTAGTCGACAAAAGTAATAATTATGTTTCATGTTATGATAAAGAGGACTTTTAATTATTTAGTGGCTAATAGCTATGTTATAAGATGATAAACAAGATTGTTATATGAAGTTAAATCATGAAAGCATGATTTTAACGAAATATTCATGAAGTTAAGAAGCTTTCAAGAAAGAGGCTTTCTCAAAAGATGTCCTGTTTATCAAGTTAAGAAGTTTTCAAGAAAGTGATATTTTTTATTTTTTGTATATTACAAAGCTTTCTCATAAGATATTTTAATTAAAGTTGTTCTAAGGTGATATATTTTTCTAAGGAAAGTGTTTTCCTTATGTGATGAGGTATATTTTTAAAGAATGTATCCAAGTTATTTTCCAAAGCAATGTAAAGACTTGTTTATATTCAAGAAAATTTATTTGTGCATGTTCAAAGAATTTTACCTTGATACATGCATTCTTTCTAAAATAAAATACCACCTAACCCCCTTATTGAGTATTTTTGCTCACCCTTTTTTAAAATATGTTGGGAAATTTAGACCCTAATTGGTAGAATTAACAAGTTTTTAACCCAAGTTGTTAATTATATTTATTATGAATAAACCTTGTTAAAACAAACAGACATCAATATCATGTTAATATCATACACAACGGAATAATAAATAAGACAAGATATGATGACCCAAAAAAAACCAATGAAACAAACTAGTTTCACAGTAAAAAATCTAAGGGGAAACCTTCCCGAAAAGCAATCCACTATAATAAAAAGAAGTTTCAGGTCTAGAACAAAACTTTTGTCCCTAAACTCTACAAATTCCCATAAATGAACTTACATTAGAAACCTTCTACCGTTTCCGAATCTCTGAACTCTTCAATATATGAGCACCACCTTTTTACACGGATCCCAATACTTGACTAACCAATGATGCATAGCTCCCAGTATGTGACTAACTCCAGCAACTTGAAAATGTCGTTGGCTGCAAAGTTTTTCATTTCATCAACAATGAAAATCAAGAAGTACTTAGTTACAAAACCTTAAAGCGGAAAAGACGCAGTAACTTCTTGTAAAGAGATGAAGGCACTAGGTCACTTTTTGCATGTGTTCTTTATGTATGACGGCCTTTAAAATAAGCCTTATATATGTCTTAGGGTTGTGAGAAAAGAAACCATACACATACATGTCAGCATGATCCAAAAATCAAATCTGGAAATTATGATTTCGTAGATCTCTACAGATTTAGCTTCTGTCGAGCTTCTGTTGAGCTTTCTTCATTAAGTCTCGATAGAACTGTTTCTGTCGAGATATCTGTCGAGCTTTAATGAACAGATTTTCTTCACTTGTTTCTTGGTCCAACTTCATGGATTAAATACTTGGCTTGAACAACATGTTTCTTGAAGTACTAAACCTATCCTAGATTTACCCAATTACAAGTAAAGTACATTTTGTCAAAGAATTAGCCAATTAAATAAAATATGTCCTTAACAAAATACATTTAGTGAGCAGGCAGCAAGAGCCTATGTTGAGCTTTGCATTAGCTTATTTAATTATTAATTTTTATGTTAACGGCTTTAAGTTTATTTCTATAGAGAATTCGATTTATAAATCAATATTTGAAAGTTGGAGCTTTTGATGTAATTAGAGATTTTAGTATGTTAACCCATAGTATTTTCCTAGTTTATGATTTATATTATGATTTGGAGAAAAATATTAGATGCTTTGTATATCAAGTAGTGAATAGGAAAGTTTTTTGTTTACAAGTTTGGTTTGGTTCATGTTAATATTAGGCTTAGGCTTGGTACTAATATGTTGGTCATGGTTGCAAATCTGGAATTCTAGTTTGGCTCATGACAGGGTAACCCATACCCAAGATGAACTTGACCTATTTTTCAAGTTGGTTTTTTTTTTTTCAACATATCAAATTCAAATGGGATAATACAGTATATCAATTCTTCACCAATGTTATTAATATCGTTTTGATGCTCATTCCAGTTTGTAAATTAGAATGGAATATTTCAGTACCAAGTTGTTTCGGCGTATCCTTTTTGGTTTATCTTTATATGTGTGTGTGTGTATTATTAATATATACTTTTTTTTTTTTGTTGGGTTTAGGTTACACTTAGTGTAACTCAAAGTAATATTACACTTCATATTTTGAAAATCCCACCGTTGAATTACATGTTCTATATGTTCTTAATATTCATGCCAATTTTCATGTCAATTGGATGCTATTTACCATTCGATTCATAAACTTATCTTTTATGCATTATTTTAAACTACAAAAACTTGAATTAAACAATTGATTAATGACATGGCAATTAATTTTTTATCACCTTGAAATTTTGCAAGCATGGAAAATATGCAAAGATAATGTAATCTAATGGTGGATTTGTTAAAATTAGTATCTACTTAAAAACTATTGAGTGGTATAACATTACTTAAAGTTATACTAAGTGTAACTTGAACTCAACAAATTATATATATATATATATATATATATATATATATTGTAGGGTTGAAATTTGATGGGCTAGGCACAAACTTTGCGTATTGTGAGCCCAACGAATTCCCAACAATAAATTTATAGAGAATGGGTTAAACAGCTGGGTTTGCTATGGATTTAGCAACGGTTCATGCATGCATGTAAGGGTAAAATGATGTTCAGACTAATATTCGATAAAAATTCTCTTAGGTCCAAAGAGACTTAGTATTTATCAAGTTTATCAATACAATTTTTTCTCCCCTTTTTTAGAGGCCTCTTCCCTTTATATATCCTCCTCCTTCTTCATCTTCACCGTACATTTGTTCTTCATCCAAGCATCTACTTTAGTACACGTCACATCAGACATTTGCTTTAGTATGCCGTGAGTAGTGGTAGCTGAGGCTGAACTGTTCAGGTGTCTTCTCCACATAAATGCGGCCAGGAAAGCTGCTGCAGTGCATTAAATGCGGTGGTAGCAGCTTTTCCTTTAAGATATTTTTATGCTCTCCTCATCCCCAGGCACGCCCAGGATTTGCTCTCCTCCGTGGAATCAGTTGGGAAGGTCGCTTTTGCACCCAGCATATTTGATTGATTAAGCACCATGATGATCCGACGATGGAACCTCTTCGGACAAGTAAGATAGTCTTCGGACGTATCCCAGTATTCCTCTTCGAGCGCATTTCCACCAAACGGGCCCAGCCCTGATCTCTTTCACCTCTTCGGACAAACAAGGGTATACAAATTGGGCCTTGGGCCCAATTCGCAACGTTAGGCTTGCCTCCACATATATAAGTCCATATTTCAATTAATATATCAATTTCAAGTCTAAATATCTAATTTCTAGAAAAAAAAAAGTCTAAATATCCACCCAATAATTTTAATAATAATATTAAAACAACTTTACTATTAAAAAACCAAAAGATAAAGGCACAAGTTAAATATTAAAATAGTTTTACCATTTATAAGGAAAAGTTAACAATGCCTTAAGGGCATTTGTTAGTGTATTTGTAAGGTTGAATTTAATCAACCATTTTATTGGCTTTATTCCGTGCCAAATTTGCTTGTAATTCAACATTTAGAAACCCTGTATTTAGGTGGAAATCATGTAAGGGTAGTGTGTGAGAGAGTGTGAAGAAATGCTCAAGATTGTGCAAGGATGCAGAAACTCGTGGGTGACTTGCGACTAGCAAGCCGCCAACTGCAGCACACGAGTGAAGCGTGCAGAAAAGATGAACAGTCACGCCAGCTAGAGAACTACAGGACAAAAAGTCCAGCCTGGCCGTTCTATTAACTCGCGACTTGAACTCGTGACTCAGTCCAGTTGCGAGGCCAAGCCGCCAGCTAACTCTGTTTTGGAAAAACTGACTCTTCGCATTCCAAACACACACCACTATATATAGACCCTTATACCCACGAAATGTAGAGAGCTTCTAGAGAGAATTTTGAGAGAGAAACCCTAGAGAAAAATAAGATTGATTCATTTACAATCCTCACCTAAGAGACTCTTCAAATTCCTCTACTCTCACCCTCTCCATTGTTACATCCTTGAAAGGTTCTTAGCCAAATCATTTTCTCACCATACCGATATCTATGAGAAGGTTTTTTGGTGTTTTGGGAAGCTGTTAGGAAGGGACCAATTCATATTGATTGATGCTATGGGCTATAGCGGAATCCGGTAAGTTAGAAAAGACAAAGGTTTGGCGTAATTTCGTTGGAGTAAGAAGCTTGAAGGACTTAGGTACACTGGGTAGATTAGGCTTGGAGGGTTTATTGCTGTTCATGTATCCCAACTACATTTTCTAGTGGATTATTGACCGCTTAGAGAGCGGAGGAGAGGTTTTACGCCGAGGGTTTTGATTTCCTCTTCGATAACACATCGAGTGTTGTCCTTGTGTTTGCATCTCTCTTTCCTTTATCTTTGCTATTTAATTACTGCTGTGGTTGTGATTATTTATGGTTTAGATTGTTTATCAATTCTGTTTTAGCTTATGTTCATGTTCCGCACATTTATTGTTTGATTATAAGCTTGAATTGATAATTTGTAATTTGGGGTCTAAATGTTCATTGTGTTTTATACACATTTTGAACATTCAATTTAGAAAAATTTTTATGAGAAAAGAAAAAGAAAAGTAATTAATATTTGGATAAACTACATATTTAATCCCTAACATTTACATCATATGGCAATTTGGTCCTTAACGTTTCACTTGTGTCAGTTTAGTCCCTAACATTTTAGTATTATGTCAAAATAGTTCCTACCGTTAAGGGATAAATGAAAAATAATGACATGACTAACGGCCAAATAAAAAATTTATTTTTTATGCCAAGTGTACTAACATGATTAAAAATCCAATTAGTCAACACCATCTCACCCAATGGCTAACAAAAACCTAAGGATCCATGTCTTTCTCCATTAACACTCTTCTTTGTGTAAGCTTAAATCTCCAACGACAGTAGGCCAACAGGGACCGCCTACCTAAACACGGCTGTTTTAGTCCCTCTTCTTCCCAACACTCGTCACTCTGCCTTGATTTACATCCATCCATATCTTTCCTTGCTTCTACTAAGGTGTTTCATTTTCTTTTAGGCATTTGGTCGAGCATATAGCAAACACAGACAGCGTTAATAATTAGTTAACGATGACCATGAGCATATACCACACGCAAATAGCAGCAACACCACTCTTTTTGCCTTTGGGTTTTCACGCATAATCTCAAATCATTATTATCAATGCTTCTTAGTTAGTAGTCACTGGTCAAAATTGTAATTGAAGTTGTTAATCTGATCACGTGGTTGCCAGCGTCGCCGCCCTTAAGTTGAAATTGCAGCATTCTTTCTTTATTAATAATTAAGATTTTGTTTGTTTTGGTAAACTGAGAGAAAGGAGATAGTATTAGTAGTTACTTTTATAAATTGAAATTGATCTTTTGAATTCTGATTTCTCATTCTGAATTGAACCTTAGACACAAATATACATGACTTAATGAAGTTTATGGTCGGGTGCAGCTGGACGTTGTTCTCTCTCTCTCTCTCATAAGTTGAAATCGAAAAATAGATTTTTTTTTTTTTTTTTTTTATGTCAGTACACTTGGCATCCCATGTGGCATAATTTTTTTTTAATTAGCCATGTCAACATTTTCCATCCATTACTTAACATCAAGGAGTATTTTGACACAATAACAATAGGTTGGGGACTAAACTATTACATTAGAAATTGATTTTTCTTTTATCAATTTTATCACTTCAAAGTAATAATAATATTCTTTTTCAATCTTTTCAATTAAAACTTGTGCTTCTTTACTTATTCATTTTTTTATATTTGCTTTTTATTTTTTTTTATATATTTTGAGCTTTAAAACACATTTATAGATTATGAATGATTTTATTTTTCTTTTATATTTAATGAAGTTTTCATATAAAAAAATAATAGTCCAATGATAATTTTACAAATGAAAAAAATATGTAAAAGCAAATCCATGCAAATAGAATAAAAAAAAATGAAATACTATAATTAAGATGGGACTAGCAATGTGAGGGGGAGGGAACAAGTCGATAAAAGGACCAACAAAAAAAATCTTGAAACTCACAAAACAGTTTTTACTCTCTGAGCTCTATTTCCTCATAATCTTGTTATTTGGTGTAGGCATATGATTGGAGGTACCAAACTCACTAGGTAATATGACAAATAAGTAAACCCCTTAGTAAATTTTGGGTGGGCCAGGAGGGGTAATTGCCCCCCCTAGCTCCACCCCTAATTTATGATAATGATATATTGTACCTACAAAGAATTTATGGTCCACAGCATTTAGTGTGCTTTTTTTTTGCTTCTTACCATGATGATGTCATTAGTAAATTATAGATTGTAACAACTTAAGAATTTATGTATTGTTTAACTTTTATATTTGTGTAATTTGTTATTTATTCTCTTATTTGTATTGAAACGAAGATAAAGATTTTATTAGCATCAAACATGTTGCAAGTATGTATATAAATTTTTGTTAAGGTGAAATTTTAATTATTTGAAATTAATCCTATTGGTTTTGTAAATCTAAATTTTAAAACAAGTATTAAAACATACCTAAGGTGCTTGTAACTGCATGGAGGAGTAATTATCAATGGGTTGATAATTATGGAATTAGGATAGTGGGATGTTAAAAAATGTATAATTCTTGCAACAATTTTCGCAATTTGTTAAGTTGACAAATTGTGTTCATTGTAATTAACAGCACTTTTATATAGTTTAACCGCTAACACCACTTTTATTGTACACCAATCACAATAAACCAGATATAAAAAAAAAAAAAAAAAAAAAAAAATTGAAAGTTGTTTCTTTCTTTTCAAATGACTTACCAATTCAGATATAATTAGTATGCCAAAAAGAAAAACTACCGATTAAACTAAATAACAAATTTTTAATATTTGAGTGCCACAATTTTTTAATATATATTAAACTAGGGTTGGATAGAAATAACCACTAGAGAGGGTTGGCCTTAACTCTAGAAAACGGGTTCGGCTCCCCTCAAGTTTAAACTCCTTATATTTTCCTCCAATTTTTGTTTAGATGAGTGACACGTGGCAAGTAACAAATCCAATGTTAAAAAGCCACCCACGTCAACTATGAATTTTCTCTCAATTTTTGGGTATTTGTTTCTCTCTTTCTTTATGTGTCTCTCTCTAGCCCTTTCTATCTGTCTCTCCATTGGTCTTTAAGGGTGTGTTTGTTTGGAGGTAAAATAGGGTGGATGGAAAACTTTGAAGAGAAAATGGGAAGGAAAACTTTTTTTAGTGTGTTTGGTTGGGCGAGAAGGAAGGAAAATAAATAGTGGAGCTCAGGTGTTTTCTCCCCGGGCCCACCAAAAAGTTTTCTCCCCAAAATGGAGAGAAAATTGAAGGGAGAAAATAGAGTTACTTAATAGACAAAAACGCCCATGTCCAATTCGCATTTTTTTCCTTTTTTTTTTCCCTAAACGTTGCTTTTTTGTTTTTGTTTTTGTTTTTTCATTTTTTGATTTCCTGGGTTGTGGGTGGGCACGTTGCCTTTTTCTTTTCTTTCTTGGACATTGCCTCTCTTTTTTTTTTTTCTTTCTTTCTTTTTTTTTTTTTAACTAGACATGATTTTTACTTTTTAACCAATTGGGTGATTTTTTTTTTTTTTTGGTTGTTTGTCACTTTCTTGTATTAATTGGCCATCATTTTTTATAAGGGTGTATGAGTAAATTTATACTAACTTATTTTTTCCATTCCTCCATTTTTTCACTCCAAACCAAACAAAAATAAGAGAAATTAAAATCTTTTCTATCCTTCCACTTTTCTATCCTCCCACTTTTCCATCCCTCCAATCAAAAAGACCCTAATATTATCACTGCCACGTGAACATGAAAGGGCATCAAGATTAGAACTTGGGTAAGAGCCAATTCTGAATGATAAGAGAAAATCCAAGTCTATTTTCTTTTTCTTTTTTTGACAAAATCCAAGTTTGCTTTCTTTTCAATCTCAATAGGCCGCTAAACTTCACAAACTTGTCCTATAACTATAACCACAAATAAAAATAATAGAAATTAAAAACAAGAAAGGGGAATGGAATAGATAGGGGCGGCAAAATCAACTCAAACTCATTTGCCCATCCAAACCCACCCACTTAAATGAGACCTAAACCCATCCAATTATTAATTGAGTTAAATAGGTATTAACCCAATTAAACCCAGTTATCATTAATGTTTATTGGGTTTTAACTGAGTACCCAATTAAACCCAATTATGATTCAAGTATCATTTCTATAAATTAGCTAACTCTAAAATACCCCAAAACCACTAAAAATGACCAAAATACCCCCAAAACCTAAAAAAGACCAAAATACTCCTTAAACCTAAAAATTAGCAAAATACCCCCGAAACCTAAAAAATGATCGAAATACCCCCAAAACCTAAAAATTGACCAAAATACCCCTAAACCTAAAAAATGACCAAAATATCACCTAAACCTAAAAATTACCAAAATACAATCGAAACCTGAAAATGACCGAATACGCCATAAATCTCAAAATGACCAAAATACCCCCTAAACCTAAAAAATGACCAAAATGCCCCTAAAACCTAAAAATTGACCAAAATACTCCATAAACCTAAAAAATGACTAAAATACTCCTCAAACCTAAAAATTACTAAAATACCCCTTAATCCTAGAAAATGATCGAAATACTCCCTGAAACCTAAAAATTGACCGAAATACCCCCTAAACCTAAAAAATAACTAAAATACCCTTGAAACCAAAATACCTCCTAAACCTAAAAAATGAATGAAATACCCTTGGAACTTAAAATGACCAAAATAACCCTGAAACCTAAAAATTGACCAAAGCACCCCCCAAACCTAAAAATTACCAAAATACTACCCTAAACCTAAAAAATGACCAAAATAACCCATAAACTTAAAAATGACCAAATTACCCCCCTAAACCTAAAAATTGACCAAAATACCCCCTAAACCTAAAAAATAATTCAAATACCATCGAAACCTAAAAATTAACTAAAATACCCCTGAAATCATTTCACCTACCCCCACCTTACCCCACTTCCTCTACTTGTATGCAACTCTTGGTTTTCCTGTTCTTTCTCTGTGTTTTATTCATTTACTTGTAACCGTGGTTTTAAAAACCAGAACGGACAAAGAATTGAAAAAGAGATTGGTTATCGGTTTTATGGTCCGACCGGGGTCGGACTGATGGTCAAATCGATGACGTCATAATTAATATATGAATTTTAAATTTTAATAACTTATATTAAGAAAATATAAAAAATAGAAAGTGTTTTTTTTCATACCACATTTCTTTTCTTGTTAGTAATTGTTGACAAAGAATAAACTATTTAGTATTTAAGTTTCATCTTTTAGTTTATATAAATAATAGTATAACTTTAATTATTTATTTATTCGAGAAAATTTAAATAAAAAACCCAAAGTCAGATGACTAGACAAGTCACTAACTTATTATTGAATAATGCTAGACATACAAACTATTTTACAAAATATTTTACAAATTGCTGATGTGGTGAATGATTATTGGTAAATGAAAAAGTGATATTAATAGTGGACCTAGATGAAAACTAATAAGAGATTGGCCACATCAATATTTTATTAAAATGTTGTAAAATAGCTTGTGCCTATAGTATTACTCCTTATTATTACCAATCCACTTTCCCACTCTCCCACTCCTAGCCCATAAACGTTTACTTTTTTTTTTTTTTTTTCTAATCCACCCCGTATATCTAGCACTCCATTCCCCACTTTACTTACCATCAAAAACTTTTTATTTTTCTAGTCTTCTTTCCTCCACAGAGTCCATCTCTCTCTCTCTCTCTCTCTCTCTCTCTCTCTCAGTCAGAAAGTTAGATCTATCATCTATCTCTACAATACCATCATCGGTTCCTCTCATTCCTCTCTTTCTAACTGAAGATCTTTAGATACTACTCCAAGATGCTAATTTCAATGCCAAGCATGAACATTCAGTCATTTTCTCACTCTCTCAAGCATAGCCAATCTTAAGAAAAAAGACTTTATTGCAATCCCCTTGGGCACTGGCTTTCTACCTTTACTACTGTATCATCTATTGTGGCCTTTGCTATTGCTACTATCTTTATCTGTACCTCCACAGCTACAACCAAGTTTGCAACTCATGATGGCTTGTTTATGGTCCACCTTACACCAAAGTTGATTCTGGAAAGTGGGAATAGGAAAAAGCCACTCATGGTACAGTCCTATATACGTTTAGTATACATCCCTGCATAAACAATATAAGTACTATCGTGACCTTTTATAAAATTTGTAAATAGAAACTATTTGGGCCTATGTAAAAAATAAGTAAATAAGTCATGCAATAGTATCCATCAGCCATGACATCTCAAACAGATACATGACTTTCTGTTTTAGCACCTCATTCCACAAAAAATACTCCACAACAATGATGTTATTTCTATAAATTTTGGCATATGAGATACAGTAGACTGCCATAGATAGCAGTCTAAGAGCTTTCTCATCTAAGATTTCAAAAAATTTAGCATTTATCATCTTAAAAACCTACTTTGTCAATTTTAACAACTCACTTTACAGTACACCCAACATCAAAGAAATATATTTTTTACCACTTCATTAAAATATTATTTTTTATTCTCATTCACATCTCTTTCACTACCAACAAACCCACTACCACTGCCAACACCAACTGCCACCACCGCCCACAGCCACAACCACAGCCGCCACCACCACCAACCACAACCTTAACCATCAACCACCAAAATCGAAAAAAAAAAAAAAAAAAAAGTCCATCCCTTCGTCAACTTTGTGGCACGCACCCACACACACGAAAACAAACCACACATTTTTCTTTTGCAACTCAACCTCTAGTTCCGCCTCTTCGTTCCCATGAACACCACTTCCCTCCCTGTCATCATCTTCTTCCACGACAGCGGCTTTGCTTTCCTTTCCCCTTCCTCCTTTGCACTGTAAAACCAAAACACAATCCTAAAACCAAATCAAGACCTAAAATCAAATCAAACTCACCCCGATCTGAATCCACCACAAAATTGCAGCCAAAACTAGGGGTGTGCAGCCAACCCGCCAAAACTTACCCAATCCAACCCAACCCGTTTGATTGGGTTAGTTTTTAGGGTTTGGTGGGTTGGGTTGGGTTACAAAATTTTTTTTTTATAGCAAGTCGGGTTGGGTTTGGGTCATAAAATTGTCGATAAACCCAACCCGACCCACCCATATATTTAATATATATATTTAAAATATATTATATAATTAATAAATTTTTTTAAAATAACAAGCTCTTCCTATCCTATATAAAAGTCAAATAGTTCACACAAATTCTAGTAAATTACTATTGTTATTTAGTCATTAGCATTGTTTGCCTTTAAGAAGTTACATTAATACTAATCATTGGGTTTTTTTAATATATTTATATTTATATTTTTTTCTGCTCAATTTAATAAAAATAGTAATAAATAAAATTGTCCAACCCATGGGTTTAACCCCACCCAACCCGACCCATGTGGGTTGGGTTGGACTTATGTGATGGGTTGGGTTGGGTGGGGTTGAATTTTTTTTAACCCACCATGGCGAGTTGAGTCAAAAAATTTCCTTAACCCGACCCAACTCGACTCATGCACACCTCTAGCCAAAACCCACCCCAGCCTCTCTGATGACCACCACCCCAGTGGCCCAGCCACTCCGGTCTCAACCCCAGCCAAGAACGCCGACTCAACCCGACCTGAATGCAAACTCAAGCTTGGGTTTTTGGGTTGGTCCATAGAGAGAAGAGAAGAGCTTGGGTTGAGGGAGAACCAACAAAAAAGTAAAAGAAAAAAAAAAAAAAAAGAGGTAACGTGATGACTGATGAGGCGTGGGTTGAGGGAGAACCAAAAGAGAGAAAGATGGAAATCACGTGTGAGAAAGAGAAAGGGCACATGTGGAGATTAAAATATAATATTTGGGTTTGACACTCAGCTACAATGCGCTGCTAGAGATAGCAGCGCACTATTGCTGGGTGTCAAAAAATTTAGCATTTGCCTTCTTTGATGGAGCACGTTTTTTGTGCTTGGAGCTATAAAAATAGCATATCAGAGCATTTAACATCTTTGATGAGAATGCTCTAATTTAGCTCAAAACTTATAACAAGAAATATTATTATATTCCTTAGATAAAATGGCGTTGTTGTGTTTGTAGAGGTAGGTTTTTTTTTTTTTTTTTTTTTTCTATTTTATTTATTTTATTATTATAATGAGTTGTATATTATTTTAAATGAAGTGGTAAAAAATTAGAACTTTTGATGTAGGGTGTATTATAAAATAAGGTGATAAAATAGATATAGTACGATTTTGAGTTGCTAAAAATTAAAATTTTTAGCTCCTTTGATGTGAATGTTCTAAGTATTGCAAATAATATAATGGTACATACCCCTGCCAGTTTAGTTCACTATATGATATTTTCTTTCATATTCTATTTCTTTTGTTAGTTATTGATGATGCCGAAAAAACCACCAGTGAGCTACACGATCCTTGCACACTCAAATTAGCACCTGCGCAACACAGAAAGAGAACCCAACAGAGAGCACCGGTGTGGTGCCGGCCAAATACCCTCCGAAGGTCAAGTTAGAACTTCTTTTCAATTCTAGAGTGCTAGAGAGGGGTTGATTATGCGTACCTTGATTTGAGAGTATTGAGGCTTTTATACTAGTAAGGCGTTGACCTCTTTTCCTTAATATAGAAGTTTTTTCCTTATAGGAGAGTACTCATAGAATCCCAAACGTGGTATACAAGGTTTTTCCTTGTAGAAAAGATTTATTACGGAACTCAGAATCCTTTTTGTGCTAGAACTCCATTTAGGTCCGGATTCGATGGCGTGCGTTGCAAGTATCCAATCCAGAATGGATTGGGTAGAGGCTGGGCCTATCCACAATCGACCCAGGCGTGACGACCATCAGGCCCATATCTATCAGCATAATTTTTTCCTCTTCAGTTATAATAGTCAGTAGTCAGTTTTTGCTAATATGCAAAGATTTGATTTCCATGTGATCCAAAAGCACCAATAAATGTATGATTAGAGTTGCTCTAGGAACCATTTTAGCCACAGCTCCAGAAAAAAAGTAAATTGCTTAATCTATGACATAGAAATTATAATAATACACAGACAACTACAATGAATCACTGAAAGAAAATGTGTTACCTTAAACATATTTAAGTAAAAAGGTCTTTCTGAATTCATTCTCCTCAGCTTCAACTATAAGTATATGCAAAACTTAGTTGATCACGTGAGGTAAATTGGTCAACTTCGTTGAACCAAAGACAAGAAAATAAATTTGACATTGGTGTATGTGCCCGTGCTATAAAGAAACCTTCAAGAAGGACCAAAAGTAGATGGCTATAAAATGGTTCAAATCAACAATGCTAAGAGCATTACCATTGGGGATGGCATAAAAGTTGTATTTTACCATCTTAAAATCTATTTTATTTATTATACCAACTCACTTTATAATGCATCCTACATCCTAGTTTTTATTTTTTTATATAACTGATTAAAATAATATAACTAAATAAAATAATATTAAATAAAAAATATGTTTCTCATCTCTTTCCTCTGCTACCAACCAAGACCACCACTATTCACTCAACAAACCACCACCATAGACCACCACTATTCACCAAGCAAACCACCATATTCAACCAATAAACCCAAAAAACAATCCATACCAAACACCAGCACCTCCGTCAACAATACCCACAAAACCCACCACCTCCTCCATCAACAATACCCCCCGTGTGAGGTTATCAAAGAAAAAAAAAACCACCGTGTGAGTGAGGAAAATTAGAGAAGAGACAAAGAGAGAAAGAGGGAAGAGAGTCAGAGGTTGAATACAGAGAGGAGGAAGACAAAGAGAAAAAGCGAGAGAAAGAAAGAGAAGATAATATTATTTTATTTATACATACTAGCTACAGTAAGTTCTAAATACCCATACTTACTATAGCTAGGATGAAAAAAAAAAGTTTACATACTCGGATGTGGGGTGGGGGGGGGGGGGGTGTGGGGGTTTAAGGCTCCAATTAGTAAAATAGCAACTGGGGGGTTTTTACACCCCCCAATGCTAATGCTCTAAAAAAAAAAAAAAAACTTCACAACTTTTCTAGAAAGCAAATGCAGTTTAAAAAAAAATTGCGAAACCAAATGTAATCTTTTGAATTTAGTTACAAATATTCATTCAAAATTATTAATAAATACAAGCACTCCTATGCATAGAACACCCACCCAACATGACAACACACTGGTGAAGACAAAAAACAGCAATACCTAAGAGGGTTTTCAATGAAAGGAGGAGGAGCGAAGAGGGCAAGGCATCGGTGGCTGTGCTAGCATGAAGACACAAAAGTGGTTGAGAAGGAAGCGTGGCTTAGAGGCAAAAGGCCACTGTTGCCAACAAAGGGAGGCAGTGTCACGGTAAGCCAAGGTCTGTGTTCGACATCTCTCTTCCCCTTCTCTCTCTCGCATTGTCGTGCGTTTGTTAAACAAAATCAGATTTGTTTTTAATCAAGTCAGTATGATTTAGATTTGATTTCAACGGGTCAATTTACTTTAGATTAGATTTAATCTAACATGGAAACTAATTTTTTTAAATAAAAAATGTCACATCATTAAAAAATGTCACCTTATTGTTCCATTAGCCACGTAAGTAACACTACCAACGGCCGTTAGTAAAAGGACTAATACAACTCAATTTTAAAACTTGAGAGACCAATTGTATTTGCTTCAAACTTAAGGGACCAATTGCGCACATAAAATAAACTTGAGAAACCAACTTTGTAGTTATCCGTATTTTTTAAGTTGATTTTAGTTTTTCTTTATTAATATTTTTAAGTGATAAATGAAAGTTTTTATTTTAAATCTATATAAAAATATTGGAAATTTTGTGATTTTTAATATGTGATAAACACCTAAAAATATTTAGCAAATTTCAAGAATACAACCCAACATCGAAAAACAAAATATTTCCATTGAAAATTGTTTAAAAAAAAGAAAATAAAGATGTTTTCAAGTTATTGGACTTTTTTTTTTGTGGAGAAACTCAAGTTATTGGACTTAAGTGTTTACTATAGGGAAACTGGGTCCAACCCATGTGCACGGAGAGTTAGTTAAAGCAAGATAACAAATAATTTTGGAGGAAATGAGCCGAAGAGAAGGTCTATTACGAGATTCTATTAGTATTTTTTAGTCATAATTAAAATTTTTTTGTAATTTCAATTTTTTTTTTGGGTTAAATGTAATTTCAATTCTATTTGCGTGTATATTTGGACAACCTAAAAAAAAAAAAAAAAAAATCTAATATTAGCATATGATGATGCCAAAAATCATCAGTAAGTCGCACAATCCTCATGTACTCGAGATACCACCTGCGAAACAGAAACGAAAAAGACCTTGTAGAGAGTACCGGTGTGGTACTGGCCAAATACCCTCCGAAAGTTAAGTCAGAAAACTTTTACAACTCTAAAGTGTCAAAACTAGGGTAAATTATGCGTACCTTGATTTGTGAGAGTTTTAGAGTTTTTATAGTAGCGTAGAGTTGACACTCATTCCTTGGCGGATATAGTCTTTCCTTATAGGGAAGATGCTCATTAATGCACACATCTTGCGGGATTATTTCCTTGTAAGAATCTTCTTAATTAGGATTAACTGTGGAGTTCAAGATATTTCCTTATATACTCATGCGTGGAGGCCTTGTCAAACCCGTCAAAGGTTTTTTCATCCCTGTCAGCTTCCTATCCCGCCTAGGTGTTCTGGTTGTCCCATACAGGTGTCATGATCTTAAGGTGGAGTCGTCGCCCTTAAGGTGGTGTCATCTACGCCCCTTGAATGTACAGGTAAGGTTGACGAGTTCAATGAGACTGTTGGCCTCATCTTACGTAAACGAGTTCATTATCCTTTTAGAATTATCCTTATGAACATATGATCCATATAAATGAAAATTTATGATCCACATATATTATGTTTTTTTTTATTTAGTTTAAGTGGCTTTTAATCCCCTAAAAAAAATGGCTTTTAATGATTTGTGCATGAAAGAAACGTACTATTTTAACACGTATTAGATTGATTTTTGTTTTCGGTTTGTACGTACATACTGAAACTGAAACGATAAGCCACAATCTACCACAGAAGTCATATAATTTGAGCAACCACCCATAAAAATTAATATACGACAATGATTACTCGAGAGACTTCGGTTCCACTAGTAGTAAGAAAACTTAGATTTGTCAAATACTATAGGCCACAACCTACCTCAAGGCCTCTAGCCACCGTTCAAAGTTTGGACCAAAATGAATGAAATACTGTCAGCATTGCAATTGGCATTGACGTGTGGTACGGAAAAAGTCTGTTACACACTGTTCAATAATTGAAGTCGTGAATTTATGAGTTCATGAAAATAACGTCTTGAGTTTGGTCTTTATTTATCTACCTTTACAATATAATAGGCACTCAACTCAACAATTACACAATACACAACACAAATAAGCACAGCACATCGTTCCAAACTGCGCGCGGCAAAGTACAGCGCAAACCAAAAAACAACAACAACAATAATGATATGCTTACGGTCCCTTCCTCTTGTTCCTCACGAACTCAAATCCCCACTCTCATTCAGAACCAGAGCACAACAACAACAACAACACTCACACCCCTTCTTTCACACAGTACCCCACAAAACTCTCACTGGAGGAGGCACAGCAACAACTACTACTGTAGCCAACGTAGCTCTCAGTGAACATAATGACCTCAACGCTGCGGAGGAAGAGGAGCCATTGCCGTCGGAGCTGAGTGAAGAGCTGATGCCGAATCATGTGGCGGTGATTATGGATGGGAATGGGAGGTGGGCTAAGCAGAGAGGCTCACCTGTCTCGGCGGGCCACCAGGCAGGTGCACGGTCACTGAGAGAGCTCGTTGAGATTTGTTGTAAATGGGGGATTAGAGTTCTCACCGTTTTCGCCTTCTCTTATGATAACTGGATTCGCCCCAAGGTCCGTTTTACTATCATTTTGCGTGTTCGCTCTGATTTTGAAATCTGGATTTTTCTACTTATTTTAACTTCTCAAAAGAAATAAGATTAGCTTCAGACTTAAGGTTGATTAAAAAAAAAAAAGTAGAGCTTCTTAAATAGTAACAACTATCCGTTGTAAATAGAACTTCTAAGATTTTTGCTATATATATATATAAACCTGTCTACTCTGGAAAGATTTATTGGGTCCGTGCTGTTGGCCTGACCAGATATATTGGGTCCGTGCTGCTTTGTCATTGAGAGCTTGGGGTCCCCAAAGACTGTACACGATTAATAGGCAGGCCCCAATAGTCTTACTGGAAGTGTTAACATTTATAGTCCATTGGGATTCAGGTCCCCTCTTTTTGTCTTGCTCTTGCACTACACATACTTTGTAAACGTACAGTCAATAGAAGACAGTTGACTAAGGTGAGTAAAATATTTAAAATGGAGAAGAAGAAAAAAAGTTGGTTTGAAGGGATCCGGTTTTCAATTTGCTTGATGTCCAACCTTTGGCTACACTATCTCACTTTCTTCCCATAAGATACCCCCATAAAACCTATGCACCAAGAACTTGGAACCTTCAAATGTACACGAAGTGTCCCCGAAGGATTGTATCATCAATATTTAAGCAAATATGCTTTAACGTCTATTTAAGCTACTCATGGTTTGAAAAAATCTAAACCGCTTATTTAATAACAAATTGATAGGATTTTATATGAGGACTTCAAAGGACACCAAGTTGGAAAAATGGTTAAGTCAATAAATTCACAATTTCCTATCAAGTTAAGCTTTGAAAACAAGTTGTAGTTTATCATGACACCAATACAAGTACTCCAAAGATCAAAAATTGCCTCTAAGGAACTTTCCATTTAAAAGTATAAAATTCCACATTTTTAGACAAATAGTAATATAACAAATCTAACTGTGATATCATTTTTTTAAGTGGAGATGGTAATGGTATTAGATCTAGAAAGCAAGAAACATACTTCCAAATTGTAAATTTTGTAGTGTTTTTGTCTGTTTTGATTTTTCTAGAATCTACTAGGAGAACTTTTCCAATGATTGAATTTTTATTTTTATTTTTGAGAACTTTTCAATGATTGGTTTGATTATGGTGCAGGTGGAGGTTGATTTCTTGATGAATTTGTTTGAAAGAGAAATAAAGTCACAAATGCAGAAGTTTGTGAGGTAGTAGTTACCCTCCTCTCTTTCCCAGCTGTTACCAATTCTGATGCTTTGGTACATATGCATAAGGATTCAAATTTTTTCATTTCTTGTTCATTATCTTCATATTTTGATTGCATACAGTATATATTTGCTTGAGGAAATTTAAAGGTAATTCCGAACAAGTAGTAATAGTTTTAAATGATTGGTGTTGTGCATATGTGGCATGATTAAAAGTAGTCAGACTTTCAATTTATATAACTGTTTTAGTTTCTTAAAAAATGGAAACTTTGAATTATTTAATCCAAATATTTGTATCAATGTTGAGTTGGAACGGATTAATCTATATGAGATTTTCTCAGTTTCTTAATCAATAGACATATTAATCAAGGTAGTATCATGATGTGCGGCTTATCAATGTAACAACTTTGTCCTAGATTATACTATGCAGTTTGTTAACCACTATTTGGAAATATTTTCATTCTTCTAGAACTGTAAGGGTATTTCAGAATCCAAATTCCAGAAAGATCAAGGATGTGATTGGGGTTTGGAGAGCAATTGAGCGGTAGTAAGAATAAGTTTATGATTTGTAACTTTCATTGAACTGTATCCTTGTGCCAAGGTAAGCGCTTGTATAACATGTTCGGGTCCAGCCCAATACGGAATTGACCAGCTGTGACAGGTAATAGATGTTAGGCTTAGAGCCTGTGTTGAAGATAAATGGGGGACAAAGACATGAGATTTTTAACTTACTATGTAAAATAGGCGACAATAAAGTTGGTTTTGTCAACGCTCTTACTTTACAAGGAAAAGGGCTTGTACATAAGCTAGTTAAATGGGGCTTTGTTGGCTTATGGAAGAACACAGAATAAGCAATGTTTCTGCCATTTCTTCCCCATTTTAGAGGGATATTCATACCATTCTTGCTCTCTTATTGTGATGTTCAATTTCTTCTTGAAGTACCTCTTTTATTTACCACTGTTGTTTTGTAGTGCTTTCCCATAGTAGCCACTTTTTCCTGTAAGAATTGCCATTGTTGTTGTTTTTCAATTTTTTTTTTCAAGCAGTTCAAATATAGTCAGGATGCCCAACTCCCCCACCCCCCCCCCCCCCCCCCCCGGGCCAATGCTTTGGGCTTTACTACCATTCATAGAGTACTCTAGAATAAGTCTTAGTCCAAACTCCAATAATTTTTTGACTCATTTGGAAAGCATGTTTGCACTACTTCCTGAGTGATAGGTATCATCTATAGAGTATTAAAAATGTTTGAAACTGTGCATCAATGTCTTAAAGTTTTGATTGTTGTCTAATGCATACATACAACATTCTTTGTCCCACCTTTTGTGTTCCATTTTATACTCCACCAATCCCAACTTTCCATGTGTTTGATTTTTTATTTATTTATTTTAAACTACAGTTGTATTGAAAGTGATTACCTAGAACTCCTTTCCCATAATAATCTCCAAGGAATGTACAAAAGCAAACTAATAGGTAACATACAGTTGCCATTTGCAGCTCATAATTAGCTGTCCCACATACGATCCCCTGGAGATGATTTCTACTGCCCAACTACCTTTTGCTGAAGGAGAAGGGATGAATCAAGAAACAAATTAGGTCCTATTTACAAGATCGAAATAGAAAACTAATCTTAAATAACTATAGATCTAAGGAGGTCTTTCACTCACTGGAAACAGTTTTTGTTCATTTTCTAGAAGCTTGAAATGTCAATGCCAAGCTAGCAATAAATTTCTTCTGATAGACTGAACTGCAATAGTGAGACAATATCTTTTGTTAAAATTGCTAAATGTGGATGCTTATTTTGAAAAGATAATGGATTTATTTGTTTGATCATCGCATATTGGAAAGTAAAGCAGACATATGCTAGCAATGAAACCATTATTTGAGATTATAAATAGAGTGTTCACTGTTGGATTTGCTATCTTCATTTTTTATTACCTTCATGTCTTTGTAGCAAATAAAGCAATCACTTCCTAGTAGGCAGACCATTGTTTCAATTATATGTGATGGTTGGTGCTAGGTTAAATATTGAGGTTGTTTCATTAATAAATGGGTTTTACAGTGAAGGTATTCGAATAAGCGTGATTGGTGATTCATCAAAGCTTCCACAGTCTCTACAGAAATTGATAAGTGAAGCAGAAGAGGCAACAAAAGACAATTCTAGACTCCAATTCATTGTGGCAGCTAGTTACAGTGGGAAATATGACATTGTGCAGGCATGCAAAAGTCTTGCTTGCAAAGTCAAAGATGGCGTCGTTCAACTGGAAGACATCAGCGAAAGCTTGGTTGAACAGGAATTAGAAACCAACTGTACCGAGTATCCCTATCCTGATCTACTAATACGAACCAGTGGTGAACTAAGAGTCAGCAACTTCTTGTTGTGGCAGTTGGCCTACACTGAATTTTTCTTTGTAAAAGAACTCTGGCCTGATTTTGGGAAAGCTGAATTTGTAGAGGCTTTAATTTCATTTCAGCGAAGACAGAGACGCTATGGTGCACGTCTTTCATAAGAAATAGCCAATTACAGAGATCTTAGCTTCTGTATCATCATACAGAGAGTTTGAACCATGCAATAAAGCTTTCTTATGATAATTTCACGATCCAGCATTGAAGTATAAGAATCATGTATAGCTAGTTCATCTTGCACCTAATCAACATCAAGGTGCTGGATGTACATATAATAAACAAACTTATATCACTTAGTGTCAGAAAGATTTCTATATCTCTTCTTAGCTAAACATGGGCCATGGGGTAATTCTTTTTGCCAAAAGCATGGATTTTATTATCTTACTTATCAATATAACATAAAGGAGCATTGTTTTCCACAATCTCATTGCATAAAGAAGCATAAATTTTCTGTAAGCTCTGTGTTTCTAATTTTTTTTCCTGTCTACTGTCCTTTTGTACATGCAGATTGACAGGAACTTTTGCAATTAAATTTTTGTGTTGTTGAAATTAAAATGAAATATATAATATCATAGAGATGAGGGAGCGGAAGCAATGAGAGAAAAGAAAAAAAAAGATGGAACCTAAGAAGCATGGACACTGATGGACATGAGTACAGGCACAATGCAGCGACGAAATCGGTATGTCTATGCTTCCTAGGATGGAACACTAGGGGTATGTCTATGCTTCCTAGGATGGAACACTAGGGTTATGTGGTTTGACCTATGACATACATCCACTAAGGTAGCCCTTGATGGCTATATTTCACTATAATCTCAATTCATGTGTTACAATAAACCCAATATGAAGTAGTTATAAGTGATTAAAATTAACCATAAAATAGACCATGGTTAATTGACTTATAATACAAGTAATATATTTTGCTTACATACCAAGCAAAAATAGACTTGGCCCTTGACTATTGGGCTTGGTATCTCTACACCTTTCAAACTCAAGGTGGAAGCTTGAAGACAACTTAAGTTTGGAAAGTGAATTCATAATAATGCTTGAAAGATGCTCTGAAAAAGATGACCATAAATGACCGACATGCATGGAGAATGGAACGTGTAAAATGAATGTGCAAATTGCTGATTGTGAGAGCAAATAACAATGATAGATGAATGCCGAAGATAATAATTAATAAGTGACCAGGGAGGGGCTACTATGGCCTGAGAATGACTACGCTGAAGGCCTAAGGACCATCAACAAAGAGCAACATTGTGATAAAGCACGTGACTAAGTTGACGCGTTGTCATAGATGGAGATCTATACTGCTAGCTTGTTCATTCATCGAAGCAAAAAGGAGAAGGGGGTACTTGTAGTAGCAGATTCATTGGGTGGTCGGGCTTCATATTTATTGATTATTTTCTGCAGGAGCATGAAGTGTCAAAAAAGGCGGAGAATAACAATTAAGACAGAAATCATAACAGCTTCTTGTGCTTAGTTGCGAGGATAATTAGTACCAGGTTATAGAGGGTTAGTGCTGTGTCTGATATGGCCATTTTGTGCTAATCCTTCAACTAGGCAGTGTATTTTTCAGGACATAACAGCTGCAAAGAAGGCAACATATATTAATTATAATATAAGATAACCACCTAATGATCGTATCATTGTTTTTTGTTTTTTCATAGATACTATTGATTTTCAAACGATGACATTTGCTCCAAAATAATTGCTATTTATCAAAAAAATTTATCAGTTAAACTAACTAGAACTTAAGATCATATCATTGTTTATACTAGAAGATATATAAGGTAGTTGCGCTAACAATCTTGATAATTTATTTAGAAGTTATAAATGTGTGTTTGTGTGTGTTTTTGGGAGGGGGTAGTTTTCATTAGTTTGATGATTTTAACAATTTAAATTATTCCCTAAAATGCCATGTACTTAATCATATAATCAATAATGGATAGTGATCAATAAATGGTCTGGCAGGATGACCGGGAGTGAGAAGGCATTGTCCCTCTTGTCCGAAACATCAGTGCTTACCATTTTATTTTTGCTTAGTCAGTCTACAGAGGATGGCAAAATTGACCTAATAAGAGTAATATAAAACAAAGTGTAATAATCAGACCTGAAACCGGCAGTCAAATCTGATTCTTTAATCTTGATCTGGAATGTTGGAACAATGGCAAATAGCAATAGGTAATGAAGTTTCAAACCTTGGACCCGGTCTTAGTTACTTATCTTACGTACCAAGGCCCATCAAGCTATATCCAGCCTTTTTCGTTGTCCCTTTTCATTTCTTATCGTAGCATACATGATACATGATCACACACAAAAATACAAATTAATGGATTAGTAGTTTTTTTTTTTTTGGAGAAAAAGGTAAGAGAAATTTTATTAAAAGAAAAAGCAAACTAAAAAAACGAAACAAAAACCAAACTCAAGGAAGATCTGACTGGAAAACAACGTCCACATCCTCGGGTAAGTCTTCTACCCAAACCTCAAGATTTGCAGATAAAACTGCTTTTTTAGCTAAACTATGAGCTAATCTATTCCCATCCCTTCTAACATGTTGGAACATACAATTTCTTAATACTCCACCAAGTCTTTTTGTCTCATTAATGATATGGCCAAATAGCAAAGGACAGGGGCCAAAGCGCAACAAAACCTAAATAACAGTTAGACAATCACCTTCAACAATAATGTCGAATAAACTCATCTCCCTTGCGAAGATGACAGCCCTTCAAGCCGCCAAAGCTTCAGCCATCTCAGCTTACTGCACCTTACCCAAATTTTGACACAGTGCTGCAATAGCTTACCCAGAATGATCTCGACAAACTACACCAATACCTGTTAAACCCGATTCCTCAAAATAAGCAGCATCAAAATTTATTTTGAAGCGATCATCAGGCGGAGGAGATTAATGGATTAGTAGTTAATAAACATTTGATTCATAAAAAATAAAACTTTAATAAATTAACGTTTACCATATTTATTTTGAAAATGATATTTTTATTATTATAATGTTTTGTACTTTTAAGATTGGGACAAAGTTTGCTTAGAAACTTAGTTATAGTCAATGGCTACAACTTCATTCGATTTATATCTTTTTATTGGATGTGAATTTTGACAAATTCGCCATTGGACTTCATTTTCTTCTTATATCTTCCATATTTGCAAAATCCGTAAAAGATCAAAGATCAATAATTATGTCATCAATCAAATGTTTAAAATTATACATAAAAAATAAGTTTATATATCAAATAATAAATAACATCCGATTGACAATAAATTTAACATGCATAATAACATAAATAACATGCAATCCAACAATTAGATTTTTAAAATATGTAGTCATGTTAATATTTTTAATGGAAGTTTTAGTCATTGGTTATAACCAAGTTTGTCACCAAATTTTATCCTTAAGATTGAGTTGTTTGTTAATAGGCCATTTTAAGAAATTTTTAATCACTTTCATGGGAATTATAAAAAAAATTGTCCTCAAAGTTAGTTAATTTTTTCATTTCCCATAAAAAGTTTCTCAAAATAGTTCATAAACTAATGTCCTTAGGGCATTCGTTAACTTGTCCCTTTAAGATTAATAAACCCAAAAAAAATTTTATTTACATTTGTTCATGCTCTTCTTTTTTAATTATAAAAGCTATGAAAGTACATTTAAAAGTTGTTTAGCTTTTTTTAATATTATTTTTAGTCAATTTTACTAAATTTTACAAATTTAATCTGTTTGGATATATGCCAACACAAACAATATTTGACCCTTTCAGCCAAAGATATATATATATATATATATATAGACACACACACACACAAGCCTCTAAGCACACGTGTTGCTTCTATTTTTTTGGTAGAGATTAATAATTTGCATTTATTATAATTTGAAAATATTTTTTTTTTCAAACAAATAAAAAATATAAACTTTAGAGATAAGCAATTTTTTTTTTTTTTTTGAACATGAAGGGAAAAAAATCCTAAATTTTATGAATTCTCTTTTTTAATTCAAAATGAAATTTGTTATTTGACATTTATAATCTTATTTCTAAATGAAGTTACACTTCATTAATGAGGCTATTTTTGAATCACATAAAAGTTCTTTTTTTTTTAGAGAGTTTCAACCTATGGCGTCCGCTCCTGATAATAGCTCTTTATCATCAGACCAAGACACCAATCAGTTTTTAGTGAAGGTGGAGATTGAACCCTAGATCTTTTGTACAACTATCAGAGACTTTACCAGTTGAGCTAACTAGAACCCACATAAAATTTCAATTAAAAGAGGGAGAATCCTCTTATATATAGTGTAAATATATACCCTAACAATATCTATTGAATTGTATTTTAATTAATTATTAGATTACTTATGATGCCACCAGTCAAGAAACTTGTATCTAAATAGCATAACCTCTTCTCTCTTATTAGATAAATTAGGATTTGAATTCCTCCTTCCTCCATTATTAAAACTTTTGAGTTATAAAAAAGATTATGACGACATCACGAATGGACTTCTAATTGAATCTCAATCTACCTTCAAAACTTTAAGAATTTCCTTTTATCAATTATCAAATGGTTCAGTTTTTAAAATGTTGTAGTCATTGTACTAATAATAAAATAATTAAAAACCTCTCTCGGGTTAATTTGGAAAGTAACATTTCTTTTTTTAATCTTGTTTTCAAAACACGTTCAAAATTAGATCCCCAAATAACTTTAAAATGGTACTATTTAAATAATAATTATTAAAATAATATTGTTTTGCAAAATTTTTGCTCCTCGCATTATTACTCTCCCTCTCGCTCTCTCTCAAATCAATAACCTTTTTTTTCTTTTTCTTTTTCTTTTTTCAAACCAGTTAGGCTACAAGTGGCCCGGTGTCGGTGTGTTGACTGCCTATCATTAGATTTTTGTAGACTCTCTTCCACTCCCTTTACATGGATTTTATTTTTCTATTTTTTTTAGAATCCATCTTTACATGGATTATGAATCTTGAAAGTTGATACAATGAGGACTCATGACAAAAAGAAGAATATGACGACAGCACGTAAAGTTAATAGGACTTATATTTGTCATTGATCTTATCCACATAATTATGGGTGTCCACCGGTCAGTCCAGGTTAGGTTTATGCGTAACCTGAAACTGACCTGACCAAATTGGGTGTGCAATTTCTAGACCTGCCGCCAACTGGTGATGGACTCGATTTGGACTAGTCGGGTTCTGGTTGGGCGGCAGTCGGTCTCGGTTGAGTCAAGGAGGAGGGGATTTGGACAGAACTCGCCAGATCTGGCTGAAATCTAGCCTGATCTAACCAGAATTGGCCAAAATCCTCTAGCTCTCATCGAGATCTCGCTAGATCTAGTGAGATCTGACCAAATAATGATTCAAAAGACAACGAACGGTGGCTTTTGGTTGGTGGAGATTGGTCAGGTCGGTTGGAGTTGGATTTTGAAGCAACGACCCAATAGAATCGGTTTCTTGAAGTCGAACCCTGCTACCAACCATCACAAGCCTTAGATCTAGTGGTTTTCAAGTCGGTCTGGTAGGTGGGTTAGACAGGCCTACATACAATATCAATAATAAGCATATATCCAAAATCCCTAACAGTTTTCTTGACAGTCTAGTGAGAGTCCTCTATATTGCAGAACCCCTGAAACTATCAGAAAGTTGTTACAACTTACAGCCCATGGTTGTCTTAGAACTTAAATACGATGGGGTTCACACATTAGATAGCTCTACAGCCTTTACCAAGATTCTATCTATTCATTTTTTTTATGGCTGGATTAAAACTTGAGTAATGATAAGGGCACAACTTTTGCCATAACTTTTACCACAATTTTTACTCACGTGTTAAGTTGTAAGTAGTTGAGTTGTGGACCTAACACTTTTACTTCACCACTCACAACTTGCCATGTGAGTAAATTATGGCAAAATTTGTGGTAAAAGTTGTGATCCTAACATTTTCCTTAAAACATGTCACTGGATTGAAACTTGTCACATCATTGATATTTAAATAAATATTAAATGTCATTTTTCTTATATCTATTTAAGGGTGCGTTTAATTAGCCGTGTTGGGAGCCTAGAAGTGTGTTTTTAAAACCCAAAAATTTGTTTCGCAACAATTCTTTATAGCTTTTTTACAAAAGCTCATTTTAAACTCAAAACACCGTTTTGTAATCGCTTATACAAACACACCCTAAATCGTTTCAAAAAAAGGTTAACTATCATTAATTTTTCAAGAGTTTTGTATCTCAACTAAGTACTGACACTTCCTGGTGTTCCAATTGAGACTTCTTGTTAAAAAAAAAAATCATCATTATTTTGACATAATTTAATTATTGATAACATGAAAATTTTAATCCATTCATTTCAAAATGAATGATTATATTTTTGAAGTTCCATAATGAAATTTAGGAGTGTCCAAGATCAACCAAACTCGACAAAACCAGCTGACCTGCTGTCAACTAACCCTGACTCTAACCGACCTATGGGCCTAGCAATCAGCAACAGTTTTGGAATGTCCAATTCAATGAAGTCAGTTCAAGTGATAGGTGAGTGAGGTAGAAACCCAAAGGACCCGACCAGTCCGATATTTTGCCATTTTTCAGTGAGTTTTCCATCACCAGTCATTGATTTTGGCGGAAATCTAGTAAGATCTAACTCTCTCTTCATCGATATAAGGAGAGCTCGACCATATCTCGACCAAATCTGGCTAGATCTCGTTCATATCTCAATAGATCGAGCTAGACCTCGGCCAGACCTAACAAGATCTTGACAGATTCAGCCAGATCCAGCGAAATCTCGGCCAGATTTAGCAGAATCTACTCCCTTGCCACAAACTCGACTCCGATCGACACCCACTCGACACCTAATGAAGCTCGATCCATTCGATTTGATGTCTTTCATAGTAGGCAGTGGGTCTTGATCTCCCTCACCCAAAGTGATCAGGTCAAGTTTAGGTTGGGCACAAACCCGACTAGGATCGACTAGTGGACACCCTATTGAAATTACTCTAATTTTTTTAAAATATCTTATTCAAAGGTTCACAAGGCTTCTTGATCTCTATATGATGATAACCAAGGTCCAATCTTCTGCTTCTAAATTTCTGATTGTTGTAATTATCAAATTATTTAAAAAAAAAAAAGTGATTTTGAGTTCACTCTTTAAATGTTGATAACTTTTTTTTTTCTTTTCCTTTTTTGGGTCGAATTACTGATCTTTGGTGATTGTTGAATTATTGATAATTTTTTCATTGACTTCTAATTTCAAAGAGTCGACATAATTAATGAAATCTTGGTAGTTGCCCTCATGTTGTATTGAATAATTTCTCACCAATGAGGGGCATACATCAAAACCAAAATGACATGGACTTGAGGGGCTGTGCTTGAATGACAATATTCGGGAATAGGGATACAATCATACAAGTACAACTGTACTTACGCCCCGAGAGGTGTGGCTTGGTGGTTGGGATCCGTGAATTAGATTTGTGGTCCCTAGTTCGAGCACGGGCGAGTACCTGGGGAGGAATTTGGATATCCCTGCTGAGGAGCCCCTGATTACCAGCTCTCTCAAGGTGTGAGGGTGAGGTTTATGGTCACCTCAGACCACAGTAGCTATGGCTCAATCCAACATTCCCTACTAAGAGAGTGCCCTTATAGTCACGCTAGGGAGGTGAGTCACAATGGTCGCCCCCGCCCTCCCTTTCATTTAGCTAAAAAAAAAAAAAGTACAACTGCGCTTACAAATTTTTTTTTCCAATTTATTGAGATAATGAGTTGCTAAAAAAAAAAAATCATGAGGGCTAACAAAGTCCCTCTAGAAAAGCCCTCAAGAAAAATATGATCGGATACAAAACGAATTCCATTGTCTCTTTTTTTCTTTTTTCTTTTTTTTTTTAATTACTCATGGAAATGGTATAATCCTAAATTTTACTAGTTCATAGTTTTCATCCTTTAACTCTTTCACACACTAAAAATTAATATCACGTTTCCCAATATCAAATTCTCACTTCTAAGTTCTAAGAAATCACTTCCTCTAAATAAATAAAGGGAAATGCTAACGACTGCCTTTAGGGCACTGGTTAATAATCTATTTAAAGAAAATTTTTATGGGAAATGAAAAAAAAGTAATTAATATTTTGAAAGCTTTTTTCATTTTCCATAAAAGTGGTATTAAAACTTTTCTAAAATGGATTATTAACGAGTGCCCTTAGGGCACTCATTAGCATGACCCATAAATAAATAAAAGTTCTAAGAAATCAATTACTCTTATGAATATTATCATCTGCCAAGTGGGGCAAATGCATCATTATGATGAAGATAAATATCATTTCAAAATTATTGAGAATAGTTAATAAGGAACATTGGCAATTACAGTAATAAATGAGCAAAGTTAGAGGTGGCAAAATTAGACATGACCCGCAAACTCATCACGACACGAAATTAGTAAGTTATGGTTTGAGACTTAATGGGTTTGTGTCATATTTGGGTTAACACAACTGACTCGTTTAATAAAGGATTAGGTTAGTGTCCATCACATGAAACTTGTTTGACCTGTCTAACCCATTTAATTAATTGACATTTTACCAATATACCCTTCAAACCCTAGGTATATATATATATATATATTTTTTTTTTTTTTTTGAGAAGGAAATAACTTTCATAACATTAATCAAGGGGCTTTAAATCAGCCAAAATAACAGCATCTAAATCTAGTGGAACAGACTCCATCCAGACTTGTAAAGGAAAGGAAAGTCTTGCTCTCTGAGCTAAGGTGTGTGCGACTGCATTGCCTTGCCTATTGACATGAGAGAAAGAATAGCTTTGTAACAAGCTAACATAAGACAAATTGTCTTTTAAATTATGACCAACAGCAAACTTTTCCATGCCACTACCACGTAGAGACTTTACTGCAACCTCCGAATCACCCTCTAAACAAGATTGCTGGAAACCTATTTCAGAAACCAAGACTGCTGCTCTTCTTGCTGCTAGTAGCTCCAAAGCCACAATTGAAGGTGGTTTCTTGATTTTTTCGGATAGAGCAACCATAACTTGGCCCTCAGAATTTCGGATGACTACACCGAGGCCAGCTTCACCTGATTCATTGAACATTGCCCCGTCATAATTGGTCTTGAAACAATCCAGAGGTGGAGGACGCCAATACTTTTGAGAGGGATGTCTACTGCCTATGAAATGACTTTCTTGAGATCCCTAAGTCTTGAAACTTCGAAGATATTCTCGTGCGAAACCCGTAATTCTAACCAGCGGCAAAGAAGTTTACTGGAGGCGAGATTTATTTCTTTGGTGCCATATAGACCACGCTGTGATGCTGAACAACAGAACTGTGTGGAGGTTTTTCCTGAATTAGCTGCACTAAATTAGAGAAAAAACCCGAGACAGCTTTGTTTTTATCAAACAAGCCAAAGTTTGTTGCCCAAACCGTTTGCACCATCTCACAACCCCACAAAGCGTGGAGAACAGATTCATTCCCCCTTGAGCGGAGTTGGCAGGTGGGATCGATAGGAATGACTCTTTTCTTTAAATTTTCTTTTGATGGTAGAGAGTTTGTGCATGATCTCCATAAGAAATGCTTGATTTTCCCCAGTACATTCAGTTTCCAAATGTTCTTCCAAAAAGATTTTTGTGCGGCAGAAGTTGTTGGTCTGACAGTATCAAGGGTAGTAATTTCCATGAGACTTTTGTACCCTGATTTCACGGAATAAGTACCAAAGTTTTCTTTAGGCCAAATGAGGATGTCGGGTTGAGGAACGGCACACAGAGGTAGGGACTTTATAAGTGCAGCTTCAAGCGGATTGAAGCAAAGATCAATGAGGTGAGTATTCCACCAACTTGTTTGGGCATCAATGAGTGTATCCACCATGGAATCAGGTGCTAAAAAATTTTGAGGGGAAACCACTTTACCTTCTAGAGAATTCAGTAACCAAGAATCATGAAAAATCCTTATAGATTTACCATCTCTAACCCTCCACCAAGCTTCCTTCTCAACAAGTTTTCTAGCAAACAAAATACTTTTCCTGGCAAAGGAACCCAATGCTAACTTTGCTTCAAAGATCAAACTGTGGGGGAAATATTTAGCTTTGAAAACTTTATAAAATATGGAATTTGTATCATGGATTAATCTCCACACTTGTTTGGCCAACATTACTTCGTTGAACTTACATAAGTCCTTAAAGCCTAGACCCCATTCCGGCTTTGGTTGACACAAAACTTCCCACTTCTTCCAGTGAATCTTTCGTCTATCACCCTTTTGACCCTACCAAAATTTCTGAATGAGCATCTCAATAACTTGACATAGACCTATAGGCAATCTGAAACAACTCATAGCAAAAGTAGGGATGGCTTGTACCACTGCCTTCAAAAGGACTTCCTTTCTAGCCTGAGACAATAATTTTTCTATCCAACCTTGCAATTTGTTCCACACCCTATCTTTTATATAGTTTAGACTTGCCTTTTTCCTTCTACCAACCACTGCAGGTAACTTGAGGTATTTTTCATATTCTTTGATCTCCGGAACACCAAGAAAATTTTTTAATAGGTCTTTTGAGGATTTGGGTACACCCTTGCTGAAAAAAAGATTTGTCTTCTCTGAATTTATCTTTTATCCCGAAGCCTTTTCATACTTTCCCAAAATTTCTTGGATAGTATTAATATCCTCAATCTGAGCTCGAAAAAAAAGTAGGATGTCATCTGCAAAAAACAAATAAGATATTTTTGTGCCATTATGACAAAGAGAGACACCTTCAACCTCCCTTTCATCCACTGCATGTTGGATTAGTCTATTTAAGCCTTCTGAACAAAGGAGAAAAAGGTAGGGAGAGAGGGGATCTCCTTGGCGAATACTTCTTGTTGGAATAATATGACCTTTTGCTTCCCTATTCACCAAGACAGAATATGTAACAGATTTTATACACTCCAAAATCCATCCATTCCATATACTGTGAAACCCCATTTTTTCCATGATCTTTTGCAAAAAAATCTATTCCAGTGTATCATAGGCCTTACTCATATCTAATTTTAGTGCCATGCGGCCCACTTTTCGATACTTCTTTGTCTTCATGTGGTGGAGAGTCTCAAAAACAACCAAGATATTATCTGAAATTCCTTTGTCAGATTGAAAAGCACTTTGTGATTCAAAAATGATCTGAGGCAAATTTCTTTTAATCTATTAGCCAAAACTTTAGAGACTAGCTTATATAAAATATTACATAATGCAATAGGCCGAAATTTAGTAATAGATTCAGGACTCTTTACCTTAGGAATAATAGTGATGAATGTATGATTCAGACTTGAAGAGATATGGTTAGAGTTGAGGCAAGAGAGGACTGCCTTGACCATGTCATCACCGATACTAGACCAAAAGTGTTGGAAAAAGATTGGAGGCATCCCATCCGAGCCAGGAGCCTTTAGAGGAGCCATCTATTGCAAAGCTATCTCCACCTCGGTCTTGGAAAATTCGGCAATCAAATCTGAGTTTATCTTTTCACTGACAACCTGCTGAGTGTGCTGCACTACATCTTCAATATTGCTAGGTGTTGAAGAAGAAAACAAGTTTTTGTAGTACCCCACGGCCAGAGCTGCAATCTCATCTTCACCCGAGACCATCTCACTGTTTGAACCTCTAAGCTCTGTGATAGTATTTCGCCTAATTTTTTGGGAAGCCCTGTTGTGGAAATAACCTGTATTTTTGTCCCCCGAAACCATCCAATGGTCATGAGCTCTCTGTTGCCATAATTTCTCTTCCATTCTGAGGAGATCATTAACTTTAGATTTTAATTGTAGGAAAAAATCCATACTTCCCCCCCTCACTGCTGCTGCTTCAACCAATTCTAAGGACCTTTTCTTCTCCAACGAAGTTTTTGAAATATTGTAGACAGAATTTTTACTCCATCTACGTAGCTGGTTTTGGCAATTTTCAATCTTTTTCATCACTTCTACCATGGGTGGACCCCAAGAAACCTCTCTCCATGCTGCTGTAACAGTATTGTGACAGCCCTTATTCTCAAGCCATAATTGCTTAAATCTCCATGGCTTTTGTTTCTTAGGTATAATTCCATCAGGGAGAATAATAATAGGGCTATGGTTCGAAGAAACACAAGAAAGAGTTCATACCTTTGTTGTTGGAAAAAGAGAAAACCACTTCGCTGTGCACACCGCCCTATCCAATCTTTCCCAAACAAACCCTCCATTCGGATAATGCTTGAGCCATGTGAATTTTTTGCCAATGAAGCTGAGATCATACAGCCCACATTCATCCAAGGCTTCATGGAAAAGCTGCATTTGCCCACAGGGTCGTAAACGGCCACCCAATTTCTCATGAGACTTGAGGAGCTCGATAAAATCGCCTACACATAACCAAGGTAATGAAGATTGCCAAATTCCAAGATTCAATCTAAAGTTAAGTTTCAGGTGCTCCGTAAAATCATGTAAACCTCCACGCATTTTCTTTACCACCATTGATTATAACATCGATACGATTTAAGGATGATGATTCGACTTTTAAGTCGAAATCCCTCTTCCAAAATAAAGCCAGACTACCACCATGAGTAATTTTTGACACTCCATGATGATGACCAAACTTCAAAGTATCTTGAATAACTAATAGCCTTGCTTCATCCAGCCATGTTTCGGCTAAAAACACCACTGTAGGATCTTGTGCCTGGACTAAACTCCCGAGCTCATGAACTGTCTGTCGGTTCCCAAGCCTGCGACAGTCCCAACACATGATACTCATAATCCTTGGCAAGGCTGGGAACCGGCCACTGCCATATAAACTGAATTTTCCTTGTCATCTTGAGAAACCCGAAATTTCTTCTTTGGTAATTTAAGCTGATCAAAGTCCACAACAAAGCCACTTTTTTGTCCGGCATGTGAAAGCAGAGCTTCCTTGCTGCCTAGTGAAGAACGGAGAACACGAGACCATTTTGGACCCAAAGCATGAGAGGCGTGTTTTGTATCTTGATGATTAGAGATATTAGTTAGCTAAGGGCCATAAGTCACGTGAGATTTTAAACTCATGAGTTGATCTTACTATTGGCCCAGCTCGGAAGAGCCACTAAGGGGTTGGCTCGTTTTGCACCAAGAGAGGGCCCATTTGGCTTCTTAGAAGGGGAGGATATTATCTCAGGTTTATTTTTGTCCACACATTCACAATTCCTCTTATCCCCCTCAATCTTATCAATAACCTTAGACACAACAACTTCCCTCATATGTTGACCCTCAAAGCCCAGAGGAATATCTTCCTCAAATCTTGAAAGATCAAATACAATGGAGAAAAGGTACAAGTTGGCGTGGATATCAGGTTTACCTCAATAGGCGCCTTCCTCAAAGCCTGATGATGCACTTTCTCCCACTGCATCTCCTCTGTGACTTCGGACCGTGTGTTGTATGTGATAGATGATTAATCTTGCTTAGAGGAAGTTTTATTTTCTGACTTCACTCCTGCACCTTCACCCTTACCTTCTCCATGTGGTGTCACTGTCAGATGTCTTGGCACCTCTAGAATTGCGTCATCCCGTGTCAAGCTATTGCTACCTAAGGGAAGAGACACAGTCACGTGATTCCCACCCTCCACTATCTTATCCCCAGGCACATCGAACTGATCACGTGTCCGTTCCAGTCTCACTCCGGCGACCCCACCCTTACTTCCCTAGTTTTCACCTTCACCGTATTTCACTAGTTCTTTTTGAATCCTCCCGTGTGGGTCGCCACACAACCATGCTCCATATTGATGGTCCTCCTCCACCGTTCGACCCTTAACTGATGATGTAGGACAGTCTTTAAGTGCATGGTTTAGCAGTCCACAACGGTAGCAAAAATTGGGGAGTCGTTCATACTTGAACTGGACCTACCTGGATTCACCTCCTTCAATGGTGATTCTTTTGCCACGGATGAGTTTTTTTGTAGCATCAATCCAGACACGCACCCTAGGCACTTACCCCAATGCACTCCTAAATCAGGGACATCAACCTCCATAACATCCCCCAAAGAGGACCCAATCGCCCAACCCGTTTCCTTTGTTCTACTCATTAAAGGTAAATTAAAAATCTGAATCCAAAAAGGCGACCATTTTAATTCAATCTCCTTTGAAGTTAGCTCACCTTCAAACTCTTGTATAATCACCAATTGTTTCTCAAAGCTCCAAGGGCTCATATCGAGAACTTTCTTTTTATCTTTCCTATCTCCAAACTCCACCAGAAATAACTCAGCTTCTAGTTTAGAGATATTGACCCATTTATTTGTTTTCCACAGCATTCTCAAGTTCTTTCTCAAAGTATCTAAGCTTATGCTTCTAAGGGTCATAATCTTCATGATAGCACAGTTTTTACCAACCTCCTTTGTAGCTCTAGTACTGTTGCTACCCAGTTCAATACCTTCGTCCTCTTCCTCCGTAAAGGATAACTTACTCCACATCACTTCCAACTCTTCAGCCATTTGTACACTTCTAATAGTTACCCACCCCAGAGGATGTTCCTGCCTTACAAAACCAACGTCCACCGCGACCTCACCCACGGAAGGTCACGCTAACTCTTGCAAGGGCTACAAGACAAAAAACTGCTTCTATGTGCTCAGAAGGTCACCCTAGGTATATAAACTTATTAGTTGTTATGGTTTATTTTCTTTGACATATTATGATTGATTATTTGTGATATTCATATATAATTTAGTTTTGAATGAATATTTGTGATACAATTACTCATTAGTTCTGAATTTTATAATAAAAATATCTAT
The DNA here is from genome assembly GCA_023736055.1 of Quercus glauca. Lineage (NCBI taxonomy): Eukaryota > Viridiplantae > Streptophyta > Magnoliopsida > Fagales > Fagaceae > Quercus > Quercus glauca. The sequence continues at coordinate 21,161,654 of CM043315.1, forward strand.
TTGTTTGGTTTTTCATAATTCTATCAATTTGGTTAATACTAAAATTAGTTTTTTTTGTTCATTTTGATAAAATTTGATAAACTGGTCAACACGGCTAACCTGTTTAATAAATGGATTGTGTTAGAGTTAAGAAATCCTGCCTCGTTTGATAAACATGTTGGGTTAGGATTAACTCATATAGTCGAATACTCATGAGTTAACACGACATGAACCCGATACGCGAACACGAGTTGCCACCCCTAAGCAAAGTTAAGTCAAATCCATAATTAAAATTTCAAGATTAGTTCATTGAATTTATTCAAATTCAAGTCAAGTTTGAACTCATTACCAAGCTATATTATATGTTTAAGTTTAGTTCATTTTCTTGTCAAACAAAATCAAACATGCAGCACTTCAACTCTACGGGATTAGTTTAATGGTTCCCAAGGCCTTATGAGAAACATGAGGTCTTAGATTCGAAACTCCAAACCTATATCTTAGGACGACCTTTCTTCCATGTAATTATCTAATGTGTGCAGGATGAGGTTTTAGTCATACCTGAGGGAATAGTTAGGTACTTGAAAAGCTCTAAGCACCCTCATTAGCCAGAAAAAAAAATGTTTAAATTTGTTTACAAGCTACTTGATTAACTTATTCTTTTCAATACATTTTAAATACCATGAATAAAAATTTTTACTCATTCACAAATTTATGCAAATAATTAATAACTAAATTATAGTTGAAATTATATTATTTAAGTTAATTAGACCAAATAATTTTTGTGGGGCCCTATTGCACTAACTACGTTGGCCCACTACATGCGGCCCAAGGCCCGCGCCGAGGATAATGCAAAAGCCGAGGACAATGGGAAAGAGCCCAGGTCATCCAAAGGCCTCGCCGAGGATGACCTGTCCTCGGCACACCGACTTCACTAAAGGGAAAATATCCCTCATTCGTTGAATATATCTCACCAACATTCTGACCGCTTTAATGGTGAGGTGACCTGAAAACCCTAAAGCATCAGTCACTTCAACTATTATAAAGCCTGCAAAGGCGGCTGGAAAATAACATAAAGCTTGCAAATACAGATGATGGGACAATCCCCTGTACATAGAGGCTCCGATAATTGACAAATGGACGGCGAAAACTAAGGAAAGGAAAAACACTATATAACCAAGAGACTTCCCAACATAAAAGGGGGGATGATTCAATGAGAGAGAGGATAATAGATCCTCGGCCTGGGCCGAGGACAAATATGCTTCATAAACACTTAGCCAAATTCCGATATCCAGAATCGAATGGATCTCATGCTATCAATTATTCATTATAAACTTTACACCAGCCATTGTTTACTTCGGTGATGCCAAATCCTTAAACCCACTTCTCTACAAATTTTATTGTTAAGGTTAGCCAAATTCCGATATCCAGAATCGAATGGATCTCATGCCATCAATTATTCATTATAAACTTTACACCAGCCATTGTTTACTTCGGTGATGCCAAATCCTTAAACCCACTTCTCTACAAATTTTATTGTTAAGGATCCGTTACAAATTGAGTCCCTACAATTGGCGCCCACCGTGGGGCAGAATTTGTGCGCTGGCAAGTACGGTGATCGGTGTAAAGAAATTAAGGGTAACTTTTTCAGAAATAATATACCAAAACAATACAATCTACTACAGCAACAATCATTCAGAAGTCAACAATCACAAGAACAAAAATATGCGAAAAATAGAAAGAGGCAAAACAAGTCTACTTCTTTTATTCATATATAAAGAAAAATTACATCTCTTACAAGTGAAGCCCGTGGGGCTTGTTCTAAAGCTAACTACAAAGGCAGACGCTTGACAAAGCCGGCAGAGGAACAAAAGGTAGAAAGAAAGTTGGCAGAGGAACAGAAGACAGAAAAGAAGGCTGGATGAGAAGTAAGAGAAGAGGAAAAGAAAAGAGGAAGGCTCGTTGAGGAGCAAAAGAAAAAGAGGAAAAAGAGAAAAGAGGGAAGAAGAGCTACATAGGAGGTGGAAGAGGTCGCGGCACAGGACGGTTCCACTTTTGGGTTCCGCCTGGTTTCCCTCCCACCCCCAATGCAACTGGCTTAGAGGGTCAGTGACCCATACCCAAGGGAAGGTGGTTACGTTCTTCCTGGATCCTCCTCCAGACGGCGAGGAGGGTTCCTCCTCTGGTTAGGTTGAAAAGAAGGAGAACCTTTGGATTTCCCCTACTCCAACCCCAATGTGACGTCCAAGGTCGGAGTGCCATCCTCGGCTCCTGATAGGGGCTGTGCATCCCCAAGATCGCCCTTTCCAAGGGCCAACTCATTCGAAGGGGCTCAAACGGCTATGTTTGGCAGAGCCTTTTTGGGATGATGTTTTTAGGAGAAATTTAAGATGAATGTCTGCCAAGTGTGAAGGAGAAGGTTGCCCTGGAAACGCCTTATATAGAGGTGCGGAATATTGATGAGGGCCAATTCACAATAAATCCCAGGGAGAGATTTCCGGAGGCAATAATTCTGCCCCAAGTTCCAAGGGGCTTGTCAACCGTTAGATCCTCGCGAATCCACGGCTAGCATTATTGAGGAGGCGCCTCATTAAACGAGAAGACGCCGAAGCGTCAGAACACGTCACCCGGACAACCCAGGAGACGCCTCGTAATCAAAAGGGTCCCATCAAACGAAGAGGCAAAACACGGCAAGGTCTTATCCTCCACCAACTCCAGCATTTATTATTATTATTATTCCGCTTGAAAAGTGTAATTATTTAATGCTTATTGTAAAACACGGAAAGAATGAAACGGCTACGGATAAATAGATAAAATAAATGATTAAAATGAGAAAACTAGGTACTGGACAGAACCAAGGCATTGCATGGTCCTCGGACCCAAGCCTCATGGGGAAACCAGATACTTCAGATGAACAAAATGAGAAAACTAGGTACTGGACAGAACCAAGGCATTGCATGGTCCTCGGACCCAAGCCTCATGGGGAAACCAGATACTTCAGATGAACAAAATGAGAAAACTAGGTACTGGACAGAACCAAGGCATTGCATGGTCCTCGGACCCAAGCCTCATGGGGAAACCAGATACTTCAGATGAACAAAATGAGAAAACTAGGTACTGGACAGAACCAAGGCATTGCATGGTCCTCGGACCCAAGCCTCATGGGGAAACCAGATACTTCAGATGAAAAAAATGAGAAAACTAGGTACTGGACAGAACCAAGGCATTGTATGGTCCTCGGACCCAAGCCTCATAGGGAAACCAGATACTTCAGATTAAAAAAATGAGAAAACTAGGTACTGGACAAAACCAAGGCATTGCATGGTCCTCGGATCCAAGCCTCATGGGGAAACCAGATACTTCAGATGAACAAAATAAGAAAACTAGGTACTAGACAGAACCAAGGCGTTGCATGGTCCTCGGACCGAAGCCTCATGGGGAAACCAGATACTTCAGATGAACAAAATGAGAAAACTAGGTACTGGACAGAATCAAGGCGTTGCATGGTCCTCGGACCCAAGCCTCATGGGGAAACCATATACTTCAGATGAACAAAATAAGAAAACTAGGTACTAGACAGAACCAAGGCGTTGCATGGTCCTCGGACCCAAGCCTCATGGGGAAACCAGATACTTCAGATGAACAAAATGAGAAAACTAGGTACTGGACAGAACCAAGGCATTGCATGGTCCTCGGACCCAAGCCTCATGAGGAAACCAGATACTTCAGATGAACAAAATGAGAAAACTAGGTACTGGACAAAACCAAGGCGTTGCATGGTCCTTGGACCCAAGCCTCATGGGGAAACCAAATACTTCAGATGAACAAAATGAGAAAATAAGAAAACTAGGTACTGGACAGAACCAAGGCGTTGCATGGTCCTCGGACCCAAGCCTCATGGGAAAACCAGATACTTCAGATGAATAAAATGAGAAAACTAGGTACTGGACAGAACCAAGGCATTACATGGTCCTCGGACCCAAGCCTCATGGGGAAACCAGATACTTCAGATGAACAAAATGAGAAAACTAGGTACTGGACAGAACCAAGGCATTGCATGGTCCTCGAACCCAAGCCTCATGGGGAAACCAGATACTTCAGATGAACAAAATGAGAAAACTAGGTACTGGACAGAACCAAGGCATTGCATGATCCTCGGACCCAAGCCTCATGGGGAAACCAGATACTTCAGATGAACAAAATGAGAAAACTAGGTACTGGACAGAACCAAGGCATTGCATGGTCCTCGAACCCAAGCCTCATGGGGAAACCAGATACTTCAGATGAACAAAATGAGAAAACTAGGTACTGGACAGAACCAAGGCATTGCATGGTCCTCGGACCCAAGCCTCATGGGGAAACCAGATACTTCAGATGAACAAAATGAGAAAACTAGGTACTGGACAGAACCAAGGCATTGTATGGTCCTCGGACCCAAGCCTCATGGGGAAACCAGATACTTCAGATGAACAAAATGAGAAAACTAGGTACTAGACAGAACCAAGGCGTTGCGTGGTCCTCGGACCCAAGCCTCATGGGGAAACCAGATACTTCAGATGAACAAAATGAGAAAACTAGGTACTGGACAGAACCAAGGCGTTGCATGGTCCTCGGACCCAAGCCTCATGGGGAAACCAGATACTTCAAATGAACAAAATGAGAAAACTAGGTACTGGACAGAACCAAGGCCTTGCATGGTCCTCGGACCCAAGCCTCATGGGGAAACTAGATACTTCAGATGAACAAAATGAGAAAACTAGGTACTGGACAGAACCAAGGCGTTGCATGGTCCTCGGACCCAAGCCTCATGGGGAAACCAGATACTTCAGATGAACAAAATGAGAAAACTAGGTACTGGACAGAACCAAGGCGTTGCATGGTCCTCGGACCCAAGCCTCATGGGGAAACCAAATACTTCAAATGAATAAAATAAGAAAACTAGGTACTGGACAAAACCAAGGCGTTGCATGGTCCTCGGACCCAAGCCTCATGGGGAAACCAGATACTTCAGATGAATAAAATGAGAAAACTAAGTACTGGACAGAACCAAGGTATTACATGGTCCTCGGACCCAAGCCTCATGGGGAAACCAGATACTGCAGATGAGTAAAATGAGAAAACTAGGTACTGGACAGAACCAAGGCCTTGCATGGTTCTCGGACCCAAGCCTCATGGGGAAACCAGATACTTCAGATGATTAAACGAGAAAACTAAGCACTAGACAAAACTCAAACATTCCATGGTCCGACGCCAGTAGAAAGAACATTTCCTCATAAAAACTAAGTGTTAAGAAAAACTAAGATCTTACATGGTCCTCGGACCCAAACCTACATAGGAACCTGTCACTACGAGACAATACAAACGCTAAACGGAACTAGGGTTCTTGTATGGATCACGGGTCCAAAACTAAGGCGAAGCCAACCCCCTTTTAGGCGCTAAATAAACGAGCCCCATCAGGGACGAAAACCATGAGAAATCGAGCATTATAGCACAAACGACCCAAGCCTACCCATCCTCGGGCGACCTTTTGCGCAAAAAGAAAGCTGCAAAAACAGCTGAAGTAGCGATAACACTAACGATAAGGTAGAACCCAACAGGCCGAGAAAATGCGCCGAGAAAGTCAAAATCCTCCTCCCCGCCCAAGGGGACGTGCAGCAGAATTTTGAGGGGCTATTGTGGGGCCCTATTGCACTAACCACGCTGGCCCACTACATGCGGCCCAAGGTCCGCGCCGTGGATAATGCAAAGGCCGAGGACAATGGGAAAGAGCCCAGGTCATCCAAAGGCCTCGCCGAGGATGACCTGTCCTCGGCACACCGACTTCATTAAAGGGAAAATATCCCTCATTCGTTGAATATATCTCACCAACATTATGACCGCTTTAATGGTGAGGTGACCTGAAAACCCTAAAGCATCAGTCACTTCAACTATTATAAAGCCTGCAAAGGCGGCTGGGAAATAACATAAAGCCTGCAAATACAGATGATGGGACAATCCCCTGTACATAGAGGCTCCGATAATTGACAAATGGACGGCGAAAACTAAGGAAAGGAAAAACACTATATAACCAAGAGACTTCCTAACATAAAAGGGGGGATGATTCAATGAGAGAGAGGATAATAGATCCTCGGCCTGGGCCGAGGACAAATATGCTTCATAAACACTTAGCCAAATTCCGATATCCAGAATCGAATGGATCTCATGCCATCAATTATTCATTATAAACTTTACACCAGCCATTGTTTACTTCGGTGATGCCAAATCCTTAAACCCACTTCTCTACAAATTTTATTGTTAAGGGTCCGTTACAAATTGAGTCCCTACAATTTTCATTTAGGAACTTATAAAAATTAAATATAACTTTTTTTATGAAATGGAATATGTCTATAAATTATAAATAATAATTTGATCAATGGCACATCTAGATAAGGATTTTTTTGGGGGGGGGGGGGGGGGTGGGGTAAGAAAAATGGAGTATTATTAAAAGATAAAGGGAGCAGTCAAAATTAACCGATCCAAGTACCTTTTATTTTGAAGTAGGATCCAAATACATTTCAAAAACATCTAGATTTAATGATAAAATAAAAATAAAAATAAAAACTACTTCAATAGTCGGAATACAATAAAGTTTTTTTTAAAGAGGTGGAGAGTGAGAGGTGTGTTGGGTCCCAAATAATATTATCACAAATATTAGCAATCCAAAATAGCAATCACATACAAGAACACAAATATTTACGTGGAAAACCCTTTCTCTTTGAAGGGAAAAACCATAGGACAAACTCTGAATAATTTCACTATTATTAAATCAATTACAATAATTCTTGTGTATGTCTTTTAAAGAGGTGGAGAGTGAGAGGTGTGTTGGGTCCCAAATAATATTATCACAAATATTAGCAATCCAAAATAGCAATCACATACAAGAACACAAATATTTACGTGGAAAACCCTTTCTCTTTGAAGGGAAAAACCATGGGACAAATTCCGAATAATTTCACTATTATCAAATCAATTACAATAATTCTTGTATATGTCTTATGGCTAAAGAAAAAAAATATCTCTTATTTTTCTTTGCTTTCACACACACAATTTATCTTTCTCAAAGGCAACAATCCCTTTTTCATTTCATTTTTCACTATGCGGCACCCACCTTTTTCTTTTCACTATGTGGCACCTCCTTTTTCTTCTTGTTTGCGTTCTACCTTTTAGCACACCACACGCATGCCTTTTTTATATTGAATTCTGCCACCTCACACTCCTAGGAACATATGGAGTGTTGACTTTCCACGTGTCTCCTATTTCAAGTTGAAATAGAAGTCCTCTTCAATTGGGCTTAGCTCATTAAAGAGCTTCACATAGGCTGGACTTTGGTGCTAGCTTGCACCCAACAATCTCCCCCTCCAGCCCACCAATAGGAGGAGATTTTCAATCTATTTCTTCAATTCAATTCCATGTTGGTCAAGCTAACTCCAAACTTGACCTTCTCCATTATCTTCATTAACATTGAGAACACTTCATCAACGTCAATTCTTTTCATTCTTAAATAATTAATCTCATCTTGGATATCCTTAATCCAATCTCTTGGCTCCCCCTCATCAGAAGCCCATTTATTCTTGAAGGTAACAATTCGATGTTCTCCAGCAATCCTCTTCTCATGAGGTTCAACAATCTCTAGTGAAGGATATTGCTCTTCCTGCTCAAGACCTCTAGGATCTTTCACTTCATCATCATCCCATGTAGCCTTAGCATCTTCATATTCTTCATCACTTACCACTTCCTCTTTTAAAGCACTATTAGGCAATGAGAATTTCACCTTCTTGGTTTCAACACCATTAATTCCAACACTCATCTTTAGAGTCTTCTCAAAACCGTTAATCTCATTGAACTTCTTCTTATAGATCTTCACATGTGTCCTGTACATACCGCAACATGCATGTCCTCTTACAACAACCAATGGCCCCTTAGTAAGTTTCCATCTTCCATTACCAAGGTAGTTACAATAACCCACTCGATCCATAGCCAATGTAGAAAACACATTCATCCTTAAATGTGGAACATGTCGCAGATCCTTTAACATCATAGTGCTACCAACATTGGTTTCAATTCACACATCACAAATTCCCACAATTTTTTAGTAACTAGAATTGCCCATCTTAACTGTACCAAAATCTCCTTCTTTGTACGTGGTAAACAACCCCTTTGTAGGGATAATATGGTGGGGGCTGCAGAATCAACAACCCACTCAACATCATTATTAGCAACATGCAGTGGCGACTCTAGGAATTTTTTTCAGAGTGTTCCTCAACAAACACAAATTACACAATCTAATAAAAAGAAAATTTTATATATTGACAACAACAACAATAAAAAAACTCGCAAATACATAAAGTTTACAATTGTCTTCTACGAGTTTTCATATTTTGAAATCGTTGCATGATAATCTCATTATCAATGCTACAAGCTATATATTTTTCAATATACACAACTAAGCAATCATTCATCCACTGATCTCTCATTCGATTGTGCAGTTCATTCTTTATATATTTCATTACTGAAAAACTTCTTTTTACTATTTCAGTAGCAATAGGAAGGGTCAAAGTTAACTTCACAAGCAAATAGACTAATGGATAAGTCTCATACTTCCTTGTGTTAACTAATTTTTCAGCAATTTCACTTACTCCTTGAAGCTCTAAAAAGAAGTCATTATTGCACATATCAAAAATATAATTCTGAAGTTGACAGTCAAGTGCCAAGATATCTGTCCCAAGAAAATCAGATAGATAGAACTTAGCTAGATGTATCAACTTTTCCTTATCAAAAGCCGCAAATGAATTACTTGGATTCAAGCAAGCCATACAAAGTAGCAAATCAGTATTCGCCTTTGAAAAACAGTTGTTGAGCTTTTTAAGTTGCATATCTATAACTGTGTAAAATAACTCAACATGATAATGATGTAAATTTGTACTTAGTTGGGTGTTGCGTCACGGCCTCCCACTTACTACAAATACTTCATCTATGTTCAAAATAGGAATATCATGTGAGGTACAAAATGAAGACACTTCAGCCAATAAACATCTCCATTCATCATCTCTCATCACTTGCAACCGTTGCTTAGACACTTTAACAAGATCCATAACATTTACTATATCTTGATTTTTTCTTTGCAATGCTATTGACAATTCATTTGTGATCCTTAAAATGTTTTTCATCAAGTGTAGAGCAAAGACAAATTCAAAAGATAGAATTGACCTCATAATAGATCGAGCTTCAACTTTTTGGTCGGAGAGGCCATCTTCTTCAACAATCTCAAGTACATCAACAACAGCAGAGAACATCAAAATCAAGTTGAGAATAGTCTCATAATATGATCCCCAACGTGTATCACCAGGGCGTTTAAGATTTGTCTCTTGATTCAAACCTTGCCCACTTTTACGTACACCATTCTCTAAATCTTCTTTAATTTTGGTAAATTGTGCATCTCAAAGAGCATCTCATCTCTTACAAGAGCCTCCAACAACTGTTACTAAATTACTAACCACATAAAAAAATTCAGCAATGTTAATGTGATTTTAGCAACAGCAATAAGTGTCAATTGAAGTTGATGAGCAAAACAATGGACATAAAAGGTTGACTTATTCTCTTTCAAAATTAAAGTTTTGAGTCCATTAATATCACCTTGCATATTACTAGCCCCGTCATAACCTTGCCCACGTAGGTTCGATAAACTCAAATTATGTTCACAAAGTAAACATTCAATAGCATGTTTAAGTGACAAAGCGGTGGTATTTGCTACATGTACAATACCAAGAAACCGCTCTATAATAATTCCTTCTTTGTTCACATAACGAAGAACGAGGGTCATTTGTTCTTTCACTGAGATATCACGTGACTCATCAACTATTATTGAAAAGAACACATTATCAAGATCCTTGATGATGACTTTGGATGTTTCATGTGCAATTGCATTCACAATGTCTTTTTGAATATCAAGGTGGGTAAGCTTGCAATTTTTCCAAGATTTTTGCAACACTTCATTGATAGATTCATTGTGATCCCCCAAAAATTGTAAAAGCTCGAGAAAATTTCCTATATCACTTGAACCTTGAGATTCATCGTGACCACAAAAAGCTAATCCTCGGCATAAAAGGAATTTTATGCAATCAACTGTTGCATTTAATTGAATCCAATATTCAGTTTTATCTTGTTTTGATTGCATAACAAAAACACTTTGAATGTGTGGCTTTTCCTTCAGTAGATCTTCACTCTTCTTAACAGCTTGGTTATAAGCACTAATAACTCCTCCAACATGGGAATCTAACTTTGCAAGATGATTCCAAAGTTTGAATCCCTTCATTACAAAAGTCTCACCTCCTCCTTGCTTACCAACATCTTGCCCAAATAGGTAGCAATAAAAACAAAATGCCACATCCTTGTCTATACTATATTCTAACCACTTTCTATTTATATACCATTCCGATCTAAATCGACGGGACTTTTCCAGAAAAATATGATACAGGATAATCATGAACAGGTGGTTGACAAGGGCCTTTTGCACAGGAAATGAATCTTGGGTACGTGGTTTTCTTATCAAATATTTGTCCATAATTCTAGCAAAAGAATAAACAATAATCTATAAGTTCATTTGAAA